>OX371224.1:277990901-278711276 GCA_947310385.1 Nephrotoma appendiculata | reverse complement strand
AAAAGAGATTGTGTGAAGCAGCAAATTAAGTGAACTTCGGACTCTTTTTTTTATTAACTTGTAAAGTATAGGCCTGGCTGATAATCGAATCTGATTTCTACAATGAAAAACGTCGAATTTCTTGTGCTGGTGTTTGCTTCTAAACTCCACCGTTTACCGTTTATATTCTGGGTAGTAAGCACGTGGATGTCTGTTGGATCTCGTGAGTGCATAGAAAAATTTTGAATTCGCCAAATCTTTACATTTGTTTAAAGTTTATTTATCAATGTGCAGGAATTAAGAGTAAAAAATATCTCAAAATATACTAAATAAAATAAAAATGTCGCAACCAAAATAAAAGCAATTTATTTAGTATATAGAAGAGTCGAACCAGTAACACAAATAATTGGTATAATCAACCCCAGAAATGCACAACCACCACATATGATCGAAAGCTTTCTCTGCCATTATACATAGTTGTAAGGGAGTGGCTATGGGAAGTGATAGAAATATTGGTTGCTCACGAATTTATTTTATGTTTCTAAAATCAATCTTAAAATTTAAAAAAAAAAAAATCTATAAAAGAATTGTTTTCGAAAAATGTTTTGCATTTGCCCGATATATGGCGACTGAATTAGAACATAGACTATTTCTTAAAAACTTACTCGTTCAGGTTGCTCAAATATGAAAAGCATCAAAAATTTTGGCAATATCAAATAAGAGTTCAGTAAATGAATTATTTCGAAATCAAACTCTCTCACCTTAATTTAAAATATTTATTTCAATTTTGTAAAATTAAGCTAAATTTAAAACTTTTATACCTTTAACACAATATAAATTACCAGATACTAATTATAAGTTGAGAGGTTCCATTCACTAATGCCTGCATTAAACTAACAGCTTTGACCTTATTGATATCTGCTCCACAAAGCTCGTACGGTTGCTTCAAATTTTAAACTTTTTCTCTCTAAAATATTTAATACTATTTAATTTTTATCACTGGATATTCATCCATTACTACTAAAAAAATTATATTAAAGAATAATGCTAAAAGAAAGCTTTTAAGTAAAACATAAATGCAATCCTTAAAGTTACTCACAGGGAGACTAACTTCTACCTATACGAAAGAAAGTCAAAAAGAAATTGTCTAAAATATTATTTAGCACACAAACACATAAAATATACTTAATTCGCATTGTTATCATTTTGTATATAAAATCCATGGGGCAACATATTGTACATAATGCATGACTTATACATGTATCCATATGTATAAACATAATGCTGTGGTACAAAGCACATTTTATTTAGAGCACACCATATCTATGTTTATCTAAAGCACCCACAAAAAATATTTTTTGAACGTATACGAAAACTTAAACGCTCAACATATTACATAGCGACATAAATATATGTTTTATTTGTATATTTTGTTCATCTTTCGAAAGCACGAATGAATGGAAAACCTAAAAAAACGCTTCTTTGGAAATGACACACAAAGGGGTAAAAATCTTATACGTAATACAAATACTTTCACAGCCCCAAGGAATAGGAAAACGTATAACACACACAGCCAGATATAAAAATAATATTTTAAGATTTTTTAATGTGTTTGTCCCTGGAACCGCCGTCGCAACAATAAATTTGTAGCTGCCCTTTTTAAATCTTTAATTTAAATTTGTGCAAACTATAATCAATTTTAAATTGCTGATCAAATAGATAAATCAATAAAAAATTTATTCGTAATTAAATTCGCTTCATCCTGGTACTATTTATAAGGCCGAGGAGCCACATGATTTATTATTAAGTTATTTAATTGTCAGATGCTTTTGGTATTTTGTGCTTAACATGAAAAGACAATAAAATTAAACCATCAAAATTATAATACGCACACAAAAAAGGGATATGTCAAGCTCGAATTTTTTTTAACAAATAAATTGGTTTGTGACCAGCTTAAACGGGAATATAAATTTGCATAAGGATAAATTTACGTTATACCCTTTTCTCTTATGTTACTTTGTATAAATGGTTTGTGATGGTGAAAGAATAAAATTTTTGCTTATGTTACAGATATTTATAATACGTGTATAATGAGTATAGGGGTTTATTTCTGTTTATGGTCAGTATTTTTGACGTATGCGAAATTATTTCAATAACAATTTGACTTTAATTCAAACAAAAGCATTTATTTAAACAAAATTTCGCTCGAGGAACTAAACTTTAACTTTTTTGCTTAGTTGTTTTTGTGCGAGCTTTTGTGGCGTTGAATAAATAAAATTGTTGCCAGTTTTAATATTTGAGTATCTTATGGAATTTATGGCCTAAAGAATCTATTTGATAATTTGTTAATCCTTAATACGTGGAGCATTTAAATATAAAAGTCACACATTTTCAAAATAGTCTTCAAGATCTACTTTAGATTTTTGTGTTATTAATGTTGGCTAGGTACTGGAATATCCGCAATTTAAAAGCTTCTTTAACCCTTTCACTAACTAAATAAATATACTTTTGGCAATTGCAAAAAAATAATAAATAATTTGAATATTTGAAAACTTGAAATATGTTAAAAATTAACAAGTATTATTAAATACACTGTTAAAAAAATTCTCGAAAAATCATAACTACAAAAAATGAAAATATTTGATTTTACTATTTGCATAATAAATATTCTGGAGATAATACGAGCTGTTCCAATATCTGTTAAAATAGTCGTGTGTCGAAAATTTGTGTATACAAAGCCACTAGATATGTTGAATTTATTATTACATTACTATAATACCACAACAAATGAGCCAAAGAACATTACCATTAAAATGGGATATTTCTGAATTTTCCCCCGGCAAATGATTTTTTTTATTTAAACTTTGCAATCTGTTCTGGGGCCGAAGCACTCCTAACTCTTTCGCTGTTCGCTTTTCACGTCTTACCTTACCACTACCTTTTCCTTAGGCAATGCTCCTGCCAACTCCAGGACGTAAAGCTTTAAAATCCCTTTTACACCCTGCCCCTATCGCGGTTCGAACCCAGTACCTCCCAATCCAAACGCCAAATCTTTAACCACTATGCCGTTTGGTCTGGAAAATTAAGACAATTTGCTTGATATTGAGTGAAAATTATTGAGTGCATGTGCAATGAGACTTTGACCACAAACTCAATATATCCAGACGAATTATTGGCGAATGAAGACATGGTTTTATCAAATTGACTGATAATTGCGCCAATTGTGGTGAGAAAAATTTAAACTACATCGAGGAACCCCATTAGCTATTTTGATATGCATTTGACATCTACTTACTAGTAGATGGCACTACCATCAACATAGTCGAAAACATCACAATTTTTACGTATGCAGATACACAAAAAATTGAAAAACAATTTTATAAGTGAAAACTGTAAATTTTTGTTTTTTATTTGTTTTTATTATCGTTATTCCATTCATTGGTGGTTTTAAATTATATTCATATTGTTTATTTTCATACCTACCATGATCAATAAGAAAATTTATTGATAAAAAAAATTACTATTAGTATTAGCTATATACGAAAAATAAAAACCATGAATCGAACAAAATAATATCGGCAGTTAGTTCGACACACATACACACAAAAAATGACACTATAATGAGGATTGAGTGACACTTGGTATGCACGTTAGTTTACTTGAAATTAGTTTTAATTGTTATGGTAAATAATTGTTTGTTTAATATCGAATTTGTCGTGCAACCATTATTATAATCAATTAACTATACGATGAGTTAACCCTTTGACTGTCCTGCGCATCATATGTGGTGATGATACACTTTGCCTTATTTTTTATTACAAAATTTTGTTTGAGACTGAGAACATTACTCAACGATAAAAATAATTAGTGTACCTATATTTACTAATTGTAAAAACAGTTATAAATTTTCTACAGAAATAATAACAACATATGCTTTGGTATATTTTGTATTTAGTCTTAATACATACATTTCAACTACATATTATGATTTGATGCTAATTGATAACGAGAAAAATTATGAACGGTATGCACAGAACGACTGACTAGTAAGTTTTAATATTAATGGTGGGCAGGCTAAGGGTTAAACAGATAAGGTATTGAAAATGAATTGCGATGAGTTATTCAAGAGAGTGAGGTTATTTGACATTAAATTTGAATTTTTAATCCCTAGAAGAAAATGTACATCAAACATATGTATGGGGACGTTTCCGTATACAATAAATCGTCCATATACAATAAATTTCACTTGGTATACCACTAGATAAAGAGGAAGAAACCGGCAATTTTACCAGTTAAATTATAATTTTTTTATTTAATCAAATTCAATAATAATATAACAAAATAAAAATTTCAGTAATAAAGTTTTATTAAAATTAAAATAAATTTTAATAAAATTTAAAAATAAAATAACCCATGTGCTGTACATTTCATTATATGGTATAATTATTTGTTTTGCAATATTATTTGCCAATTAGGATTTCGTACGGTTTTTAATTTTTTTGTATATGTTTTTCAGCTTTCCAGGTACAGTGTTTTCTGATTAAAACTAAAATCATGAAGTTTAAGGCTGCCTTGTTATGCTCATGGTATGGATTTTGTTCGACATACAAATTTTTGTAACATCTGCTGGTGTTAACAATACAACGTTAGACAATATTCTTCTTCAAATCTTTCATATTTGCCCGTTCGGAAAACATCCGGTACATTCGTTCTTTGCAAATTTTGAAATAATAATCAGTTGGAGCTTTAAGATTCTTCTCTTTTTCATCGTCATAATTTTTATTGCTAATCAAATATTCTGTCGGAGCCTCTAAAATTTCATCAGTTTTGATAAACATGTTTTCGCAACGGGAACATTTAATTTTACTCAAAATTTTGAATGCTACGTAGCCTACAATATACCGCATTGAAGCTTCTTGCAAAGGTACATCAAAATTAAAAAAAATTTCAGATATATCTGATATGATGTCATCATCAGATGGCAGAACCTCATAATGCACGATTCCTTTTCGCGTTTCGCAGATAGAAATCCGGTTCATTAAAGTTTTAACTGTTAATAAGGTACCCAAACGTCAAGCTTTTTTGTATCAAGCCATTTTCAAATGGTTTAAACCTGTTTTGTGATCAATATTGAGTTCTTTACCAATGGCAAGGCTGCTTATATGCTGGTCTTCTTCAATTTTCTGCATGATTTCATCGAATTTTCCACTGGTTGGTCGACTAGTGCGAGGGGCATCTTTCACAGAATGAAAGCGAAATTTCTTTGCTGCTGATTTTGATAAAGCACCTTCTCCATAAACAGCACAATTTTTTCGCAAGCCTGAGTAGCGTTTTTACCTTTGTCGTAATAAAATTGTTAAAGTAAATGAATTTTTTCATTATTTATCTATATGTTTAAAATGTTGTAACTTTTTATTCACTTCACCGATTTTAATGTTTTGTATTTCAAAGTGCAAGTTAAAATGTCACCTTTCAAACGCATACAAGGTTGCCTGATACGATGAATGTTTACTGGGATATATGAATGTAAAGCGATCTACCCCGAAAAAGACCACGAAATTTTTCTCCTACCCTTTATTTATGCGAACCGTAATTTATACCAATATAAATGTATTAAAATGTTAACTCACACAATTTTCCTTAAAACGAATATAAAGTTTACGTTATATTATTTATCCAAAGATGGATATTTTTTATTTTTAATACAATTTTCATTAAGAATTTTCCTTTTCCACGTCGGTACGTGTGAAGCGCTCAAATGCGCTTCTATTATGTTTGTGTGTAAAAACATTTATTGCTCATGATGCAGAAATGCTTTAGAGTTGCGATCAAACCAAAAACAAGTGGATGACGGGCCATTCGCCCACTCTTTTATATATAAATTAATTATTATGAAATGGACCCAGTTTCAGACATCTAAGTAGTCAATAGTAACTGAGTTAGTAAGTTCAATGAAATGGAATGTAAAACAGCAAGCTTTTGCTAGCGACATAATTGTTTTCAACATTTATTATAACTATATAAATTAACTAGCTGACCTGTGATCAGCCACGTGAATACATTATTACATTTTTGGTTAAGAAATGATTAAGGAGATTTTTAAGATGTCAATTTGATGCATGTTTATAAAAAATAAAATAAATTCATATACGCGGTTACTTTTTGTCTTAAACGGCAAGCACGCGCTCAAATGCACACAGTATGATTTACGTGCCAAGTTAAATATTCATATCTCAATCGGGAAACGCGCGCTCGGGATCACATGATCATTTACGCGCCCAAACCAAATATTCAAATCTCAACTTCGGCTGGAGACATTTTCATTATCCACTGCAGCAGTTGTTTTACGAAATACATGAAACTGTTTTTCGTTTAGAAACTGAATTCGTAATTCAGCTTCTTGGGCTTCTCAAACTGTATCGAAGACTTGCACTTCTACGGGACTTCTCGATGGAGTTGGTAAGCCGATCATAGCTCAAGAAAGTCCGTGCTGTATAAAAATAATGTTGATATCGTGGAGAGCCAAACTTTTTGCTACATTTTCTATATGGTGTCGGCTGTAATCAAGAGTCATGTCATCTGTATACTTTATCCATAGATCAAGAGGTTTTGAAGGTTGACAAAAGCAACAAACCTAAGCGAGTCTCTCTAAGCTGTTTTAGCATTTGAAAGACTGCTGCTTCTGTTAAGCAGTGGTCCCATTCATAATCGTTTACCAGACCCCGTGCAGCTCCTCTGAAGGTTTTGTAAATAAAACCATTGAATGTTCGTATAAATTCAAAGCTGGTTAAACTTCGAATATGTAGCAAAAGCAGCCGCAGGAAGAAATGCTCCTCATCTCTCAAGCTTACTATATACATTCGTGCAACAACCTTCTCTCCATCTCTTTGACGAAGTTGCCATTTACCGCGTACGTAAACGTTATGGTGGGGAATGTCAGTGTATAGGAAATGACGTGCGTTTTGTTCATTGACATTGACCTCAAGTTTGTGCTGTTAGCAGCGCTTTATCTTCATTGCCTGCTTCGCATGTAATTATTTGTTAATTCGGCAGGTGGACAGAAAGACTCATCACGGCATAACTATGCATTTTCGACTCGATAAAAAATAATTTGATATCGCGATTTTCAACAAAGTAGCTGACATCAGGGGAACACAATATAAATCATAGTTTAATATGAAGCAAGTGGGATTAAAACTGTCAACAATGAATTTGGCAATTCTCGCCCCTTTGTAGATGTAGAAATCAACGCTATCTACAATCGATGAAAATCGCCAATAATTAATTCAGGGTTTTAATAAAGCAAACTCATGGCAAGCTCACATAGCGTCAAATTTTGGAACTTTCCTGAAACCACTTGAGGTACCCGATTTTTCTAGCCTATGCAAAGCGCAATATCTATGTTGACCTACCCTGAAAAAATCTAACTAATCGGATCGTGGTTAGTGGTCATTTTAGGGTTTAGTTTGAAAAAATTAAGAGTATTAATATAATAGATAGATAGAAGATAGATAGAAGCTGGTCTGTGACTGAATAATCAGTCACGTGAATACATTTCATTGAATTTTTGGTTAAGAAATAATTAAGAATACTTTTTGAGATGTAAATTTGATGCACGTTTATCAAAAATAAATTAAATTAATATACGCGGTTAATTTTTAAATCTTAAATAGGTAGATAGAGTGTCATGACAAAATTGTATTTTTACACTCACAACTATTAACACCATAATGTATGTAAAATCATTTTACGTTCTCTGTTTTGTTTAATTGAGATTCAATTACAAATTTTCTACTCATTTTGTCATCACAGTGTTATGACAGAAACATCGGCAATTTTAATAAATTTTGTCATTGTCACGGTGTAATGCGCATGATCATAATATAAACATATCGTATATAAACATATTTTGTCATACATATTTTGTCAAACATATTTTGTCATGGCATTCTGGCGTCGTGACAAAATTTTGCTGAAAACACCTGAGGTACCCGTTTCAGGTACTTCCCGGTGGAATTTTTCCGATTTTTCTAGCAAAGGCACACCGCTATTTTATGTCGACATACCCTGAAAAATTTAAACGGATCGGATCATGTTTAGGAGTCATTTTAGGGTTGAGTTTTAAAAAATTAAGCGTATTAGTATAATAGAAGATAGATTGATAGATAAATCATCATCCTTATCTACTATTTCGAATAACAACATAATCGAATGATTAATATTTTATTAAATAATAACTAAAATAAAATCAATATAACGCAATGATCGTAAAGATTAGTATTAACTAATTCAACCCGGACAAAAACTAATATTTTAAATGAAAAGAAAAATTAAAGTATCCATTGAATGTAAGTTGTAAAATTTTTTCGTTTGTTGCCAAGTGAAAGTGAATAACACAAGAATGGCATTAGGAAATCTGGAACATTGGCCCCTTAGCAGGCGTTTCTATTCTAATTACTCCTCATCGGCGATATAATGAATTGCGAAAGTAGGCGTTAATTTAGGTGTATATCTTTTCGTTGGTTGTAGAATACTGCAAAAAAAGATTTATCATTCAGAAAATTGAACTTACATTAATATGTGGAAAAAATTCTTGGTGGATGGTTTATGAATTCAAAAGTTGTTAGAATGAACAACTAATGCCATTTGCCTTGACTAAACAAATATTGCAGCTTCTGCTATTGTTCAGCACGCAACTGATGCAATTAAATTTAGGTGGTTACTTTTTGATTACATTTCATTACATTAGAATTGTCATAATTTTATTATGGTGTACTCCGGATGTATTAAAAATGTCTGTACATGTACATTAACAAATAAACTACACAGAATTAATATTTTATTTTAGTGATATCTGTCTTTAAATTTCAGGGACTTCTAGTTTGAATTTAGTTTAGTCAATGTAGTTGATTAAAGCGCACAGCATTATTATAAAACAAAAATTTAGCTTTCAAGTGAATGTGTAAAATCCTTCGGACTTCGAATAACTTCAATGTTTGGCTGGCGCATGACAGAGAGAAACAATTTAACAATGTATCCCAACAAAGTCAAACAATCGTTGTTTTGGTTAGTAAATGGAAGGAAATAAATTCATCCTCCGGGCATTCTAGTATTCCTCATCCAGTAGCAGTATGCCTCTTTCAGCTGCCCTGGGATCTGGCATAATTTCAATGAACTAATCATTTGCTCATTAATCCGAAATTTAATTGATTGTGTACCTTAGAAATTACGCGGCTAAATCCCTTTGTCAAATAACTTTTGCTTACTAGCATTTGTAAATAACTCTTGGCAATTTTGCAAACAGCTTCGCATAAAAAGGCAAATACAAATCAAACAATTAGCCGAAAACCAGTTTAAAACAAGAAACAAATATTATCCATACGTATTTTTCTACGATGAAAAGTAACTGATTGTTTTGTATTCCACCAACTATTTTAGATAAAAACTTAAGTATAGGAGAACTGGTATAACTAAAAATTATTAAATTTTACTAATTTTTACTTATATTCTTCGATGAATAGGCCATAATTTTGTTTTATTTCAAAATAGGCTAACAGTTTTTTTATTGTTTCACTGCAGAGTTCATCGAACTATCCGCAGATATTTAATATTTTACAGAAATACTTTTTTATTTACTTATTATAAACAAATCATGAGAACTTAACCACTTACGTGACGGCTTTTTGTGAGAAAGTGTGTCCATAAATTGTTATGTTTTTTTTACATTTCTTTCGAAAATAATTACCAAGTAATCTGAGTACAAAACTTTTATTTTTCAATTATCGTTTCAATACAAGCTTTGCGCGAGCAAGACCTGGGCAAATGACAAAAACAATCGAACTACGCATCCGAGTCACGCTCGGGCAAATCACTCAAGTGGTTAAAGATGCAGTTTAGCAAATATTCTGGTGCCCCACTCCATATTGGGTTTAAATACACTATATGTGAATAAATGGATGATATGTAGATCATACTGAGGATTGGTTTGGGTAAATTGTTTCGCGTTATTTTTATCGCAAATATATATAGTATAATGCATTTCTTTAATTTATCTATATGTAAATTCCATTTAAAGCTGGAGTCAATTATAAGCCTCAAATATGAATATGTTGTTGCTCTTTATGATTAATAAGAAAAGTATTAATTTTAGTATTCAATTTCAGGAAATCTCTAGATACATCCAAAATATATATATTTTTGCCTTAGATACTATGATTTAATGAAGCAATTATTGAAGACCAATATCATCATTAACCTCGATTAAACTTATACTAAACCTTTATCCTTCCTTGCAGTAGATCAGAATTGAATCGTCTCGTGCCATAGGATCGCTATGTGTTTGACACTCATTTTTTGATTATCATTAATATGTAAATAATAATATAACTACTGAGACCGACTAAAGCATCTCTGCATTATGATGTATTGCTCATTTTAACACGTTTTTACAAACAAAATAGAAGCGCTTTTGTCTTCACACATATTTAACTCTATTGATTATCAACAATCAATAAATATAGGTACCTACGTGGAAAAAGAAGAATCTCAATGAAAATTGTATTAAAAATAAAAAACGATGATCTATGATAAATAATATAACGTATACTTTATAATCGTTATTGTGCGAGTTAACATTTTAATACATTATATTCCTGTAAATTATGGTTTGCATAAATATAAAATGGGAAACGAAGGACAAAAAGTGAAAACTAAATAAAATATGGCTCCCCGAATTAAAAAACGCTGACTTAAAAATGTTGTTTTTCCGGACTTTAAACCAGCGTTTTTATTTCATTTAAAATTTGACTTAAAATCTGTAATGAAAATGAAATAAAAAAACCTGACTTTATTAATGCATATCATAAGCCATTTTGAAAATGATTTAAGAAGTGTATTTATAAAAAGCATAAAATGTGTATTTATAAATGGCATAAAAGTCCACTTACGACGCATGCATTTCTATGTCTATCAAAAACAAATGTCAATTTTATGTTTATAATGTAAAATAAAATATGCCTCTTTTAAGTCATTTTGAAAATGAATTATAAAATGTATTTGTAAAATGACTTAAAATATGCCTTCCTTGTGTCATTTTTAAATTAACTTTGTTTTTGTAAAACACCTTTGTTAAGTCAAAAAATTTGTTATAAATATGACTTAAAAAAGGTCCCATTTTTTCATATAAAAACATATTTTTTAAGTCCACATTTTTAATTTCGGCCTTTTTCAATTCAGGCAGCCATAAAATATGTCTGAGTAATTCATAAAAAATTTAAACTAGATAATCACATATAACACAACCATACTCGTATATATGCATATAGAAACAAAAAACTACATGCAGCAATGCAGCAACAATACAGAAAAAAGAATTATACATATGTATATATTTTACGAAATTTATTTAAAATCTATTTTTCTCAGTACATGTATAGCGCACATGGCCAAGCTCCACGTGTTTCACTACCCGTAAGTGATATACATGCATATTTTTTTTTTATTAAATTTTTTTTTTTTTAAATATTCATTATCCATACTACATACACACAAAACAACTAAACCGTGAATAAGAGAGCTCGTTTTTAATAAGCCGACAGTTGCTGTGTTTTTTTATTAGCGCCCGATAGCTGTATCCGGAGCAGCCAATTTTCTATGTCAAAACTGATATTTAGCGCGCTATTTTTGCATACAATTAATTTATTTAGCTCTAAACTAAGATTTTTCATTCAACTTTTTAGTTAAAAATCGATAAAAAGTATTTTGCTCTTCCTATTTATCGGGAGCCGCTATCGGGAGCGCTATTCATTTCAATGGGAAATTTGAAAAGGCCTTTATTTTGTAAACCCCTGAAACTATTAGAAATTTAATCTTACAATAAAAATTTAAACCACAGCAAGATAGATTCTTGTTTATAACATCATGTAAAAATAAATGTCAATTAAAATATTTCAGGTGATAAATGTTTGTTTTATGGATGAATTTAGTTTTAATTTTTATAGTACAGCGACACCAGTGAATAATAGCTGCAGTTTCAATAGAAAATTGCCATTTGGCTCCGAATAGTGCTCCAATATTAAAACACGGCTATTGTTTCCCTCATTCATAAAGTTTTATTACTATGTGTATGTAGTTTAGGTGCGAAAAAAATTCGAACGTTTTTTTAAGCTGTTTCTGCTATGTATATATAGATGGCAGGGTAATGGGGTTCCTCGATTAGATTACAAAAAATAATGTAATATGAAAAGTGGAGCCACAATATTCGACCAAACTTTCTTTCGCAATAATTCTTCTTTAATATATTACGTTTGTGCTTTTATTTTATATTAAATAAAACTTATTCCTGTCCTATTAGAAAAATAACAAGGAAAACATGTGTTATATTTCATTTATGTATCTTGTCTGTCTGCCTGTTTGCGTGTGTCTGAGCGAATGGCCAAAATACGAAAAAGAACAAACAACTTAGAATGGCTTTTCAATGCCTTACTTACAGTTAAACCTACTTCAACGAACCCAGAAATAACCTTTTTTGTTCAGGGAATTCTTGCAATAAAATTAGAAGTCGTCTTAAAATACTAACTTTCTAAAATAATATTTTCTTTCGAAAAAAGAGTAAATTTTTTTATTAAATTTATTTTTTACTTAACTTTAATTGAACTATTTTAATAAATTGTGCCTGGTTTTATTAATTTTGTATTACGAAAATTAGTTTTTGTATTTGAATTGGAATTGAAAAAAACTATCAAAAAAACTTGATTAAATGGTGTTTTTAGCAAGATTATACAATAAGGGCGATTTTATTTTAGATTCAATTTTTTCAATCTTAATCCCAGTAAACCAGTTTTAGATTGGAACCGGGTTTTAGGTTGGAAAAAAACAGTAAAACCGGTTTTACAAGAAACATGGTTTTTTTGCAAACCGTAGTTGTGAGAATCCGGTTATTGTTTTTTTTTTTTTTTTTTTTTTTTTATATATCCCTGCAATCTGTTTTGGGGCCTGTTCAGCTCTCCCTGCTCTTTCGCGGTTTGCTTATTTCCGTCCTTACTTTTACGCCAATCACCCAATTCGAGGACGTACGGCTATAGGACCGATTTTAAAACCATCTGCAAATTGCAAGCTCCATGTCAGCCTATACTGACTTGGAAGATGGGTCGGCCCATGAGTTTTGCACTCCGACAGGGGGTCATAGATGTGTTACATTTCATCCCAGATCGTAATCTGTTATGAAATTTTACTTTTGCATCGTGTCCCTATCGGGATTCGAACCCGGTACCTCCCGATCCAAATGCCAAAGCTTTAACCACTGTGCCATTTGGTCGGTACCCGGTGATTGTTATTGTATGAAGCACGGGGTTCTGGCCACATTATTGATTTGTGCGTTGAAGTCATCCAAAACAATCTTTGCATCGTGTTAAGAAGTTTTGTTTAAAACATTTTTGAGATGGTCTTAGAAAGTCTCTTTGTATAGTCTGATTACACTTCCATGTTCATTCTCAAACGAGACGTTGAAAAGATTTTTGAATCGGAAGACCAACTCCTTACTGGTATAATTATCAAGAGATGCTTGGCAGAAAGTAAACCTGTGGCAACTGCGAACAACGATGTTGTGGCCGTTTTTATAATGAAATTAGATCTTTTTCCCAATTTTAGATTAAATAATTAACTGACGCTAGTAAAACTTATTATTTTACTGAATAATATTACTAAAAAAATCAAGGTAAAATTAATTACAGTTTTTAAACAGTTCAAACAGTTTCAGTAAGGTACACACATTACGCGCTTTTTGTTTGGGTATTATATTTTAAAATATCTATTTTGATATTCACCCGAGAAAGAATAATTGTTACTTCATAACGAGTAGATTGCAACAAAAACATATTCAATAAAAATGTTGTGCTGTTATGCAACCGTATAATCTTTTTTATCCGTCATACTCTAATGTTTTGTGATATTTGTATAAAACGACCATTAAAAAATATATTCCACTATAGAAATGTAAAATAAAAAATAAAAAATTCTAAACATAATAACATCCTTTCATGCACGATAAATTTGATTTTTTATTATGGTGCACCAATTTGCATGCTTAACTAGAAAAAAATCGGAAACCGCACATAGCTTTCCGATTACCGAAGCATTATGGTATGCTAAAATAAGAACAAAGTACTTTACGAAAATTCAATTCCAATATAAATTTGTATTATAGCCTGAATTTCAATTAGTCCAAATAAATCAAAATTTTCTGAAAATTAGCCTCCCTCCCTCTCAAGTTACCCTTACCAAGTGACAATTCTTTCTTGAATAAGTAGTTTAAAGAAATATGTTTTAATTCGCTGTTTGTTCATAAGCAGATGAAACCTTAAAAACTATAATAAGAAATATATAGAGTTACAAACTGTGTAACTTTGTATCACATTAAAATCACACAATATGAAAGCTTTTCGATTTTCTGTTTTATTTTAAGGTGACAAAAATAAAAATGCTAAATTCATGAACAATTTCAAAACACAACATTGACGTTATATATAGAGTCACACGAAACATACAAAAAGCTTGCACTTTAATAATCTATTAAGCTTTCAATTTGATCGTACTCGTGTATATATGTGCACATTTTTGTGTTCTTCAAAATAGCAGATAATTTTTGAATTTAAAATTTCAACTCTATATGTATAACGTGTTATCTATGTATGTACGTACCTACACTATATTCAGGTACACCTGCACGAAGCAGACAAAAGATTTAGAATTTTATATAAATCGTTTCTGAATGGCACATTGTACGATTTAACTTTTAGTACCCGAGCCAAATGGAAAATAATTCTTAACCCTTTTGTGTATTTGAATGGTTGATTTTTTATGGTACGCGATTTATTTTTACTGTTATGTGTGACATACAAATAATTTCTTCGCGGATTGGCAGAAATTGTTAAAATGCACAATAGCAGTATATTTATACGTACGTTGAAAGCTTCATTACCAACACACATTGTAATACCAAGTATCGGTTGATCAAAAACAATTCTCAATTTAAATCCATCTGCACTCGTTAAACAAAAAAAAAAAATATTGGAATGAATGACCAAAAGTTTTAAATAATTTAAGCTACCAACCAAATGGAATAGTGTTTAAAAATTTGAAATCCGATTACTATTCTGTGATAAAATTAACAAAGCTGTGGCCCCCTGACGGAGTGCAAAATTCATGGGCTGACTCATCTTCCATGACAGTAATATTTCATCGTCTCAGAATTATTCTTTTCTACACCCATTTTGCCTATATTGGAGTAATGGGCGTTTGAAGTTTAGCTAGAAAGTTAAAGATGTTCCTGAGGGATTTGATTAATAAATTATGGTTTCCAATTATACTTGTTAGAAGAAAGCTAAATTACAAAGTATAAAGCTTTAAACTCAAAAATTATTTTAATTATTTAACATTCAGATTTAATTGTTTTGTCTATGTCCAGGTTTGGAGCAACTTTTCTTGAAAGGCTTGTCTATGTCCATACCATTTTGTGTATATTCTCGATTTATGGAAATACAAATTTTTAACAAACAGTTTAATAAAATAACATTATTAAAAAATCCAATTATTTAAGAAAAATCAAAATATCACAAATTCATTTCATATAAAATATAGTAATCCCAATATAGTTGGATTAACTGAAAATGTAAATATTGCCTTAAATTTTTTCTTTGCTTTGGCCCCGACTCTCTTGTTTTGGATTGGTTCTTTAGTTTCAGTGAAGAGATTTTTCCACTAGTTGAGAGAGGCAGAATTGTGGGTAAACTGGTATCATTATTTGATTTTTTCTGAGATATTTTCACAGAAATAAACTCGCTATCATAATCACAGCGATGCTTTATGTAACGTGAGCCCTTCTCATAAATTTAATATTTAGCCGTTGTATATTGCATTTGTCTGTAGTTTAACTTATAAACTGTGCCATGATCTAGGTCTTCCCTCTGGTAATTCGATAAATTCTTTCTTTATCAGGCATACAGGAGGAATATATAAATTTATTTTTAAAATTTCTTTCCAAAATGCTATGTGCAGAGTCAATGTCTTGGATATTGCTGTGGCCGGCCTCCGAAAATTACTGTTCAATTCAGTTCAGAGCAGGCGATGTGCTTGTATTTAAAAATGATTTAGAGCAAAGGTCATAATGCAATTTTTAATTTGCGACACACAGATACCTGACCAAAAAATGTCGGTTTGTATTTCCGGATGTGTATTTAAATTTTCCCAACATTTTTATAAGCAACAAATAGATTCATACCTAAAAATGTTAAAAATGCTTCGCTTGATTTGTTTTTAGATTATGTGCCTTTTATGGGATAGGATATTTAATTTTAAATAAGTAGAACTTCTTGCTGATGCTGAGAGAAGCATCCAAATATTTCCTCGTAGTTGTACTTCAGCAATAGTGAAACTCAACTACCGGGAATTCATTTATTTGTTCACAAATTAACTCTTTATCCTAATTTGAAACACATTTTTTCATAAACTTTCTTTTTAATGGTGTATTAGGTACAACAGGATTTTCATTATGATTTAAAATGTAATATATGCGACCTTTATTTATATTAAGAGTGTTGAAAAAAATTCTTGGCAAACTTGAACTCGTTTGTTTGGCTCAGTTTCGAACAAAACATAGAAAACTGTTAATTCTTCTGCTTTGAAGAGTTTCAGTTGTGGTTCTCGATTTTTTCGTTTTTATTACGAAATTCGAATAGAAATGGTTTTTTGGTTTAATGATTTAATTTGTGTACATTAGTGAATGCAGCTAATTTTATACCTTTTTTGCTGGCGATGAACATAACTCAATTGAGATGTATCAGATTTATTTGTCTGCTGTTATTTCGATTGCAGTCGTTCATTGAAATGAAAACAGCTTCTTGAATTGGGATTGTCGCATTTTCTTGGAGATCGATTACTGCAACAATAATTTAACATCAATAATAAAAATTAAAATAGTAGTACTAATATTTCACCATACATAATTGACTATGTAATTATACATAAAAAAAAACTTTCACATATCGTCAAAAAATACGGTACTTGCTTCCTCCAAATCAACATAATTTAAATTACCGCAAACGAATTATTGAAAAAGGATTGAAATGTCAAAAATTATAACACATTTAAAATATCTATTGATCACTGTAAAACTTACTTTGAATCCGCATTTCAGATTATAAAATAAATTGTGAATTGTATTGAACGAATCACTAGACCAATTTTAATCAAATAGCCTATGGTGCAAATTATTCTGCAAAGGATCTATAGCCGTACGTCCTCAAATTGGCTGGCAATAGGCTGGTAATCGAAAAAATTTATAAAATTATCAGAAATGTTTAGCCAGCATTGCCTTCTTACCGGTTGTTATTTAATTTTTCATACAAATTCAGTTTATGAATCCTAATGTGTAGTTGGGTGCAGCACCCTCACAGTTTTTTTAGCAAAAATATATTTGTTACAGTATAATAAATTGACATAATATATTTAAATATACCACTTTTAAGCTTTATTACTTTTTGGCCAACACCCGAATTTCTTTTAACACGAATGGGTCCAGATCTCGAAAAAACCACATTTGATTTCTAAATCGAAAAACAAAACATACAGGACTTTTGGAGTCTATTTAACCATCGTAATTTGCATATTAGCACTTATCACTTTTCAAAATTTTGGTAAGCAAAAATTTATTTTGATAAGTTCAACTATTTTGTTCCATAAAGAGAAAATTATATAATGTTAAGGTATAAAAAATCGATGTAATAAATGTGAATTGCTTGAAATACAAACAAAATTTCCTGAAAATAAAGAATTAAAATCAAAAAAATTTCCGGAAGAGAAGACGAAGCAAATGGAACGTGCAGATACCGCATACGAAAGCGAGAAAGCCGACCAACTTTATGCTAAGGCCAACAAATCAGTTAAAATATACACGTTTGACTTACAGCAGTGTTTACCTCCACCGCGTTCTGGACGTTGAATTTAACCTTACACGATACTCACATAAATAAGGCCCACAACATGATGTGGCATGTTGCCGATGGAAACAGAGGCGGAAATGAAATTGCGTCATGTTTATTCCAACACTTTTTGAATATATGAAGTGATGTTAGACATATAATATTGTACAGCGATTCCTGTGCGGGACAAAATAAAAATTCGTGCATCACCACAATGTTCCAAGTACTTATTCAAACTATTCCTCATTTAGAAACAGTTGACCATAAATTTCTCGTTCATGGCCCCACTCATATGGATTGCGATACAGTACACGCATTAATCGAAAGGAAAAAAAAAGAAGACAACGGCCAGTATTCATTATCCCCGTGATTGGTTTAATTTTGTTCTGTGCGTGAATGCAAATTATTTCGTAACTGAAATATCAAGGGATACATTTTTAAACTTTTCGGAACTTTTAAAAGAAAAGTTTATGTGGAGAAAGAACAATACTGAGGGTAATGATTATAACTATGTTTATTTTGTTTTCAATAATAAATTAAAATTTTTCCTTTAGGTGATCGTTTCCGGTGGAATAATGTGACTTGGCTTAGATACACCCGTAAATTATGGCAAATTGAGTATAAAAACAAATTGAGTCAGGATTCGAATTTTAAAGTGCATACTATTAATCGACGGATCTAAAAGTGTGCTACCCTTCTCCGGTAAAAATTAGTGAAAAAAAGAAACGTGACCTCTTGTCCAAGTTACCATTAATAAGCAAAGAAGTTCATTCCTTTTGGTTCATTCCGGATTTGGTAGATGAATCTGAACCCAACGATTAAGAAAAATATCACCATTGTGGATAACACACTGAATTAAATTTACACCTGAGAATTTTTATTAATATTAAATAATTTTTATTTTGTTAAATTGAAAATTGTAACTTAATTTACTTTTAACTAGTATGATAATTTTTAGCTACCTGTATCATATAATTCTTCTATGAATTACGTCAGGAAAAAGACATTCAAACATGCTTAAATATTTATTCCTTTTAGTACAGATTTTTTTAAGTAGTATTTTCACTCTCGTGGAAATGTTACAAAAGCGAAATAAGCAGTTTTGCCTTTTGATCACAGAATTATAATAATAATACAATGCAAAATATAAAATAAAATATACACATTTAACTCCTACATGTTGTTGCTAATTGGTTTCACAATATGCTGTTTACGCTATCATCTTGATGGTCTTTTAAATGAAAGTTATAAAGTACACATTTCTAAAAACTCTAATATTTTTTTAATTGACGAATATTATATTTTTCAACTTATTAAAAATATATATTCGATTATTTCGTGTTATGTTGTGATACACACTTACTTAAAATACTAATGGGTGTTGGTCATCAGTCTCACTACGATTTTCAGACAAATCTGATTTTAGCCTTTATGAGTAACTAGTTTTAGTAAGTTATGATGGGGTCCTTATACCGAAAATGACCTCTATTCGGCCGCTTTACGAACAACCACAATTATTAATGTAACTTAAGATTTTCAGTTTTGGTCATCGGTCTCACTAGAATTTTTGAACAGATCTGGAACCATAATATTTAATGGTAGTTTAGATTTTCGGTGTTGGACATCGGTCTTACTAAGATTTTCGGACGAATCTGGTTCTAACCTTTATGAGTAAAAGTTTTAGGAATTTGTGATGGAGTCCTCATGTCGAGAATGGCCTATATTCGGCCACTTTACGAACAACCATAATATGTAATTAATGAAAGTTGAGATTTTTGGTGTTCTAGCCTTTATGAATAATTAATGGAGACCGGCAACCAACATCGAAAATCTCAACTTCTATTAATTATTATGGTTATTCGTAAAGCGCTCGAATATAGGTCATTCTCAATATGAGGGTGTATTGTATTATATGTATATAAAATAAAACTGAAGCGCTTATTAAGAAAGGCTGACATACGTCATAGATTGTTTAGTTATGAAAACTTCCAGAAACTCGGGTTTTCTTAATAGAAGTTTACATATTTCGAAAGTTAGTAAACAGTTAACGGTAATTTTGATGTATGTTTGTCTTTGAAACTTGAGGCCACATATTATTGTTCTTTAAACATAATATTTTTGTGAACCAATTGAAAATAATAAGAATTATTACTTGTCTGTTTAACATTTATTATACATGGTCACAATGGTTCCTTTAACTATGAAAATTTAAATTTTGGTCTGAGTATTTTCGATATTACTGCCAAGACAATTGTTACAGTTATGATAAAAAAAATTTGAGCTGACTTCAAAAATCTATATCGAAAAATAATTTTATTTTTTGGGCTGACATCATTAAAATATCGTGATATCTATTTTTTTGAGGCTGACAGTTCACGTGACAGAAATAATAGTTTTCGTGCTGCCACTGCATTTTTTTTTGAGCTGACATTTAGGCCAACTTCACAAACAACCGTATACAGTGACAAATATTGCTTTGTTAATTATAGCTTACCTTCCCACAAAAAGCAAATTTTGCTAGTTTAATTGCTTGCAAAAATATAGGGTATTTTATAACCATTTATGGTTGTCCCAAAAACAGCTTTATGGTTGGAAAATAAATAAAGCATTGGGATATTTACCAAATTTTTTTTCAGTAAAGGACTCCGTAAATTTTAAAGAAAATGCAGGATACACTTAACATGTGCACGGAAATGTGATACATTGAAAATCGAAACACAGCAAGCAGAAATTGAAAAGCCAAAACCACGCGAAGCTAATTCGATGATTAATACACACAATATGAATGCAAAACAATGCCAAGCCATGATGTAAGTGGCTTGCACATGTATTGATGCGTTAGTCAAATAACACAGAATTCGACATCAGCCACCTATTATTCACAAATTATTCACAGAAGTTCAATTATTTTGATCTTATGATTTTTTTTATGTTGTAACACATTTGGGGGTGGTGAATGGAGGAGTGAAATTTTGTGGTTATATGTTCTGATATGCGAGAAATCTTAAAAAATAAAATAACAAATATTCGATAAAAAATAAAAAAAAATGTTGGACTGTGATCGGGCTTTGCTACCTTACGGGTCCAATTGAGAATCTAAACCATCCAAGAACGCACTCAAACACACACACACACACACACACACAAAATTTCATTAAAATCGGTTCAAGCCATTTAGGAGAAGTTCAATCACATACACACGTACAAAAGAATTATATATATAAAGCTTCAATAAATTTTAAAATGTTAGTACATATTTTTATTAAAACATTTTTAGCAAACTTAAATATTGTGTTATAAGTACCTGTGAAAATTTTGATTTTATAAGTCTTCAACAAATGGACAACAATCCAAAATACTTATTTCTTTTATGGGAAGGAACTAAGTCTTATTTTAATTCATTCAAATTTGACTGTTGAAATATAGTACTTAGTTTTATAATCCACTGCGGATCTGATTTTACGACAACGTATTTTCGATTCTATCATATTTTCCAAACAATTTCATAGTAGGCCCCCAGGTATTTTGTAAAAACTTTATTGTATAATTAAAAATCATTATTGCTGCTTAAATTATAGAAAAGAATTAGGTCAATCCTTGAAAATTTAATCTGTAAATTTAGTTGAAACTTTTAATTCTTTAACGTTTTCGTAAATTCGGCACTTTTAAATATCATTACAAAATTTAAAAGAGCTTACATGAAAGCTACTATCTCTGGTGCTTAAAATTGCAGCAAATCTAGTAAGGATGTCCCAATTTAAAGTAAAAGCTTACGTATGAAATTTTATGCTGCAGGGTCAATTCGATTGGACAGTTGAGATGCCTAATTTTTGTAAAAACATGTTTTTTGCTTGCAGTAAAGTCTAAAAAAATAATCTGAAAAAAATGTTGTTTAAATCTTTATTAACATAGTGTAAATGCTATATGCTTTTCAAAAAACGAAAAAGCTCTTAAAAACTTGCCACTTCAGATGAACTGATTTGGCCATTTATTACTGAGACTCTCAATATATGCAAACAGCTGAAGTACAGAGCTCATCTCCATACTATTTTCGCATAACTTTTAAAAAACTTATGTTTATTGATATTATCCAAAATTTGAGAAGAAAGAAACTATTAGATCACAGTCGTTTTTCTCATAAATGATATATTTTCAAAATATTTGCAAAAATTAAAAAAGCTCCTGTGGAAGTTGGCAACTTTCAGTGGAATCATCTTTAGGTTTTTCTAATATATAGAAAATCATAAACACGAAATTCCACCCCGACCAGAAAATCTGTTTGACTATATATAGAAGCCGAAACTTTATTGAAAAACATTTTTTGTCAAAATCTTCATTCCCGCTAAAACTAAGGAAAGCAGATCAAAACCGATATTGTTAAAAATTTTATTTATAATCTTTAAGTTCATTGGATTTTGTCAAAAATGATATCCTTTTCAAAATATCTATTTATAAAAACGTGAAAGCTCGTATGAAAGCTCTCATTTCCGGTCTCTTTTCATCTTAACATTACTAAAAACAATTCAATTTATGATAAAGGATTCAGTATGAATCTTTACCCTATCAATTAATCTGTCTGTTATACAGAGGCCGAATTAAAAAAAAACAGTTTTTGGTTAAAAATTGCTTTTTCGCCAAATTGTGGAAAGTGATGAGTAGCAATATTTTAATGCAAACTTAATTAATAACCTTTTAGTACAAATTCGTTTTTCTCATTTATAATTGATTTTGCTGCTCCGTTTGGTGGACGGATTTCGGTCAAAAATAACTGGAATTTTTCATATTATGCAAAAAGTTTATGTATAAAGCTCCAAAACTGCGAGTTTCATCTTCTGCATTTTAGAGAGGCCCCAAACTTTTAGTCTGCACAAATTACACACACTCTTATAGATCTCTTTAAAAATCACTTTCATTAGTTCGGTGATATAGTAAAAAAAAACTCGAGGTCGAAAAATTCGAGATTACTTTACTTTAAGTTACTTCGCAAAGTAGAAAAAAACGGTAAGTTTTAAGCTCAATTGAAAAAAAGTAATGTAGAAATGTCATAACGTTACATTTAAAAATAGTCCTAATCCTAGCCTCTTGTAGTAAGGCATTAAAAAGTGCGCTATTTATACTGTTTCTTTGATTTTTTGAGCTTAAAGCTTAATTTTATCGCTCTAACGAATAGAAGTCTCATGAAATAAACCAAGTTTGAATATGTTGGTACGTCACACTTAAAAACACTCGCTTTAGAGTTCAAAGAGATCGATTAAGAGTTGATCGAGTTGTTTGAACAGGTCTCAGCCCTGATCTGAATCCTTATACTTTGTCATAATTGCATGACCATGCACTCTTTGTTAAAATTTAAAAAAAATAAAAATATTATTAGTACAAGAAAATAACCCCCCTATATAACAAAAATATCTACTAAATATAAGAAGCCACCAACATCGCATTCAATTTCTAGCACCCCTTAAACACAAATCACATAATCACTATATTTCCATGCCATTGACTTAATTTCTCATTACCGTTCTGAATCGTAATTTAGTTGGTTTTGAAAGTATTTTGTCATCAAACCAAGCAAGACGAAAGCCAACAACAGTAATAGTGTAAATAAAGCAAGTACCCATAAATAAACCAACAACAAAATAGTATAATAATTAAATACATAAAAAAGGATATTTGGAAATAAAAAAAAAAATTATATCCTTTGATTTAATTATCACATTAATTTTGGTTATTTCATTTGAAAAATGTTTATATTTATTTAACGTACTCGATTCGTATATGTAGGTATATAATGTATATTCTTACCTAGCTACTCCGGGAATATATTTGAATTATTTATAAATATTTAAATTAAATTTTTCGAATAGAAATGTTTACTTAATTCATTTGATTTGAATTATTTTCCTTTATACTGTTCGTCCCTATACATTATATTCTCTGTATATTCTTGATAATTATTTAAATTTTATTGATCGATAAATTAAAGGAATGGATAAAAAATCGTACAGCAACATAATGTAGGTAATGCGAACCAACAAAAAAAAATTTTTTTGTTGCTGCTTCTTAAAGGAATACCTTTCAAATACCTATACGAACAGAAGGTAAAGGCATGTATTTATGTATATGTTAAATTTGATGTTGTTGTTGGTAAATGGAAATGGATAAAATTGAATTTGGCATATTTAGCATGGTTTTGTGTATTTATACAGAATTATGTTGATTTAATGTTTTAACATTTTTCTTTTTCTCGTGTTGTATTATTATTTTATTCGCGAGTTTAGTATTAAAGAAGGGAATGAAAATGTTGCGCAAATACTTGAAATTCTAATACAAGGCCTATGTGATTTATACGAGCTTTTCGTAAATCAAAGCTTTAAAAGATTTGTTTTCAATTAAAGTGTAAATTTAATGGTTTGGAATAGAGTTCTAATTTGAACATGTTTTGTCTGTGTCACGAAAAATGTTACTTAATATTTTGTACATTTTAGGGTGAATTATTAGAGCATTTGCAATAAGCATTATTTGGTTCTATTTTACCACTCAAGTTAGGCCACAAACATAATATATTATACAAACGTCATTTGTAGCCAAATTGCAAGAAATAGAAGGAATTACAATACAAATGGGTGCTTGAGAGTGAAGATGGCATATTTCAGAATTATGTAAGTAAGAGATGCGTTAAATATGATAATTGAATAACCCACGTAGTTCCATTCAAATTATGTATCGGATTAAAAAGTGTATTGACTCAAAACATAGCAAATTTCCAAATTTTGTCGTTGATAATAAAAAACTGTACATAGAGATAAGATCCTGGAGTCGAACCTTGGTGCGATAACGTCACAGTACACTATTATAAATAGCAACAAACTTATACTTATAACGTAATAGAAAACACTTAAAACTTAATTTCTGGAAAACTTCATGAGTCCAGATTATAATAAAGTCGTTTCTTAAGTCTTCTTATGCTGTGTGCCTCTAGTCCATTTTATAGGCTAATATATGAACTAAACTAAATTGCTCAGTAATTCACAATAAACATTCGTAGGTGGCAGTTACATCAAAAACAAGCTTTGCCTGACTATTCGAAATACTAAATTATCCACTTTTCGTGGATAAAGGACATTAAATTAAATTAAAATAATGGAATATTATAAGGAAGTGGCATATTTGCAAATGTTATTAGAACCTACGAAATGTCTAAAACAACACAATAACATTTGAACTAAATATCAAATAATGACAAATTGTCAACTAAATTGGAAAGTTAAGCCGCCTGCACGAGTGCGAGCGAAAATTTCTAATATTTTTTTAACAAATCCAAACACTTCAAAATATTTGTCCTTAATTTTTTCATATAAAAATTCTCGTGCGAGTTAAAATATTTTTATCTTTGCGCTACTTGGTCTGCAGACGATCATCCTAAAGATAAAAAATATTTTGCTTAAAAAGTAAATGAGCAACCTAATTGCTATTTTTTGACAAGTGTTCGTCACTCAATTTTCTTTTAGTTCTGGCTTGTGTTCGCCAAATGTTCATAAATGAAGGGAATAAAAATATCTTATTTGATTTAAAAATCTTATTTTTTGATACAATTGCTCCAAAACGGAATACAAATAGTGTGTCTTAATCTAGAAAAATTCTGTACAAATTTTAAACGCGCATTCGATTTTTTTTTAATATCCCATTCGGTTGGTGTGAGCGTAAGCAAAATAACTTTTCCCATATAAATTAATGTAAAATACGATAATGTGTTGAATGCCGAAAAAAATACTTTCTATATATATTTATTGTACATGTTTTGTTTTGAAATTTTTATGTTTACGTTATTTTTTTCACAAACCGGGACTTCTCGTTATGCGAAACGTCACTCGTTAAGCGACTCATTTTTTACAATTTGTTTTGCTTTGTGAAATGCCTTATTATGTGAGGTGCTCGTAAAGCGAGGTACCACTGTATTAAAAAAATTGAACGGGTCGTCATAAATCATAATCGAAAATTGTGTAGGTTGAAAGCAAAACATGCTCTTCCACAAAAAAAAATCTACTTATAGATGTCGTTTGATTCGTTTTTAAAAGGGTCAACCGTAAAAATGAAACAAATCTTGCAAAACCCATCTCATCCAGTTTAAAAACGCCAACAAAACTGGTACTAGAATCAAAAACTTATACCTTATCCATCTGAGTGTTTACAGCAAAAGGTAACCTCATCCTTAGTTAAAAAATATTTACAGCATAAACCACCTTATCCGATAAATATATTTGTTGTAATAAAGCAAAACGTACCTTATCCCTTATTATTCCGTTACAGTAAAATCAAACGACTTTTTTGCACTTGCAGTTACAGCAAAATCAGGTGATTTTGCTACACGTGCACTTGCTTAATAATTTTCTGTTGGCATTAGTAATTAGTATTCATCGACATTTTCAGTCTGGTTATGCTCATTATATAAAAAAGACGTTAGAAATGGATAATTTAGCAAACAAAGAAGTGAACGGTGAAAAAGCCTGAGAATTGTTGTTAAATAAACAAAATTGGAAACGGGAACAACAGAAAATTAAACAATACGCGAATTTAATTTTAATTGTTGTACTATCCATATAAAATCTTGTTAATTTTAGGTATTCTCGCAAAAGTTTACCGAAACTGCCAAAGTGTTCACATAAAAGTACCATTTTTAGTTGCAAAACGATAAGAGGAGTTTATGCCTTGAGTTTTTCGGATTCATTTTACAAATTTCGCAAGATTGTTTTATATTGTTGCATACTAAAATAAATATACCAAAGCGTCGTTGAGGTGTAGGTGGCCCACCTAAAAAGTTCAGCGTGGAATATTTGATGAGGAAAAACAACTTGAAGCTGCGGTCAGAATATGCCAACAAACCATTTCGAGGATTTTGGGAATAACAAAAATAAGAATAAAAGGGGCCCTAGAAGACATTTTGGGAAGAAAACTGCACCAACAGAAAGACGTGGGGGCGATCGCATATCAACAAAATTTAATTCTAAACGTGAAGCAATAATCGGTTTCGTCAAACGCTTTCAGGTACTTATTATCTATTACATGTTATTTATTACTACTCTGTTGATAATTGTGTTTTGTTCCAGGTTCTAGAGAAATACTATTGTCAATATCTTATCGCAGAACGACAATACCTGTTGAGTGAACTCTCTATTAATAAGCTTTATAGGTTGTTCACCATCGATTTTTCAGCGATGGAAGTCAAGCGAAGCTACTTCCGCCATATATTTAATAGAAGCTTTAATATAGATTTTAAAGCACCATCTTGCGAAGTTTGCAGCACTTGTCCAGCTCTTAAAGAACAGCTTAAACGCGGAACAGATCGGCAGGCACAGTCAGTTTTAATTATGACGTCGCGAGTGCATAAGTTAAGGGCAACCGCCTTCTGCAGTTTGGCTAGGGAGGAAGGCGCACATATGGAAACATTTCCTTTCAACTGCCAGAAAAATATGTTGCTACTGAAAGTCGCTGATCTCGCAGCGTATTACACCAGACAATTGCATCTGTTTAATTTAGGAATCGTACAAGGGTTGTCACGGTCAAAGTTACAGAAAGTATTTCTGTTACACATTTGGACCGAAAACCATCGTCTTAAAGGGACAAATGAAGAAGCATCAGCGGTACACCATCGACTGGAAAGTACTCATGTCAACCCTAAAATCCAGAAAATTAGGTTTATATGTGATGACTGTGGCGCACAGAATAAAAATAGCGCTATGATGACTATGTGCTTATATTGGCTGACGATGGAAGCTCCAAATCACATTGATGAGATCGAAATTGCGTTTCTTGTACCCGGACATACATTTATACCACCGGACAGAGTTTTTGCTCAATTAGATAAAATAGTAAATCGCAGAGAAACAATCATTAAGCTGGTAGAATATTGGGAATTATATGGAGATACTGGTACTATTGTTCATATTGGTACTCCAGATTGCTTAGTCAGAAATTAGGAGAAGAGCTGATACAATTAAACCGCCTGGGCAGTGGCATTTTAAGTTTAATGCTTCAAAGCGGTTTGTGATTAGATGACTACCAAACCGATTAACAATCATTTGTGGAGAGGTGGCTTACAAATCCGACCTGGACATAGGGAAATCTGTTTTTAAGAAAGGACAAAAAATACAAAATACTGTAGTAAGTGTACTGCTTCCTAACGTAGCAGTAAAAGCTGAATAGCTTAAAGATGTAATTGTTTTATTGCAAAAACACTTTGGGGAAAATTGGCTGTTAAATGAGGAACTAAAATTCTATAAAAATATTCTACAGCCAACTGAGTTAGTGGAACTGATGGTAGAAGAGGTAGCAGAGGAAAACTGTGAAGCGGTAGAAGAGGAGGTCCAACTAACAATTATTATAATAATAAATGGAGAAGCTATAATTTTATTTTAGTATAGTTGTAAAATAAACTTTAATTACAGAAAATAAAATTAATGTGTTCAGTTTTAAATACACCAAAATATACCTTATCCATTTGTGCATTGCAAAACCATCGTTGTCCAATTTTAAATTGATTATATCTTGTATTAATTATATTTAAATGTTATGGCACATATATATAGTACTTTAATAATGTTATTTTATCGTTATTGATTAATAAAAATTGTGGAATGTATCATTTTTTGTTTCCTTAATAAATAGGAGGTTTTTTTAATTTTTCTCAGAATGATGTTTGATGGAGAAGATTACGTTTTGCTTTTAACTTACACGTAAATGTAATGATGCAAATTTTCTAATCATCTGCATTCTTGTACTTTTTATCACTTCAAATTATATAGATTTCTCATGTATTTCTCATTCATTCTATTTGCCAAGCGCTTGTTGTTCTTCGATTGTAAAACGTATTTGATGCATTCGCCAGCATTAGAGTCGAATTTTCCCGGATTAATATAAAAAAGTACCAAACTTGACTTGAACGAAGGGTTTAAAATTCATACATATCCCTTTTTGCACCAAGAAAAAAAATTGGCTCAAATTAAGTCTAAACCATACAAATGTGTGAGCAAAAAAAAAAAGTATGTAAAAGCGTTGTTGATAAAAAATTTCGCTTGATTTGAAGTACAACAGGATTCGAAAACAATTTTAAAGAAATGCACAAATAAGTGTATTGACGTTTAAAATATTTGAACAATATGACTTGCCGCTTTCTGGCTAATATTTAAAAAATAATTGTTGAACAAAATACGTGAGGCGTCTTTTGATTACGCAACCTTAGAATAGCGGAGTTATAGTTACTATTAACAGTTTCGTAAAAACAGCATATGAAATTTCAAATAGCTCTGTATTTTCCTATTAACACATTTTACTTGTTATTTTTTGAATAAATATGTAGGCTTTATTAAATTTTATTAATTGTCATTAAAATGCGTTTAAAATTTTTCATATTACTCCATTAAGTAGCCAAAATTATTTTCTATATTTTGATAACAAAACTGGAAGATACTAAAGTTGTATGTGACTACATACAACTTTGTTTTACAATCCAAGATAAAAATTTGCTCTCTAAATCAGCAAGAACTTGCCATTAAAAACACATGGGATTTAAAAATTGATATTTTTAAATTTTACAACATAAAAATACTAGTTATTACAATGTTTAGAGGAATATTAATTTCTTTATTCCGCATATTTTTTTTTGCTATGCTCGCTATGAAGAGCGGAAGATTTCTTAATTCATCTTTTATTTCTAACCAAATCATAAATTCAGACCCATGCTTGCATGGGTCGCACGGGCCGCTAGTAGTCAATAACACAGAACATTTTAACAGTTTGATGGCCATAAATGTAAGCGTTTATGATTTGTATATCTTTAATTATTTATAGTAAAGTTATGGCACTAAAAGTTTTTTGTAATGCTCCACCACTTGTTTACCCATATATTTACAAATTTTTTATAGTACGAATAGCTTTATTGTTAGAACTACATGTGATTGCTGTTTTCGGTTATGAGTTTTAGTGTTTTTCGTAGGTGGTCTTTTTGATGTATCAATATAATTCCAAGAAATATAACTATATTTGACATCAACAAAATTTTGACTGAATTGTAGCACCCAAAGTCATTTGGTTTCATTTGTATCACCTGGTAAGGTTTCATGTTGATGGTCTTGAAAAGTAAAACAAACTATTCGGTGAGAGCATTCATTTTTTTGAAAATACCTTTTCGATTTGGCTGAGAGCATTATCTAATTCCTGAATGCAGGAGTGCCCAGGTATAAAGAAAGTCGCATCTCAGTTGATTTAATGTTGGGATGTGTAGACATAAAACTTTGTTTTGCATAATACATATGAGAATTTTAATTTTGAGGAACACAAGAGTCGCTCCATCTTATAAGATTTGTGATTTCGTTATCACCAAATACACGGTCTAAAATTTTATACAGCGCCGACGCAATGTCGTTACCCGTACACCACATAGTGGGTTCGTTATATGGCACAATAAACAGTTTTTGTTGTGGACAAGTGAGCCGTGAGGTTGTATATATTTAACTTCGAAAAGTAATAAGTTTATGGCTTTCCTTATCAATTTCTTTTAAATTACACATTGAGATTTTGAAATTGTTATGTTCGGTGAATTCTATTTCTTGCATTTCTAATGCATCGGTTTTGTGCAGCTCACATATTCCACATTTGTCTGACTTTGGCTTATCAAAGTTCAAGTTGAACCAAGTATTAAAGATGAATGGGTAATAACTACTTTGATAGGCAAAACGATCGATTTTATACATTTTTTCTATATAAATCGTATAAAATACTTATATTCAAGTTCGCGTTCAAATATTTTTTTTAATTTTCGCTCTACAATAATGACGTTCCACGCAAGGGAAACTGTTAATATGCGCTAATATAAAGTCCAATTTTTCTTTTACAATTCCCCTCGAGCTGTTTATACCTCTTTGACTTTTCAGAACTACTGAGCCAGTCATGTTCATTTTTTCATGAACGGTATAAATTGGTTTTTGCGATATCGACAAGTTCCCCAAATAAAATTGCTTGCAGACGGATATTTGTTCCCATGAATCTCAAAATAGTAGTAAAAGGAATATTTTTTCGGGATTTCTTATCCGACTTTCGTTTTGTACGGGTTTCAACTCGCTTTCTCGTTCTCGATATATAACTATATTTTCCAGCTTGTTCTAGTGAATAATAATCAGTAAAAATATTTGGTCATTCAGAGTCATTTCGATAAATTTATTATATTCGAATCATTCGATCGTTCTCCCCCATTATTTTGATTTATATTTTCCGATCCCAAAAATGAAATAATTTGTGGATCATCAATAATTAATACTTCTTTTCCCGATTCAAGAATCTCAAACTCTGAAATTTGATCGCCCTTCTGAACGGCGTTGTGTATTATATTGAAATTATTCGACATTCTGACCTGCGTGAAATAATAGGAATATAATTAAACAAATTTCATTTAAATATTTTTACTAATTTAACTAATAATTAAAATTAAAAATTGTTTACTTACAATTAAAATGTATGACTCAAAAAAAACAAATTTAAATAAAAATAATAGGTAGCACATTAAATCACGTATTTACCACCACCATACTAAAATTCTCGCGTATAATTTGACGTTTCATTTCCAATTGATAGTTTTAAATAGCGTAAAAAAGTTCTATCTTAAAATTTTCGTTCAGACTTTTATGGTAAAATAGTTGTATGTGACAATTATTGTGCAGAGAAATATATTACCCAAATTTTTTGATAAAGTTAAAGAAGTTACATTCTTTTTATAAATCAATCTTAGTTAATGAGCAATTTTACCAATTCTGACAACACTATTAGAAATATTGAGCTAGAATTAGTGGAAATACATGTAAAATTCATTTTTTTTTGAAAATATCAAGTGTCGCGCAATGAAAATATAAACATTTCAAACAAATAAAGGAAACAAAAAATGTAGACGAATTTTTTTGACCAACAATTACTTGGTACAAACTTCAGACTGGGGTAAAATCTCACAGTCGTGCAGCAGCCTTTGCATCGCGAGTAAGCTTTGTTTGTTACAGGTTACCTCAAAAAAATTTAGTTCATGATTTAGCCGAAAAATTCGACCTGAAAATCCCTGCGCACAGTATTACTATTAGCAGAGACAACCTAAAGGTGATATTTGATCCTATGTAAACGTAAAAATTTAATTGGCGATTTAATTTTCTGTAAATAGCCGCATACAATCAAAAATATTTTGTTTTTTTGCGTATACGTATACGCAGTTTAACGAAAAATCACAGATACAACGATGACCTAGGAATTATCCACCCAAAAAAATAATTGCATATTATTAAAGAATCCAGCTATTAATACAAATAAATATTCTTTACCATGTAGCCGAAGAACAATTCATTAATACGATGTATCAGATATTGTTAAACTTGAAAAAATCAAACAAGTAAATTATACTGGTTTTTAGTATTCTATCATAAACAATCAATTTTTGGTTTAAGTATATTTCATTGGGATAAAGAATTCGTTTTTAATTCGTTTAGTCATGCCCACTGTAATTGTTCTTATTTGAGACAATTGTTAATTAGCTTGAGGAATATTACTAGAAAATTTTTTTTTTATATTTACAAAAAATACTTAATATAAAGAGACTTAATAAAACTACTTTTAAAGTGATCTAGTAACTTTCTTTAAATTTCTGTATTGTTTCCAATTTATCAATAAACTTGTCAGTCAGTGAAAGATAATGTTTCTGAAATATAGAACCACTACAACAGTTTTTCCTTTTTATACAGAAATTTACTACTTTCCGACAAATGAAATAATAATAGATAAATTAAACCATGGTCCTTTATTTTCGTAATTTTATTAAAAATTTTCTTAAAATGAGACGCACATATTTTTTTTAAATAGTAAACCAGAATAATAAATAATTCTTCTTCTTGAAGAAGGTTTTACTTGATTTTTATTATATAAAAAATTGGTCTACATCTTGATCTTGGCTCGACTAGCATAACACCGTAAAAGACATCTGGGGGTGATGGTATACTTTATCATTTTTGTTGAAGTGCATCTAAATGTAAATAAACAATAAAAAAAACTTTAATAAAATCCAATTAGGTAATGCATTTAGAGCCGTAAAGAATTTGCATGATGCCAAATACATACTCGATTATTTTCAAGAGCAGATAAGCAAATTTATTTGCGATTTTTCTATGGATACTTATAGTAGTTTGAAGTCACTTATCCTTTGAATATAAATATTATAAAATTAACTAGTGGTGTAGATATTTGTAGTTACCATAGTAAAATCGCAAATAAATTTGCTTATTTGCGCATGCGAACTAATCGAGTATTGGCATATTATGCATAATGCAAATCATTTACTGCACTTAATCGGTAAATGACATTTATAGTAAAAAATGCACATGTTTATGCGATTCTTAAATAACAATTATTTTTAAGTATATTGATATTCAACACTTCGTTTAACGTCAAACTGTTTAAACATTTTGTACACACAACACTTTAATTAAAAAATGCGAAACTTACCAAATTTGTAATGGCTGATGGTAACGCCACCGTTTGATAAAAAAAGCACTTTTAGTGTTATATTAGGTACACTAATATTTTTTAATATATATTGTTATATATTTTGTCATATATGATGATTAAAATATATATTTTTTATATGAGTTTACTACTCTTTATTTTAGTAAACTGGCGAAACATTAAAAATTAGCTATTTTATATTTTTTAAGTAAACAAAATTACAGACTTTACTACACACAATATACCACAGTGGAGTGATTGAAATTGCAAAGAGAAATTGATCAGTTTTATTTTTAACACGAATTGCATTTCGTGTTACATTTGTTTCGTATTTTGTGGAAAAATTGTTTCGTAAAGAATGATTACTTAATGTAACAATTAAACGTTTATATTAAAAGTACTTATTCTTTAAATTGTTTGAAATATAAATAAAGAATATGCATTTCAATTAAAGAGTCTTTTTTGTTTGAAATTTGGATAGTTAATGAATTTTTTTTATAAGAAAATAGTTTTCTTTCTATGAATATAAGGTTTACTTACCAAAACATAATTTTAATTGTAACCTAAACATATTCGTTAATAAAATTAATAATAATTATATGCCATATAGCATTTAGAAACATATTACTAAATAGTATGAAATGTAGTTGTTTTAACAATTAAATTCATATCCAGGCAATATTTATATTAATTAATTTAATTGTGTTATATTAACGAAAATTTGTAAAATTATAAAGTAGTAAACAATTATTGTTCCTTCGTATTAGAATTATTGCGTTGGCATAATTAATTTTTATTTATGTTAATGAATCGATTAATTAGTTTATGAAAGAATATGTCGTCTTTAATAGCATGTAACGATTTTTTTCGGTGCAGAAGTTTGTTTTGTTTTCATTTTTTATTCCAAATGAAAAATATAATTTGATTGTCTGTGCTATTAGTTTTTAACCAAATCGAGATAAATTTTCTATATTTCTTTTACTCTAAAAGGACGTAGATAACTTTTATAATTTAAATTAATTTAAATCCAACTTTAGTGATTGTATATAAACTTGTAGTACTCATAAGTTTATCATTTGTTGCTATTGGCCTATTGAAAACGTCCAGGAATGTGTGACAAAAACAAAATTTATAGCCGGGTTTCATTAAAAGTCAAGATTAGTCGACAATTTTAATTAATTTAATCTGAAACCAGAATTTGAATATAAACTTATCGTCCTCCTTAAGAAAATTATTTGTTACTATCGGTCATGTTGATTTTGACAACAACAACAATGTTTGACAAAAACAAAATACATAAATTGGTTTACTTATATTTCAATATCAATTCAAATTTGAATCAATTTAAATCTTAATTCAGTAAATACATATCGACTTTTAGTCCTTACTAAGTACATTATTGATTATTTTCGTTCATGTTTGTTTTGACAACAACAACAATGTTTGACAAAAAAAAACACTTAATTTGATTTAATTATATTTGAATACCAATCCAAATTTGAATCAATTTAAATCTTAATTCAGTAAATATTTATCGACTTTAAGTCGTCACTAAGTATACATTATTTGTTATTGTCGGCCATGTTTATTTTGACAACAAGAAAAATGTTTGACAAGAAACAAAATACATAAATTGGTTTAATTATATTTGAATATCAATCCAAATTTGAAACAATTTAATTCTTAATTCAGTAAATATGTATCGACTTTTAGTCCTCACTAAGTACATTATTGATTATTGTCGGCCATGTTTATTTTGACAACAACAACAATGTTTGACAAAAACAATGTTTGTTTGGTTTCATTTTAACCGGTTATTATAGATAATTGCACTATATATAACACCTTTGATTAAAGTGAATAATATAAAAAATTTTTTACTTACTTTAAAATTATAATTAAAATTTGTCACTTTAAGAATTGTATAGCTGTGGAAAAGCGGGGGTTTAGAGGGTTGCAGTAACCATCCTCTAACGTATACAATGAATTAAGCTCGATTTATGTTATACGTTCCTTTCAGTTCCTTCATTTTTCGTATCAGACAAAAAAAAACATTTTTGCATGTTTTTTTCATTGGAGTATTTATATTATCCATTCCGTACTTGCAAGAACTGAACGGAACGGATAATATAAATACTCCTATGAAAATACATGTAACAATGTTTTTTTTGTCTGATACGAAAAATGAACGAACTGAAAGGAACGGATAATATAAATCGAGCTTTAAAGTTGCAATAAAAATATTTTCATATTTACTAATGTTGATTTTTTTTAACATTTGTGGCATTATCAGAATAAGCGACAAGAGCGATTAAAACATAAAATAAAACATAATTAAAAATAAATAAAATAAAAAGTAATTTGTTAATTCAAGTTATTTGTTAATTAAGGTTGTGATCCTCGTCAGGAGTTTTATGAAGGTTGCCTGGATAAAGAATGCTTACATGTTTTATATTTCAAGAAAATTGAGTAAACATGATTTTTATAAAAAAAAAAAAAAAAAATTGGAAAAGTAAAATCATCGATGAAATTGAGATAATGTTATTTCTAAAAATTAAAGTTACACAGTCATAACGTCAAAAATTATCAAAAAATTAACATCTTAATTAATCAAATTTCCCGAAAAATTTAACTTCCCCTCCTAAAATAGTTGATAAGCAATCCTACATTTAAAAATTTCTAATTTTTTGATGTTGATGACGATGTATTTAATACTTTAACCAAAATGGTTTGGTAATTATATATAATCACCGGTAAAAGTTAATAATTCTAAAAAAATATACATATTAACCGACGCAGTTGGTAATTATGTATAATAACCTGTAATTATATATAATAACCAATTATACACTTAAACCGTAACATATATACCACAAGCGGCAGTTTTTAGACTAAATTTTTAACAAGGGTTGACCCTTAAAAAAATAATTTTTTACTGTAAAGTAAAATTTATATCGCCAATCCGGTGTGTTAAATTTTTCGCTTTAGAAATTCGGTGTGATGTATTCGAGATCCGCCACTCCAGTGGCAAAGTGGTCAGCATGCTTGCTCCAGCGACCGAGGGTCCCGGGTTCGATTCCCGGTGGTGACAAGGAAAAAATTTCACTGCTGATTTAGAATCAGTGAATTAATCACTCATTATCCGAAATGAAAATATGATTATGAAACCTCATTTCAGGCGGCCAAATTCCTTGATGGGATATAGTGCTAGAGAGAGAGAGATAGAGACAGAGAGAGAGAGAGAGAGAGAGTATTCGAGATCTATGTACACTCGTCCTTAAAGAAGGTCGCGTGTTGGCCACTACAAATAAATCTGTTCAGTTTTTTACTAGTCTTCTAACTGTTTAGTCTCTTATCTGCTCCTAGGGGATGTGGGTGTGGCAGCAGTATGCAGTAGTAGTTGAGTTCCAATTTTTTAGAGTTGAAATTTTAACTCAATTGACATATTTCTAAATTTTGCACTAGTTGACTGGGGGGAGGGGGTGGGATGTTTCTTACAGTTCCTACATTTAGCACTGTCTTGTTATCATGAATATAATAGAAGCATATTTTAGTACTCTTTGTTCCATGATTATTTAAAATCTTCTCCCGGTTGAGGATCTTTACTTCGTACTCAATTGGCCGTTTTTTTATCTTGAGATTTCCTATTAAAATAGCATTCTTCTTTCAAGTCGGATGCAGAGTTTTGGCCATAAACTATACCATTTTGTACTTTTTTTAAGAATTGTGGGGTATACGGTATTGCATGGTGCCACTAACCCTATTCACGATCGTTAACACTGATTTCATTAGAGCGTGAAAATTCGCAAACTATTAAGTGAGTGTTCTACAAATTCAAAATTTGATTATTTGTTTTTTAATTGTTATTTCTTCGTTCTAAGTCTCCAATCACCCTCTCACGGCAGTTCTGAGAATGTATAATAACTAAATATTTAAGTGAGTTTCAATAATTTTTATTAGACTGCAGTTTCTCCATTTATTTTTTTACCTTAGCGATTTCGTTGCTAAGTTGTGGTAAAATTTTTTCTGTTTCACGCAGTCAACATTTTTCTGCTGAGTCATAAAGTTCGTTTGCCTAGTTGGAGATCAAGACAATTTTGAGCTTCGAGCAAATGAGTATAATAATGGTTGACAACGTCGAAATTGACAATCAAAATAAATTACTCTGAATACAAATCTGTACGGTTGTAAACGCGTTTATTTGTTTATATAGCAGTGCTAAAATAATAAATCGCTCTTGTTGAAGTGTAATTTAGTATTCTCTGTAGCAATAATATGGAAAGGTCCAATTGCACACAAACATGCAGCAATCGCACACAAACAGAAACAGTCTGTCACACAATTTCTTTCGTATATAAACCAAAATTCAGAACAGTAACACTAAATAGCTGCCAACTGCAATAAAGATTAACTGATCGTTAGAAACGGCATAATGTGATGCAAATAAGAAATTTTAATTTAAAAATTTACATGTCTATAAAAATGTTAAGTTAATAAAAATTATTTCATGTTTAGCTTCTTATAAATTATTTATATATCATGATGTTCTAAACTACATTATTATAACACTAGTTATTTTGCCAGCAGTTAAAAACAAAATTTGCATAACTCTATACGTATTTTACCACAGCTAGATCTATAAAACCAAAGTGTTTTTTTTTATTTTATAAATATCAACCATATAACAACAAAAAAGCAAGCACACATAAAAAAGTTCAGATACAACAAAGCTTAACCTAAAATAATCATAACAGCAATGTTAGAGCACATAATTTGCAAAACACATTTTATGTATAATATTTAAATTATGTATGTGTGTGTGTTTATATATCTAAGAATAAAATATTCATGATTTTGAAAGATTATTAGATTGAAATCAAATTGTAATAAAATGAATAATTTATTTATTTTTAGTTTTGTTCTATAAAAACTATACAAAACAAATACAACGTACAGCAAAATGCTAACAGAACAAAAAAAAAAATTAAATATAAATTTATGAATTGTTGTAGCTCTAGTTTATAAAAGCACAAAATAGCTCTATAAAAATATTTCCATTTTCACATAAAATAAAGCTAAAGTCGAAATTGAATTATATTGATGGAATTTTGGGTGAGCTTTTATGACACTCGTATATAATGTGTAATATTCCTATAATATGTATATAAACATACATTATATGTATAGAGACAAATTTTATTTTTGGGCTTTTATGAGCTTTAGGGTAAAGATGAAACAAAAAAGTTATGTTAATCGATTACACCTATCCGCCGCATATAATATAAAATATTGAGTAAAATATTTTGAAAAAATTTATATTCAAGGTGTGGAATCGATTTTCGTTTCATGTCTGCGGGGAACCATTACACTAAAGAAATATTATACGATTTTGATACGTTTTCTTTTCTTTTATAACAAATTTCATTGATTTTGGCAATGGTATATTAAAATTATGTTCTCGTTATAGTCACGATTTTTTTTTTCAAAGCACTCCTATATATTATTTTAGGGCATAAGAATGTGCGGATAACAAACAACTAAATATTTTATAAAAAATTGAAATGTTTAAATACAAAATATCTTTAATAACATTGATAGCGGATCGTGCGGCTGTCCAGAAACTCAATGAATATTTAAAACGCATTTCAATGTATGAGATTACACAAAAGAGCTTTTTGCGAGCGAATCTTTTTCATTTATCACTAAAACACACATAAACTTCTTAAAATTTGAAAATAATATTTTGAATTGAATTTAAAATTTGAAATCTTCTTAAAATCGAAGTGTCGATCAATAATTAGAACATCACAATTAATATCTAATTTGGAATTTGAATCTGGGGTTAAATCATAAATGCCGAACAGAAATTTTAGACGCAATTGTAGTGTTGGAAATTAGTCACGTGAACGTTTACATCGTTTTTCTTTTATGGTAATGCCGTAAGCCAAACATGTATGCCATATCTTCGATGTCTCTTATTCCCTTTAAATATTTAAAAAAAAAAATTCTACAAAATCGGAATAATGTTAGTTTAAATAAAATACCTTCATTTCATATGTTCATACCCATCAATACACTCCGCGACACTTGATTACCCTCACTTAAATGAATTAGAAATTTTTTATCACCTTCGCTTCTATCTTATTTAACTTTTCAATAACTAATACGTATATACTTGCATGCAATGCGAAGTGGAAAATCACCATTTCGATTTTTTTACTTATTCAAACTGCGACACTTGATTACCCTCAACACTTTGTGTTCGACGGCATAAGGTGTGTGTAAATAAATTTAGTTGTAAACAAGTAAATTATTCCAAAAGTGAGATCTCCAAAAAAAAAAAAAATAGAAATTTTTGGACCATCAACAACTATCTCAAAGCTCCTGAAAATTACGCAAAACATTGAAGAGCTCGTACAGCAAGTGGAAGAACTGAACAGGATCATAGAGCTATTTTGCGTGAAGCTTCAAATTCGATTCTATCAGCAAAAAATAAAGCAGACAATTCGAGTCTCGGCTAGTGTCATAATGCTCAAAGGAACGAAGTGTTCACACCTCCGTCGGCAAAAACTGACGCAAAACCACGTTTGCTCCAGCAACATAGAAGTGATCGATTGGAATATTGCCGTAAACATCTAGGCTAAAGTTAACTTTACGTATACATCGATAAAATCAGGTAGAGTGTATAAATTTTTAAAATTTTAAAATGCAGGATCTTTATCAACAGTTTTTAGGAGGGGGAAGCTAAATTTTTCCGGAAAATTACCCCATTTTCAAGAAAATTTTCACTTACAAAAAATTGCGCATTATTTTATTCAAAATACATACAAATGTGTAATTTTTATAAACATTTTGGTATTAGAATTGTATCTTAACAGTTTTTCGACAGTACAAGTAATTTTTCCAGGAAAATTTTGAAATTTAAATTTTTTTTTTTCTTAATTTAAAATTATAAATAAAATTTGACACTTGAAGAATTGTATAGATTCTGGAAAAGCGAGAGTTTGGGGGCAGCCCCATCCTCTAAGTTATACAGCGAATTAAAATAACATTTAAAAAAAATTATATTTACGAAAGTTGATTTTTTCTAACATTTATGGCGCACTATCAGGAGTAGAGATCAGAGCGATAAAAACTCTTTGATCTGTGCCTGCAAGGTTAACGAAGCAGTTAGTATTAATAAAAATATTGAAAAAATAAAAAAAGTGAAAATTTCTCCGGAAATTCAAAAAGTTTTCCGGATTAATTTAGCTTTCTCCCCCTAAAAACTGATAGTAAACAATCCTGCATTTCAAAAATTTCAAAAATATATACTGCTTACCTGATTTTCTCGGTGTATACGTAAAGTAAAATGTGCTTTGGAATGAAAAATGGTTAAAGGTTAGTTTTTCTGACGAGAAAACTTTTAATTTAAATGTGAGGGACCGAGCCGACAAAGCTACATCGAGCTCCTAGAAGTGCAAAAAATTAATTATGACGAAATGTTTGAAGGCCAACGCTGGATTTTCCAGCAAAATAACGCAGCAATCCACAGCACTACACGAGTGAAACGATGTTTTGAAGGCAATAACGTGGAAGTGTTGAATTGGTCGGCTTTGTCTCCAGATTTAAATGTTATGAAAATCTTTAGGGATAGTTATCGAGACAAATTTATTCGAATAGAAGGCAATATGTATGCCGGAATGACCTTTTGGCAGCTGTTTATGATGCTTTCCAGAAAGTACCGATAGAATTAATACAAAAATTTTATAGGTCTTTGCGCCTAATAGAATTTAGTGATTTCGTAAGAAACAATAGAAGACACGCAAAATATTAAATAAACGAAAAATATCAAAACAATAGAGTGTAATGGGTTTTATTGCTTAAATTTACAGATGAGGGTAATCAAGTGTCGCAGTTTAAATAAGCAAAAGAATTGAAATGGGGAGTTTCCACTTCAAATTGCATGCAAGTATGCAAATTAGTCAATCTAAAGCTAAATAAGATAGAAACCAATGTGATAAAACAATTTCAAATAATAAGCCGCAGTATCTTCGGTTTTATGGAAAATTTTTAAGTGAGGGTGTTCAAGGGTCGCGGAGTGTATGTATATTAAAAAATACGCATATACGTTTCATTTCAGTCATGTCAAATAAGAATCAGCTATGACTTTCATATAAGATTTATTTTAGGCATACCATAATCACAAGTAAGTCCCATAAACTGACGCCGAAAAGTCATGAGTATAATTGTCATTGTTGTTACGGACGTATTTATTTGTAAAAATAGCACGCAGGCCGACCGCTATCCAATTCCCACTACATCTTCCGTATTCTGTGTTTTTGGTCCGAGTTCGGTATGCTTGGCCAGGTTAAAACCTGTTTGCGTCCCAGCCGCTTAAAGGAGTATGCACGACTACTATTTTGGGATGTGCCTTGTTTGGGTTTTACTGTTACAGAACTGCTGTTTTTATATTTCGTATTATGGGGCATTAGACCTATTTATATGAAAAGGTAAATTTTTGCTACATCCTTACGTACGGGTAATAACAACTTGCCTATAAATAGGACGAATATTTATAACCATTCTAGTTTGATGAACCGGATTGTCAATTGGAACAGCTTGCCTAACAGCTTGCCTAAAACATTAGTTAAGTAAATAATTTTAAAACTTAGGTTTACAACTATTTAACAAAAAAGGATTAAAATGGATTTTGTAAATATTGTATTTAGTGTATATATAGTTATATATATGTATATACAGGGTTATCCAATTCGAGGTTGATAAAATAAACTTAAAAAAAACACACAAAATATTCGGAATCTATTGTAATTTTTATTTCATTTTACAGATTGATCCTTGCCATTTTTAGTTAAACAAGATATCATTCAAATGTCCTCCACGGGACTTCTTACAGGCCTTGATTCTTTTGAGGTAATTTTCAATGACTTTTCGGCACATTTCGGGCGGTATCTCGGCCATTACCTTACGAATATTAGTTTTCAATTCGTCAAGAGTTTGAGGATTGTTTGCGTAAACACGATCTTTCGCGTAGCCCCACAAAAAGAAATCCAAAGGCGTTAAATCACAGGATCTTGGAGGCCAATTGACATCAGCCAATCGCAAAATCAAACGTCCAGGAAATTTCTCTTGCAAAAGATCTCGATTTGCTCGTGTTACGTGACTGGTTGCTCCATCCTGCTGGAACCACATATCGTCAAGATCATAATCTTCGATTTTCGTAAAAAAATAATCGGGTAACATGCGGCCATAGCGCTCAGAATTGACGGTAACGGTTTGTCCATGGTTGTTCTCAAAAAAATACGGCCCAATCACACCACCAGACCACAATGCGCACCAAACAGTGACTTTTTCCGGGTGTAATGGCTTCTCTACAATCAATTGTGGATTTTCTGAGCCCCAAATTCTACAGTTTTGCTTATTAACGTATCCACCAAGCGAAAAATGAGCTTCATCACTGAAGAAAATTTTGTTCGAAAAATCAGCATCGACGGCCTGTTTTTCCGCGTTTAATTTTAACGCGTTGGTCGATTGTTAAATGCTCCATATTCTTAAATGGCAGAATGTCAACTAAATAAATGACAGCGTACTTGACGTTTATCTTTGACAGATGTCGGTATACAGATTTCTACTTTATCAACCTCGAATTGGATAACCCTATATATAATTGTATATATTTTGTATATATCATGCTTGTAATTTATTTTATGTCATGTTTAATTGTTGTTATGCTTTATTGTTGTTCTGTTTAATTGTTGTACAAAAACTTTATAGTTTGTACACAGCTATTAATATTAATAAATAAATAAAATAATAAATACATTAATCAAATAAAATGATTAACTAAAATAATTAAATAAAATAATTAAATAAAATAATTAAATAAAATAATTAAATAAAATAATTAAATAAAATAATCAAATAAAATAATTTAATAAAATAGTTAAATAAAATAATTAAATCAAATAGTTAAATAAAATAATTAAATTAAATAAAATAATTAAATAAAATATTTAAAAAAAATAATTTTTTTTTTTTTTTTTTTTTTTTTTTTGTATTCATAGTTTTATTTAAGGAAAGTATATACATGTAAGTTTAACTAATTAATTGTTTAAAATAGTGAAAATAAAACTAGCTAGTGAACCCCTGATTTAAAAAAAATGTCACGGAGGCACGATTCATAACTAATAAAAACAAAGTTTAATACAAATTGGAAAAATGTAACATTAAAACTAAAAATATATAAATATATAATTAACAAATTTAAAAAATAACAAAATAACAAATTTTTAAGCAATATAGTCATGGTTTGAATATTTGAATCATATTTTTCCACTTTTCTTATAAATAAAAGAATTAAAATAAAAGAAGTATAATATTCTATTTATGATAGTGTTCTAAATAAAACCTCAATGTCATCTTTTGAAAATAACCATTCTTTCAACAACTTTATAAACAGACTAGGAGTGCCCGCTAATAAAATTAATTTTATTAATTAAATAAAATAGTTAAATAAAATAGTTAAATAAAATAATTAAATAAAATAATAAATACATTAATCAAATAAAATAATTAAATAAATTAATAAAATAAAATAATTAAATAAAATAATTAAATAAAATAATCAAATAAAATAATCAAATAAAATAATCAAATTAAATAATTAAAGAAAATATTTAAATAAAATAATTAAATAAAATAATTAAATAAAATATTTAAATAAAATAGTTAAATAAAATAATTAAATAAAATAATTAAATAAAATAACCAAATAAAATAATCAAATAAAATAATCAAATAAAAAAATTAAATAAAATAATTAAATAAAATAATTAAATAAAATAATTAAATAAAATAAACAAATAAAATAATCAAATAAAATAATTAAATAAAATATTTAAATAAAATAATTAAATAAAATAATTAAATAAAATTATTAAATAAAAGAATTAAATAAAATAATCAAATAAAATAATTAAATAGAATAATTAAATAAAATAATTAAATAAAATAATTAAATAAAATATTTAAATAAAATAATTAAATAAAATAATTAAATAAAATAGTTAAATAAAATAATTAAATAAAATAACCAAATAAAATAATCAAATAAAATAATCAAATAAAATAATCAATTAAAATAATTAAATAAAATAATTAAATAAAATAATTAAATAAAATATTTAAATAAAATAATTAAATAAAATAGTTAAAAAAAATAGTTAAATAAAATAGTTAAAATAATCAAATATAATAATCAAATTAAATAATTAAATAAAATAATTAAATAAAATAATTAAATAAAATAATTAAATAAAATAATCAAATAAAATAATCAAATAAAATAGTTAAAGAAAATAGTTAAATAAAATAATTAAATAAAATAATTAAATAAAATATTTAAATAAAATAAATAAATAAAATAATTAAATAAAATAATCAAATAAAAAAATTTAATAAAATAATTAAATAAAATAGTTAAATAAAATAATTAAATAAAAAAATTAAATAAAATAATTAAATAAAATAATTAAATAAAATAATTAAATAAAATAATTAAATAAAATAATCAAATAAAATAATCAAATAAAATAATCAAATTAAATAATTAAACAAAATAGTTAAATAAAATAATTAAATAAAATAATTAAATAAAATATTTAAATAAAATAATTAAATAAAATAATTAAATAAAATAATTAAATAAAATAAATCAAATAAAATAATCAAATAAAATAATTAAATAAAATAATTAAATAAAATAATTTAATAAAATAATTAAATAAAATAATTAATTAAAATAATTAAATAAAATATTTAATTAAAATTATTAAATAAAATAGTTAAAATAAAATAAAATAATTAAATAAAATAGTTAAATAAAATATGTTGTTAAATAAAATAATTAAATAAAATAATTAAATAATATAATTAAATAAAATAATCAAATAAAATAATTAAATTAAATAATCAAATAAAACAATTAAAAAAATAGTTAAATAAAATAATTAAATTAAATAATTAAATAAAATAATTAAATAAAATAATTAAATAAAATAATTAAATAAAATAATTAAATAAAACAATTAAATAAAATAATCAAATAAAATAATTAAATAAAATAAGAAAATAAAATAATTAAATAAAATAATTAAATAAAATGTTTTATTTAATTATTTATTATGATTTTTGGAAGAATTTCTGGAATATGTCCACCTGTGTCACTATTCTGGTAATCCCCTGGGAATAGGGAATTGGGGAAAGATTTTATATGTAATTTCAATTTAAAATGTTTTTTATTTACTATTAAATATTTACATTATTTACATTAAACTTTTCTCCTCAGTAGGCCGGAAAAAAACATTGTAAATAGAAATTACATATAAAATCTTTCCCCAATTCCTTATTCCCAGGGAATTACCAGAATAGTGCCACTGGGACGGAACTCGATCAATTCTTAAGAATTGATTGCATTTAATTGAAATTAGTTTGTAAAAACACGAATTTGCTTTTCAAAAAATTGACAATTGAGGTTGAATTGTAAAAAGTTGAGATTGAAATAAAAAAAATTGAATATGATTTGCAAAATCGTGAATTTGAAGTGCAAAATCGTGAATTTGAAGTGCAAAATCTATAAGATACGCCAGTGGGAAAACAATGTACATATTATTGAAAGTTAACCTAACATCTGAAAAATTTGCGATACTAATGCAGATTTTAAATTAGTGTCACACACTGGGCTGTTCACAACATAATGTTTTTATCATTTTTTTAAAGTAAGTCGCGTTTATGCACTTTACAAAATTATCAGTTCTAAAATTGATGCTTGTTCCAAAAAAAAAATTGTAAATAACAATTGCATTCCACTCAGGCTTTTCACTTTTCTAGCATCTTCGTTGTAAAGAAATGGTAATAATGATTTTATGAATTTGTTTTTCAGGTTATTTGCACTGTGATATATTCTCAATGGCAAAGTTGATCCAAACTGACAAGGCTCGCTCAGATATATACATGGAGGAAAATTAGGAATCAAAAGCAATTTGCTGATGAAGTGAATTGGAATAATGTAATCATAAAAAACGATAATTTGCAAGCTATCGAAATGCCCAATGCAAATGAGCAACTTATTGCTAAAGAAAAATTTAATTTTAGTGTTGCCTGATCAAAGTTCGGAAGATGACAATGAAGAAGTATTTGAAAAAAACACCAAAACGCATCATAAATATTGCCAAACAAACTAAATTTAAAAATTTAGAAGTGAAAGCTAAAAAAAAAAAATTTGAAGTCATGAACTGTCAATTACATATTTCTGACGAAATATGGAAAAGAATCTGTAATCTAAGTGATAGGAAACTTTATGTTTATTACTATACTTACCACATATCCATCCAATAAACACAATTGACTTGTTGCTTAATAAATATAAAAGGTTATGATGTAGCAAAAAATCGATTAACTATAAAGGCTTACTGTGGTCATAAAGACAAAAATCAAAATTGTAGATCCTACAATTTGGTTAATTCGAACTTGTCCTTAGGGGCATTTGATGTGTACGGTACTATTGAGCCAATTTATCATCCTTTTTAAAAATTCCAACAAGCATCAAAGATCCAAAGAGATCTATTAGAAGAGAAATTAACTCGCAGTACGGTAGAGATTGTTGCAGAAAATCTTGTTAATGAAGAAAATTTAAGTTTTCAACAAAACCAATACTGCGCGATTTTTAAAGTATAGAAAAGTTTTGAATTTCAAATTAGATCTGAGCAACTTCTATGTAACAAGAACGACTCGGATGATATCTAATATATTCATTTGGAAAACGAAAAAACTGACGCAAGTAAGCATGCGTACATCCATCAAGTGAGTAAAAACCCTTTTTTGTGTGACCACGAGCAGTAAAATTCAATGCCTAATTTTGAAAAAAATAAAAGAACAGCGAGACCATGGCGACTTAACAGTATATTTAGACGCCACTAGCGGGTTCGTTCGAAAACCGTATAAGATTTGCAAAGCTGTGATATGGTAAGCTCCAGCCAAAACACACGCACTATCGGAAATTGGCTGCGAGAATACCGACTATTTGTAGAAGAACTTTAAAATGTTGGCAAGTTTGTCAACAATGTGGTTGTTGACTTCGGTTATGCAATAATTCATTCCGTTCTCGATGCGTTTAACAGAATGGACCTAGTTGAATACTTTAATATAACTTATATGTGCGGGCAAATAATATTAATTGCTAAAAAAATCGGAAAATATAGTTAAATTGCACTTGTGGTGCTCACATAAAAGTGCTGGTGATATAAACAAATATTTTGATAACTCATCTGAAGCTCAAAAATTTATTAAAGAAGTTACGGCGTCTTTAATGGTAGCCACCAACAATCAAAATTTGAAAGAGAATTGGGAAAAGTTATCAATTTTGCTGCAATCGAGAAGCATTAATGGGCAGGTTAAACAAGCATTTGATAATTTAATTGAATTAATTGGAGCAAATATTTTAGAACCAGAATTAAATTCGCAGGGTTTATTAGAAACAGCCAAGACATTAATAGCCGTATATACCGCTTGTCCAATTTATCTCTTTTATTAGCTCCACAGAATTTTAAAGTTTGCTAGAAATTCTCACTTGAGAAGTTTTTATCCACACAAATACAAATACACATCAACGTTTACATCATTTTTACATCATTTTTCCACATGAAATAGAATTCGCAGGGTTCATTAGAACAGCCAACACCTAAAAAGCCGTATATACCGCTAGTGCAATTTAGCTCTGATATTATGGTTTGCTTATTTTAAAGTCATGAATTGCCAATTCACTTTTCGATTTAGCTTAATTTTCTAATTTTATATGTTTTTTGTATGTTTTATTCCAAAAGGCCTTTAACTTATTAAAATTTCAAGGATGTTTTTATAAGATTATAACACTGCACGGTTAGTCCACAATAAGAGGTTGCAACAATATTTGATAGCTTTCAAAAAATTTTATTAAAAATGTGTAAATTAAAATTAAATTTGTATTAGACTTTAATTTCGGGATAATCCTACATTTTTATGTAACAATTGCTTTTATGCAAGAAATGCTCAAAAAGTTCGGGGTTTCAGGATAGCACTACATTTTTGTAACGACTACACTTTTTTCGGGTTGACTACACTTTAGCCAAGAACTACACCAAAAATTCGGGATGGATTTTCCGGCTAACTTCACTGATTTTACGTTTGTCTGGCTTAAGATAAAATTATCATAAAAGTTATTATAAATAAGATGAAATTTTGTGCAATGAAAACCTGAAGGTCAAAACTAATTTAACATACATGTGAATTATTTTGAATCGAATCAGAATTAATTGTAAGTTAAATGTTCAAAGAACAGCAATACGCATCCCTTAGTTTATCGTAATTAAGCGGAAATGTTGATTTTCTTAGTTCGTGGAATATTTTGCATCAGAATTATTTAATAATACTTATCGCTTCTGTGAACATTTTCTCTATATCAGCCGATACAACAATATAATGTTTTCGAAATCGGATAGGAACGTTTATTATATTGTCCTGTATAGTAAAAGCTACTAAAACAACAATTTTTTTAAATAGTTTTGTCTGGCACCTCTTACAGTATGTGATTTGCGGTAGTTCTTTCAACATTTCTGGATCTGTAACAGTTACCCTATACTACTAAATGATTGTGGAGAGATGCAAAGACACGTACAATAGGTCTGTGTTTGAAAAGGTTAGCTAAAGAAAGGTGGGGCTTAAAACAAAATGTCTTAGCTATGATATATGAAGGACTAGTGGTTGCAGACATGACCTATGATTTCGCTGGGTTGGCGGATATGTAATAAACTGTCACCATCGAAAAACACTAATGAGCGCACAAAGGGGAATTCTTCTTTGTATAACTAAATCGTATATGACAGTCTCGGTTACAGACAAAATTGTTTACTATAAATGGTACTGTATGGATCGATTATAACATTAGCCGCGTTTCTTGATACTTGATTAGTTTCAGTTTATGTTCCGTAAAACAACACTAAGACGCTTATAAAATTTCAAATAAAAATTGTGAAACAAAATTTAGATCAAGTTTTTCTTATAAACTTTTAACTAATCCGGATCAATAGGTGTCATGAAACACAGCTATTATAGGTAAAAAATATTAATATTTAAACAAAAACACAAAACTTATTTATTAAAATAAAAAATAAAAATCAAACGATTTTTGAAATTTCGATAAATTTTTAAAATGTTTATAATAAAAGTCAGCTTCTAAAAAACATATGCAAAAGGGTTATTCACACAAAATCACAACTTATAAATCTGTTTAACAAATTTCAAAAGATTAAGATGTGGGTAGAATTTCTGGAACGCTTATAATATGGGCTCTTAACAAGTTTAACAAATCTATAGAAATAATCTGTCTCTTACAGAGAGGTTGTTGCAATCAGTTTCAAATAAGAAATTGTTTTAAAATTTTTAAAAAGTTTAACATGTGAGCAGGCTTTCTGAAATATTATTGATAAGGTAACGTAACGGGACAAACGATTTGAACTATTCCTGACATCGCCAATTTATATAACAAAAATGTTGAAAGTTTGACATGTCGATAGATTGACATGTGAGTACAGGTTTCCAAATATGCCCATGGTATTATGGTCTCTTAACAGAACAAATGAATCAAATAATTTTTAAGGTCGGCAATATAAAAGTTGTACCATGTCATAAGTATTCCAGAAAATCTACCGAAATAAAGAGACTACGAAAGAGACTACGGGCTCTGCAGTCCAGAAAACCTACTCACGTTTAAACCATTTGAAATTTTTAGAGCAAACTTCTTAATTGAAACTGGTTGCAAAAACTCTTTGTTAAAGATCCATTATATATATATATCACAGACCCCAGGATTCGTTCGTTTCGTTTGTACCGTTTAGAGACAAAGTAATGAGCCTTCCAAAAAACTTACCATGTCAATTTTCTGAAATTTGTAGAACAGATTTCTAAAATAAAACTTCTTGTAACGAGTTCTCTGTAAAAGTTATTCATTTATACCGACCATGTCATCAGCCTTCCAGAAAACCTATTTCCTTGTCAATCTTTTTGAATTTATTGTACAGATGGAAATCCGATTAAAATTTGTTGCAACAAAGCCTTCAATTAAAGATTTATTATTTATTTTACACTATTCTTAAAATTTAAATTCTTTGCCACAAACTGTTTTGGAACGACTCCTCAAATCATTTTTTATTTTTTTTATTGACAGGTTCATACCATGGATAAAAATCTCAGATTTTTCTGTCCCATCGTTTTAACCAATTACATCACGTATTATACAACAGACCCGTCACTTTTCATATAAAGCAAAAATAAAAAAAATTGAAAAAAATCTGTTGTAGAAAAAGTCGAGATTTGTATCCGTCGTATGAACCATAAGTGTACAATTTCCGTTCCAAGCAAGAAATTTGGTATTTTTCTAAAAACATAATTTACTTGGAAAATGTTCATTTGTTATTTATTTTTCTAAAATTTACGATTTTGCAAACCGCACATAGCTTTTTCCAAAAGATTTAGACTCAATGAATTGATTTCTGTGTAGTTTACATTTTTCATCCCAAGTGACTGGGAGTATGAACAGCAAATTTTAAGCGCAAATCCCTCTTGCGACTCTTCATTGATTTGAAAAAAATCTTGCATTTCGTCTTAATATTTTTTTACTATTTCCCGTAGGCACTTGGCGAAAGACACTTACACTTAATAAACACATTTTTATTAACCACTTGTTTTTATTTCGCAAAATTATATTTTTTGATTATTTTCAAAAAGTTTTAAAAATCACTCGATCGATTTCGACTTGTTAGGTCATCGATGTAGATACTCCTGATGATGACAAGTTGTTAATAAACAAGTGGTTACTAAAAATGTGTTTATTAAGCGTTTCATCTTAATGTTAAAATCAGGAATAAATAGCTTATAACGAATCAATAATTAATTTATTTGTTAAAACTAAAAATTAAATTTAAGGAAAAACAAACGTATTTATAAGAAAATCACAGCAACCTGCTACCAACTAACCAGCACAGTGGTTAATACTTTGGCATTTGAAACAAGAAGTATACCGGGTTTGAATTTTTATAGGGGCAGGATAATATAGGGATTTTTTATCATCTGATGACCTATAGCCGTACGTTCCCGATGTGGCAAGCAATTCGTAAGGTGAAACGTGCATAGCGAACCACGATAAAGTTGATAGTGCTTTGGCCTCAGAACAGATTGCTTTGTACTTCATAAAAATTTTTTGCCTCTCAATTTTATTGTAAAGTTATATGTTGGTTTTAAGCATACATCCCAACCAGTAACCATAAACAGTTACAATAATCCAATCAGAATGGTTGGTCAACAGAAATTGTTTTGAGAATTAAGTTTTATAAATCATAAATTTACGTTAGGTCATCTAAAATAAAATATACAATAAATTCATGTATTAATTAACAGTGAACACTAGTTTAAATTGCTCAATCCTCATATTACACAGCACATGCACATCAAATTTTTGGAAATTTTCTACAACATGCTTATTTTGAAAAGCATGCTTATTTTGAAAATTATGATGTAAGTAGCTGTGATATCGTGTTGTTTACACTGGTGGCTTTATGTGGCAAAAATGAAGCAGTTATCGCGATGAAAAGGAAAGGAAGCCCGTATTATAACCTGCGAATGCAAAATAATTCGCCAATATATTTTACGAACGAAGCAGCATTTTTTATTTGTTCATATAAAACACAATAATATTTATTACATTGCAACTCCGAACGTTTCATCCAACATTTTTCAGTTTTGTACAAAAACCAAACTCTCCCCTCGTACACAAAATTATAATATAATAAAATTAAAACAATGTAACAAAAACAACAACAACAACCGTAAAGCAGAAAAATTTTCCTTAATAAATTAATAAATAAAAAAAATATTATATTAAAATAATTTTATTTCTTAATTTAAAATTATAAATATTTTTTAGTTATACTCGTACTATTTTATTTGTTGTTACATTGTTTAAAAATTAATTATTTACTTTTTTTTATAAACAGACCAGAACCACTTTTTTACACTGCATATATATAAAAGAAGTTAAAGAAGAGAAACTACTGCTTGTATATTTAGGTGTGTAAACGATGGAAAAAGCTCAGTGTTATGCTTATACGATATTTACAGTTTAGAGAAAATGGTTTTGTTTTCCTGTTATAATAATTAAATAAACTTAAAAATTAGTTTTTTATTAAAATTGAAAAACAAGTTTATATTGTTGGTGGTTTTTATTTTTTGATGTGCAAAGTTGACTAAAAGTTTATTATAAAAAATGTTTTTAGATGCAATTAATAAGAAAAATCTTTTGTTGTAAACAAACTTAATTGGTATAAGTTACGTTAATTAATTAGCTATTATTTAATTAAATTGTTTTGTTTTTAAAATTTTTGTAAAAATTGTAAAAGTGAGGCGAATTTATGAGTTTATAATAACAGTTTTATAAGAAATGCACTTGTTGGCAGAAGAGTTATTTTAAATATTCATAGACGATTTCGTTTATTTATATTAGTATTTGCAAGTTTTGAAAAGAAAGCGTGCAAAATATAGTTCACTTGAAATACCAAAAAATCATATACGCGATGCACAGAACTGATAAATACGCGAGTTGAAAATAGTTTTCTAGAATTACAGAGCTGTGCGGGGTACTATAGAATTTTATAAGCTCTATCTACTGATAAAAATAAATTCAAAAAAAAAAATTCTTAAATATTTTAATACGATCAAAATACTTACTTGCGTAATTAATAATTAAATTACTAGTGTAAGCCTTCGCCAATCACGACAATTAATTTAAACGAATAGATATATGCCATAAAACACTTATTCATGCTTTAATACAATTATAAAACATGGATTTCATAAAAGCTTGTGGCAGCAAATAAACAGCAAATTGATTAAAAAGTTAAGAACTTATATTAAAAATGATGGAGCTGAGAAGAAGAACCAACCAATATTTTAAAAATTAAAATAAAATTATTATGAAGAAAAGGAAACAACTCTTGTTTGAGATATTTTAGTAATGCACAATGAAACACTTAACACATTGAAAAGCCCAGTTCAACTTTTGGTTACCACCAGAAATTGAGCTCGAGACCCCGAATTACAAAGCAAGTGCTCTACTAATTTTGCTATTGAGAGCGAATAGCTTTGAACTTTGACCGAACTTTTAGAATTTTTTTCCACTAATTCCGCCTAAACACGAAACGTATAAAACAAGAGTTAACAAACAGGTCACTGATGCTCGAAGATATGTACTAACGTATGATGAACAACCGGCCCAATTTATTACTCAGGTGCTTTTAGCCCATACGATCAACAACAGGAAATGCGCTAAAAAATCCAACATGCAGAGGTTATAATATTTCGCTCAAATCAAATTAGTATCCGAATCATAGATCTTACATACAAATAATCACAAAGAGATAATTGTAAACACATTGAAAAGATTGATACCAAATCTTTAGCCCGAAACATACGACATCCTGCAGAAAAATAATGAGTAATAAACTTTTCACGATAATTGCATAAAACAAAAAAGCTCTTAAGAAAATGACTTTTGCAATGAACTGATTTTGATCAAATATTACCGGGACTTCCAGATTTGTGGAAAATCATTAAATATAAGATTAACCGAATTAATCAATCCTTTTGGGCTGTACAGAGGTCGAATTTTTGTTTAAAAGGCAGTTTTTGGTGAAAAATTTTCATTTCCACTATATTTTAGAACGCTGATGTAGACCGATATAGAACCGTTTAGTTCATACAACATTTCAACAACAATGTTACGTCTGAATATGCCAGATGACTTGACAGATTAGAATAAAACTTCTGACATAAGCTTTTGCCATAAATTGGAGGCTCCTGTGATGTTTGCCCGAAATCAATCCACCGAAAGTGCCAACTTCCAAAAGAGTTTTTTTTCTGCAAATTATTGAATAATACAGCATTCACGCAAAAAATGGAGGAGTAAATAAGTTTTGGCCACGGCTTTGTTTTAGCCCAAAAATATACAAAGATCTCGAATATACAATAAACTTGACTTATTGAGAACATATAAATGTCCGGGGTAGTGACATCTAGCGCATTAAAAATAAACTGATTGAGTCTTTTTTACATAAAATTTAAGCACGGCATATAAAAATAGACCCAATAAGGTTATTTTTTTGCCGTCAGATCTACAAACAGTTCTCTATAAAGCGAAAAATTAACCCTACCTTCTTGCTTAAATTTCAATAAATAACCAAGGTCGACCATAGTTGAAATTAAATTTTTATATTTAATTCAAACTTTTTATTTTATGCTGTTTTATGAATATGCCAAACTTTCTACCATCATTTCAAAAATTGGAAAAGGTCGTGCAGAAGCTGCAACTTTCAGCAGACAAATATCTACTAATTTTGCAAGATTCTTCGAACCAATGGCATAGTATGTAGTTTTATTCCGAATAGTCAATCCGCAGAGACGGCGATTTATAGTTTTTTTTATTAAAATTCGTTACTTCCGTTATAATTTAAAAATTATCCGAACTAATTTTGCTTGACGTTTAATTTTCAATCTTTTTGTTTTTAATAGTTTTTTTGCAAATGAAATATACTTTTAAAAATATTTGCAAAAAACGTAAAAATTATGGAAGCTGCCATTTTGGTTAGCACGAATTCGTAAAAGAAAGTAAAATAAAATCACAAAGGAAAAAATAACAAAATAAAAATTAAAAAATTGGGGAGAAGGGGTGGGGGGATATATGTGTGTAACACCCTATTTTATTACAACAAATGTACATATCTTTTAAATACAAAATACTTGATTTCAAAGGCAAAAATACAATTTACTACAATTTTGGCAAAAAATCTTCATTCTCGGTTTATTGAAAATTAATACTGAAATGACAACACTTCCGAAAAACCTAATCTTGAAGATTTTATAGAATCTTATAATTTTTCGAATCTCAACAACATTACCAAAATTATAAATTCTGCTACGAAAACTGCCACTTACGGTATACTGTTTGCCAAGTTTCACTAGGACGCACAATTCGTTTAAAAAATATCTACTCTAAATTTTTGGTCAAATTGGTAGCAAATTTTACTTATAATATATTTTTGTTTATAATGGGTTTTTTAATATGTATTTGGAAAAAACTATAAAAATGAAAGCTCTCTTCTCGGGTACACAGATTTGTTCCAGAGTTATCCCGACAAGGTAAGCCGTCTATGGGCTATATACATTGCTATTTTTTTTGGAATTCATAATTTTTGCTAAATGACTAGTCGAATATTTTCCTCTCAAAGGTATTTGCAAAAAATCAAAGAATTTCCCTACTCCCTCATTTTGTTTAGATTGTACATAAACGATGTTCTGTAATCCATAAAAAATTTTAATTTTCATAAAAATGCTAATTACGTGGAGCGTTATATAAGAAGAAAATTCTGTGATATTAATTATGCTTATGGCATTAATTAAGTCGCTCCGGTGGCAAAGTGGTTAGCATGCTTGCTTCAGCAACCAGAGGTCGTGGGTTCAATTCCTGGTGGTGACAACGAAAACAATTCACGGCTCGTTTAGGATCAATGAATTAATCACCATTATCCGAAATGAAAATATTATTATGAAACCTGAGGCGTGCCAAAACGTGAGGCGGCCAAATCCCTTGATGGGATATAGTGCCAGAGAGAGAGACAGAGAGAGAGAAAATAAATTAAGGAGAACCTTAAGAATTGGTCTCAGTTTAACTTAATAAACGGATTACTATTTAAATAGTTGACCAACTAAACGGCACAGAGCTTAAAATTTTGGCGTTTAGATTGAGAGATACATGGGTCGTATGCCGATTTATCTTCAGAAAGCAAAAGGTATTTTTATTCATCTTGCCGACCCATCTTCCAAATCAGTACGAAAAAATGGCTTAGAGCTATAGAATGTAGAAATGAGCGCTGCTGCATAGCCAAAGCAAACAGATTGTGAAGAGCGTGCAAAAAAGTAGATTTATTTTGTGGATCCTCTCCTTTACTTCAATATTATACTGGTAGTTCTTCTTTTTGTTATTGCTCGCTCGTAAAGAAAATTTCCTAGGCCCCGTAGTGAAACGACTCGTATGTGTTTATGTGTTGCCAAATGAATTTCAACGATTTAAGTTTCTTCTATGAGAATAATGAATTCCAAAATTTGTGTTTGTGGTTTTATCTAACTACTTCATGGTCGTTGTCGCCTACGAAGATATGTATTGCTCCATCGTCTCCAGAAGTGTTGTTTCACTTTTTCTAGGAGTTTCCATTTTGAAACTTTGTGAATATTTATATCCAAGAGATTTACAACTGTAGTTATTGATTAGCATCTTAAAACGAGTCCTCGTATATAGACTTCTTTATTGGATATATGATCGGGAATTGGACTTAGAGGCCACGAATTTTACAAGGCTTTTAATTGGCTAAAAACTCGGACTTGAGTATTGTACAGCTGAAGAATTTTTTAAATGGGTTTTCTCATTATATGGCTTTTGTAAAAAAAATATTTAACATTTTTTGGTTAGGTTAAATGAAATCATGAATAGATTGTTGTATTGTTGTTCTGATGCAGGCGTGTAACAGGAGATGTGGTGGTCACATGAACGATATTGTATCACATACATAAATTGCATCGAACGAACATTTGTCTTCAATATAATGTAATATTTTTGAATTTTGAAAATACATTATATGTTATTTAAAAAACTAACAGATTGACCACCCTTTGAAAAAAATTTAACTAATTATTTGTTTAAAAGAGATATATGCACGACTTCTGCCACATTTAAAACCAAAAGCGTTTTTGGACTGAATAAAAATTAATATCGGAGCAAAAAGCTCACCATTTGGAAGCAGATTATCATGCAAATCCAAGCAAAAAGATAAGATTGTGCTACAAATTATCCTTATTGCTGCATGTCACATGAAGCAGAAAGAGGCAGTGGCGTAACAATTTTGCGTCTTGACTAATTAAACATTTAATTTTCATCGAAAGAAATATTAAATAGCTAGCATTTTACAAAGATGTGGGCCCTGGCCGGAATAAGAATGCATTTGTTGCTGTTTTTTGTTAATTATTTTAAAAATTGCGATTATGTTGCAATGTTATTGAAATATATCGAAAAAATCGACCATAAGTTTTTGGTTCCAGGATATACGTATGCGGAGTGTGATATTGACTTCTTACTTATCGAGCAAAAAAATGAAAAGACTTCTGGAAAAATTCACCATCAGGATTAGAACCAGTTTATGTTAATTTGGCAAGTTGGCAATATGCAAAAGTATAAAGTATTAAAAATGAAACCGATAAATTTTTATGATCATTCCGAGCTTGTTAAAAATAAAATAAGAGTGCGGAACAGTAATGAAAATTGGAAAAAATATGTCTGGAGAAATGAAATGTGGCTTAGATATACCAACAAAAACTTTGAAATTATATAAATAGAGAGATCTACCGACCAAATGGAACACTGGTTAATGCTTTGCCGTTTTGATCGGGAGGTACCGGGTTCGAATCCCAATATAGGGGCAAGATGCAAATTGAAATTTCAGTAACAGATTACGATCTGTGGTGAAACGTAACACATCTATGACCTAGAGATATGCATTTCTCGACCTTTTTTCGTTCTCTTTTTATTCCGTTCTCGAGAATTCTCGGGAAAACTAAATATGTATAAAAAAACCTAATGTTTTATTTCAGAAAGAAAATATAATTAAAATACATAATATTTAGGGTATGATATCAAAGGGCCGAATGTCGAAGGGCCAAATGTCGAAGGGCCGAATGTTGAAGGGCCGAATTTCAAGGAGCCTAATTTCAAAGAGCCGAATGTGTGGGAGGGCCGAATGGGTCTCGTGGCCGATTTTATTTTTTATTTAATTTAATTATTTTTTTTATTTTTTGTACCATATAAATATGTATAACCAAAAGGCTGACATAGGGCAGAATGTCTCAGGTGGCGCATGACAAAATTTTGCTTCACCAAAATGTATCGCTGACTGGATACGTGAAATTTGATGAATATCCAAAGATGAAAAATAGTAAAATACATAAATTCATAAGAAAATCATTTATGTTTAAACGTTTGACTCCTAGGATGTAATGCAAACGCATTACAAACAACGTAAAACCATTTGTAGTGCAAACACAAAGAACAAAAATAAACTAAAACGCAGATAACAAATGCTTCTTGTATTTGTTAGGTAACGCGATTCTCGTCTCTCTCTCAAATTTGAACAGCACGATCGCGCTGCTTTGGACTCAAACGGTTAATAAAAAAAACTTACAAAATATTCCATAAAATAACAAATTTAAAAAATTATATTTTCTTCGCCCTTCGACCAATTCGGCCCTTCAACTTTTCGACATTCGGCCTTTTGAAATTCGGACCGTTGTACCCATTTCATTTTTAGGTTAGCCTTCGACTTTATATAGAATTGTTAGCTTGAAGGGCGCTAAATAAAAATTTGAGAATTCCTTCGCTTTTGAGAAGATTGGAATCTTGACTGCTTAAAGCTTTGGCAGCTAATCTAGTGGGTCTTAACGAGTTGATTTTATGTATTTCGCCCCGAACATATTCTCATCTGTCCAGTTCCAGGATGTGCTGCTCAGACTAAAGTCTAACAATACTTTTTGCATTGGATTAATTTACGAGAATCGTTCCACCATAATTTCTAGACTGTTCCAGCGTGTGCGACATTCTAACAGCAATAACAGTTCTTTCTTTTCTACCTCCATTACATATTTCTACAAAAACGAATTTTTCACCGGTGATTTTTTAAAAAGTTCTACTATTTTTCGGATTTTTTTAATTGTGTTGAAAATATCTAAATCAGATCTTCAACATTAAACTGATCTTCGAGGTCATTTTCTTCACTATGATCATGGTCATCAGCATTTTTGTCTTCAAAACCTTCATGAGACAAAGCCACAGAGCCATCATCTTCCTGTTGGTCAGTTCCTCTCGGCTTCATATATAACACTGACATATCGGCTGAATGAATGGCATTATTATAGCACAGTTGCGATTCGGCCAGTGACAATCTTCCAAAATTCACCATTACACTAGTTGCGTCGAAAGTGGTTCCTACAATGTATGTAGTAAAAGTAAAGTCAAACGTCTTAAGCCTCTCGTAAACCAACTGAAGTAGGATTTCTGATGTACAGCTTCACATAATCCTTACTAACTCTAAATTGTCAAAATCATTATCACTTTGGTAAATATGAATATTTTGAAACCTTTCTGTTCTTTACGCTTGTCCACTACGTCAATAGAAATACTCGCCTATTTATTTGCCAATTACCAAAATTTTGTTAATTTTCTTGATAGTTTCTAATTTAATTTATCCGAAAAAATTAGGAGTTATAGTTTCATAACGTCTCTTGGCTGCGTTGATAATATGAAACTTCGGCTTCTATACTTCTCCGAATGAAATAATTTTTACATATTTGAGATATGGATAATCCATCTTTTGCAGCAAGCTCCGCTACTATTTGACTTAAGGATGGACGCGAGTGACTACTTTGAAAAAATTGTCAATTGTTGATTGGTTCCGCCCCAGTTTTTAATCACTTGGTAGAATGTTGGCTGTCATTTACGGCTTGATTCATTGTATGAATGTGCTCTAAATGTCGATGCAAACCAGTGGTAGATAATGCTTTGCATGATATGTATTTTGAGCAAATAATACAATTTGCTGTGTCTTTATTTTCGCTTTTCAAATATTTCCAGCAATCCAGCAAGTGTTATGTTAGGACATTTTTATATTCTTCAATAAATAATAACGAAATTATATTGCAAATGTAGCTCACACAGAAAGAAACCATTTCTAATTTAATATTTTTTTAATTTGCTTATATAATAATATATAATATTTTTTTAATTTGTTAAGAGGTTATATGTTTATGTCATGTTTGTGCGATGAATGTAAATAATAAACATGAAGTGAGACACAATTTTGAGAAAATGTTGTAGAATGCGATAAAAATACTTACAAAAAAATGTAATAGATTCAAATTGCACATTCTTTTGGTATTTTTCGGATTTAAAGATGGAATTTCTCGAATTTCCCGAGAAACAAGCATGAATTAGTTCTCGATAATCAGGAAATGTTTTTTGACCGAGAATTCTCGAGAAATCGAGAAAAGGAATTCTCGAGAACAATCTCTACTATGACCCCATGTTGGTGTGCAAAACTCATGGGCCAACACATCTTCCATGTCAGTGTACGCTGGCATAGAGCTATATACAATGTGCAGATTGTCTTAAATCGGACAGATTAACAGATTGTATTGATTAAAACTAAAAAATAAAAATAGAAAGATCTTAAAAAACCCACTAGAAATGATATTTTCTTCTTAACCATGTTGGCATGCAAATACCAATCAAGCTTTGAAGGTATCACCCAGTGTTGTGCAATTGTATGTAAAAAACTGTTTTATACATTTTTTACGTAAAAAATGGTATTATACTTAAATTACTGTATAAAACGTATAATATTGTATAAAATCAAAAGCGTATTTAAAAACCTTAGTTAAGTCGCAAACCTTAATATACGAAACGTAAATTTGTATCATATTTTTACATTTAATTTTATTCGATAAAAACTATATTAATAAAAGATGCTAAGTTAAATTAATATAAAATACGACATAAGCATAACTACAGAAGCCGTTATCCAAATATACACTTCGCAAATGCAATTACTGCGAGGAACACTGCGTACAACATTCGTAACTAATTCAAAAACATCAATTCTTACGTATATGAAAAAAAAAATTGGATATATGATGTAAAATGAGAAATGGATTTGAAATTTTTGAATTTATTTATATTACTTCTAATTTATTAATTATAATTAAAAGTAAAATATTTGTAGAAAAACATAAAATAATAATTTTTTTTTCAAAGAAAATATGGTTTGTTTCTCAGCTACTAACTTATTTTTTACACTAGAAAAACAAAATCCACAACACTATGGGATTGAAGTGTAAAACGATTAATCATCAAACTCATTCAATATTAATGCTATAACATTTTAATGTTATCTGTTACAAAAGTTGTTTAGATGATTACGAGAAATCATTACCATCTTTCGACAAGATTATTTAACTTGACACAGACAGAGACATCTGTAGTGCAATTTGTTCTCTATCGATTATTGCTTAAAATAAGAATTACATTGCTTAAAATAAACAACTTCATACTGCTCTAATATTGTAGCAAAACGAAATAAAAAAATTGTTGCGCTATGTGACGTGAGGAGTAAAAATCCAAAAATTTAGGTGTCATATGTTATTGTCAAATGTCAACACAAAAAAATAAAAATAAAAATCGAAATAGTAATATCGATTAATATTACGGAGTTTTCAGATAGGTTTGCACGAATTTCTTTAAGACAGCTATCGTAGTTAATCCCTAAGAGTCTGTTCGATAAAAATTTTCGACTAGGGAGGCACAAGTTTCGAATGTGAACTAAGATTTAATAATTTCAGTGCAAAGTTGGATAAGTTTGGGTGGCTTATCGCTGCAGTGCTTCAAAAATCTTGTGGATTTCTTATTTCTTTTGAGTATAAAGTATGGGATATTCCACTTTTGTTTTTGTAAATGAGCCAATCCTCATTTCCATGGCCATTTAAATTTGTTAAAACTGAATGATTTTATCCATTTGACTATCAATTAAAAGGTCGTTATCGTAATAAAGATGTACATAATAAGCTGGCGTTTTTCGAAAAATATTTGTAGTTTATCTCTAAATCTTACCTGCACGTTAAATGATAGCCACATAAAACCAGCATTCGCTAAAGTAGTTTTTCCACGTTGGAAAGTGTTTATAAGATTACATATGGGATCAAACAATTCTTTTGAGTTTTGTACGCTTTCGATAAAATCTTTAACAAAAATAAATTTTGACATATTTGCCATAACTATTTTGGTGCCTGACAACTTTAATTGGCCACGGAAAATTGAGGATTGAGGATTGGCACATTTACAAAAACAAAGTACAATTTTCCAAACTTTATACTCAAAAGATTCCAGACATTTTTTGGAGCACTGCAGCGAAGCCACCCAAACGTATCCGACTTAGCACTGAAATTATTAAATCTTCCAGCATCGACAGCGCAGATTGAACGGATATTTTCAAATCGGGGTCAAATTCCTTGCCTTATTCGAAATAGCCTGACATTTTATAGGTCTAAAAAATTAATTCATATTTATTAATATTATTCTTTAAATAATAAAGAAATTCTAATTCGATTTGTTGATAGTGATGATAATGAAAATTTGCGATAAACAAAATTTCATTAATGTTACTTTTAAAAGTAAAACTGAATTTATAATAAATAAATAAACAATTTTTTTGGAAATACAACATATTTGTTTTTTATTAATAATTATTATAAGCATAAATAAACAAAATATTTATTTTTCAGTCAAAATTCTACTTAGTTAAGAAAATTAAAATATTCGGATCAAAGAGCCATTGGTATAGTTTCATTTGACTTGTAATTTAATAAATAATAGAAAACTCACTCGAAAACGGTTAGTAAAATTTTAATATCTCGGGCCAAATTTTGATTTGCCGTATTCTTATAGCTAAGGCTAAGATGAGCAATACATCGAACAAGCATAGTTTTGAACTCCAACTCATTCATACGAAATATCGTTTTCAAGCAAATTTGCACTATCCTTGATTCCTTGGCCGTAATAAAATCCTCTAGTTTTGGAGCTGGTGTATTTGGATCTGGTGTATTTGGAGCTGGTGGATATAATTATATTATTTTGATATAATATAATATTTAAATTTTTATATACCTGATTTTATTTTTCGATTTTTATTTTTGTTTTTTTGTGTTGACATTTGACAATAACAAATGACACCTAAATTTTTGGATTTTTACTCCTCACGTCACATAGCGCAACAATTTTTTTATTTCGTTTTGCTACAATATTAGAGCAGTATGAAGTTGTTTATTTTAAGCAATGTAATTCTTATTTTAAGCAATAATCGATAGAGAACAAATTGCACTACAGATGTCTCTGTCTGTGTCAAGTTAAATAATCTTGTCGAAAGATGGTAATGATTTCTCGTAATCATCTAAACAACTTTTGTAACAGATAACATTAAAATGTTATAGCATTAATATTGAATGAGTTTGATGATTAATCGTTTTACACTTCAATCCCATAGTGTTGTGGATTTTGTTTTTCTAGTCTAAAAAATAAGTTAGTAGCTGAGAAACAAACCAAATTTTCTTTGAAAAATAAATAATTTTATTTATATTTTTCTACAAATATTTTACTTTTAATTATAATTAATAAATTAGAAGAATTATAAATAAATTCAATTCAATTCAATTATTTAAAGTTTAATTCTCATTTTACATCATACCTATATCCAATTTTCTTTATATAGATACGTAAGAATTAAGATTATGAACTAGAAGTAATTTTGAATTAGTTACGAATAGTTTTTGTATTTTACATTTTGTAAAAAATTGTTATGTGTAAAATACGTATTTTACATGTAAAAAACCGAGTATATTACGTAACGTAAAAAACAGGCACAACACTGGTATCACCCTAAAAATATAACCTGTGGCACCATTCTGGTAGTTCCCCGGGAATAGGGAACTGGAGAAAATTTAATTGTAATTTCTGTTGAAATATTTTTATCCGGCATACTGAGGTTGCTAAGGTCAAATTTTTTGAAAAAAATTTTAAAGTGGTAATAATTTTACCTGCTAATTTAGATATGGAAAAGTTAATCCCAATTTATAAACATTTACATAAAACTTTTCTCCTCAATAGGCCGGAAAAAAATATTGGAACAGAAATTACAAATTAACTGCTTACTACGCATGATATATTTATTATAAAACCGTAAACTGTCGAATGAGTTGAGTAGCGCAGCTCCAATAATGTGATAAGGAATAATATATGAAATCAGATTTTAACTTCAATTTTGTTTCGTCAATTAATATCAAATCACGTTCAATATGAAGTTTTAGTTAAATCGGTGTCATCAGCAGATATTTTAATATTTCCTTTCAGTTTGATGGAAAAAATTTCGTTAACCTAAATCAAATATATAAATCAAATATAACTAATTTCTCTGACTTAATTTTTCATAATTAGAGCTACTGTTTTCTATTGCTTAAATAATTATTATGTAGATTTAATGCATTCGATTCGATCCCTGATGCTCATAATTTTTTCAAAAATAAGGCATGATTGATGCATGGTCGGATGCAATTTGTTCGAAAAAAAACCACAGCTGAGCCGTTTCACCGGCACCGATTGGCTTTAATTCTGCAAGAGAGGCACTGCTTATTTCTTTCTTTTTTGTTTTTAAATGAGCGATTTCAGTGCGAAGTTTTAATGGCAATTTTTTTTATTTCTATCAGTTTTCTGCGTAATTCAGCATTTTCTCCTTTGCTGGGCATCGCAATGGTTGGCCCACCCCAGAATCAATTGAACCGCCTTGTTATAGAATGTATTAGCCTACTGAGCAGTTTATATCTATTGTGTACTTATTGTTTTAAGAACTGGTTATCGAAGCAGCTAGAAACATAGCCAGTAAAATTGGTAGGGGTGCGGTCTAGTAAACAACATTTGCTATGTTCTGGGTTTTTGGTTATCCCACCAAATATTCGAATTCTTAAACTGTGTAAACTGTAACTGAATAAAACCCTCTTTGGACAATCATTTGATCAAAACAAGTCACACCATTTTGTCGTCGCCACGGTGAAGCGGCATTGACAATACGACAAAATTATCGGTTGTTGGGATACAAAACTCCCTTTACATGTTTAAATGAAACTCAACAAGTACAGATATTTAAAAAAATCAAGCATGATTATTTAACCCCGTCAAAAACTTCAAAAGTTTAATAATGTTTACACATCTGAAGTGTTTGGTTTATTATACTTGGCAACAATTAACAAAAATTTCTTTCATTATCGTTCCTCCCACCACACCATAATTTTATCCATTAATTTATCGTTACCAAAACACTTGGCAAAATTAAAATTTTCCTAATAATTTCAAGTAAACACTCAATAATATCAATAAAAGTAAAGTATTGACTTATATAAAACCCTGTTTATTGTTATTTCTGCGTTCAAATACTTAAAAACTTTCTCAAGTTGTATTAATTCCTAAAACGTATTTTTATTAATAAGATAAACAAAAAAGGAAATTCTTATCACTCGATTCAAACTAAAGCAAATATACAAAACAGAAAGGGAAAAAAGTAAAATCATTTTATTGTCCCTAATTTGTTGATCCGACTCTCTCCATTTTATCCATAGCTTCCATTAACATGCAAGCAAACCGTAAATAATTCCCCCCACTACATAAAAATGTCACTTCCATTGCGCATGGCTGGTAACTAAATATTTTTCACTCAATTTTGCGAAGTACTCGAAAAAATTATTTCACTCACATTTCGTACCGAATAGGGGAATACGTATATTTAATTGAAAGTTGTAAAAGTACCCCATCTTATTGTTGTTGGTTTATTATTTTCCGTACAATTTTGGTAGAATATGAAAATCGTGTCAGTTGTACGTAAGATTTTGTTGAAAACGGTACCCGGTCACTCGGAAAATCGTATAAATCGCGGATCATAAATATTTTTTTTTACTTTTTACTTGTGAGCTTTAATTTCGGTTCAGCTAAAAAAATTGGTTAGATTTTTACGAAACATCGATGCGGGATAATTTTTTTCTTTTAGCAAATCGTGTCGGTGGATTTGTTGATATGTGAATTTTAAAGTTCAAAATATTAAATTTTATTTTGTTTGGTGTTTTTATATGTTTTCTTTATTGTTGTTGTTGTTGTCAAACAAAAAGTATCATAATGATAAGAAGAAAGTTTAAAAGTTTAATAAAATAAATATTGTGTGCGTACGTTTAACAACATATATACGTATTATGTAATGTTCGAGATGAAAAATAAATGCATTGTTATGATTATTCATTCGAATGTAAGCTTTCGATAATAAAAGTTTTGTATTTTTTTTTTAATTTTTGCGTTCGCTCGTTTAAGTATTGTGTTAACTGTAACTTATCCAAAGTTGTGTTATAATATGTGAGTGTGTGAAACGATTTTATATACAAAAAAAAAGTTTAATAAAAGTTTAAATAAAAAATTATATAAAAAACTTTTATGACTTTAACGTATTGTCAAAGTCTTGATTGAAAAAAGAAAAGTTTTCACTCTAAAGTTTTTTTTTTTTTTGGTAAAAGCACAAGTAGCGCAGATATAATTTCACGGTTGAAAATTTATTAAATAAAAATAATTTTATTGTTATAGTAATTTCAAGAATATATATATAAAAGAAAATGTGGATTAAGTGGAGACGCCTGAGTTTTTGTTAAAAATATATATATAAAAGTAAAAAAAAAAAAATTCGATAAAGATTTGATTTGTTATTTGTGGTGTGTGAAATTAAATTGAGTTACGAGTTGAAAAATAAATTTTCCAGTCATATAAATATAATAATACGTATATACATATATATTTTCTAATTTAATAAGGATAATGGATTTAATAAATAAAATTATTCTTATTTATGGATTTTTCATACAAGGTAATATTCAACCCTTTTTTACGTTTTTTTTTTTTATTTTCTTTTGTGTGTACTGTCGCCAGAAATAAGAATACGTTTTTTTTTGTATTTTGTGTTGTGTTATATATTTATATATTATTATAAAGACGACGAAACGAAAAGTGAATATACTCGTACATATAAAATAAGGATTCTAATGGGTCGCTCTCGTTCATGTATAAATAAATAGAGAGATGGGTTAAATCCGGATTATATACAGAATTTTCTTGTATTTTTCAATTTTTTCTCCTTGTTGTGTTGTGTTGTGCTTTGGTTATTGAATGTTGAAAGCTCTTTTCAACGGTTGACATAAAGTTTTCAGTATTAGTAAAATTTGTTAATTTTAAAGGATTTTTTTACGTACTTTAAAGTGAAATAAATTTTTATAATTTGCCAAAGAGAACAATGAACATTTTCAATTACAATATAGAAAAGTTTTCATAATTGAGTTAAAACTATTATTTAATAAAGTCAATGTGGTTTGGTCCAAGCATGGTTCTGTGTTACGCGTTCTTAATTACAATTTGCGAATAGTGTATTATTCAAATAAACATAAAAATCAAAATTCATTATGGGTTGCAGATATTACATAACTGATTGTACTTTCTTAATATGGCATAAATAAAAAAAGAAATCGTGAAATAATTTAAAAATAAAAGTTAAAACTTTAAAAATTAAAACCTTACAATAAAGAAAATTTCTTGGCTATACAAATTTTAAAAGTGATTCTTGATGGCTAGGTTCTGGTTGCGATCTATCGTTGTAATATGATAAACTTTCCATTTTATGCCAATTACTAGCGCAATATTTAGTTAAATATTTTTCGACGTCCATTGGCTTCTTATGGTTTGGTACCAGTCAAAATTCTCTCTATTTTTATTGCCGAAATCCATTTACTTGGCTTTAATTTAAAATTCCCCAGTCAAAAACTTTACAATCAATCACTAATCTGGAAACTTATCCATGTGGATCAATTATGGTTGGCAGTTTTCTAAGTTCCTTTTCCAAAAACCCTGTCGGGTGGTGTATAGGGATGACCAACAAGGGGAAATACTATCTCAACCTCTTGGACGTTATTTGTTGTTTCATTTCTACACCAATAGAGAACCATTAAAATAACGATGTGGTTTTTATTTTGGCCACCACAACAATCGGCGAACTGTTATTTAAATCGCTTGATAAATATATCCCCGCTTAGAATTAACTCGACATTAATGAGATTCGGTAATCGCTAAACTTTCAATAAACTCTTTTACGAATTTTTTTTATCCTCGTATTTATGACTTTTTGTATCGCCTCCACATATTCACTTGCTTGTTCTCCAGTTTCCAAATGACGCTTGCATACCATATTTACTCTGTATTTGGAAAGGTTAAGAACAGCTAAAAACACTTTTCTGCATACAGGAGCAACATGCTTTCCAGTAGCTTCCTACTAATTTGCTTCCTTTTAGGATAAAAAGCCTTGTTGTACTTTGGAATAAGTGAAAATGATGTATGTCTCTTCTGGTCACGCTAGAACATGCCAACGATTTTAAATTGTGTGCACATATTGGTAATAATAAAGCGGATTTCAATGCCTACACAGCTGAGAATCAATTAATTTAGATTGAGAATTTCACTAGAGCAAAGTGTATATACAAACCCTTTTGACTTTTTCTACAATTTTGCGCCATATTTCTTTATTGGCATTTTTTTCTTACATTAAACGTTCTCAGCTAGAACTACGGAGCTGATTAAATCCATTTTAAAACAATGTTTATTTTTAAAATCACCACAAATTATGGAATATTAATTTTAAAAGGGATTAATATTGTTGTTTAGAAGACCACTTTTGCTACAGTAACGTTGTAGATAGTTTTGAAATAAGACCGATATTCAATTTGCCAAGTTTAAGAATAACATCGGGTGTTTGAATACAATTTTAGTCCTAATGCAGCATAGTTTTGGTGTAGAATATTTTCCAATTTTTAGCAATAGGGGTTCTCTTCAATGTAACTTATTTTGGCGCATGTAACTTATTTTTTGAAATTGTGGAATGTCCAGTTTTGTAATTATGGGCCTAACAGATCAATGGTATTGAGCTTATACTAAATTAGCATAAACTCAGCCAATACATTTTTCGGATGGTAATGAATATACCTGATAGGAATATACAATCAGAAGGGGAAAGTTCAATGGTTTCTAGAAGGCTTTATATCAGAAAATCGTTTATTCAACGGTCTTCGTTGTTCAACGGAATTGGACAAATTTAAGATTGTAGCACAAATTCAGCCACTTTTTTTTTTGGATGGCAATGAACATACCTGATAGGAATATGCTTACTAAAGTGCAAAGTTTACTGGTTTCAAAAATACTTTATGTGAGAAAATCGTTCATTCAAGGGTCTTTGCCGAACATTTTATTTCTATTGTTATTGTTGTAATATTAAAAAATAAAAACGTTCTAACAAAAAAACAACAATCTCTCCCACTTAATTAATACTTATTACATAATATTGAAGATATTTCGGTGGTTACTTCACGTGATTGGATTGTCTTAAATTGGACGGTCCTGAAATTGCTTGCGATGGCCTTACTATCTCCTGACGTTGCTGTTCTTGACTTAATTCGGATAAATCATCTGGTGATGTTCTGTCCATAAGTGGTAATCGTATTGAACTTGCTGATGTTATTGATTGATCATTTAAATTGGATGGTGGATTTGTATCGAAGTGAATATTTTTAACTAATGTACGATGGATTTGATTTATTTGCCACTCAATCGAACGATCCATATCTAGTAATACGTTATAATGGAGAACGCCCCATTTTACAATTATTGCTCCAAAACGCCAAACTACTATATTAGGATAAAAATCACGAACTTGTACTTGTACTTCTTGAAGCTTGATATTTAATGGTGTTGAATCATTTTCAGCGGCTTTAAATCGATTTTACAATGTTTGTACAATTTTTTTAGCTAAACTATTTGTTGCAGCATGACCCGCTTAAATTAATTTTTGAAAAATATTACTTGAATTACAGAATTGTTTGAACTTATTACTTGTATATATTGCTGCATTATTGCAGCAGAACCGACACCAATTAAAAAGTAAAGATCATTGATCGGTCATGCATAGTCGATATGAATACGTTTCCAGTTATTTTCTGGTTCATCCCATGAATGTACATTTTCTTTCAGTGGATTATGGTTGATAAGAGCGCAACCTCAACCATCCTCGTGTAAGATTTAACAATTTTTTCAATTGCTTGATCTATTCCATTCCAAACATAACAACTCGGTTGTTTTTGAATAATATATACCATCGCTTAACATGTAATTATCGATTGGTGAACTTTGAATTTCATGCATAAGTTAAATAAATTCCTTATCCTTTTTAAAGTTTCTTGTAGTTTGTAATGTTGAACTAAAACATGCATGTAATAAACGACTTGGAGTCATCGATGGTAACTGCATTTTATGATGAATTAATCTTGTAAGTGTCGGTAACAAGCGTAAAATTTTGACCAAATAAGTAATTGAAGAAATGACTGACGCAAAAAACTATAGCTACAGGTTTCCGATCTAAATTTCTATAACTTTGTATGCAGGTACGGTGAGAGCTGCAGATAAGAAGCTTTCGGTTAATCTGCAGCTACTCCGGCAATCATATGCCAGTACAATTGTTAAAGATGGATCCTACGGTATTAACACTCGATCGCTTATTAACCTTTTTTAAATTAAGAAATGCTTCCCCACAATCTGTTGATCATATGAATTTTTTATTTTTAAGTAATAAATTTCAAAGTTAAAGTTGTTTTAGTTGAAAATTCTGGAATGGAGCGTGCGTAGTATGTAATCATGCCTAAAAAACGGCGCATACATCATCGTGGACGATTTATAAATTAAGAAAAGTTTGATCAAGAATTCGATTGAATTCTGCTCGAGCTGCTTAATTCCAAAATTTGATCAATTTACTTTGTATATACCCCTGTGTGTTGTAATGGGTTGAATTATTTCACTACTAAATTCATCGACTGGTATATACAAATATGCTTTGTAAATATCAAGTTTACAAAAATACTTCGAGTTTCTGAGACTATAATAAATACATGGAATTGGGCGAATTGGATAATTCGCTGATACAAATGTTTCATTCACACCTATCTTGTAATCTGCACATAATCCAACACTATTGTCACCTTTAGGAATCACTATACTAATGGTGAAGACCAATCACATACATTGATTTTTGTTATTATACAGGCAGCAGAATCCTGCATTTTAAAATTTTAAAAAATTATTCTTCTTGCCTGATTTTCTCGATGTATATGTAAATTAAAATTACGCCATGTCTGCACATGCACAGTCCAGATTACATGTAGAAGTTGCTGTAAATTTATATTCCGTTAAATCTTTTTGGAGTAATGCGAAAAATTCAGATATCGACTGATTACGGGTTTGATATGCATTTGGATATAATGTTGTGATACAACTACATTTCGTTCATGCGATAACATTTTCTTAACTGATTCAGATAATACCCTAAATGTTAAATCTTGAATTGTTTTATCAGGTCCCAGTAATGCTGATAAATTATTGTAAAGTGTTGATCTGATTGTAACTATGAGTAATTGAGCCTTTCTTTTATCATCATTTAAGTTTCGAACTGCTTAATAATTATTGAAACGGATTGAAATTTTCAAATGCTGGAATATTACTATTAACATTTGCTGGATTGTTTCACGTGTTTTGTTGCATTTTTCGCATAAGTGTGAGTTTCACTATTAAACTCTTTTTTTCTTCGTCGCAAATTGTTGTAATACTATGGCTGCGGGCCAATTGACCTTTTTCCTTATCTGTCAAATTCATCGGACATAACCTCAAACATATTGTCAAAAATATCTGTAGGTATTAGAAAGTGAGTTTAAATTTTATTCTTTGATGCTTCATAATAAAATATTAATAATTAAACTGGAATTTTGTTAATAATAATTCGAACAATCATGGTTCTTGCTTGTTGTGTCATTAATTGCAGTATGAAAGCAAGAATCGATAGTGAAATCAAGTTTTTTAGATTTCCAGTAATTGCAAAGACGCGTAAAATATATTGTAAACTGGCTGAGGAACGACAAAGAGCTTGGATAAAAGTCATTAAGAGAAAAGATTTGTCGGTGTCGTGTACTTCTTTAAAATATCTTGCGGTGTGTTCCAGACATTTTATTTCCAAAAAAAGCGCCGATCTTACAGATAATTTAAATCCCAATTGGATTCCGTCTGTTGAGTTGGGTTACAAGACATCTTCAACAAGCTCAACTTCAAAATACGATAGATCGATCAAAAGAGCAAAACAGGAAGATATTGTAGATAAATTACCAGAGCCAGAACCAGAAGAAAACATTTCAGAAGACTTAAGCATAATCCCCCCGAATATGTTTCAAGAAAAATTCTGCCAAACAGTTGTCATATGTGAAGATAAATCATGTCAAACTGAAGGTAAATTAGATACTGAATCTGTACTACGTATGTGTTTAAGTTCAACCAATGTTTCTATTAAAATATTCTTTTGTTTTAGGCTTCTATTTCGATTGTGATAAAGAAGATCAAATTGAGGAACTCAAACGAAAGACGAGAACTTTATCACAAAAGATCAAAGAATTGCAAGAAGAAAAATTGATCACCAGAAATAAAACAATAAGGGTAGATCTGAAGAACAGTAAAAAGAAAACTAAATACTTCACTGGTTTCGAAAATTATGATACCTTAGAAGTTATATTCAAACATGTCGAGCATTCTTTACCAGTTAATTTTAAAGGACCCATGAGCAGTTTCAATATATTTATGATGACATTTATGAAATTAAGGCTAGATTTACCATTCACTTATCTAGCATTTCATTACGAAATTTCAGTCAAGACAGTGTCTAAATTGTTTTATAAGGCGATTATTGCTATACATGATAAAATAAGTGGTTTTGTATTCTGGCCAGATAAGGAAGCCATGATAACAAATATTCCAGAGCTCTTCAAACAATTATTTGGAGTTAAACCTGTATTTATAATAGATTGTTTCGAAATATTTTCGGAAAAGCCAGGTAACGTTGATAGGACGTTTTAAGTTTATTATTAAAATTAATTGCTTTATTGAATTAACAGGGAACTGTTTAGCTCGTTCTAATACATTTTCAACGTACAAGCATCATCAAACAATAAAATACCTTATCTGTATCTCTTGTTTCGGGAGTATTGCATTTATATCTAAAGGTTTCGGGGGACTATGTAGCGATAAATTTGTTTTCGAAAACTGTGGAATTTTAGATTTTATAAATGAGGGAGATGTGATTTTGGCGGACCGAAGATTTTTAATTGAAGAATCTATAAAGAAGAAAAAAGCCAGATTAATTACGCCGTCGTTTAAATATGGTAGATCGCAGTTGGAACCCATCGCCATTGAAAAAAATAGGAGTATTGCCAGCGTAAGCATACACGTTGAACGAGTTATCGGAGTTTTAAGGCAAAAATTTATAGTAATGACCAATTGGCAACCTATAACTGCTATTTCAAAGAAAAATAAGTATAATAATATGCACTTTGATAATATGGTTGCGATATCGTGTACCGTTTTTAATTTGAACCCATAAATTTTAGAAGACATTTTAATAAAACCGCATTTGCATTGATATTTCAGTCAATAATTTTACATGTAAGGCATTGTTTTTATTTTTAAATCTAACAAAATAAAATCACAGTTTGAAATTCATTTCATCACAATAATAATAATAATAATAAATAAATAAGAATAAATTAAATACGTTTTAATTTGAGTTATTAGTATAATATTTACCAAGTAACTCCGGAAAAATGTACTTGATAAAAATATTATCCGTTTTCTCCATTTGAGCTTCTACGAATGCATTGTTTATTGGTATTTTGAGCAACAGTTTGGTTTTTCGGGAATATATATAAAAATAAACGAAACAACTTCCCATAATATACCCTTGGAGTTGAACTTGATAATAATATAGATGGTTTTCATTCAAAGAATAATTTCCATCGAAAGTTGAAAAAATGGGACAATTTTTTCTAGCCATGTATATTCGGAGATCACCATCCTTGAAGCAGTAAGGGCATTTAACTTCGACCGGCATTATTCCACAACAGCTGCATTTCCAAATAGCATCTGGCGAAGCGGCATTAAAAGTTTTCTCTTTCCATATTATCAATCCCGTTGATGAAAACGTCAAATTATTATGAATTTTCTTTTCTTGGTTGTACAACGATCTGAGTGCCTCATTTTCTAGAGTGCGTCCGTAGTTTATCGCAACTGTGTTAACACAATCAGCTGGATAACAAATTTTCTTCAATAACCCGTTGGGGAAGCCTCTTTCTACTCTAATACGACATACTTGCTTAAAAATAGATACTGTTATTCGTCCCAGTCGAAGTTTATGCCAGTATTCACAATTGGACTGTGATTCTTGTGCTGTTTTGAAAAGGCTGAACTTTTTCGTCGTCGATTTTGAACTCCTCTAATTTTAATTTACCAATTAAACAATCAAGAGTTTTATTTTCATTTTCAGTTTTAAATAAATTGGAAAGATAAACATCTAATAAATATTCGATTTCAAAATCGCAATTATATTCTCGTAAACCCGCCATTAATACTGGTCTTTGCCCCTTCTTTATCAGCTGGTCGATAATACTGGTCATCTCTGTCCTTGTTACACTATTGCCTTGTCTTGTTAATGGACGTATCTGTTTTTTGGCCGAATATCGTATTTCCTCGTTACACAGTTGGAGAGATGTTTTACATGATGGCACCATCCAGTAAGCTTTCACATCGGTCACCGATTACTAAAATAACATAACGAAAATATATTAAACTAAGAATTTGTTAAGATATAAAAAAATCTTACAGCGTCTGACCCACTCGACAAAATACGTTCATATATTGCATTTAGAGCGAAAAGAACGGCACATATGTGGGTACAACATTCTCCTAAACCAGCCACACAGGTACAGTGTCCACTTTTGATGTAGCCGACATTCTCATGATGTATCCACACCTTCAACGATGGTAGATTTAATGCCTGAGAGTGTAGTATCTTAAAAATTATGTTTAGTTGGATAAATTAACTACTTTATAGTTAATTTATTGATATAAAGTACTTACTTTGCCAAATACGATAAAATCGTTAAAAACAATTTTTCTAACCAAATATTGAATCCATCCACTTTGATAAAGTTTATAAGATTCGAGTGATTTATAAGCTTTTAAATCGATTGATGTATAAAACGATTTTCTTTTTACGAGGTATTCAAATATTTCAAAGAATGAAATATTTTTGGGAAGCACATCCTCACTGAATTTCATAAGGTACGGATCTAAATGAAACTTAGCTATTTTTAAATCATACCGGTGTCTTTCAGTTCCCTGAAGACCCTGTGCATATTTTGACAACAAAATATGGTTATTTTTATAATCCATTCCTAAAATATAAATAATTTATTAAAATACCGCCCAAAACATAACCTATACATTTTCATTTATTCTTACTTGTTAAGCAAATTTCATTGATTTCACAATTTTAATAAACAATACTGTTAGCTTATAGCTTTAGACACTTAAATCAATGTAAAAATTATGTAAAATAAACGCTTAATTAATTTTAAATCACAATAATTAAAATCGTATGAAATATATATTTTACCTAAGGATAACAAAACAGACAATTTTATCTGTCAAATTTTTTGAGGAAAAAGGTCAATAGTCGGGTAAAATACAATTTTAAGTAAACTTTTCGGTAAATTCATTTATTTTTCAAAAACTCTATGGTAAACTGATCGAAAAATCTGTTCTAAATCCTATTTTCACCAAAGTAAACGATTTACACGACTATTGGCCCGCAGCCAATATAATAAAACGTGCGCTTTTTTTCTGTACATTAAAACAAACTAACGTTTATTAATGTATTAAACTCAAGAGTTATAACAGTTATGTTACACAAATCTTATTGAATGGTATCCTTTAGCGGCTACTTTGATTTTCCTCAGTTTGAATTAAAATTATATTTTTTATCAAAAACTTTCAAAGGCACCCGCCATATCAAGGAAAGTACCTACGAGACACTCCTTTATACTCGGCGAATTTTAAATTTTTGTGGAAAGGTCATGAAACTGCTTCTTTCACACGATTTTCCAACTATCTAAGCATGCTGGGTGTTGCTGAGTTGAAGAATTGATTGAGTTGAAGAAATTACGGTGTTTTAGGTATTCCTTTCCAAAGCTTTAAGGTATGTTGAAGAAAGCGTAATAGAATGAAATGCCCTGGGATAGATATAGTCTGATTTACCAGCTTTCGGAATGAAAACAACTCTACTCCTGTTTCCAGATTGTGTAACTGTTCCAAAAGCATTGCATGCTTCAAAAAGTAGGAGAAATAATCTTTACATGAATTAATAAATAAAACTAGTCTTTGATATTGGTGATTAGTGCAAATCTTAGCCTTAAGTGTGAGATGCTAAGGAACAGAAACAAAACATAGATTTTTTTTTATAAAAACTGAACATAAATTATAGTACATAAAAGGGGTGAAATCTTATGGTGCATGCAGTCGTCAAAACCAATACAACCAAATTAATTGTATTACAGCAAAAAATTAGAAGAAAATAAGAAAACCAAAAAAAATACATTGTAAGCCACAATGGTTCGAAATGCATTCCTTTAATGATATGCCGAAATGTTTCCGAGTGGAGGAATTACAGTGCGATTCAAATTAATCAAATAGAATGAAAAGCAATAAATGAAATCAATATATGAGATTAATTAGCTACAGAGCTGAGGCCGAAAGTGAAGATTTTAGGAATGTCAGCGTTTAAGGTTCGATTTAAAAATAAATTCCCATCTAAAAATGGTATAACTACCTCTTTGTTGCAGTAAATTGAATGTCCTTTCATTATCTTGTTGTCCAGATGTTCCTGGTTCACATCTTTTAATTTGTTAAAACATTTTTTAACGCTTTTAACGCGTTACCATCTTCCACTGGTATCAGTTTTAGTGGTTTACCTCTACCATGTGGCTTGATCTTTAGATCACAAATAGTCTCAGAAACCAAATTAGAACCTCAAGCGATTGGTAATCAATTATGAATAAATAAATTTTCATTAAACCCTTGTGATTTTTTTGATTTTTTAGCGTTGAATTAAATGTTTTATTTATAATTCGAGTTGATCGAATTTAAGCAATACACAGTCAACACAATTTTTATTATTTATTTATTTGTTTGTTTATTTATCAATAATGACATTTTATAATACATTGTTATTTAAATTAATTAAATTTTATTTTATATACTAAATGTTTACTTTATCTTTAACGAATGTATCAATAATTTATTAAATTGACCGTACTCTAATTCTTGAAGTTCACCCATACCAAGCAATAGTCGCCCAATGAATTATACAACTTTACTCCATTATATCCCAGCGACCGTTGTGAAAATGATTTACTATACATTGGTAGTCTGAAGTGTGTACTCCGAGTATTGTAAGTATGAACATTTCTATTAGAAGAAAGCAAAGTCTCGCATCTAAACATTTTGGCAGATCTCCCTTTTCCAGCCTAAACAAGAATTTTAACACATTAAATTGTATTCTCTGTTTGATTGACTTCCAGTTTAAAATTTCCAACATGTCTTTTATGTGTGTTCTACTTTCCGCATTCAAGATACGTCGCATGAATCGATTCTGAATTTTTTGTGTATGTGTAATTTGAGTTTGATTCATATTAAACAGCACAGAAGAACAATAATCAATATGTGGAGTCACAGTTGATTCATAAAAAACAACTTTTGTCTGCATTAGTAATTTGCCTTTATTTCTGGTGAAAAATCCAAGTTTTTTATTCATCTTTTTAGCGATATAATCCAAATGAACGTTAAAACTTAAGTGCTCGTCGATAATAACACCAAGATATTTATACTGTTTTACTCGTTTGATAATTTGGTTGTCAACCATTATATCTGCATTACTCGCGAATTTTGCTTTGATTAATAGGAACATGTACCTCGTTTTCGAGATATTCAGTGATAGTTTGTGAAACATCAGCCATTTCCGTAGACTCTCGAGATCTTCGTTTACTTTCTGCGCTGCTTCTAGAAGAGCTGTTGCCGAAATAGTAAGTAAAGTATCATCTGCGAACATATTTATTTTGCAATTTTGAATAACATCGACTATGTCATTAATGTACAGAATAAGGAGTAACGGACCCAGGGTGGATCCTTGAGGTACTCCGAGATTATTTTGTATTAGTGACGATGTGTAATTATCAATTTTCGTATATTGTTGCCTCCCTTGAAGATAACTGTTAAACCACTCTAGTTCTTTCCCAACAACTCCGTACTTGGTTAACTTTTTAAGTAGAATTCCTCTATCGATGGTTTCAAAAGCCCTTTTAAAATCTAAAAAGACTACAATGATTACTTTGTTGTCATCTATTTGACTTTTTCAGCTATCCAACATTAGGGTTAAGGCCGTTTCAGAAGAATGGGATTCTGTAAATCCAGATTGTTGATCAACCAGTATATTGTTATCAGCAATATGATTTACCAGTTGGTTTTTAATTACTCGTTCCAGAACAGTCTCATACAGAGGGAGCATATTTATTGGCCGGAGCTCTTCTGGCATGGCTGGCCTCAAAATTTTTGGAATGGGAACAACTGTTGATATTTTCCATGAATCTGGTACCACTGCTTGCCTTAAACTACAATTAACTATATCAGTAAAATGTTCAGAGAACATTTGATTCTGCATTGCATCCAGCATGACAATTTTGTTTATACCATCTATTCCATATTGCGATTTTAATCTGCTTATTATTTTTAATATTTCGTTTTGTGATGTTTGTTGGAATTGAAATTTTTGTATGTTCAAAACAGCATTAGGAAGTTCAAAATCCGATATTTTAGGGATGTTACGGTGAATATCTACCACGCTGGACACAAACGAGTGATTTAGTGCATCTGCTATCTGTTGTTTATCGGTGAGTGTTTTGTTTTTAAATTGAATACTCCATTGCATCGTATTTTTAGTCTTATACATAGATTTGAGAGTTTTCCATAGCTCTTTTGGGTTATATTGGTTTTCAATGAATTTATTCTTGAAGTATTCAGATTGTTTGCTTTCTTAACGATTGTTTGTAAATATTTCTAGCTTTTATAAAGTTTTCCCAATTCTTGCTTGAATTTATTAATTTCAGTATACTAAATTTACGCTCCTTTTCTTGTCCTAATAATGACAAATTTTCTGAGAACCAAGGGATTTTATTTCTACTTTGAACAATTTTTGTTTGCGTCAGTTGTTTAATCGCATTCTTTAACTCCAGTATTAAGCTTTCAGTTTTCTCATTCAATTCATTCTGTGTTCTGTAGTGCTACAGTCTAGTGTTTAGGATACAATTTAATTTTTCACCACAATAATTTTTCCGGGAACTAATTTCTTTCAATTGATCAAGTAACTGTGAATTATTTCTGCTTATATCCACACATAACATACAATGTACACTTATTTGTTGTTCTTTTATAATTTGACATTTTGTATTTACTGAATTAGTTATCAAAAGATTTATTAAACTTTTGCTGGTTTGTGTGACTCTGGTATAATCTGGAACTACTTGCGCCAATCTATAATCCACGATTAACTGCTTTAATTGTAAACTTTAAATATCGTTGCTTTTCACGTCAATATTGACATCCCCAAATATATAGTTCGATTGATTATAATTGATAACTTCTTTGAACGATCCATCTAAATTATTTAAAAATGCTGCTTTTGTTGTTTGGTATGATCTATAAACTACGCCAAATATTCCAGTTGTATGGTATCCTTTTATGATCTGAATCGCCAAAAACCAAGCGCGGTCCTTCTCGATATTCGAAATTATTTTAAAGCTTATGTTTTGGTGAATATACATGACAACCCCTCCAGTATGACGACTATTCGAATCGCACCGTACACATTTATAATTTTCAATAAAAAATTCCGAGTTGTACATGTCTTCTGTTGTTCTAGATTCACTGAGTAATCCAATTGACGGTTTATATTGAATAATTTTGTGATAACTCTAAGAAATTAGAGGGTAAGCTGAGAATATTAGTGTATAGAAGGTTTACCATTACAGTTAAAGCATCTTGAAATCCCTACTGACTCTACGACATGGCATCTATCAAAATGTATGTTTAACTTCTCAGCTTGTAAGATTTTTGTAAAATCTACGGAGCCTACTTCTATGATTGTATCAATTTTTTGCGAGTTTCTTCTGCAATAAGTGGTTATAATTTTGATATCACTATTAGCGAGAAAATGGTTTTGCTGTTTTAGCGCAGATACTATTTCATCACTTTCTAGCTTCTCTGACATTCCAAGTATTTTTACCTTTGGTTTAAGCTCCGCTGGTAGTTTTACTTCATAATCAGCTCCCATCCTTTCCATCACGATTATCTTTAGTTTCTCTTTTCCTTGGCATCATTAGTGTTGCACTACAAAATAATTCCACCATTCTCAATGTTGCGACAGCCCATTACTGGTACAGTTTTTGGATCGAGTAACATTGTTAAATTTTCTCTAGTTTTTTTATTAGCTTGAGGTTGTTTTGGTTGTAACATAACCAACTTGTTGGAATTACTCTTTACTACTGCTGCAAAAGAGTGTGGTTGCTCCGTTGGTTTTTGAATTTCTTCTACTTGATTTGTAATTTCTCCTAGCTGGTGTCCTATCTTTAAATGGTTTGCCGTTAAATGTTGCTTCATTTCCATGATAAAAAGATTAATTTTATTGACCTCTTCGTACAACGTATCTTCTTCATAACCTTGGCACTCAAGACAAACGAATCTTGCATATGGACATTCTTTAAATAACTTAACAAACTTTTAAAGTTCCAATCCACACAAAATTAATGATACAATTTCCTGCACCGTCCGAAACATTTAATTGTAGTCCGCTCTCTCGAATCAGTAGCTGTTTTACATTTTTCACTATTTGACATTTTAGAAAATTTTACCGTTCATTCACTTCACAAGATAAACACGCGTGTAAAAGGTTTGAATGTTCTGATTTTTATCGTAATTATGTGAAAAAATGCATTAGTTGCATAAAAATAAAAATAAAAATTTAATTTTTGCACTGGTGTCAAATGTTTTCTATTTTAATTTACTATTTTATTAACTTAATTCTCAAACTTACACAAATCTTACATTACAACACATTTATCTTTAGTTCTTATGTATATTTTATAACTTTTAACAATTAAAATTGCCGCTTTCTAAATAATTGAATTATTTTTCCACGCACACAATATATTGATTACTACATCCAGAAAACAGGGTTTCCATAAATACCTAAACTGATTTAAATTAATGAACACGCCGTATTTTAATAATTTCTCTCTCTCTCTCTCTCTCTCCTTCTCTATCTCTCTCTACCTGTCACATCCCGCGAAAAAATTTTGCCGCTTGCATCGTGATCCACCACCAGCCATCTCGATCGCACCCTCCAACTTCGATATTATATTATACGTAGGTCCTGCTTGTTGCTGTAATACTCTGAACAGACTGCCAATTAGCGAGCCTGATTTGGAAACATATCACCAAGTAGCCATGCAAATATTTTAATTTGGTAGTAGATTTTCGAGTTTTTCATGATAGATCGAACTAAATTGAATCATATTTTCTATAGAGTACTTCATCGAGTTTTGCAAAATCGGGTAAGCCAATTCATGTACAGACATAATTTATAGGCTTTAGTTGAACCAAAGATGAAACGAATAACGTTTTTTTCCAATGTAGATAAAATTGTATAATCGTAACAGATCAGCAACCGTTTCTCTGAAATTTTGTGCTTGACTCTGCATAGAAAACTTTATGTCCGGCAGCTTTTTAGGGTTTCTTATCTGCTTTCATCTTCAATTGATAGAGGTTTGATACGAGTTTTGTTTTACTGTTCTATCCAAAATCCAGTCTTCTTCAGTAGCGATCCACCGATATGAAACTGCTCTTGCTATGGTTAGATCTTCGCCCAAGAGACTCTTTTTCATCTGCATATCCAAGAATTTGGCTCGACTTATTAAATATGAATCGTAAAGTTTGGATTTTACTACTCACTCCAGCTCCAAATTGAACTGTTATAGGCTCAGATGGTGCAAATTCACACAGAACAACAGCGTTGTACGTTGTAGAGCAGCCTCCCAGTTCTGTGCCAGCTCTTTATCGTCGCAAATTCTGATAATGCGATAGTATAGATTTAATGCAAGAACAATGACTCCATGTGTAATTAATTATACTGGAGTGCCGTTCAAACCCAATGCTTTTTCATTTGTTAACCTAATAATAGCCAATTCTAATCAACGTCTTTAATAAAGACCTCCTCACAGAAAACAATAATCACCAAAGATATTTAAATTGTTCTTTATACCATGTAAAACATAGACCATGTGAATAGAGGTTTCAATATTTTCGTGCTATTTCAAAATCATTGGTTGTATTAATATTTTTTTTTTATATTCAGCATTTCCACAATATTTACAAGATTAGAAAAGTATCTTTTTTAAATTGTACCTAAAATGGCGAGTTTTGATAAGAAAAAAATTATTTCAGTAAAATTGGATTAACTATTTGCGATAAAGTTTCATATTTTAACTTTTTTTATTAATTAAGAAATAGTAGCAAAATTTGGTGGAAATCTGTGTACCGGAAGGAAACTTCCAAGAGTTATACAAAATTTTGCAGTGATGTTGAAAAGTTTATGATTTATAAAAAAGATCAAAGAGCTAAAATATTCAAACAAATTTAAAGTGCCAATTTTCAATAAATAATATTTGCCTTGTTGTTCCTCTGAATTTTTAGCAGAAATAATGTTATGATTACTTAAACAACACAGTTTTACGAATACTTCGGTAAGTTTAGATTTTTTTTTTAAATCAATTAACCCAAGAAAAAAATTGAGCCAAAGTTTCAGGAAAACAAGAAGCGAGGTTTAATTTAAGAGTTTGGGTTATTAGTAATTTTGAACTCTACAATTTCGACTAATTTAAAAATTTTAGTTTTTCATCAAACCTTTTGGCATTGGCAAATTTTGTAAATAGTTTTCAAATACATAAACGGATCATTATTACAATTACAACGTATTTTAAAGCATTTATAAAAACCGTTCTGTGTCTTTATTTATTAATAAAAATAACGATATATTGCTTCTTACAATTTGCTTTTATTCAGGTATTTTACCACGAACATTTTTAACGGTTTGACAACTAATAAAATAATTCGCTTGGTCAATATGAATTCATTTTGTTTATAAATAGAAAGTATTTCTTTAGATTTTTAGAGTTTGAACAATGCCATCTGATAAACCTGGCCCTTTTAATAAGAGTAGTCAAGTCATTTAGTAATCTTACCTCTAGTGAAAATAAGCCAATCTGGCTTTAGAAGATTTCGAAATATTATTTTATGAAACTTATAGATTTAATGGTTATACTCGTATAGTGGGTTTTAAATTTTTATAAGATCCGTTAATTACCGATTTTGATTGAATAGTTTGCTTTTGAAACTGAAACAAATATTTTTTGTCTTTAGTCTTTTACAAGCCGTGTGAAAAAGATGTTTTCGGTTTTTTGTTACGGTGTTCTTGAAACCAATCCAAATCGGTGTCTCACTACCTCAAAAAAATATAAAAGAAACTTAAATACAAATTTTCAAAAAATATAGAATATCAAAAATTTGTTAACAATTTTGTTTGCTCAATTAAAATATTTAACCTATATAAAACGATCCCAGTCGATAATTTGACATAAATACAATTTCAATTTGAATACCCAAAAATCCTATATAACTATTACTACTCAATAATAGTTAGTTTTCATCCATGCCATGTTAAACGAAAATATTTAATTTTTTGTTGTTGTTGAAACACAAATAAAAATAAATTGTAGCACAGAAGGATATTTTAGTTTTGCTACCCTCAATTTAGTGAACGATAAAGGCAACGAGACACGATAGAAAACATGCATAAAAGAGAAAGAAAATTTCATACCCGAAATTGAACCAAATAAAAATTCTATTATTATTTTCACCAACAACAACAACAACAACGATACCAAACAAAAATTAAAATCGAAAAGTTTTTCTATTTTCAATCTCTCTAGAGAAAATGTCCAACAAATTTTGTGACAATATCATTTTGTTGTTTTCTTCCACTGAACAAAAAAAAAATCTTAAAGTTCTGCAAAGTACACACAATGATAAGTAGCAGAGAAAAGCTTTAATTTTTTTTTATTTTTGACAAAAAATTTGTCTTGAGCTTCATAAAATAATATAATCAAATAATTTTTTTTTTGTACAGAACAATTTTTTTCCATTTTATCATCTTCCTGTCTTGTCAATTTTCTGTCAAATTTAAAAGCAAACGAAATATGTCTTAAAGTGTAATATGGGAAAAATAGCTCTCAAAATTTTCAATGAAAATCTTATCAACGCAGTACAAAATGAAATGTAACTTACGTAAATACGTATCTAGGATGGAAATGTGTATACGGAAAATAAAAACAGATTGAAAAATTATATAATATAACAAAAAAAAACAGAAAATTTTGGAAAACTAAGAAGAAAAATAATAAAATTAAGATGTATATAAGGATATTCAGAAGCGCGGAGGAGGTAAACTTTTCTTTTTCCGTATTACATGTTCTTGTTTTACTTATTTTCGTCTGTTTTTTTTTTTTTTTTTGGAAATTTATGTAGTCCTGATTTTTTGTTTCAAAAGCAGCAAAATTCAACAAAATAAAATTAAAGGCGGGAAAGTGGAAAAGTAAAGTTTTGAAAGATTTTGTTTTTCGTTTTGGCTTGTTCTTATATTTTTGTTCATGGAAGTGAAAAAAACTTATGTTTTCTTATCTGTTTTTAGTTTTTTTTTCCTTTTTAGCAATTTTCCTGGTGTTGTAACTGCTTCTTGTTTGCTATAAGATTGTTAATTTTTAATGTTTTGCTTTTGGTGCTCGACAGAAAAATTTGTTAATACGTAATTATATGTATATACTTTTCTAATTATCGTTAAACGTGCATGATAATTTTATTGATTTTTTGTTTTAGTATTCTCGTTTTTGATAATATTGCCTAAATAATTCTTTCGAACTTGGAAATGCTTTATTTGCATATGTTTGATAATTAGGTTAACTTTCAGCTTGTTGAAATTCTGGGTTAGCAACTAAAGCAGTTAAATAGGTGCGCTTAGTGCTTATGTTATATTAAGCGCAGTAATTACTGCAGCATTGATTGATTATTAGAAACCATTTTAATACAATTTGAAATATTTGAACATCATCATTTCAAAAATGTTAAAGATAATTATACATCAAGTTTAATTTTGCGACAGAAGATTGTAATTTGTCGTTGATTGGGGTGGTCATCTAAATTTCTGAGGTTCACGATTTTATCTCATGGTTGTAATAAAATTTCATTAAAATGCCTAAGAAATTTGGCAAAAAATCGAAAAAAGAACATCAATTGTCAACGCTAGAAATAATAAATTACAACTTTATTTAAAAACTTAGTAACATCTACAATTTGCAATAGACAAATTAGCAAAATGTTAACATTCCATCTTACCTAAAACAAATGTAGGTAAGATGGAAAAGAATAGATGGGACTAGTCACTTAGTTAGTCACGATTTGCTTACAATGGATGTATTCCATATAATCTTCACTCCTTCATGTTTCGCGGTAATCTTCGTCACAAGCGACGCATTTATTTTCAGAAAATACCTCTTCTGAATCGGTACCATTAGCTTACTGTAGGGATCCATCATCACCTTTCGATGAGCTTCATTTTGTTCAAAAGGATTGTATTTTTATTCTTTTCTGATTTTTGCATATATCTGCATTTTTTATTGCAATCATTTCTGGAGACGTAAGAATGGAAACCAAATGTCTTTTAGTTGTTTTAATCTTTATATTAGGTATGTGAGAAATCAGAAAACGTTTTCAGAAGCTCTCACTGGTAACACGTATGAATTGCTGCAACTTGGAACATTTAAAGATGTTCTGTTTCCGGCGCCTGTTACATATGTACACTTACTAATGTTCCGGGTAGGTATATGGTATCGAAACCAAAGTATCGATACTAGTAATCAGTATCGGTATCGTAATAGAAGTATCGATGCCATTAGTAGTGTCGCCATAAAAGTTATTTATATTCTGTAATACGCTCCATGTAATACATTGTAAATCAAAGTTTATTATTTATTATTCATAAAAGTTATGGAATACAAAAAAATACGAAATTCAAATTGATTTTGATATTTGTAGACACCAACTCCAATCTTCATTGGTGCAATCGGATAAAACGGGTAGTTTATCTACTTTACTGCCAATCAGTCTATTTCTATTTTCTGTTAAAACTAATCTAGCATTAGAAAACCGTCTCTCTGAAGGTACTGAAGTGCCAGGTATGACTAAATATTTTTTACCGAGGCCATATAACAACAAAACTGTCTTCATTTCTTCCCATTGAATAAGTGGATTTGATTTAAGTGGGCAAACTGGAGTATCCAAATAAAGAATAAATTCATCTTCATCTACATGGTTGTCTTCACGGATTTTACGGCGCCCGTGGGGCAATTTTTGTGATCACCCCAAAAATCGTATGAGATGGCCGGTTGGTTATCTTCGTCTTCTTCACTTGAATCAGATGACGATGCTCCAGTTGCAGTATATAAGAATATTCTCTTCAAAGAATGAATTCTCTTCAAAGAATGAAATAAAATCTTAATATTCTCTTCAAATGAAATCTTAATATTCTCTTCAAAGAATGAAATAGGGCGATTACAGGCCATGTCATCTTGAAAATTTATATTTTTAAACCGAGGACCAAGAGTTTTTCAAATTGCTATAATGGGGTTTTGTTCGCTTTGACCAAATTGGTAGTTTTGCTCCTTGAAAACACAGTCTTACAATGTTTCGACAAACAATTTTCAAGCGTTATTTCTTTTTACGCCTTTTATCTGTTCCCGAAGACAATATAATGTTGAAACTATTTTGCTGGTAGTCACGTAGTTCTATTCCCAAATATCCTTAGTAACTTATTCTAAAGGATGCAAGATGTTTTGGATTAAATTAAATTCCAATCCTTTCAATATATCTGGCACATTTAAATCTAACATATAATATGTAAAATTCTAATATTAATTTCAACGGCGAACTACTGCTTTGTTTGACTCTAAGGAGATCGCTTTGAACAACGCTGTTTTTGAAAATTTTTACAGTGTTCCATTGTACTTTTAGAACTAATTTTTTTACTTTTTCGTAAGGCATGTTACATTTTGAACTATACCAAATTAATTTTATGAGCAAAGCAAGCCAAGTGTTTGGATGAATCCAGAAATTTATTACGGTGCCAACTACATTGCTGCCATTACAAGTTACTATTGCCACAATATTTTCTTTTTTTAATTTAAAGTTTTCTCAACATCTTTTAAGTGTTTTGCAATATGTATTTGCTAATGTATGTCGATTTACTAATGGTTTTGTAATAAGAATTTTATATTTAAGCTCGTCGCGTTAAATAAAATGTATGGCCGTTATTGGAAAGCGACCATAGATCGCATGTAAAAGCATAAAATTCATTAAAACCATCGTTATTAAAAAAAATTTCGTCTTTGAGACAAGCAACATCATACACATCATCTAGTCGGAGTTTCAGGGTTTCTACCGAAGGTATTTTAAAAGTTAGTGAATAGGCTTTAATTAAACGACGTCATCCTTTTCCGTTCAATACTTCGAACGGACGGTTATCAGCGCAAATAAAATAAATAAGGTACTTGATCAGTATAAGATGGTGCGTTCCGCCCTCTGAAAATTTTCGTTATTATTAGAAACGCCTATATAATTTAGATTGAATGAATAAGTTTTACTAATCAGGTTACCTGACACAAATTTTCAAGTGATTTGAACTGCTCGTTTTGTCACTGATGGTCAGTGTCACTTGATAATCCTCTTTTATTTCCACTTCCTAAATCCGTAGTTTTTGAACTAAAAATATAAATAAACGGATTTAAAACAAATTGAATTACAAATATAAACAACAATTTAATCAAAACAATTTGATGCGACAAAAATAATAAACTAATTAACTTACCTATTAGGATGGCAATCCTAATTTTTTTTAAGATTTGATGTGTTCCCACTTGTTTTCAATTTTTAAAAATATATTTTACAAGACGCAGATAATGTATCAATTTTTTTTTGAAAAATTCCATACATTACTTCTTCCTCCCGGTGGTGCAATATTATTTAATATTTAGATTTTATTATCCAAAGAGCTAAAAAAACAGCAATCTAACAATGCAAGATCGATTAATGATGAACATTTATGAAATATGTTGTTTACACCACTACAATAATGTACGATTTACCGCGAAAAAAGACAAACTATACTTCTTTATCTCAAAAATTCAAATTCAATACTATTAAACAATAGTGGTCTCTTTCTTATGAACATGAAAATGAAAAATATTAACACGTTCGGTTTAAGTACAATTTAAAAGTTATTTTCTTGCATATTTTGTATACTCAAAAGCCTGAATATGTTAAATTGGTTCTTCTTCTGTGAAGTAAAATTTTAAGTTTACAAAACAATACGATACTCTCTCACTCTCAGTATAATAGACTCCTCGCCAAAAATAAATACTTGTATCGTATTAAATAGTATCGATACCAGTAAAGTATCGTTTAAAAAGTATCGAGTACAAAAATACTTGGTATCGTTAACAAAGTATCGATGCTATTTGAGGATCCCTAATTCTAGTTGATGTTCTGGGTACGGCGGTAACTGCAATTTCTGCAACATTAAGGGAACTTTAATTTATCGCATGGAAGAAGCTGTTAAATCAGAACTATCTAAAGTGGTCAAAATGTGTTATTTGGTATAGCATCCTGATCAAATGGTATGATTCCAGTGTCCTTAAATGCGGAAACTTCATTTCCTACTGTCGCTGATTTACTTTAAACTTTTGAGAAAAAGATCCAGCGTGAACACATTTGCATTGCATTCCTCATAATAATTGCCTTTAAAAGATTTAAAAAAGCATCGATCAAGAGGTTGCAGGAATTGCATTGTATGTATATGACTTGGAAGACAAATAAAAATAATGTCTCGCTCTGTTACATACTCAAGTATTTCTGTATTGCTATGGGATGATCAAGTACAAAATTTCACAGGTTACATATAGTGATTTTTTGAAACATAGTGAGGCACCCGAAGGCAATCGATCTTCACACTCAGGCTTCTCTTGTTTTACTTTAAAAATTCAGGTAGCTGGAATAAAAACACCTTCAGCGTTGAAGCAGGCTATTTATTTATTTTAGAAAAAAAATCCGTATACAAAATTCCATTATTTCATTAGTTTAATAATATTTGCAGCATTTCGCAAAAATTATAATTGGTTTATTTCAATTCACCTAATTGTTATTTTTTAATAATTTCAATTAATTAAATTTAATTTAATTGTTCTTAAAAATTATTGTTTTACCCATTGTTTACCAGATTGATTAACGCTTGTTGTGATTCTACAAAACAGGGTGTGCTTTTTCTGGAATACCGAATCATTCCCCTACAAGTATCGTAACGGTTTTAGCGCGTGCCTTTCATATTTCCATGGCCATAACAAGGAATTTTGTTTTTATTGGAATTTTAGTTCCTGAAATTTTGTTTTTTGGAATTTTGATTTGGAAATTTCTTTGTTGAAGTTTTGGATTTAACAAATCCTACCCAACCCCATGTGCGCATAAAATGGAATTCATGATGGAATTTTGTAAATTAGAATTTTGAAATTTGTCATTTTGTATAGGAGTTTATTTTTTTGGAAATTTATTTTTGAAATTGTTTTTAGTCGAATTTGGGTTTCTGGAATTTTGTTTATTAGAATTTTGATTTTGGAATTTCGTTTTTTGAATTTTGAATTTGGCAAATCGTACTCAATCCAATTGCAACTATATAGCGATGTTGAGATATTTCCTGCAAAATATTCGAAGTTGTTCCCGGAAGCCAGGGTAATTTAGCTACTATTAAATAAATTTGACATTATTTTATTTCCTATATTGAATTTATTACGAAACGCATAGATGAATAATATTATGACGTGTTCATTAAATATTATGTTAGTGGTTTAAGTATAAAGAATGTTCTCCGTAACTTTAGATGCTTCTTCAACGCATTTTATCATCTTAGTTAGCGATGTATTTACGTTCCCTATCAGCTCCGTTGTTCTCCGATTGTGGGCACTATCCGGTTATGAGCACCCTTGCATAAAGTTTGACAGAATGCAAATTTGGATGATCTGACTGCTGTCATACTTCTATTTTGACAGTAAGAAGTTTTCGAACAAATATCGAAGTGAAAGAACGAGCTTGTTCAATAGGTTCAAGTTATCGATATTTTAAAGTATTTTTGTTGTGATTTGGAATACCACTTCAATTTATATGAAAATCTTGACGCATCACATTATTTGGTTACACTTTAGGCACTATCTTTTTTTCATTTAAAGTGTCTGTTGGCACTTTTAGCCTTGACAACCTCAAAGAAGTTAACTTAATCAGCTTCACTTGATTTTGGTGCACTGGTTCGTGCCGTTAAGGATTGCTCAGTTAAAGAAAAACACATTAAATCGACTACACGAACCTATGGAATTGCGCGGAACAGTTTGCAACACTATCTGCATAAAACTGAAAAGATGTTCGGCGGACTTATCGTCTGTGGAAGATGCTGTACTGTTGGATTTCATTCGTAAATGCAACCAACAAACTCCATCAAATTTGGTGCGTTTATGTTTTTCCTTTTCTTTCGAAAGAGACCTTGTCCAATATATTTGGAAGTGCTTCAAATATTATTCGGCCTCAAAATTAACAAGCTGCGTAAATTGGAAACTTGACGTTGAATATTCGCAGATTTGGAATGACGACGAGAAACCAGGCAAACAATAATGCACCGCCACCCTGAGCTCGTTTTGCGCACCTCGAAACAAACATTTTGAAAATCAAATGTCGAGAAGTTTTTTCAAAATTATGGATATTTGATGGATGAACATCACGTCGAAGCAACAAATATCTACCACACTGTAGGAACCGGCTTTTCAACGGTCCTGACAAAAATTGGCAAGGTGATTGCAAAGAAAGGTATGCGACGTATCGAAAAACATGACTCCGCTGAAAGAAGGACAATGGTGATAGTGGTCTTAAGTGCTGCTCGCGACAGTCTACCACCATTATTGCTTTTCTCGAAAAAAAAAAATGCAGACCATCTTCTTCGACAACATTTTTAAAAGGACTACCGGTTTTGATAAAGGTTGTGGTGGGATGTGCCAGCAAGAATTTCTGCGCTATATGCACAATTTTATAAATTTCGCAAAACCTTCGTTAGTTTTCCCGCTTCTGTTACTTCTCGAATAACATGCTTTGCATCCACCAGTTGAAGCAAAGACAAACGTAAAAATTTAAATTGATTTAAATTTAAAAATATATTTTTTTTGCGTATGCGTATACGCAGTTTAACAAAAAATCACAAACACAACGATGACATTGAAATTATCAGAAATAAATTTTCTTTTAATTTTTTTGGTTCAAATGAAAAATCTCCTTTGATTGTCTGTGGTTCAAGCCATCGATATCGTGGTTACCAATGTAGGGCATATTTTATTTTCCGCCGCACTGTAGTCACAAACTACAGCTGGTGAATGTGTCTATGTTTCGGACTGAAAAAAACCTACTACATGTGACAGTGATCTACATAGCAAAAAATAATGCCAACAATGTAGGACTTTGGATCACTCAACCTTGCTCTCTCGATCTAAAATTTTTAATTCTCATCTCGTTATTTTATTGGAATTCTTTATCAAGCATTGACACCCTAAGTCAATTATTCCAGCTTCAGTGCATCCGGAACTCATCCGTTCGACCCATACATCTACTCTGACGTTCATTTAATTAAAGAGGTTGACCGGAATGCAAAATAATCTGGCTCTGAGGATCGCATTGATGAGACGAGCAGCATAAATCGTCTTCCTTGAGTCAGATGTTACACATATGAAATGGAACTGGTGAACACACCAAAATCTTCCACATCTACAGCGTCTTCAACGAGCCGTTTTATCATTGTTGAACAAAATTCTGCCTCAGCAAGTAGCTCTAAGAAAGCCGCTAAGCAAGCAGGCGTCTCCCATTCGCAGAAAAGTAAAAAACAGAAGGCAACTGCACCTAAAAAACAGTCGGCAAAATTCTCTAAAAAAGAACTCTTCACCATCTAATGATGATGTCGGCCGCATCATCTGTTTGAAGCTCCGGCGTCGAAGTTGACGCTGCAAACTATATCATGTGTAATAAAAATGACTTGTAATAAAAAAATCCTCTTAGACCCACTTAAATAAATGGGAATTTCCGATATTCATCCCTTTTGAATTACGTTGCTATTTGTATAGACTGAAAGGTAGATAATTTCATCATTAATCAAATGAATTAACTTTATTTTTTCTTTGTCTTTGGCAACATTTCATATTTTGCTTAAGTGAATAAATGCAGGACAGAATTTGAATAAATACACCAAATGTTTTTAGGAAATTGTCTTTGTTTTTAATTTTTAAGTTTATTTATTTATGTATAACGATCGATACATTTATTTATTCATATTAATAATTAGTGCTGCCTCCAATTTTTGAAATATTCTATTGGGCTCTGAATCGTATAGCGACTTCAAATAATTTAAGAAAATGTCGGCTCAAGCAGATTTGATGGCCTCAATAAGCGACTCATAAAATAGCTCCCCAGGCCAAAACTTCAACTTCCCTGTTGTGATGTCGATTAAGAACAAACTCATTTTTGCATAAGGCATGAAAATAATAATTATAACCATCAGGCCCATCCCAATTGATTTTTTTTCCAACCAAAACAATACTTTGTCATATGACCATATGCACTTTCACAAATTGAAGCCGATTGCTTTTTTGAGCTTTGTAGCTTTTTCTTAATTTTCATCCGTTTAGATGTTTAACTTTTTATATGGTGCGACGAATGATTTGTAAAGACACATTAACAAAGGAAATGCGAATTATCTTGCGTTTATCTATCGGTTTTAATTTTGAAACACCGTAAAAAGATTGACTCAAATTATTACATGCAGGAAGTCTTACTAAAACAAGAATTACTACACACTTCTCTTTTTATTATTATTATAAGTGTATTTGAGTATTATTTTAAAATTCAAAATGCACTCATTGTGTATTTACACTCAATTGGATCCATTTTATATAATTTTGATGCATCTCATTATTATTCACTTCGTGCATGTAATAATATTGTATTACTATAAACCAATAAATATTAATAATAGAAATATATATTGTGTTATTTACTAATTACTTGTAACCTTAATATTTATTATTTAATTAAATTATGAAATTATTACATGCACGAAGTAGAAATAAATGATCTTTTTTACAAAACGAAATAAAATTGACACATAATATAAGAAAATAAACAATAATGATATAATTGATAACGTACAACACTGCACCATTACATATTCACTAAAATAATTACATGCAGGAAGTGATTACTTATATTTTTTGTTGCAGCCATAGTGTGTTTGAGTAATAAATAAAAATTTTAAATACGCCCGTTTTGTGCATACACTGAATTGGATCCATTTCAAATAATTTTGTTAAATGATCTTTATCTTTACTTCGTGCGTGTAATAATTTTATATTATTTAAATCAATAAACATTAAATAGAGATATATATTGTGTTATTTACGTATTGCTTGTCATCTTAGAATTTATTAATTAATTAAGTGCTTTGTCCGAGGTTACTTGGGTTACAATGGTTACAATGGTTACTTTGATCTAGACCCTTTTCAATTTAAAAACTTGAATTTTTCGGAAAATCTAGGAAAACACTGTAGATACCATATTCAAAAGTTGTATAGTTCAAAATCGCATTAGAAGTGTTTTGTCCTAATATATGTCTAAGTTGCGAACTACTTCCGAAACAGATGTTTTCTTTATGAACTAGACAAATAAAAAACATGGACTTTCCGAAAAATCTATAGGAATAAAATATGTAATATTAAAAAATTGTGTATGCATTTTTAATGCAGTTTTTAGCTACAAAATTTTTGATTATTACACCGAGCCTTCTTGTAGATTTTACGGGAAATACATGTTTTTTATTTTAAGTGGTTCCCTGCTCTAGAATGTATCTGGCCGAAATACTGCAGCCAGTTACTAAAGCTCGAAAGATGCCGCTTTGCTATGGTTTAAGTTGAACTGTTTCACTTCATGCATGGAAGTCATTAAACTGGAAGCTAGAAAAACATGAGATGGTGAATGAACACCGTTTATATGGAAAATCGAATCTGAATTATCTCTGTTATAAAATTTCACCGAAAATTTAGCTTCAAATCACTTGAGCAAAAAAAATAAAATTTCAATGCTCATTAGCAAAACTTCATTTCATTAAACACCTGAAATAGCGTAAGTAATATTTTAATTTTATTTTAGGTTAAAATAGCCAAAAGATGATGATGTATTAACTAAAGATACCATTTAAGAAATAAGCATTTCACTTGAGGTCTCACATGCATTATAAACCAAGTGAAACCAATTTATTAAAAATATTTGTCAATAAGCTTCTTGTAGCTCTAAACAAACTCTCAAAATTGGATCTAAATTTTATAGAATTTTTGCAGTGAGTCAGTCAATCCGTTTCGTTTTGGGAAGAGTTGTATGGTTATGATCAAATGTCTTATAGCTGTCTCATAACATCGTCATAATATCATCCACATGGTTTAAGCTATAAATTCTACTCATATTTATAATCATAAATGTTCATTTTATATTTTGAATTTTATACAAACACACAACAAAACATAAAAACTTTTATGGATTCGTGCACAATGTAACGATATCTCTGACACCCTTTTTTATGATTATAAATAAAAATCAAACAAAACTTAAATTCAAAATATAAACAAAAATGGAAATCAATTTTCTTAACCGTATTTTGAGAATAAAAAGGTAACCAACAAAATATCAACTAGAAATTTGCCGCCACTCCATCCAAAAATCTAATATTTGTTTAACAAATACTAATTAAATTTTCCATGTAATTTGAGCTTTTTCCATTTAAATCACTACAAAATTATTTTAAAGTTTAGGCAGTATTTAAATTAAAGCAGCTTAATTTGTCTAAGTATGTGTCTACTAGCTGTGCGGAAAATAAAATGGGAAAAATCAAAGTTTTATTACCTAAAAACGTTGAATAAATACTCGTACCCTATGCGAACAATTTTTTTGTTTCACTGTGTAATATGAACCTAGGGTAATTAAGAAATGAAGCGAAGAGTTGGGATGAACATCAATTAAAGGTAATTTTGCTTTTCTAATAATTAATATAAATTGCTTTTTTTGAGAATTTTGTGGTGTAAGCGTATAGACGTTGTGGTTTCTGTAATTTTTGTTTGCAAACAAAGTTTATAATACAATAGTTTAAAAAAAGTCACAACACGACAGAAAGAAGATTTAAATAAACTGAATCATGTAATATTTATGATTCAGTTAAATAGTGGTAAGATTTTGAAAAGCTGTGTTTTTCACAGAACATGAGAAAAGTGGATCAAGACTGTAATAATTGGTTGTGACATCTTGAACCACACAAATTCCTGATTGTAATAATAAAATACTATTTGACACTACTGAAATTCCAAAACATCAATTTTGTCACGATGATTTGATGACAGAAACTTTTGGAGAAATATTTCCTTCAAGTGGTAGGGAAGATACTTTTTACACTATTTACCATAGGCACTTGGCGAATCACACTTAGATTTTTTTATTTCGCAAAAAATTAAATGTTTGTAATGTTTTTTGGCAAGAAAAAATCGTAACCGGTCGTGAGGGCATCAATTCGAGGTTGATTAATTTTAAAGACATTCAGTGGCAAAAATAACAAAATAGCCTATTTTTAAATTAATTATCGCCTTCCTCATTTTCCAAGTCAGAAACACAACGTTTGCATGTGAAATAACTGGAATGCATGTCAATGCACTTCAAATGCACGAGCCGATTTGTGCTGCAACAAAGTGTATAAGAATTATACCACTAATCCAATAATTACTTAGGACTTACTTAATGCCACATTTTTCAATCTGAAGTTCCATGATTAGTAATAATAATTGCTTAGATTAAGCTAAGATCTTTAACGTAAATCAATCATAAGCTTTAATTACCAAACAAGCAATGCGACATATCAAATTAAAAAAAATGCAGTGACAGATGAAGACCACAATTAAAATCGCGTGTTACAATTTGTGCGGTTTAATTGCTTGGTGGGGTACAAAAAATCGTTAAATATTACTTATAAAATAAGGTTGTTGGATGTTCAATGAATCACATTGAAATAATACACGTAGATTCCAATTAGCATGGTTGAAATTATATCATGTATTTCAGCGAGTATCCAATGTATTTTAACCACCCCCTCCCCCCAAGTAACAATTTGTTTGCTACGAAGAAACTTTTGCTTACGGCAGGCAAAATAAGAATTTATCCAGCAGGTGCTAAGCAAAATTTTAGCAAGAAAATATTGTAAAAATAAATTTTTTTTTTATTATAAATATTTTGTCTATTCTGGCAATATAAGTTCTGATTATGCAAAAAATTTTTGCTAAAATTCAGAAGGTTTTACAATTTTATTTAGTCTGAATATTTTGCTTTTTTCAGTTCTGAATTAGAGAAAAATAATTTGCTTAAAATTGTCTCATATGAATAGAAAAAATATTGGCAAATTAAGTTCTGATTTTTCCAAAAAAATTTGCTATTATTTTGCTTTACATATTATGAATTCAGATTATAAGGAAATAATAGCAAACGATTTTTGAAAATTTTGCTTATATACGAGTTCAACAATGTAAACCTCATTTCGGAAACACACGCCATAGCTGTTGAAAGTTTGTAACCGGCTTTCTGTATTATTACATTTTCATCGGCTCCACAGTTGTATTTACGTACTGCGAACAGGTAAGATGCTATTTTTTCCTTTACTATAAGTATATAGCGATAATCGAATAGAAATAAATTTACAAATACATATTATTCTTATATATCTTGCAGATTTTTTTTCAAAATTTGTGATATAACATAACCTTATTCTTTTTTTTGGTTGTTGTGTGAAATGATAACGATTTCAATATGTGCAAAGTCGTGGAAACGGTTGAGCCGGATTGTGGGAAGAGTTTAAGTGCTGTGCCAAATGGGTGGGAAGTCAATGGCATATTATCGTGGCCACCAGAAGAATCCAATAATAATGGATTACGCAAAAATTCACGGTCAGCGCCGAACGATGACTGGTCCAAATGCAAGTGTACTGTCAAGCGCAATAAAATAAAAAAATTAATGATGCGTCAAAAATCGAAAAAGAACTGGCGCTTTATTCTGTATGAATCGATGGTGTTTAATTTAATCAGCTATACAAACACCACTGCAGGATCACCACAATTGGTTGAAGTTTTGTCAAATGATGTAGATCAACCAGCAGCATTAAATATTGTTATTCAGCATCAGCCTACTTTTTCAAATGATGACATTCCAGTTCCATTTGACGTTCCAGTTATTGATATGAGTTTCGTGATTCCAAATAACAAATTTGGTGAACGGTTGGACCAAATTGAGAAAGATATAGCACGAAGCGAGAACAAAATCGACGATTTTATTAAACAAAACAAGGAGAATAATGCACGCATAGAGACTAAATTGGACAATCTCATTAAGCAACAAAATTCATTTCATGCGTCGTTTCAATCATTTCTGAGAATGGCACAACCAGTATCCGGTTCTGCAGATGAAGAAGAAAAAGAAAACTATGTACGGGGTTTTATGGAACTACTTCCAATTAAAGATCAACGATCCGTCGAAGAGCTGGGACACGTAATAACAAAACGACGCCTATATTAAAATATTTTACGGTGTGATCGATACTTTATTTCCGTTCGATTTTGTTGCTAACAGCAACACCACTTGCACCAGTAACTCAGATACTGTCAATTAAATTTACTGTAAAATGAATTAAAACAAACTTTAGTTTATAATGTGCATTGGGATTTAAATGTTAGCTACTACTAAATAAATGAAAATGAATTTATATTTTATAAATAAAACATATGCTATGCATATTTGAATTTTGTTTTTATAACCTGGTGGTTTTCTCATATGCTCCTGTAGAAATATTTTTACAATAAATCTAGTGTATGCAACAATGGTACAAAAACTGTCTTGCGTCCGTCATCAACTGCTACCATTTTACATTTAATGTCACAAATAGCGAATTGCCTTAGATCATTTTTTGCACAGAATGAAAAATAAATATGTAAATGCGATGATTTGAATGGATTATCAAATAAATCGATATTGTGTTGCCACACAAAACAGACAATTTGCTAAAAAAATCGCAAAAAAAAATTATAAAAATTACTAAGTGTCAGTAACGAGTTTATTTGGGGCCCTGTGCCTCCAAAATAGATAGTTTAAGTGAGGGACAGTGATATCAGTGATGGTGGTACCCCAATAAAGGAGCTTACCTAAACAAAAGTGAACATTTGTCGAAAAAATTTGTGTATCAAAATTTTTTCAGTTAGTGTCAGTTACGATTTTATTTGGGGCCCTGTGCCTACAAAATAATTAGTTTACGTGTGGGACAGCGATATCAGTGCTGGTGGTACCCCCATACAGGGGCCACAAAACAAAAGTGAACAAAACAATTGAAATTTTCCGAAAAAATTTTGACACAATAAAACAAATTTAAAAAAATTTATTTTTATAAACGGGTTGCTCTAATTTTTGATTGAGTTGAGTGTTTGGAGTTCATACCTACCTAGTGCTCCCTTTCTCTAAATTATAATTGCTTGATTTCCTTGTCTGTTCGAAATAATCTATCACAGTGAAATTAAAAAAAATAAAAGTGTATCAGAACGATTTCCACCGGTTTCTAAGGTGGTTAAACTTAAATCATATAAGGCAAAAAATATTAACACCATGTCGGAACATGGAGATTCTCACTCTGGGAGTGAGGACATAACTAGCAAAACGATACCAGAGGTGCCTTCAGCAAGAAAACGTCCTTGTAAACAAAATGAGGCAGGTGAACTTTTCAATCTAAAAACAATTATTTTAAATTTAAATCAAGAAAACAAAATATTAAAAGATCAATTGGAAGTACTTTTTAGTAGTAACACTTTTTCGGCTCCGCTAAATTTTGTAACCCCAATTAAATTCTTGCCTCTTCTTGATGAGTTGGATGAGGATAATCATGATATTGATATTGTTACGACTGTGTTGTCTTAACAAGACATTTTTTGTAAATTTGTTTCTATTCTCCATGGTTTCTTGCGTCCGAGTTTTTCACTGTGTGAACGTGGTGTCTTGGTGGATGGATTCTTGTGTGTTTTCTTCGGTTATGTTGGCAACGGAACAAAAATGGGAGAGAGAGAGATAACCATGCGCATCGAGTGTGTGCAAAGTAAAACGTTTTGAAAAAAATGTTTTTTCTTGTATGTCTCTCTTTTGTACCAACGAAAATTTGATATAAAGGAGAGACAGAGAAGAGAGATACATTTTCTTCTAAAACGTTTTACGAGCTGTGCGACGCTCGAATATTTTTTTTGTTTGATTCATTCAGTTGGTAATTTTTGAGAATTCGAGTTGTGATTTGGTCGAGTTTGGTGGATTTTTTTTGGATAAAAAAAAAAAATTAAATTTTAAGTAATGGCAAAATGTGAAATGCCTGAAAAATATTTTGTTTTGTATTGAGTGCTAATATAAGAAAATTAAATAAACTTTTGGCTTGTGTGGTGTAATATAGTATATAATTTAAAAATAAAAAAAAAAAATAAAATAAAATAAAAGCAAATGGCCTAAATAATTTTTTTTGATAAGTACATCTCTTCGAGTCCGCCATAGTGAGAATCTGGAAATTTACTTTTTTTTGGCCTGTTCATAGTTGAGAATATTGACTTCATTGATTTATCAAGGCAATATTTAAATATTTAAGAAACGGATTTTATTTGGGCATGTGTGAAATCATATAAAAAATACGAATATTCCTATATGGTTTTGTGAGTGAATTTTGTGACGTCATAACGAAATTTCTTTGTGGCCCGAATACGACGAAACAAAACTTAGTGAAAAAATCATCAAAAATCAACGGGTGCCGCCACATTTTTACGGGCACTGTATAGCATCGGTAAACAACAGCGGGGACAACTGCCTTTGGAGTACCGTAATTTTCAACGTATGTCATTTTATATTTTTACCGGTACGCCAAAATTTAACGGGTGCTGCACATGTTTTTCGGTCAAAGGCGGTAAGACGCCCAAAGTTATTTTTTCTTCTACGTTTTTTTTGCGGGACAACGCCCAATATAGTTGGTATACCGGGTCCCGATTCGTAGTCGCTTTTATTTGGTATCGGGGAAAGGCCCCGCAACGGTTTGAGTGGCCAACCGGCTATTTGTTTGGGTATCGGGGAGAGGCCCCGCAACGCCCATTTTATTTTTGGCCGGGCGAGGCCATTCGTGAATATTTTGTGGTAACGGCACCAAGGCCGCAACGGTCCGGGGCGGCGACCCTGTGGCATGACGGCCGCGCAAGGCCGCAACCCATTTTTATCGGGGAGAGGCCCCGCCACGATAACGGCACCAAGGCCGCACCAAAAAAAAAATTTATTTTATTAAGGTACAATTTTTTTTAAATTTTTATTTAGATTTTTTTGATTATTTTCTTAAATTTTTTTTATTAAATTTAAATTTTTTATATTTTGTAATCGAGCGCCGCACAGCGGGTGCGCGCTCGATGCGCGTTGTTATCTCTCTCTCTCGTTTTCTCCTAGTGCGGGTGGAGGGGGAAGTTGTTTTGCTTTTGTTGTTTTTTTTTTGTTTTCTTAGAAATAAAATGAATTATTAAATTTTTTCGGTGTGGTATGATGGGAGCGGAGACTCCCTCTGTGTCGGTTTAGTGTTGGCGGTCCCTTGGTGCCCGCATCCAATTCCGTAACCAGGGCTTGGCCCCGTTTGAATTCGGATGGATGCGCGCACCAAGGCACCGTTCTCGGTTTATAATTTTGGAGTTGTTCGTTCCTCAGGTTCCGGCCGACGAATTTCGGCGGAACTACGGTTTTATTTATTATTTGCGTTTCCCCAACTTTCTGTTAATCACGGTGTAGGCCAGGAGCCCTGCATGCCTCAAACCCCACGACCCTCGCACTTCTCGCTGAGAACATAGCCGGCAAAACATCACCGTGGAGGCCTCTGCAGGAGCTTAGTGAATATCTGCAGGTTGGCAGTAGCCAGTCTGTAACAATATGTTCTCTTTATCACAAAAAACATTCATAATGATAAGCCAGAAAATGAGTTTGAACTGGTAAAACAAAAAGTGTGCTCCAAGAACATTAGTGATATAGAAAACAAACATTTAAAACAATAAAAAAACAAATATTAAACATATTAATTATCAGAGAGTGTCATGGCAACAATTGAACAAATCGAGCGGCATTATGCAATGTAAGAATTGCCAACGGTATGGTGATACTGCGGCCAAATGCAGTTTGGAATTTAGATGTGTGAAGTGTGCCAAGCCTCATGAGCTGGGCGAATGTAAAGTTGAACGAGAGACGACAAAAGAGGAAATATATTGTACAAATTGTAATCGGAATGGCCATCCCGCATCGTACAAGGGTTGCCCCATCTATCAAGCTATGATGCATCGATTGAAACAAAAAATCGAAGAGCGTAAACAACAATCTGTAACAGCTGCACATCCATTCAGATTATTTACTAATGTCCTGGTCATAAAGGAAAATGGAACGCAAGCGGAGAGAGCAGGAGGTCGAGCCCCACCAGTACCACAACAGCAGCAGCAACAACCAGCGAATAATATGCAGCACAAAGCAACAATAAAACAATTAACAACGAGAATCAACGGAATGGCTCGTACGATGCAAATACGTACGAATTCAATTGTAAGTGTTCAGAGACGTCTAAATTTATTAAAATTTTTGGAATATCATTCGCCAGACTGTCTCCTGGTCAATGAAACAAAATTAAATGCTCGACACAATGTTAAATTTAAAAATTATGAGATGGTGAGACAGGATCGGATCAATTGCAACGCAAGGTGGTGGCACCGCCATTTTAATTCGGAATGGAATCAAATTCAAAACAATTATACCGCAAGGACTAAATATTCGGCCTGGTCTTGAGATTGCCATAATCAAACTTAAAATTATAAATATTTTAAATCACCTATTTTTGATATCTATTTATTGTACGGGCAACACAAGTGTAATTTCGGATGATCGTTTCGTTGAAGAGTGGAGCAAAATTTTCCAAAACTTAAATTTACAAAATCCTAACAATTACTATATAATAGCGGGGGACATAAATGCGAAACATACAAATTGGGCCAACACAACAAATAATTCAAGGGGCAATCGACTCAACCGGTGGATCATTGAAAATGCAATAGATTATCGAAGAAAAATTTATCATAGTGACTTGCCAACCATGATAAGATCTGGAAGCTATTTAGACCTGGCCATCGCAGACGAGCGCATCAAAATTCTAACAAACGGCAGAGGGGACATCCCCACCCATCGATATGACAGTGATCATAAAGCGATTAAGGTGGTCCTGAGAGAAGTGGGCGAGCTAGATATGGGCACCAATGAGGCAACGAAATGGATATGGTACAATTTTGCGGATACAAATTGGGACACATGGACCGAACAGATGACGAATATGCACCGTCAAGCAGCGGACAATTATGAAAGGGAGGATTTCAATGGTGATCATCAACAACAAGTATTTATGACACCCAACACACACAATCTAGATGACAACGAAATTATTATTCATATTGAAAAAATTACTAAATTACTTTTGGACAATATCAATATCAATGCTATACGAATGCCACAATAGAACGTCTATGTAAGCATAAACGTTTTTTGATAACAACAATTAAAACGTTTCGGCGTAACATCAGATGACAAAATTAAAATTTTGACAATTTAGCGGCGACAAATCAAAATCAAAAGGAAATTCAAATTTGGAAAAACGAAATTAAACGGACGGTTCAATTGATTGAACAAAATGTTTATATACAAATCGAGAAATATTGGGTGAATTGTATGAAGCAAACTAAACCAGGATTAAAATGTGGTCCGACATTAAGAAACTAACACAGAAGGCTAAAGACATTAGTATACGAGCGATCGAGATCAATGAACAGGAGACGGGAGAATATCATCAACTTAATATACCATGGGACGAGATGACACATTTTGAAAATAAAATTACAATTTTGGACGAGCAAATAAATTTGAATATTATTGGGCACCACATCGAAAAACATACGAAACGGAATCCAGCCCTTGGCAAAATAGAACATGAGAGGCAGTAGAACACAATTGTGGAACCAATTAAATGGAGACAGGGGGAAGATAAGTTGGCGAAACGGTCCAAAACACCGTTTACACACAATAATAGAGCGGAGGCACCCGAACAACCGGCTGATGATCCAGACTATTTCATTAATTGTGACTATTTGGCTAACATCTTGCGCACCGCAAACAATAAAAAATTGTTTGGTCCAGATCTAATCCCAAACATTATACTTAAACATCTTCCAAATTCTATAATTACCGAACTTTGTATAATTTTCAATCATCTAATCAATAACAAAACTTTTCCAAATTGTTGGAAGGTGGCGAAAATATTTCCAATCCTGAAAAAGAATAAAAATGGTACAGACCCAGAAAATTACAGACCCATCAGCCTCCCGTCGAATTTAGGCAAAATCTTCGAAATCATTATCAATGAGAAGATTATGGATCATGTCAATAAAAACAAAATTATACCAGACAATCAATTTGGTTTTCGGCAAGGGCATAAGCTCAGTACACGCAATTACTAAATTAACAGCGGACGTATGTCACAATTTGAGCTTTAAACAACCAACGGGCGCAGTACTCATTGACATAAAAAAAGCCTTCGAGTCCATTTGGCTGGACGGACTGTTGGCAAAATTGAAAAATTTAAATTTCGGCAATGATCTAATTGAAATTATCTTTGAACTACTTTATGATCGAAAATTCATTACAACTACGGGCAATATAAATTCAAGTCAGGAATTCAAAATTTTAAATGGTGTAAGTAATGGGATCCATTACTGCACCAATTTTATTTAATTTATATACGGCGGAAATGATTGGGAATCAACAACTAAATTCGGAAAATATTCAAGTGTGTGCATACGCAGATGATATGGTCATCTATAGTAGTAAATATTTGGTTAGAGATATTCAAGCCCAATTGCAAAAGGCAACAGATTATGTACAGGATTACCTGAATACGTGGAGAATCGAAATGAACGTGGCCAAATGTGAATCGATACTTTTTCGCAGCCCGCTAAGGAACGCGAACCGAGACTTAAAAAGAAATTTGCGAAAGCTCAAAATAACGGCCAACGATCAACCAATAGTATTGAAGGAGTCAGTCAACTATTTGGGCGTGAACATTGACAACATGTGCTATATGGCGGCACATACAACAGCACAATTGGAAAAAGCGCGTAAAGCGTCCATGGGAGCGAGACATTTCTTTTACAGTAAACATATTTGTGCAAGAGTTAAAACAATCGGATATATGGCACTCATCCGCCCAATAATAACATATGGATGCCAGGTGTGGTTTAATCAGGTGCCACGCTACATGGAACGAATAAGAGTTTTTGAGAGGAAATGTATACGACACTGCAGAAACAAATATCGCAAGGCAGAAACTGGCTATCTCCATTACATTTCAAACAAGAATCATTATGAGAATTTTGACGCAGACCGAATTGATATACATATACTTAAATTAATAAGAAATCAAATATATTACGAGCGACATTAAACACTGATAATTCATTAATATGCGGAACGTACTACATCGACGAACGGATGGCACAACATTATTTAACCGAAGGTATAGTACCTGGTCCACATTTATTTACACACCTCAATAGTACAGGATATGTGCTGGACAGAGAGGGTATACCAATTATTTTCCATGTTCTGAGAAGGCCCAATGAGAAGTGGTTTGAGGCTGATAAATTCAATAATCAAAGTGAATATCTACGGTTCGACAAGAGTATCAAACAACAAAAAGCCAATGAGTTTGAGGACAGATATTCCAAATACTGGTGGTTGACAACGAGAGGATGAACCCCATTTAGAGATAGTAATTTAAGATAAAATTTTTATAAATAATTATAAGTTTTCGCTTAAATCATTTCTTCGGCTGTGTGTTGTGTTAGAGATTAAATACTGTTTTTTTTTGTTAACATTTTTTATTCAGTTCATTATTACTTTACATTATATAATTGTTACATTGTTCCTTTGCCTTATTTAATATTTAATTCAAAGTTAAGTTCTATTTTCAATTATGTTAAGCTTCTGAGTGCCCATATTCGGTACAGCGGGCATTGTAAATATGTTATTATAGGTTAAGAATGGCTTTGTTTTGTTAATTAATTCACCATTCCAAAATTCAATAATTGTAAATAATATTAAAAATAAAGAATTAATTTAATTTGAAAAAAAAAATGGATTATCAAATAAAATATCAATATTTTTTAAACTTAAACCATAAATGTGAATTTTGTTGGACATATTTTTCACATATTTCATAGCAAAAATTTCATTTTTTTTTGGTAAGAAACCATTTGTTAGCCATATCATTTGACATACAAAACCCATTGATCAATTTTATTTTAGAGTAAGTTTCATGAGGTTCATTATTTGCTTTTGTTTAGTATTGGATATTTAATTTTTTTTTTCGTTTGATATTTTTCATTTGACTTAATTCGTGTAATCGTTTTGCTGATTGTTGTAGTGAGTTTCTCCCATATCAAAGTAAATGTTTTATTCGATTCAGTTTACTTTCGAAGGGGTATGCACTTATAGATGATAAATTTCCAAATCGTCTGGCATCACCCATTATATGAGATAAATTGTGTATATTGCTATTAGTGTTTTGTTAGCACAAAACAATTTCATAAAGTTATTATGAACATCAATTGACAAATAATTTTTCAATACTACTGACCCAATATAATGAAAAAATGTTCTGAATTATAATCGTTACCAAAGAGAAAGGCAGTCTTAATCGGATTGCACGATGTATTTTAACTGGCATTTTGCAATTCAATAGGAACGTTGTTATTTCTTCAATATCTTAGGCGCACTTCGTCTGCAATTATAAAATCTTTGACCAAGTTCGAAGGCAGTTTTTCAAGTATTGTATAGCATTTGTAATGATCTACGTCCGCTCTGTTACAAAAATTTATGTCAGTTCTCAAAGGCATGTGGATACGAGAGAATACATTGCAACGGGAAATGTATGAATATTCACCAACGCTTGTACATTCTGTCCATTAAAATTGATATCATTGATATTTTAAACATATTTCGTACATGGTTTTAAAAACAAATATAATATGTGTGTCCTAATACCTTTTAGAAATGCCTTAGCTGGCGAATCACAAATAAAACATCGAATGTGTACATTAATTTTTTTATCATTAATTAATATTCCGTTTTCCAAAATATTGTTAAACTCTTTGACAAACTGACCTAAATATTCTGGCAGAGATAATGGCTTTCCATTTCCACAAAATAATCCAATTGCCATCGGATTGAACTCAGGCATGTTATGAATATTAAATAATATTGGCCAAAATTCTAGTTTCGAACTTTTCTGAATAGAAAGCCTGTCTATATTAATGTTGATAAAATTTTCAATAGATTCTGTAAGTTGTTTTAAACACTTGCGCAGACACATTTCTAAGCCATAATGCCAATATTGATCATTTTATTTGCAAGCATACTAATTGATAAATTTTTTGGTGTTTCCATTAAAGTACGAGCGTCTATTGGAAGTTTCACGTCAATGCGGTTTTATTGAGAATTGCCAATAAATCATTAATTGCGGTATGTTGTATGTTATGTAAATTTGACCACTTTCTTAAATGACTTGTAACTCTACTAGTTCTTGTACAAAATTCTTCCCCATCTTGTTCAGTTCGCTGTCATCACTGGCATTGCAATAATCGTCAAAATTAAGAAATTGATTATATGTGTCTTCTGGCACAGAATCAACTAGGTTTGGATCAGAAGTAGCATTATCCTCAGTGACGATGACTGCTTGTGCCTCGGAATAACTGTGATTCACGAAATTTGATTTTATATTGGCTTGACTTGTTGAAGTTGAATTAAAAGATTATTTTTTAACTTTTAAAATTGCTCGTTGACGTTTACATTTATTTCAATTATACTTTCTTTTGTTTTGTTCAAGCCTTGCATAATGTTTTCAATTATAAATATTATGTCTAACTAATTCAATAATCTGTACCTGTCAAAAGTACTTTAACAATAAAGTCATTATGCTGAAAAAAAACAAGCAAATGTTTACTAAAATTTAAGAATACTATTAAGTGTTTTCATAAATGCAGTATAGATAGCAGAGTGGTTAACGTAACTAGTTTCATATGCGGGAGATCCTAGATTCGAATCCGGTTAAGAGGAACACACATTAAGTTAAAATTTACTTTACAGACTATAAAAAGTATATAAAGTGCTGAAAAAAGAAATGGCCAAAATATATAAAAATGTTAATGTAAATCAATAAAAAAAGTATATTTTTTGAAAAAAAAAAAAAAAAATAGGCAAACCTTTGAGATCATTTAGCTCTTATAAGAACTTATTCAGAGACAATTTTGGAAAATTTTTCTCAGTTTTTTCTCAAATTTGTCTCAGGTTTTTCCGCGATTTTTCTCTAATCCAGATATTATGCAACTTAGAGCCAAGCAAACTAGTTTGCTGGAGCACTCATTTTCTGTTTTTCAGAAGCAATTCAGAGGGGTTTTTACCTCCACTTAGTTCTGAATTCCTTCAGAATTACTATAAAAGAGTACTCATACTATACAGCAAACTGTACCTATTAGCAAATCATTCAGAGAAAAATCATACATTAATTTGCTTTGAAATGTTTCTTGGGGGCCGTAAGTTGATCAAGTAACACGATTTCTAGAACTCAACTTAGACAGGTTTTACTGTATATTTTATAGTCATAATAATTTGAATTGATGTGAATTACAAGTAGTCGATACTTTTCTACGATTAGTCGACATTGTCAACGAGTAGTAAACATTGTCAATGAGAGGACGACGTTATCGATGCGACACACAGCATTGGATTTTTTTATTTGGATTCTTTTAAAGGTGTATACTACTAACCCAATAACAATAACTGAATTGAAAGATGAGATTTGACTCGCCCTTGGTGAAAATGGGCCGGCACAATGCCCTCATATCATCGATAATTTTGTCAGAAAGCCCAACGTTTCGAGTGGTTTATTTACTTTTTATGGATTCTTAATCAGGTACGCTTTTGCCCCAAATATTGAATATATGAATACGTTTATAGGAGTATTTAATTTTTACGTAATAAAATAAAATTTTATCGCCATTCGAAAGATTTTTTCCTTGACTTAAGAAATAATAAACTAAAAGCTTTCAAATACTCTCGAGAAAAGCTATTTATAATAGAATTCATGGTTAAAATAAAATAAATCAAACAAACCATATTTCTTACAAATGTAATCAATAAATTAAATAATTAAATATCCAATTGATATAAATGTATTCCCATAACGGACGGTATTATAACATATACTATATACAAAGGTATGTTGAATATATATTTATGCATGCGATCATAAATAATTTATGTAGCATTTACATAATAATATAATCAAGATCATGTGATTTCAAAGGCAATTTACTGGAATTGTTGTTATGTGGTTAAATTATACTGCGAGCTATTATTTATCCGCCCTCTCAACTACAAACAAAATAAAACTATTTCGGATTGGAAGTAACAAAAGTATTAAAAATTGTATAACCGCACGAAGCTCCACCACCACCCAAACACAAAAAAAAATATTTTATACAATATAAGTGAGCGAAAAATCAATTTGGAAATAAAAAAATTTCATTCAACCAAAAAAAAATAAGGCCACACACAGTGTTTTCCGATTTACACAAAAAAAAAAACAGAAAAACTAATTTCAACAAAAATTAACACGGAAAAGAAAAATTAATTCAACCAAAAATACGAAAATTAGAATTTTATTTTCCATTAATCGATAGTGTTTATTCGAATTTAAAAAACAAAATTATTTATTTTCATTCACATACTCGGTATGTTCGAGCAAACATTTTCCAGTCGAATAAATTTTATGTTTTTTTATTTTTTTTGGAATGTGCGCTAAAATGTAATTCAAATAGGTTTGCGAATTTGTACAAAAAAAAACCAAAAAATAAATATTTTGATTAATTACAAAAATGTCAAAAGGAAATGAAAATATAATAACAACAACACAACCATGTCGAAAAAAGCTCTTATAGGAAAAAAATAATAAATGGAAAAACTTATGGGAAACTGTGAAATAGGTTATTGTGTCAATGATGTGTTAATTGAATTATAGTTGGTTGCCGTTTTTTTCTATTATTGTTACGTAATTTTATTTATATCGTATGGAAATTAGTTTTGCCCGTACAAAAGCTATACTCGTACCTCACCGAGCAAAGCAAAAACGACATAAAAAAAATTAAAATCGTGTGATGTGTTTATTCGGAATCCATTAGGGAAATTAAAAATGTTGGTTGTGGGTACACAAACAAAGTAAATCATACATAAAATTTTAAGTATGTTTAGATTCCAGTCTATATATTTAAATACATTTTCTTAGTGCACACATATATTTTATTATAATGTTATATAAATAATATTTCGTGAAAACGGTTCGTGGAAAAAGCGTCCATATATTTGTATCTATACAGGGTTGTTCTATAATTTCTAAATAAAGTGTATATATTTTATAATTCTGGGAAATATGTTGATTAGAAAAATCTAAAATTTTGTTGAACGAAAGGGTTTTGATGAAAATATGATGAAAGCTTTTTGTTTGCATTTCATTAAAAATCAAATAAAATACTAATTAGTAATGTGGGAGTATAATTAAGTTGAAGGAATAAAACTTTTTGGGAATTCTAAAACGGTTTAATTAAAGACAAAATTGCTTAGAGACAATATCCTTAAATTCGAAAAACAAGAACATCCCGTATAACCACGAATACAGATCTCCAAAAACGTATACAGGACTTTTAGTTGGTTACCTCTACACGAAATTGGCACCATCGCAAATAATTAAAAATACTATAGTAAAAGGTGATCGAAAAAGCCAAGTTTATTTTCCAAGCATACAGGCTCAGAATGCTAAAATTAAAAGGTTACGATCGCCACAAACGACAGAGCCCACTATATAATTTCGGAAATAAATATACCAGAAAATTTACGATTTTTGGAAGAAGAATTATTTGTTCTTTCAGAGAAGGAGTTTAGTGGGGATCAGGTAATAACTCTGGCTACAAATACCTCTTTAAAATATTAAGGAGACGCCAAATGATGGTTAATGTAAGGAACATTTTATGTTGTGCCATCCATCATGAGACAACTATTCACCGTTCATGGAAAAATAGAAGATAACATTGTACCTCTAGTTTTTTGTTTGATGGCAAAAAAAATTAACAACACTCTCAGTGAATTTTTTTACGAATTACATAAAATAGCGAGTGACTATAATAATAGTATTCAACCGAAAATCATAAATTTTGAGAAAATTATTTATTTGGCAGCAGAATATTTTTTAGACAAAACTTCTGGAGACAAGTTCAGAAAATGAAGCTGACAGCGAAATATGGGAATTCAGAAAACTTTTGTATGCAAATTCGTATGATTGAAAGTCTCGCCTTTTTGCCAGCCAGAGACGTCTCTGATTATTATTCTGCACGTAATAATAATTTTGATGACTCGGACGCTAAAAAATTAGGAATGTGGTTTAAATAAATTGATATACATATCTGGAAAGGTGAACCGAACCCAAAATACACTCATAACTTCTGTTCTGTTGAAGATGCAGTGGAACATTCATCCATTAATGGATTTTTATTGCTTATTTTTTGTCCCTCCTTCTTTTATTTATCTTTTGGTTTTTTCTACTACTATAACAAAATTTTTATTTTTACAAATCAGTAGATACCTACCAATTCGAAATCGATCGAGTGATTTTTTAATCTTTTTGAAAATATTCAAAAAATATAATTTTGCGAAATAAAAAACAAGTGTTTTAAATAATCTGTTTAAATTTGCGTGTACGTATACCTGCATCTTATTTATTAGTTTTTTGTAGCTAAAGCTACACTACTGAAAAATCTTCAGGAAAGGAAACCACCTGTCAGCCCGGCGACACCCCAATTCCACATCGGCAAATGCACGGGAGAATATGAAGCCTGACCGGCATTCTACGATTTGTATACTTGATTGGGATCACTTTTGGGGCCGCCACTCGACATTATTAAAAACTTTTTAATAACAAAGACAAATTATAGTGAGGCGTGGGAGAAATTGGTGATGCGGTACCATAAAAAACGACCCATTCTAAATTCCTATATTGATCGATTTATTAATCAACCAGCAGCAGTCAATGGGTCGTTAAGATCCCTTCGCCAGATCAGAGATGCCTCCGGTGGAGGTGGATGAAGAGACACGTCTCGTATGGGCAAAGGACACCATTGGTGGTGACTTTCCAACTATCCATAAATTTTAGGATTTTTTAAACAATCAGTGCTATTCCAAAGAAAGTGCGGTATGTGGCAAGAAACCGGGAAATAAAGATGCAAGTGTTGTTAAATCGATGTATGCTGTTAGAGAGAGTGTAAAATTTCCTTACTGCCAACGTCCGCATTATCTCTACCGATGTCTTTAATTCAAGGGAAAATTGCCAATTCAAAAAAGACGCACTTTGGTCAACCAACTGGGAGTATGTTATAATTGTCTTCGAGAAGTTCACAGCGTCAGTACGAGCCCAACGGATTACTCGAATAGCATAAGCAAATTTACGCAGCATACATTCCTGCATTTGGAATAGGAATCTTTACCATCCAATTCGCAATCACTAATCAGTACCGTCATTCGAACTGACAAGTCAATAGGCACCAAAGCAACTCCGAGGGTCCATCGACTAACACAACGAATAGCAGTAAGAACACCACTAACAGCAAAGTCAGCTCATCCATTACAGCAACCACAACGAAGACCGCGCTCAATGTTACCACATCTCGTTCGGCCTTATTACCAACAGCATAGGTGTACATCCGCGTTTCGGCTGGAAGAAACCATTAAGCCCGCGCACTGTTAGACTCGGAATCCCAGTCAACGTTTATAACAGAAAGTCTTGTGAACAAATTAAATATCCAACGATCAGCTTCGAGTAAGCGATATTTCCGGACTGAAGGGTGAAGTAACTAAGGGATTAGTCAAACTAACACTACAATCGAGATTCACTACGAACGACTGCTTCCACACGGAGACGTTTATACTAACAAAATAGACAACTTTCAATCCGCAATCACGGATAGACACACGAAGCTTTAATGATGTGAATAAACACCGTCTGCAGTTAGCTGATCCTACCTATTATTGGTCAAGTAAAATTGATATCCTGCTTGGTGCAGATATATTTTTTGAAGTACTGAAGGCGGATAAACTGAGAATCAACGATCATCTCATAGCGCAATGACCATTATTTGGATGGGTCATTGCTGGATACTGGCCAATTGAGTCACTCGACGTCATATTCCACAGTCATACAAGACAACGATACCCATCGAGTATTGGAACAATTTTGGAAGTTGGAGGGGATCTCAATCGCATCAAGTATGTCTTAAGTTTAATTAAGGTGCGAGATGCATTACGTGGACAACTATCAACGGAGCTCGGAAGGCAGGTACGTCGTTAGGCTACCATTTGAAATGAATTATCGTAGGAAATTTAAAAATCTTATTCTTTTATTACATAATGTTATTATTTGTTATTATTTATTATTATTAGGCATTCTAAAACTTTTTCTTAAATTTTTTTATTGATAAATTTTTAAAACTTTATAAATGTGACATATAAATATACGTTTTAGTATTCAACTTTTTCGCTTCAGTTATTCCTAAACTTTTTTATTTTATCTTTTCCTTAGCATTTGTTTTTTATAAAAAACATTATAAATGTGTTATTCTTACTAATCATAAGCTTTCAAAACCTATTATTTATAAATGTATTCTTAAAGTAAATAATTTTATATTCTATTATTTGAAATTTCTATTATATTATATTAGATTTTTGGTGAAGGAGGACAAACTATCTAGCATCCACATTTTTATTCTTAAAATATTTTTTTTATTGTATTTGAAATGACAAATTCCTATAATCAAATTAGTGGTGTTGATAGCTTTGTTGATACTTCCACCAATAATCGAATTTCAGATAGTTTGGTTTTAGATGATTGTATGGGTATTCAAATTGTTCATCAGAATATTAGAAGTCTAAGGAAAAATTTTAATCTTTTTTCGGCTCATCTTGGTTCATTTACTAGTTTACCTGATTTAATTTTCTTAAGTGAAATTTGGATTAATGATGATGAAATCGAATTCTATCAGTTAAATGACTATCATCTTGTTTGTTGTTGTAACAATAGTTTTCGTGCTGGTGGTGGTTTGGTATTTTATAAAAGTAACTTAAATTGTTTTGTTGAACCTCTTAACCTTGTTTCTGCGGATGTTGTGAAGGTAAAGCTTGTAATTGGCAATGAAACGTTTATTTTGATTTGCGTTTATCAGCTTCAGGCCGTTACCGAAACTGTCTTTCTCGATGAGTTTTCTGAATATTTACGACATATAAACGGTAAAAACCTTTTTGTTCTGGGTGATATTAATATTGATATTTTATCTTGCTCTTCCGTGTCCGATAATTATATTTGCATGATGTCTTCCGTAGGTCTAGTATCGCTTATTAACGATCCAACTAGAGTAACCGATTCTACTTCTACCTGTATTGATCACTTCTTTTGTAGATTACGTGACAATAATTTATCTTGACACGAGAATTATTTAATTATATGATTACTGACCATCATTTGATGCATGTTGTGATCGAGATTAATCAGGTGAAAAGTAATGATGGATTACCTGTTAAGCCAAAAATCATTCTATATAAATTTTTGGAACTCTTAAGTAATGTTAATTTTTCTCCTATTTATGCTATTGATGATCCGTGTGCAGCTGTTGATGTATTTCTAACGCTTTGGAATGATGTTTTCTCAGCTAGCCTATAGATTCACTTAAGTCACGTAGTAATCGTCCTATTAAACCATGGATCTCTGAGGCATTATTAAACGTGATTAATCGAAAAAAATGGTTATTGATATAAGCTAAATATGCTAGAAATAATCAACGTTTCCAGCAATATGTTACAGCCTATTGTCTTAAGGTTAAAAAGAATACTATTGCTGCTCGTATTGCTTACTATAAAAAGAGATTTGATAACTGTTCCGGAGATTCCAAACTAATGTGGCGTACTATCAATGACATATTAAGTAAAAATTCGTCAAATATTAAGCTCATTAATTCTATTAATTCTTCTAATAATGATTTATTAACTGATGCTTCTGATATTGCCAATGAGTTCAGCAATTATTTCGGAAGTATTGCTTCAAATTTGACGTGTAGTCTTCCATTTATTTATAGGAGTTCTATGGAGTGTGACGGCGATTACGTTGAGCAATCGTTTTGTTTTCCACCCTATTGACGATCTTGAAGTTTCTAAAGCAATTACTTCTTTAAAATCAAGCAACTCTTACGATATGTTTGGTTTTAGCAATAACTTATAATTAAAAATTCCATTAGCCTTATATGTTCTCCTTTACATCATATTTTTAATTGTTGTTTTGAAACCGGTATTGTTCCTGAAATTTTGAAGTCAGCAATTGTACTACCTCTTCATAAAAATGGTTTCAGATGCGATTTAAATAATTGCCGGCCGATCGCACTACAACCAGTTTTGTTAAAAATAATGGAAAAAATTATTAAATTTAGAATGGTGGTATTTTTAGAAAAGCATGGTATTATAAGTTGTTATCAGCACGGTTTTCGCAATGGGTTTTCCACTGAGTCTGCTTTGATTGAATTTTTAAATGGCGTGCATGCATTGCTAAATAACTCCGACTCTTGCGCTGGGCTTTTTGTAGACATAAAAAAAGCAGTCTCTCAGCAATGCATTACGAACCTTATATCTATTAAGACCTGTAGCTCCTAAATCGGTATTGCGAAAATTCTACTATGCCTGCATTAACTCTAGGCTCGAATATGCTTTATCGTGTTGGGGTGGTTGCTACCATTCAACTTTAAAAATTCTCATTATTGTTCAGAAATATGCTATTCGTATCATGAGTTTTAAGTCTTCGCGGGTTTCTGCATGGCCATTATTTTTGAGTTTTAATGTTTTACCATTACAACATTTATATGTTTATAAGGTGTTACGTTTGTTTTATTTGCGAAGTGGGCACCGATCATTGAGATCAAATGTGCGATACAACATTAGGAACAATGATCAGTTCTTATTTGTTGTTCCACATTTTTTTAGTGAACATTTTAGAAAATATTTCCTGGTAACTGCTCCTTCCTTATTTAACCAACTTCCACTTAGCATACGGCAACAAATAAATTCAAAATCATTTCTCCAATTACTTAAAGTTTGGCTTTTTGAGCACCTTAATATCGATTTCCTATTTAGAGTTTTAGTCTGATGCAGTTTAATTTTAGTTTCAATTGTTTATCTTTTTTATATTTTTATTTTTTATATTTTTATTGTTAAATTTTTAATTGTAATATTCATAACTTTTTTCATAATTTTTCTTGTTAAAGGGTAGATCAATACTGCCGTTAAATCGGTGATGATTTCCCTACTCATTTATTTTCATTTTGTATATTATTATTATTATATGTGACAAAAAATCGTTTTGAAAATAAATGATAAGCCTGCGTGCTTTAGATAATAATAAAAATAAAAAAAAAATCTGGGGAGTTAGGTCACTCACACTCAGCCGCCGTCAACCGATTATTATCGATTGAACGCAGATTTCGAAAGGATCCCATCCTGAAGGAACAATACGTTACCTTTTTGAACGAATATCTTCAGTTGAATCACATGGAAGAGATACCACCCCATGAGGTTTTATCCGATGACGCGGAGTGTTTTTACTTGCCACACCATGCCATGATTAAGAACGGTAGCACAAGTACGAGTCGTGTAAGTCCGGGTCCGGAATATCACTAAACGACAAACTGTTGGCCTACCACTATACAAAAGGATTTAATATCCGTACTAATGATGTTTAGAAAACATACTATTGCATTTTCTTCCGATTTCGATCAAGAATCGTTTAGATCAAGATTTTCAACGCATAGTGTGGAGAAGCCTTGCGTTTGAACCAATGAAATCTTCAGATTAACCACCGTGAGATATGGCACATCGTGTGCGCATTCTTGGCCATTAGGACGGTGCACCAAATTGCAGAAGACAACAGAGACACCTATCAAATCGGGTCCATGATATTGAAGCGAGACTTTTACGTGGATGATTGCCTGTAGGGAGCTGATTCGTTAGAGGAAGCAGAGTGTGCCGTTCGAGAGATATGTGAATTGCTGAATAAAAATGGCCTTACGCTACGCAAATGGGGATCGAACTCGCCCAATTTAATTTAACATGACTTCTAATTATCCGAGCTAACTGCGGACGTTTTCAAAATCAACCTACAACACAAGATTCATTGTATAATTTCATTGTTTTTAAATTAGTATTAATACTTATATATATATATATATATATATATATATATATATATATATATATATATATATATATATATATATATATATATATATATATATATATTGTATATATACCTTTATTGTGTGTATCTAATTACACTGTGCTTGAATTGCAAATTTTTTTTTTCGTGGCAAGCGGGACACCCGGGGGGTAAACCTAATTCGAGTATGCTGAAATCAATGGTGCTAGTCCCATTTTAAAGTTAGTCCCCATTTTTGAGATATCGCATTCGACGTGTTTTGGCTCTGAGTCAAAATATACCATCATTTTCACGTTGATAGCTCCTAAACCATTAAAATTTTCGTTATACTTTCTTCGGCAAAGTTGTTGCGCAAGTCAAGACCAACAACTTTGTCGAACATATCAAGACCGAAAAACCACATCTAATTTTTTTTTGTTTTTCATTTCGACGAAAAACACTGTTTTTATCATTTTTAATCATTTTGTTGAATTTAAATCGAGTAGAATCGATCGAATAAACATCGCATCGACAAATATAAATACAATAGAAACTATTTAAAAGAAAGCTAAATCGATTCAGTTGATTTTATGGTGATTTTTCTTAAAAAAAAAATTCCTAAACAATTAACATTTTTCTTCTCTTTGACAAAACAATGGCGTGCCGTTGCGATAGTGGATAAAGATCCTGGATTTTTCCATCCCATCGTTTTAACCAATTACATTACGTAAATTATCACTTTGGGCGGCAGTCCAAACGAGTGACGTAAGCACCTACTGTGGTGGAAGTCGAACTCGTATATATACAGTACTGGGAAAAAAAAATTGGGCAAACATATTTTATTGCAAATTGGAATCTTTTTTTGCTAAAATTACAAAACTTTTGAACGCAATTGGCTTATTATTTCATTTTAAATACATGTATGACGTAATTTGTTGAAAAAAAAATGTACCTGCAATTTAGGTGAAAAACCCTGAAAAATGCCAAAATATTCAAAATACGGTGATTTGAGTTAAAGTAATGGAATAAATTAAACACTTATTTTTAATTTTTGTTTTTTATTGATTTATAGAAGTTCTATCTTTAATATTAATATTTTGGTGCACCGTCATTTGCTCTTATTACATCGATACACCTCCCATTCATTGAATTTGATAAATTTTTCAAAGTCGTAAGAGGTATGGATTTCCAAATCGTCATCAAACTTTTTAAAGATTGAATCAATTTTGGGCGCATTCTTGCTACTTCTAGGTTCATTATAGACCAAATATTTTCAATGGGATTTAAGTCTAGACTATACGGGGGCCAGCTCAACACATCGATACTTATTTCTTTGAAATACTTTTTTACCTTTAAATGAAAAGATAAGAAAAAAACAAGTTTTTAACAAATTATTTATATTTATCTGAAAGCCAATTTTTCTATCTACAGTTCAAATTTAATAACGCAAAACTTTGGCGGTATGGCACGTAAATTTGTCCTGTTGCAAGTCTCGCCAAAAAGCTTTAACACAGAAGGCTCAAATTCGTTGTGTAGGACCTGCAGATGAACAGCTGATGTAATGTTGGAACTAAGGAAGCACAATCGACCGGTTTCATTTCCACAAAAGCATCTCCAGACCATAACTCCTTCATTTTTTGGTGAAACTCTTAAAAGGCATTCGTTGCCAAGCCTCTCGCTCGCTTTTTTTCGTACGAGAATTTTTAAATTTCCAACATACAGCTTGAATTTTGATTCATCGGGGAAAATTACATCATTCTACATCTCTGAAGCCCAAGAAACATGCTTCTGGGCCCATAGCAAATGTTGTTTTTTCAATAGTAATGTGAACTCAGACTTCTGGACTGGTTTAAGTGCTCTCGAACCAGCTTTAACAAGTCTTTTTCTCACTAATCTGGCTGAAATTTCTTTTCCTGTTGCGCGCTCAACATCCCATCGTATGTCCGATGAAATTTTAAAACGGTTCCGACGACATTGTAATATTATGAAAGGATCTTCCACTGGCATTGTCTTTCTGGGCCTTCTAGAGCCTTTCTTTCTGTGAACTGCCCATCTTTATGCTGTATAAGATAGCAGAAAATTTCCAGCAGAAAAAATGCGTTTTGCTATTCACCGCTAGAGGCATCACTATCACAAACATGAAATTTTTTCTGCTGAAATTTTTGTACACCAGCAGAAAATTTTTGATATTTTTATGCAAATTAAAAATTCTCAGCAGAAAATTTTATGAAAAATCAGAGAATTTATGAAAAAGAAGAGAAAATGTATGTTTAAACATTTTGAAGCGAAAGATAATTTTTTTTTAAAAAAACGATTTGCGTATGTATAGTGTAAGCATACTCAAAACATACTAAAATTATCATAATCATCATTATGCAAACACAGGGCAACATCAAAATATGGCCATCGTTGAAAGCACTCCATACATTTCTGAAGTCATTTTAATGTGACATATTTTCAGCTTTATAACAAAAGTGTTAACAAAACGCCCCTGTAACAACCCTGGGTGTATGTTTTTATGGTAGCTGAGATCATAATCTATATACATGAGCAACATAAGATTCACACCTAGCGTCAGTAGCCTTCCATACATTTTTGAAGTCATTTTAATGTGAAATGTTTTCAGTTTTTTAACAAAAGTGTTAGAAAAACCCCCTGTAACTACCCTGGGTGTATGTTTTTATGGTAGCTGAGATCATAATCTATATACATGAGCAACGTAAGATTCACACCTAGCGTCAGTAGCCTTCCCTACATTTTTGAATTCATTTTAATGTGACATGTTTTCAGTTTTTTAACAAAAGTGTTAGAAAAACCCCCCTGTAACTACCCTGGGTGTATGTTTTTATGGTAGCTGAGATCATAATCTATATACATGAGCAACGTAAGATTCACACCTAGCGTCAGTAGCCTTCCCTACATTTTTGAATTCATTTTAATGTGACATGTTTTCAGTTTTTTAACAAAAGTGTTAGAAAAACCCCCCTGTAACTACCCTGGGTGTATGTTTTTATGGTAGCTGAGATCATAATCTATATACACGAGCAACGTAAGATTCACACCTAGCGTCAGTAGCCTTCCATACATTTTTGAATTCATTTTAATGTGAAATGTTTTCAGTTTTTTAACAAAAGTGTTAGAAAAACCCCCCTGTAACTACCCTGGGTGTATGTTTTTATGGTAGCTGAGATCATAATCTATATACATGAGCAACGTAAGATTCACACCTAGCGTCAGTAGCCTTCCATACATTTTTGAATTCATTTTAATGTGATACGTTTTCAGTTTTTTAACAAAAGTGTTAGAAAAACCCCCCTGTAACTACCCTGGGTGTATGTTTTTATGGTAGCTGAGATCATAATCTATATACACGAGCAACGTAAGATTCACACCTAGCGTCAGTAGCCTTCCATACATTTTTGAATTCATTTTAATGTGAAATGTTTTCAGTTTTTTAACAAAAGTGTTAGAAAACCCCCTGTAACTACCCTGGGTGTATGTTTTTATGGTAGCTGAGATCATAATCCATATACATGAGCAACGTCAGATTCACACCTAGCGTCAGTAGCCTTCCATACATTTTTGAATTCATTTTAATGTGATACGTTTTCAGTTTTTTAACAAAAGTGTTAGAAAAACCCCCCTGTAACTACCCTGGGTGTATGTTTTTATGGTAGCTGAGATCATAATCTATATACATGAGCAACGTAAGATTCACACCTAGCGTCAGTAGCCTTCCATACATTTTTGAATTCATTTTAATGTGATACGTTTTCAGTTTTTTAACAAAAGTGTTAGAAAAACCCCCCTGTAACTACCCTGGGTGTATGTTTTTATGGTAGCTGAGATCATAGTCTATATACACGAGCAACGTAAGATTCACACCTAGCGTCAGTAGCCTTCCATACATTTTTAAATTCATTTTAATGTGACATGTTTTCAGTTTTTTAATAAAAGTGTTAGAAAAACCCCCCTGTAACTACCCTGGGTGTATGTTTTTATGGTAGCTGAGATCATAATCTATATACATGAGCAACGTAAGATTCACACCTAGCGTCAGTAGCCTTCCATACATTTTTGAATTCATTTTAATGTGACATGTTTTCAGTTTTTTAACAAAAGTGTTAGAAAAACCCCCTGTAACTACCCTGGGTGTATGTTTTTATGGTAGCTGAGATCATAATCTATATACATGAGCAACGTAAGATTCACACCTAGCGTCAGTAGCCTTCCATACATTTTTGAATTCATTTTAATGTGAAATGTTTTCAGTTTTTTAACAAAAGTGTTAGAAAAACCCCCTATAACTACCCTGGGTGTATGTTTTTATGGTAGCTGAGATCATAATCCATATACATGAGCAACGTCAGATTCACACCTAGCGTCAGTAGCCTTCCATACATTTTTGAATTCATTTTAATGTGACATGTTTTTAGTTTTTTAACAAAAGTGTTAGAAAAACCCCCCTGTAACTACCCTGGGTGTATGTTTTTATGGTAGCTGAGATCATAATCTATATACACGAGCAACGTAAGATTCACACCTAGCGTCAGTAGCCTTCCATACATTTTTGAATTCATTTTAATGTGAAATGTTTTCAGTTTTTTAACAAAAGTGTTAGAAAAACCCCCCTGTAACTACCCTGGGTGTATGTTTTTATGGTAGCTGAGATCATAATCTATATACATGAGCAACGTAAGATTCACACCTAGCGTCAGTAGCCTTCCATACATTTTTGAATTCATTTTAATGTGATACGTTTTCAGTTTTTTAACAAAAGTGTTAGAAAAACCCCCCTGTAACTACCCTGGGTGTATGTTTTTATGGTAGCTGAGATCATAATCTATATACACGAGCAACGTAAGATTTACACCTAGCGTCAGTAGCCTTCCATACATTTTTGAATTCATTTTAATGTGAAATGTTTTCAGTTTTTTAACAAAAGTGTTAGAAAAACCCCCTGTAACTACCCTGGGTGTATGTTTTTATGGTAGCTGAGATCATAATCCATATACATGAGCAACGTCAGATTCACACCTAGCGTCAGTAGCCTTCCATACATTTTTGAATTCATTTTAATGTGACATGTTTTTAGTTTTTTAACAAAAGTGTTAGAAAAACCCCCTGTAACTACCCTGGGTGTATGTTTTTATGGTAGCTGAGATCATAGTCTATATACATGAGCAACGTAAGATTCACACCTAGCGTCAGTAGCCTTCCATACATTTTTGAATTCATTTTAATGTGACATGTTTTTAGTTTTTTAACAAAAGTGTTAGAAAAACCCCCCTGTAACTACCCTGGGTGTATGTTTTTATGGTAGCTGAGATCATAATCTATATACACGAGCAACGTAAGATTCACACCTAGCGTCAGTAGCCTTCCATACATTTTTAAATTCATTTTAATGTGACATGTTTTCAGTTTTTTAATAAAAGTGTTAGAAAAACCCCCCTGTAACTGCCCTGGGTGTATGTTTTTATGGTAGCTGAGATCATAATCTATACACATGAGCAACGTAAGATTCACACCTAGCGACAGTAGCCTTCCATACATTTTTGAATTCATTTTAATGTGACATGTTTTCAGTTTTTTAACAAAAGTGTTAGAAAAACCCCCCTGTAACTACCCTGGGTGTATGTTTTTATGGTAGCTGAGATCATAATCTATATACACAAGAAACGTAAGATTCACACCTAGCGTCAGTAGCCTTCCATACATTTTTGAATTCATTTTAATGTGAAATGTTTTCAGTTTTTTAACAAAAGTGTTAGAGAAACCCCCCTGTAACTACCCTGGGTGTATGTTTTTATGGTAGCTGAGATCATAATCCATATACATGAGCAACGTCAGATTCACACCTAGCGTCAGTAGCCTTCCATACATTTTTGAATTCATTTTAATGTGACATGTTTTCAGTTTTTTAACAAAAGTGTTAGAAAAACCCCCCTGTAACTACCCTGGGTGTATGTTTTTATGGTAGCTGAGATTATAATCTATATACATGAGCAACGTAAGATTCACACCTAGCGTCAGTAGCCTTCCATACATTTTTGAATTCATTTTAATGTGACATGTTTTTAGTTTTTTAACAAAAGTGTTAGAAAAACCCCCCTGTAACTACCCTGGGTGTATGTTTTTATGGTAGCTGAGATCATAATCTATATACACGAGCAACGTAAGATTCACACCTAGCGTCAGTAGCCTCCCATACATTTTTGAATTCATTTTAATGTGACATGTTTTTAGTTTTTTAACAAAAGTGTTAGAAAAACCCCCTGTAACTACCCTGGGTGTATGTTTTTATGGTAGCTGAGATCATAATCTATATACACGAGCAACGTAAGATTCACACCTAGCGTCAGTAGCCTTCCATACATTTTTGAATTCATTTTAATGTGACATGTTTTTAGTTTTTTAACAAAAGTGTTAGAAAAACCCACCTGTAACTACCCTGGGTGTATGTTTTTATGGTAGCTGAGATCATAATCTATATACACGAGCAACGTAAGATTCACACCTAGCGTCAGTAGCCTTCCATACATTTTTGAAGTCATTTTAATGTGAAATGTTTTCAGTTTTTTAACAAAAGTGTTAGAAAAACCCCCCTGTAACTACCCTGGGTGTATGTTTTTATGGTAGCTGAGATCATAGTCTATATACATGAGCAACGTAAGATTCACACCTAGCGTCAGTAGCCTTCCATACATTTTTCAATTCATTTTAATGTGACACGTTTTCAGTTTTTTAACAAAAGTGTTAGAAAAACCCCCCTGTAACTACCCTGGGTGTATGTTTTTATGGTAGCTGAGATTATAATCTATATACATGAGCAACGTAAGATTCACACCTAGCGTCAGTAGCCTTCCATACATTTTTGAATTCATTTTAATGTGACATGTTTTTAGTTTTTTAACAAAAGTGTTAGAAAAACCCCCCTGTAACTACCCTGGGTGTATGTTTTTATAGTAGCTGAGATCATAATCTATATACACGAGCAACGTAAGATTCACACCTAGCGTCAGTAGCCTTCCATACATTTTTGAATTCATTTTAATGTGACATGTTTTTAGTTTTTTAACAAAAGTGTTAGAAAAACCCCCTGTAACTACCCTGGGTGTATGTTTTTATGGTAGCTGAGATCATAGTCTATATACATGAGCAACGTAAGATTCACACCTAGCGTCAGTAGCCTTCCATACATTTTTGAATTCATTTTAATGTGACATGTTTTTAGTTTTTTAACAAAAGTGTTAGAAAAACCCCCCTGTAACTACCCTGGGTGTATGTTTTTATGGTAGCTGAGATCATAATCTATATACACGAGCAACGTAAGATTCACACCTAGCGTCAGTAGCCTTCCATACATTTTTGAAGTCATTTTAATGTGAAATGTTTTCAGTTTTTTAACAAAAGTGTTAGAAAAACCCCCTGTAACTACCCTGGGTGTATGTTTTTATGGTAGCTGAGATCATAGTCTATATACATGAGCAACGTAAGATTCACACCTAGCGTCAGTAGCCTTCCATACATTTTTAAATTCATTTTAATGTGACATGTTTTCAGTTTTTTAACAAAAGTGTTAGAAAAACCCCCCTGTAACTACCCTGGGTGTATGTTTTTATGGTAGCTGAGATCATAATCTATATACACGAGCAACGTAAGATTCACACCTAGCGTCAGTAGCCTTCCATACATTTTTGAAGTCATTTTAATGTGACATGTTTTTAGTTTTTTACCAAAAGTGTTAGAAAAACCCCCCCTGTAACTACCCTGGGTGTATGTTTTTATGGTAGCTGAGATCATAATCTATATACATGAGCAACGTAAGATTCACACCTAGCGTCAGTAGCCTTCCATACATTTTTAAATTCATTTTAATGTGACATGTTTTTAGTTTTTTAACAAAAGTGTTAGAAAAACCCCCCTGTAACTACCCTGGGTGTATGTTTTTATGGTAGCTGAGATCATAATCTATATACACGAGCAACGTAAGATTCACACCTAGCGTCAGTAGCCTTCCATACATTTTTGAATTCATTTTAATGTGAAATGTTTTCAGTTTTTTAACAAAAGTGTTAGAAAAACCCCCCTGTAACTACCCTGGGTGTATGTTTTTATGGTAGCTGAGATCATAATCTATATACACGAGCAACGTAAGATTCACACCTAGCGTCAGTAGCCTTCCATACATTTTTGAAGTCATTTTAATGTGAAATGTTTTCAGTTTTTTAACAAAAGTGTTAGAAAAACCCCCCTGTAACTACCCTGGGTGTATGTTTTTATGGTAGCTGAGATCATAGTCTATATACATGAGCAACGTAAGATTCACACCTAGCGTCAGTAGCCTTCCATACATTTTTCAATTCATTTTAATGTGACACGTTTTCAGTTTTTTAACAAAAGTGTTAGAAAAACCCCCCTGTAACTACCCTGGGTGTATGTTTTTATGGTAGCTGAGTTTATAATCTATCTACATGAGCAACGTAAGATTCACACCTAGCGTCAGTAGCCTTCCATACATTTTTAAATTCATTTTAATGTGACATGTTTTCAGTTTTTTAACAAAAGTGTTAGAAAAACCCCCCTGTAAATACCCTGGGTGTATGTTTTTATGGTAGCTGAGATCATAATCTATATACATGAGCAACGTAAGATTCAGACCTAGCGTCAGTAGCCTTCCATACATTTTTGAATTCATTTTAATGTGATACGTTTTCAGTTTTTTAACCAAAGTGTTAGAAAAACCCCCCTGTAACTACCCTGGGTAGTTGGAAGGCTACTGACGCTAGGTGTGAATCTTACGTTGCTCATGTATATAGATTATGATCTCAGCTACCATAAAAACATACACCCAGGGTAGTTACAGGGGGGTTTTTCTAACACTTTTGTTAAAAAACTGAAAACATTTCACATTAAAATGAATTCAAAAATGTATGGAAGGCTACTGACACTAGGTGTGAATCTTACGTTGCTCACGTAGATAGATTATGATCTCAGCTACCATAAAAACATACACCCAGGGTAGTTACAGGGGGGTTTTTCTAACACTTTTGTTAAAAAACTGAAAACATGTCACATTAAAATGAATTTAAAAATGTATGGAAGGCTACTGACGCTAGGTGTGAATCTTACGTTGCTCATGTATATAGACTATGATCTCAGCTACCATAAAAACATACGCCCAGGGTAGTTACAGGGGGGTTTTTCTAACACTTTTGTTAAAAAACTAAAAACATGTCACATTAAAATGAATTCAAAAATGTATGGAAGGCTACTGACGCTAGGTGTGAATCTTACGTTGCTCACGTAGATAGATTATGATCTCAGCTACCATAAAAACATACACCCAGGGTAGTTACAGGGGGGTTTTTCTAACACTTTTGTTAAAAAACTGAAAACATGTCACATTAAAATGAATTTAAAAATGTATGGAAGGCTACTGACGCTAGGTGTGAATCTTACGTTGCTCATGTATATAGATTATGATCTCAGCTACCATAAAAACATACACCCAGGGTAGTTACAGGGGGGTTTTTCTAACACTTTTGTTAAAAAACTGAAAACATGTCACATTAAAATGAATTTAAAAATGTATGGAAGGCTACTGACGCTAGGTGTGAATCTGACGTTGCTCATGTATATGGATTATGATCTCAGCTTTAAAAACATGTCACATTAAAATGAATTTAAAAATGTATGGAAGGCTACTGACGCTAGGTGTGAATCTTACGTTGCTCATGTATATAGATTATGATCTCAGCTACCATAAAAACATACACCCAGGGTAGTTACAGGGGGGGTTTTTCTAACACTTTTGTTAAAAAACTGAAAACATTTCACATTAAAATGAATTCAAAAATGTATGGAAGGCTACTGACGCTAGGTGTGAATCTTACGTTGCTCACGTAGATAGATTATGATCTCAGCTACCATAAAAACATACACCCAGGGTAGTTACAGGGGGGTTTTTCTCACACTTTTGTTAAAAAACTGAAAACATGTCACATTAAAATGAATTTAAAAATGTATGGAAGGCTACTGACGCTAGGTGTGAATCTTACGTTGCTCATGTATATAGATTATGATCTCAGCTACCATAAAAACATACACCCAGGGTAGCTACAGGGGGGTTTTTCTAACACTTTTGTTAAAAAACTAAAAACATGTCACATTAAAATGACTTCAGAAATGTATGGAGTGCTTTCAACGATGGCCATATTTTGATGTTGCCCTGTGTTTGCATAATGATGATTATGATTATTTTAGTATGTTTTGAGTATGCTTACACTATACATACGCAAATCGTTTTTTTAAAAAAAATTATCTTTCGCTTCAAAATGTTTAAACATACATTTTCTCTTCTTTTTCATAAATTCTCTGATTTTTCATAAAATTTTCTGCTGAGAATTTTTAATTTGCATAAAAATATCAAAAATTTTCTGCTGGTGTACAAAAATTGCAGCAGAAAAAATTTCATTTTTGTGATAGTGATGCCTCTAGCGGTGAATAGCAAAACGCATTTTTTCTGCTGGAAATTTTCTGCTATCTTATACAGCATCCCATCTTTCGCAATTTTTTAATATTCCACGTGACAGTATTTTTAGGAATATTTAATTTTTTTGCTATTTTCCGCGTGGTTAAATTTTCACGCGCCCAAACCAACATACTGCTTTTACACTGCACACTAACTTTTCCCATTTTTTTTAAACTAAAATTGCACTTTATTCTTTATTTGACTAGGATCACTTTTAGAATAACTTAATCTTACAAAATATGCACTATTTTTTCTCAAAAAATAAATTACAGGCAATAAAACATCTGCACGCTAATGTCGGCCAAGAACGAGCGGTTTAAAATAAAATAATTGCTTGACCAATTTTTTTGCACATCAGTTACGGGGTTGTACCGGTGTAATAAAAACAAAAGGCAGTCCACCAAAATATTAATATTAAAGATAGAACTTCTATAAATCAATAAAAAACAAAAATTAAAAATAAGTGTTTAATTTATTCCATTACTTTAACTCCAATCACCGTATTTTGAATATTTTGGCATTTTTCGGGGTTTTTCCCCTAAATTGCTGGTACATTTTTTTTCCAACAAATTACGTCATACATGTATTTAAAATGAAATAATAAGCCAATTGCGTTCAAAAGTTTTGTAATTTTAGCAAAAAAAGATTCCAATTTGCAATAAAATACGTTTGCCCAATTTTTTTTTCCCAGTACTGTATATATACGAGTTCGACTTCCACCACAGTAGGTGCTTACGTTACTCGTTTGGACTGCCGCCCAAAGTGATAATTTACGTAATGTAATTGGTTAAAACGATGGGATGGAAAAATTCAGGATTTTTATCCACTATCGCAACGGCACGCCATTGTTTTGTCAAAGAGAAGAAAAATGTTAATTTTTTAGGAATTTTTTTATTTAGGAAAAAATTTAGCTTTCTTTTAAATAGTTTATATTGTATCTATATTTGTCGATGCGATGTTTATTCGATCGATTCTACTCGATTTAAATTCAACAAAATGATTAAAAATGATAAAAACAGTGCTTTTCGTCGAAATGAAAAACAAAAAAACTTAGATGTGGTTTTTCGGTCTTGATATGTTTTCGGCAAAGTTGTTTTTTTTGGCTTGCGCCACAACTTTGCTGAAGAAAGCATAACGAAAATCTTAATGGTTTAGGAGCTATCAACGTGAAAATGAGGGTATCAGAGCAAAAACATGTCGAAAGCGATATCTCAAAAATGGGGATTAACTTTGAAATGGGACTAGAACCATTGAATGCAGCGTACTCGAATAAGGTTTACCCCCCGAGTGCCCAGCTTGTCACATTTTTGAACTAGCACAGTGTTATTGTTGGTTTTCCACATAAAGTTATCTAAAATATGTAGAGTTAATAATTCTATAGCATTAAATATTGTTTGTTTATGTTTAATTAGCTTACCGTAAAATTAATTTATATGTAGTATTTTGACATTTTTTATATTTATTTATAACGTCAAAATAACTTTGTTTGTACTGTAAAACCAGCTCAACATCAAACTCATGATCGATATGACAGAAGACTTTACTAGGATCGGATAATTGTTTCCAGGATGATGTATGCCACCTTTCTTTCATGCTTCGTAGGACCGGTATGCTTTCCCCTTTTAGGGGTTTATGTTGTTACGATGTGTTGCAGGGTGAGAAACATCAGGATACAGGTAAGCAATACAGGTAAGGATACAGGTAAGTAAGTGAATAGGGCCGACGATTCACCCGACTCATTTGACATGACGACACAAATATGTTATCAGTGATATTATTGCTGTGTGTTATAATTTAGCAGCATTCGAAACATTACCACTTTCATATGTTTTTTATTCCTCATTCATTTATCTTAAAAATAAGCTCTGCTTTATAATCATCGCATACAATTTTTGTATTTATAGCCATATACAACAGCATAAAATCATATATTCGTATTGATGATAGACTACTAGTAGAAATGCATAAAATATTATACGTCAATTTTTTAATTAACGCTGATATTATTCGCTTGCAATGTAAAGTTTATGATCTTCCGCATATTAAAAATATTTTCGTGCATAATTAAGGCTTTATGAAGAACAATTTTTTTAATGCAATTAACTAAATCCGTGTACATATTGTGTATATTGTATAAAACATAAGTAAACACAGAAATGAAGAAAGTATGATTATGCCAATGGGGTTAATAATGAGTTTGAGTAGTAAATTGTTGCCCATTGTTGTTGTTGCATTTATTATGTAACCCCACACATTTTTTTTTTGCATTAATGAAAGACTACAGGTTGTGTTTAATTAATTTTCTTTATAATTTATATTTTTTATTATAAATATAATGATTCTGATGCTCCGGTAAATATATAAAAACACAAACCTTGTGCAAGAAAGACTGTTTTATTCACTTTGTTCGTGTTCTGTTAATGTTTGTTAGGAAAATAAAATAAAACGGCATAAAAAAATCATCATAAACGAGCAACGAATATTAAAGAAAGTTATGTTTCCTTATGTTCGTTTTATGGATGCGAAATTTTTGAACGTTTTCGTATCGTGGAAGACATACAAATATTATATACATCGTGCGGTATCAAGGATTTATTATATGTATATATTCCAAGCGATATAGATTAACGTTTTTAAAATAAAAATTTGGCAGATTTTAAAATGTAGCATCGTACAAATTTTCTATTCTGCCGTCCGTTACCATTAACGTAATATGTTTATTTACTTAAGATGACATGTACGAGGGAAATCGTACCTATGTACAAAATATAAAAAAAAATTCAATTCATCCATTCCTATCCGATTTTTGTTTTCGGTTCCAGATCTCTCTCCGCCTGTTGTGTGACAGTTAAATTTAATTAAATAATTTTCCCTCCTCAGAATCTTAAATTCAAGTTTTTTTTTTGTTTGTTTTGTTTTGTGCCATTTTTACTTTGCTTTATTTTAGGGTAACAAAAGAAAAATTTAATTTAAAATTAGAAAGGTAGGTCATTAGACGAAGTGAATCTATACTACTGTATATTGTACCTAGACGGTGTATAATATAGAGCACTTGAGCTACGAAATATGTCATAGTAGATTTAACCATTCCTTTTTTATATCTTACTGTGAGCTTTTTGTGTGCTTTTTTATTTTAATTAAACTTTTAAATTTTTGTTGTTGGTAAGCTGTATCGGTTGAATTTTAGTCGAAACCAAAAAAAAAAATTTTTTAATTTAAATAAATAAATTGAATTATTAAATATAAAACAAAACTCAAAATGAATGGAAATAAAAGCTTGATGTACGTAAAAAATTTCATTTTATGACAGATGGTTTTTCGAATTGGTAGTAAAATTTCAACAAAATATAATATACGGGCATGCAAGTGTGCTACTGATAGAAAATTATAAAATTTTGTTATATTGATTTTAATGTCAGTGAATAGAATATTTATAAAAATGGTTGAATATAGTTTTGACATGGTTACTGATTATGCTTTTTGAATATTTAGTTACATCGGTAATAAAATATTTAATGATTATGATGGATGTGGTAGAGATTGAAAATTATATTCAAGGCTTAAAATATAAAATCCATAAAATAACGTTTTAAAGGACAACTAACCATCTAAACAAGATTTAAAGACATAAACAGGAAGATGAGCAAAATAAAATTGAGGTTTATTAGCAACTTGTTCAACCACGTAGTATTTTATGAAATTTGAAAATTTACAATGTAGAAAATGCCAAACTGGTCCATCGGATGTAGTACCAGTTTTTTTTAAAATACTTACTACAGTATATCATTTACGAGAAATACGACTAAGAACTAAAGGTTTCTAAAGGATTAGAATTTGCAACAATACCGATCTAGATCAGTTCTTCGAAATTTAACGGATATGTCGATTTTTGTCCACTTCTTATGCGGACAGGGGTGGTTAAGATGATGTTGCTTATTTCACATAGATGAGAGTGATGCTATCGCCGCTTTGTCACCTAACGTTCTAAATATTGGTGCAATCATTGCTTTTCTAAAATGTGTACAAATTCTGCAAACCTTATTATTTAATTTATTTTGAATAATATGTCATGAGAACCTAATTGCTGTGTTGCACTTGTCGTAGCAAACTGCTCACAAGTACTTCTGACTACTCGCAGCTGCTCGGTTTTCAAATCATTTCCATTTATTTATTTTCTACTCCCGAGAACTTGTTTGAAGTTCGCTACGATAAATAGAACACAGCAAATATAACTGGAGTGTGTTCCTTTATTAAACATTGTTACAATATTGTTAACAATGGCAGATGTAAAGCGTTCCTACATGTGTATTGTAACAATGACAACGTGGTTTTGTTGTAAATATATGTATACGATGTTAGAATTGTCATTTTCAACTGTGCTCAAAACTGCCTTTTGGGCTGTGTCAAACGTAAAAAATTATTTTCGTTTTCTAATTTTGAAGATTGGTTAATTTTAAATTTGTAATTTTCAAACGTATAAATTTGTGATGAGTGATCTGAAACAATTTATTTTTAAATATTAATAATAATGAAATATTGTGTACTAACGAAGAAAGTGGTGAGATAATTTAACTATTAATTTTTATTGACGTTTTTTTATTTTCAATACAATAAAAACCAATAATGCCAATGGTTATAATGATGAAGTGCCTATTTATCGTATGATACAGGTGAATGTATATGTACATATTATATGTACATATTTATAAAAATATTAGAAGTATGCAAGAAGAACTTGAAGTGCCTCAACACGTTCTTGAAATTAATTAGAGTACCACAAACCATTGTATATACAGAAAAATGAGGTTCAATATGAGCAAGAAATATGATGTTCAAAAAACATTACGAATGTGCCGAATATTAAACCAATTACTACCTCCTAAGTCGGGACGAAACCAAAGAATAGTGTGGAACACAGCAAAGGTTCTTGAATTATTAGAATCCTATAAAGAAAAACAACATTTTTCGGCACCGGTTTGTGTAAAAGTAATGAACAATGGGAGGTGTTACATGCTCTGATGATGAATCGTAGACACATAATGTCCAAAGTACAATGCAATGACAAGTTCGCAGACCTGAAGCATATGTATCATCGAAAATGTGATAAATATCACCACAAAAAAATCTAGGAAGACGTGATCTTGGATCAACTAAAGGAGCTGACCAAAATTCAAAAATAACGGTAGAAGAACAGCAAATTATTCCTGGATAGAATGCTCCAACATTGTGAGTCGGGAGATAGCCATTTGAAATAAATTTTAAATTTAATAAACAATAATTTAATTGAAGATTTAATAAAATATAAAAAATAATAACTTAGTTTTATTGATTGATTTCATGGCAAATTATATTTCGTTTTTAAATTCCATTACTAATGGAGCTGCTCATTTCACTGCAACAGCTGTTAAGCATATGATCTGTATTATTTAATGCCTGTGTGACTCTTTCATCCTGAATATAATTATCTATTACATCTTAGTCATCTTGTAAACAGATGTTGTGTAAAATGCAGCGAGCTGTAATTGTTACCGGTGCCCAATCAGTTATATGCAGATCAAGGTGTTTAAGTCTGCGAAGTCGAGCAAACAGCAGAGCAAAGCCACGTTCGACTATCTGTCTTGTTGAAAAATGCTTTTTATTAAAATTAATTTCATGATCGCTTAACCTTCCTCTATTTAAATACAGTGTGATACACCAATTTAAAATAGGCCATATACATATTCCCCGTTTGGAAAAAATTGTGATAGATTTTGCTGCGCCCCCTGAATTTTTCAAATCCTGATGTCCAGCACAGAATTTGGCCATCCAGCATACACACCAATAAACTGCATGTCAGAGTCACAAATTGCTTGCAAAGTCATCGATGTGAAGCATTTTCTATTAATATAAGTGGCATTTAGTTTTCTCGGGACAGAAAGAGCAACATAAGTCCCATTAATGATGCCGATTAAATTTTTGAATATGCCATTGGCGGAAAATTTTATTTTCACATTTTCAAGAGATTGACCTCTTGGCCGTTTTAAAAAATTTTCCATTGCAGAATTTATATAATTTATTATGCGCACGAAACATCTCGATAGCATGCTTTTCGAAATATTTCACTCACTGATATGCAAACGACATAAAATGTAATATTCATAAAATTTAAAAATAAATAATAAAGTACCTATACGAATCCGGAGTGGCTAGTTACCAAATAACTGCCAAAAGTTGGTCCTTTAAATCCACTGCGGGCCTTCCTCTGGTTGCAGTTTCTGAAGAAAATTGCTCTCCAATAATTCCAAGAAGTCTGTTAAATGTATTTCTTTTTAATCTAAATTTTTTTTGAAATTCTTGGTTATCATAACAGTTAACCACATTAACTCTATATAACCAGTTATTCTTGGTGGCTTTCACTTTAGCACTCGGTTTATCATGAAATTAACTTTATGAATTCATCGTCAGAAAATTCCTTTTTTTCTATGGCACTCATAACCTATAAATAACATTAATAATCATGTACTCTTTTATTTAAATACTTCAGAATCATTCATAATTGCATTAATTAAGGTTTTGTGATAATTTTGGCTAGCAGCAAGGGCTGATAACTCGTTTTCATTTTTCTTGTTTTGTGACGCGCGTTTAACTGTATGACATTCGGAACGAAATGCTGTGGTTAACTATAAATGTCACTTTAACATTGACATTACTAACAATGTACTACAATGTATAATAAAGGAACATACTCCCGTGGGCTCGCATTACTTGTTATTACGAGACAAGATATTTAATTACGACTAAATTGAAATTCTTTTATTGGTGATGTTTTTTTGACAACAACAAAAATTTTTGACAAAAACAAAACGTATGCTCAAATTTAAAAATAATTCAATATCAATCCCAATTTCAATTATTTTACATTTTAATTAACTTATTAAATGTATACTTTAATCTCCTTAAGCAAATAATTTGTAATTATCAGCCATATTTAATTTGACAACAACAACAATTTTTGACAAAAACAAAGTGTAGGCTTTGATTTAAATATAATTCAATATCAACCCCAATTTGAATTATTTTAAATCTCAATTCAGTTATTATATGTAGATTTTGAGTGCTCCTTTATTTATAATTATCGGCCATATCTTATTTGACAACAACAACAATTTTTGACAAAAACAGAATCTAGACTCTCATTTAATTACAATTCAATATCAATCCCGATTTGAATTATTTGTAATCTTTATTCAGTTACTATATGTAGACTTTAATCCCCTTAAGCAAATAATTTGTAATAATCAGTCATGTTTTTTGTCAACAATAACAATGCTTGACAAAAACAAAATGTATATGTACTCTGATTTAAATATATTTCAATATCGAGCCTAATTTTAATTATTTTAAATTTCAATTCAGTATAATTATATGTAGATTTTGAGTGCTCCTTTAGCACATTATTTAATATTAGGTTAATTTGCTACGTATGTGAAGTTATCCCACGATTCTATCTCAGAAAATAAAAAAACATTCATCAGGCAACCCTAATCAATGAAAACCCCATTTGCTCTTGTGTGAAGTTAGCCCAGCCCAGAATTTGTTAAAATTGATTCATAATAAAAAGAAATTGGTGAAGTTAGCCCAGCCCAGAAATTAATAAAAATCAAGTTAAAAACAAAATTAAAATTCGTTACTTTTAAATTATGCGAATTTTAGCCAGTTTTAAACGTTACATCAATAGAACATGTATTTGTACAAAATAAAATTAAATTAGACATGATAAAGGTAGTTAGCACGTTAAAAGTATAAACTTGTCGGATTAAGGCTATGTGGTTCTGAGATCGTCACACTCCTGCCTTACTTTGAGAAAAGTTGGAAAAAAATCGTTCCGTGGCAACTTTGTGACATTGGGCCCTGGGCCAGATATATCCAAACAAGTTGTATGTGAACAAAAATTAAATTTAAATTCCGCACGTTAAAAGTATAAATTTGTCGGATTAGGGCTATGTGGTTCTGAGATCGTCACACTCCTGCCTTACTTTGAGAAAAGTTGGAAAAAATCGTTCCGTGGCAACTTTGTGACATTGGGCCCTGGGCCAGATATATCCAAACAAGTTGTATGTGAACAAAAATTAAATTTAAATTCCGCACGTTAAAAGTATAAATTTGTCGGATTAGGGCTATATGGTTCTAAGATCGTCATACTCCTCCCTTACTTTGAGAAAAGTTAGAAAAAAATCGTTCCGTGGCAACTTTGTGACATTGGGCCCTGAGCCAGATATATCCAAACAAGTTGTATGTGAACAAAAATTAAATTTAAATTCCGCACGTTAAAAGTATAAACTTGTCGGATTAGGGCTATATGGTTCTGAGATCGTCACACTCCTGCCTTACTTTAAGACAAGTAAGAAAAAAATCGTTCCGTGGCAACTTTGTGAAATTGGGCCCTGGGCCAGATATATCCAAACAAACTGACGTGAAATTTTTACTAAAAAAATCCTTTGTAAAAATTGTGTGTGTGTATTAGTGATTATACACGAAAAACAAACATTTAGGCGTAAATAATTTTTAAATTTTTTTAGAAAATTCCACCATAAAGTAAACATATTGTAAATTTTCAATACATACGTATATCTCCCAATTCTATCGTACCAATATGTTTAAAATACAATTAATTATAAAACAATTAATAATGTGATATAAAAACATTATGCAATATATTATAACAAAATAAACTAAAAATTAAATTGAAGTTTGTTGAATTTTAGATTTCATATATACACTATTCAAAATTTAGAGAAATGCTCATCAATATCGCTATGCATTTATGATACAAAAGTCCAATAAACGTAATGATTTTAAAAGTTTTCTCATAGTTCGAGCATGGACAAATATGGCCCCGCAACATAATTACAATATAATTTACCCCGCAATATAATTTACAATATTTTTGTCATTCAAACGATTACTAATCAAGATTGTGCCCGGTTCTCATCAATCCCGTTTTGTTTTCCAGAAAGATATATCAAATGCCAATGTCCATGTTAATTTTTAGAATTTTGTAATAGTTTTGTAGGGCCATTTCACAAAGTTGCCGCGGAACGATTTTTTTCTAACTTATCTCAAAGTACGGCAGGAGTGTGACAATCTCAGAAACACATAGCCTTAATCCGACAAATTTATACTTTTAACGTGCTAACTCTTTATCATGTCTAATTTAATTTTATTTTGTACAAATACATGTTCTATTGATATAACGTTTAAAACTGGCAAAAATTCGCATAATTTAAAAGTAACGAATTTTAATTTTGTTTTTAACTTGATTTTTATTAAATTCTGGGCTGGGCTAACTTCACCAATTTCTTTTTATTATGAATCAATTTTAACAAATTCTGGGCTGGGCTAACTTCACACAAGAGCAAATGGGGTTTCATTGATTAGGGTTGCCTGAAGAATTTTTTTTTATTTTCTGAGATAGAATCGTGGGATAACTTCACATACGTAATTTGCTTTAATATTAGTTAAATAAAATAATATAAAATATCGTTAGTTTGAGAAAAATTAGATTAGTCAAAACAACAACACAACAAAATTTATTTGGAAAATTAACAAAGAGGTTATCCGAAGTCAACCAACATATTTCAGAATTCAAGCTGTTTTTGATGTTTTATCCGAAGGTATTTAACCGTCTCTCTGTGTATTGTAGAGTGAAACATTGTCTGTGTATGGGGTAAAAAAATACTCCAATGTATTTTGCACTTAAAAATTATTATTTTTTTTACTTGTTTGTAATTTATTAAAACTCTTTCTAATTTATTAATAATAAAAAAAAACACAATGTTCAAGTAATAAAAGATACCTATAATTAATTAATTAAATTTTGATTATTAAAATTATTATAAAGAAGAGGTCATTCATTAACTTCTTCGTGTTGTTCAATTTTATCGTTAACTATTTCTAAATTAATGCAATCATCACACACGGTTTGATGATGCCTTTTGCATGCTGATTTATCGCAGAAGTGGCAAATTACGTTTATTTTGGTTTGTTGGTTTTGAGCGATTGGTGCTAACCTCAGTTCTATAACATTGTATCCTATTTAATTCAATGCGAGTTTTACGTTTTTTTTCAATGCACTTTGAGTGGCAAGCCGCTTCATGATTTTATTGTATAGCAATGTCAATCTCTTAAAAAAAAAATTCATTCTCAAGAAACCGACGAGTCATAGAAATGTTGGTGTATCATTGATCCTTATTTTTCACACATAGATCGTACTAGCGACACATCTAGTTGTCATTTATGTCAGAAGTTGTGTTTTGTTCATAGCGTGGACAGTTCCTAACGATAGCGTGGACAGTTCCAGTTATTATACTAATACATATCGCAAACGCAACACTAGTTTTCTCGGAACAAAAATGTCCAAGTTTTGTGCCAAACAAACAGAATTTGCGGGATGCTTTGCTTTTCCGCCCCAACTCAAAACAATGCAGCTCAAACACATCATTTGCTTAAGAAGATTACGACGAACATGCACTATCAAAAACTACTAGTGAAGGTTGGTTTAAACGCTTCAGAAGTGGTAATTTTGACAGTGAGGACATTAAGCGCTCCGGAAGACCAAAAACATTTAAAGACACCGAGCTGCAAGCGTTTTTGAATGAAGATGATATGCAAACTCAAGATTAACTTGCGGAGGCATTAAACACGACTCGCCAAGTTAATTCTAGGAATGGCAAATATTCAAAAGAAGGGAAAATTGGCACCGCATGCGAGTGACTGAGAGACAGATGGGAAATCGAAGAGAAAAATTTTGATTGCTTTGTGATTTGCTTTCACAGCATGAAAGAAAGAGGCCCCTGCATCGAATTGTTACGGGCGATAAGAAGCGGATGTTTTTGAGGATCATAAACGCAAAAATTTCACTTGGAGAAGCATTAACATTGACGGCACAGCCAAATCGCTTCAGAAAGAAACAATGCTCTCCGTTCGGTGAGATCAGAAATGAGTCGTGTACTATGAGCTGCTGAAACAGGACGAAACTGTCAATAGGCAACGCTATGAGATCGTACTCTCATCATCCAGGACACCATCAAAACGTTGAGATGGGATCTACTACCGCATCCGCCTTACTCGCCAGAGCTGGGGTGCTACCGCGTGCGTCTTATCCGCAACAGATCCCTTGGATTATTATGAAGGGCAAAACTGGTTGGATGAATGGTTTCGTCCAAAGACGCGTCGTTTTATCGTCGTGGTAATTATGTATTACCACAGAGGTGTGTATTTAGCGAAAAAAATGTGCACATAACGTAGGACAATCTTTGAATAAACCATTTTTTATAATTCTATTGAAATTTTCAATTTTTAATTTTTTAAAGAAAAGCTGGAAAATTAGTGCACACTTAGTAACATAAAAATTCAATAGACGACATCAGCATAATTTTAGTTTTGGTTTTTTTTTGCGTTGTTTTGTACAGATTTTTTTATAGAAATGGATGGAGTAATTTTCTATCCCAGTATATACACAGAAATGCGTTCAGTTTAATTCTAACTATAAAAAATGCAATAAAATCAATCGATTATAACTCGGTTTTTTAATCTGGTGTATATCTAATTGAAGAATGCATATCTAAATGAATTTTCAATAATTTTTAGTAATAAGTTTTCTATTCACATTTTTGTGGGTCTGGGTGTAGTTTTGTATCCCGGTATACAGGGTGAAGGTTAAAGAAATATATAGAGGAACATTTTACAAATTGTGAAAATTTTCTGAGAAGATTTGGGGAATGATGAATAGTTATAAGTTAAAATAAGGGCAACTAGCAATAACAGATCTGTCACAAATAACAGTAGAATAATGTCTCTCAAAAACGTTTCATTGTGCAGAGTTTGGACTCCCCTGAATAAAATATATATTTTAATATTTCACAATTGCTTTCGCACAGGCTTTACAATTTTTTAAACTTTCGAGGTTACCTCAGGTTAGCTCATTGAATACTAGCCAGATCCCAGGGCCGCGGAAAAAGGCATAATTCCAAGAAATATTACATTGCTATTATTATTTTTACCAAATCGAACCAAAAGCTTGGTTTTTCTAGAGATTATTGTCAATATTTTTGAATGTGACATATCGAACTTTTTACTGGTTTTTCTAATTTGAGATATTTAGGCTCATATTTATAGTTGTCACTACACCTATAGCAGTAGTCACTGTTTTCGAGAATCAACTGTTTTTGGATTGTTGTTTTTCACTAAAAATCGTCATCACTAAAAGAGTTGTTTTAACAAGGATTTTAGGAACTGTTTTCGATCACTTAAAACAAGAAAAATGTTGTAATTTTGATTAATTGTCAAAACAAATGAAATATCAAACAACTTTTTATACGGGTGATTTTTATTATTGTTTTATACCGTTCGTTCAAGTAGTAAAGTGCAATTTTTGTCGGCCGTAATTTTCTCCAGCAAATTAATATTACTATACTAATTAAGTATTTTTTTGTATACGGCAATTAATCATATACATATGTATACATTTTATCATAATGAATTGAATAGAAGATGATAATTGAATTATCCTCATTAAAATAATAAGAAAATATAAACACGTATTGGAGAATAAAAAACTGATTCCGTCCGTTACCAATGTCAAAAAAATCAAATACTGGGAAACTGTCGCCACTGAATATAATAGCCAAGTGATCGGCGCAACGAAAACTGCCAAACAATTGAAGGCAGCTTACACTAATTGGAAGGGGAAATTGAAAAGGGAAGTGGCAAGTAAAAAAAAGGATGTCATGGGTACTGGTGGGGTCCACCTAGAGTTAACCTGTCAGAAGTTCATGGGAAGTTGTATGATTTAATTCAGCCAACCATAAATCCTTGTGAAAACGTCTATGATAATGATGCAGATTTTAGGAATGAAAAGGTAGTTTAAAATTTTTATTACATTAATTGATACTTTAATTTTCTTTAAAATGTACAGAAACAAGTTTATGATTTTGAAGATAAATACAAAGTTGAGTATTTATTGGTTAACGAAAGCAGCGACAGTTTTATGAACCAATTCCACACAGATCAACAGATTCCAGAAACAGTAGCATCATCCTCAACCGACCCTTCCACATCACGTACTGTCGTTGAGCCAGCGGTGGCAGTCACAAATTTAACACGAAGCAGGAATCGTCACAAAATTACGAAACACAACGTTAAGGAGGAAATTTGGGAATTTCAAAAGAAAGCGTTGCTTTCCAAAATAAAATGTAACGAGACAAAGGAGAGGGCACATAACGCACAGCGCATATATTGTGAAACTTTAAATGCTCAACATAAGCAAGGGGATGTGATAAACCAAAAATAAATTATTATTATTATAAATTATAATTATTATTTATCAATTAAATTTTTATTAAAGAAACTTTTTGTCAATTAGTATTTTATTTTATTTAAACTATTTTCATTTTTGAAGTAAAACTTCTTTAGGCACGCTTGACTTGGGGACTAAGCTGGCAAATGCGTTACGAAAAGTGTAATCGAACGAGGCGAACGAAACAATAGACGCAAAACGAAATCATTTTCCTTTAGTATCAGGATGTGCCATGACAATTCATAAATCCCTAGGTGGAACATTAGTTGATACCATTTTATTTTAATCATTGGTTAAAAAAATGGGATAATAAGAAAATAGGAAAATTGGAAAATTGGTAAATGGAAAATTGGAAAATTGGAAAAATTTGAAAATTGGAAATTTCGAAATTTGCAAAATTGGAAATTTTGAAAATTTGTAAATTGGAAAATTTTAAAATTGGAAAATTAGAAAATTGGAAAACAGGTAAATGGAAAATTGGAAAATAGGAATATATGAAAATATGAAAATATGAAAATATGACAATATGAAAATATGAAAATATGAAAATATGAAAATATGAAAATATGAAAATATGAAAATATGAAAATATGAAAATATGAAAATATGAAAATATGAAAATATGAAAATATGAAAATATGAAAATATGAAAATATGAAAATATGAAAATATGAAAATATGAAAATATGAAAATATGAAAATATGAAAATATGAAAATATGAAAATATGAAAATATGAAAATATGAAAATATGAAAATATGAAAATATGAAAATATGAAAATATGAAAATATGAAAATATGAAAATATGAAAATATGAAAATATGAAAATATGAAAATATGAAAATATGAAAATATGAAAATATGAAAATATGATAATATGAAAATATGAAAATATGAAAATATGAAAATATGAAAATATGAAAATATGAAAATATGAAAATATGAAAATATGAAAATATGAAAATATGAAAATATGAAAATATGAAAATATGAAAATATGAAAATATGAAAATATGAAAATATGAAAATATGAAAATATGAAAATATGAAAATATGAAAATATGAAAATATGAAAATATGAAAATATGAAAATATGAAAATATGAAAATATGAAAATATGAAAATATGAAAATATGAAAATATGAAAATATGAAAATATGAAAATATGAAAATATGAAAATATGAAAATATGAAAATATGAAAATATGAAAATATGAAAATATGAAAATATGAAAATATGAAAATATGAAAATATGAAAATATGAAAATATGAAAATATGAAAATATGAAAATATGAAAATATGAAAATATGAAAATATGAAAATATGAAAATATGAAAATATGAAAATATGAAAATATGAAAATATGAAAATATGAAAATATGAAAATATGAAAATATGAAAATATGAAAATATGAAAATATGAAAATATGAAAATATGAAAATATGAAAATATGAAAATATGAAAATATGAAAATATGAAAATATGAAAATATGAAAATATGAAAATATGAAAATATGAAAATATGAAAATATGAAAATATGAAAATATGAAAATTGGAAAATTGGTATATTGGAAAACTGGTAAATTGAAAAATTGGAAAATTGAAAAATTGGAAAATTCGAAAATTGGAAAATTGGACAATTGGAAAATTGAAAAATTGAAAAATTGAAAAATTGCAAAATTGCAAAATAGGAAAATAAAAAATATGAAAATAGGAAATTTTGAAAGTTGGTAAATTGGAAAATTTGTAAATTGGAAAATTGAAAAACAGGAAAATTGGAAAGTCATAATATAGACTTCTATGTCACTGACTGACTCACTCGAGAACGCACAGGGTGACCAAAAATTTTTTTTTTCTATATTATAACATCTATGTCACTCACTAACTTACTCACTCCAGAACGCACAGGGTGACCAAAAAAAATTCGTCCGTGTGATATATTTTATATATGTATTTTTTCTATATTATAGCTCCATTTCACACGAGGTATCGCAGAAACCGATTCTTTCTTCGTTTCTTTCCCCGATTGCCTATGATACAGGTTTTAATGCGACTTAAACATATTTTCGATGAACCACATGATGTACTGTGGTTATAGATAAATGAAATAAAAAATATTTCTAGGCCATTTTTACTATGCGAAGAGATTTCAAAAATGGTTTTTTTGTCCATTTTGTGACACATACATAAACATTGTCTATTACGACTAGTTGGCCTTGAAAAAGTTACCAAGTTACAAGGTTACATCTTGTGGCATCAGACATAAACGGCTAGGTGACACTCGAGAACGCAAAGGGTGACCAATTTTTTATTTTTTATTAAAATGTATTACAAATTAATTTCGGATGCTTGTGTTCGCAGTGTACTCGAAACGATTGGGTATTGCCTGCCGGATTTCAATGGGGGGTTATTAAATATTCTTTGCACCCGTAACCACCATCACCAATTAACAGCGACTATCCCTAAATTCTCCATTTTCAAACCGATTTTTAATTGACGAAAAATTAAAAATTGTTTGATCATGTGCTGATCCATGCCAACTGTAATGACATAATAAATTAAAGTTTCAATGATCTGACAAAATATTTGTATATGTTAAGCTTACCTGACAACTAAATCTTGAAATTTACAGTCCGGATCACATATTGCCTCTACATTTATGAAAAAAAAACCTTTACGATTTCGAAAAATTTCAGCGTTTTCACCACCTGGAGACTTAATTGGGATATGGCACCCATCTAGACAACCAACACATCTAGGAATTTTTTTTATTTTATAAAATTTGTTTACAATTGATTGTCTTTCCTCTGGAGTAGCAGGCATTTTAATAATTTGCTTGGCTAATCTTGCAAAGGCTTTGGGTACTTCATGAACTGTTATGCAATCTGTTGACTGAGTTATGCCTATCAAATCACCAATCACCAGAAACAATTTGGAAACATAGAAGTAGCATAAAAACGTAGGGCCACCATGATTTTTTGCTTCACTGTCAAAGGCAAACCTCTGTTGTCTGTGTGTTGCAGATCTTGTTGCACTAAGGATTCCAAATAACTTAAAGATTTCTTGGTAAATCGAAATCTTTGCTTGAATTCTGAATCTGCGAATAATATGCTTCCGAAATTATTTTTTGATAGCTCTTGTCTCAAAACTAATTTAACTTTTCTTATTTTATTTTATACTGAACACAATAAATTTTATTTATTTTTAAGGTATGTATCACTTTGACAACTAGAATGAAATATGTATGGTGCTTATTTTTGTGACGACTAATTTCGAAATTCGAATGTAGTTTACAACAAAAACAATTTATTTTCCGTAATCTGTAACAACTGCATTAGTCGCCGATATCCACGACTATAGTAGTAGCAACTTTTTAAAACAGTTGCTATAGTGTGGTTTGTAAACACAAAAATAGTTACTATAGTAGTAACAGTGATTGTAGTGACGACTATTAATATGGGCCTTAATGATTTTCCGAACTAAAGTTCAATTGTAGCACAGCACTCACAGAAATTTTATGTATTTTAGGACGTTTTTCTTAACTTGCTTTCTTGTCTGTCTATCTGTTTGGGTCAAAATTTAAGGTGGAAATTTGAAGAACTTATCACGATTTCGCTGAAATTTTGTTCATTTGGTTGTTTCACCTAACCATTTCATATTATCAAACATTCGAAACAAAAATCTAATACAAGTTTCAGAAAACCGTTATTAAACAAAAATGTAACAATTTTCAAATTTTTTCTTTCTTTTTTCGTTGTCTCTGATTTTATTGATGAAATATCAGGAATTTGTTTGCTGCCATCATAATTCGCAAAAAACCACACCAAAAAACGCAAATTTACGGCTCCCTGAATTAAAAGAGGCTGAAATTAAAAAGGCTGACTTAAAAATGGTGTTTTTATATGAAAAAATGGGACCTTTTATAAGTCATGTCAATTTGCAAATTTAAGTTTTGTTTTATATTTTCATTAATGAAAGCATTAGTTGCAATATTTAAATAGTTTGGACTTACAGGTTTAATAGAAAGTATATCATTAGTCAATTTTAAAATTAAAAAACCATTTAAAAAACGCCATTTTTAACCATTTGAACTAAAGCATGTCAAATGCCGTTTCGTCGTATGTACTAAGCAAAATAATCTAGTACAATTTTTGACATTTCATCAACTAAAATTTATTTCTGTGTTGATTCAAAACTCAATCGGAGGCTAAAATGTTTTTTTGCCAATTTTTTCTCGGTGGTAATTGCCGATTTGGAACCAAATGTTTTAATGACCAGCACTCGGGGGAAATAGACTCGGCCATCAAGGCAACCAATGACCAATCTCCTGTTTTGACCCATTCAATGATAAGCCTTGTATCCCAAATTTTATAGAAGATCAATCGTTCGAGGAATTTTGATACAACTTTTGAGCCCGAGATCATGAATATTTTTGTATAACTTTATGGTGCTGGGTCAGAACCAAAACAGAACATATCTGCCTTTGGTAACAATCCTTTTGCTACCGCGAATATAGGCAATTCACAAACAGAAAATCAGGCGCAGAATATATTTGGTTACTCGACATTTGTAACTACTACAGATGTAACAGCCACAAGTATGTTTGGAGGTACAGCATCAAATCAACAACAAAGTGGTAACATCTTTGGAGGGAGCTCATTTACCAATCCTAATCAAACATCAGGAATATTTGGGGGTGCACAAACTCAACAATCACAGCAATCTATTATTGAAGAAGCCGCTCAGCCTAATACGGGAGTGTTTGGGCCATCTGTTAATACATTTGAACCGGTAAATGCATGCCTCACAATTTATGTTGCCTCAACTTGGCAATCGCAGCAGCCAACTCAAGATGTATTTGGACCACCACAACCCACAGAAGGCATTTTTGGCTCCCTAACTCAGGCACAACCATCAAAGTTTTGGAGGACAAACCATATTTCAGCAGACCACTCAATCCATTCAGTCTTTATTCGCAACACCGGCTAATCCACCTCCGTTTGGTGGGAGGCAACAAAGCATTTTTGGGCAGCAGCAAGTACCTCAACCATCAACACTTGCAAATGTATTTCAAACGCAACCTCAGCAGAATTAACAAACTGTTATTTTTGCCCACGCTTCACAAGTCGATCCGAATTTGGTCCACATGAGAAATAATATGTTTAATCATGTTGCTACACAGCCAGTGGAAAATCAACCATCGATCGGCTATTACTACGACTCGTGCTACAGCAAACTGTCCGTATTAGCGCCGGATGAATTGGAAGCTTTCAAATCATTTGCATTAACGTTTTTCTTAACTTGCTTTCTTGTCTGTCTATCTGTGTGTCTATCTGTTTGAGTCAAAATGTGAGATCGAAATTTGAAGCACTTATCATCATTCTGTTTGGAGATTTATGTTAAATGTTTATGATAAATTGTATAAATTTACTTGTATTAAGAGATGGAATCTATTTTAAAAAGTTGTTTCAATTGATAACAAGATTCAAAATTCGTACAACTAAAAATAGTAAAATAAAATATATAAAAAAACTTATAATTTTTTTCTGGGCATTTATACTTAAAACTAGCACCAATTTTCTACAACTAAAACCGTGGGGCAAATTTTTGAAAAGAAAATTGATATCATATATGAATTTGCTATTAGTTTTTAAAAAAAGTAAAAGTTCCGTAAATCAATTCTTTATAAAAAAATATAAATAAGTTCTTGGTGTACTTAATGTGAAAATTTAGGGCTTTGATACTAACATCTTATATTTTTCAACTTTCGTCAAAATCTCTCGTATACCCTGCATATCTCGTACAAGATTGAATATTGAAACAACTGAAAAATATTTAGAAGCAAAGCTTAATAAAAAATTATAATTTCCTAATTTATTTTATCACACACCCGAGAGGACACTGGATGTATTTGTTTAGTAAATGTTTAGTTGTAAGAATGACTAATGATATGTTGACGTAAAGCATTTCAATAGTCATCTTTACAACTAGATATTTATTACACAACTACGTCATTGTTCACTCGGGACATATACATCTTAATCATAAATTAGGTACAGAAAGGTTCTAAGCTAGCAAAATGTTCTAAAAATACCATAAGAAGTTATTCAAATCACATTTATCAATTTACTTTTCTAAAATGCGCCCCACGGTTTTAGTTGTAGAAAATTGGTGCTAGTTTTAAGTATAAATGCCCAGAAAAAAATTATTTTCTTCTTTTTTAGTGCATTAGAAAAATGTGGTATTTTAAAATGTTATTTTTTTATATATTTTTTTTCGTACGTGCTGTTTCCATAAACCTTTGCCACTTTTTATCCAAACTTTAGAAAATGTATTTTTAAAATAAAATAATTGGTATACATGACTCAACCGTACTCATATAGTTTGTCCACACAATTAAACATGATTTTTTAGTGCACTAACTAGTGCAATTGTGAATAAATCAAACGAGCTCTTTTATCTTTTGAGCAATACTTGTTGCAATGCTATAGTAAATATAAAACGAAACTTTTAGTATAAAAGCTTTTCTCTCCATTGAGTACCATTTATATATGTTTTAAACGAAACAAATCTAAGATTTCCGGATCACTAATCCCACATGTCCGTACAGTTCCACATATAGAGTGTAAGCAACATAACGACATCAATATGTGATACAATTTTACAATGTGTTGCAGCTTTTTTGTCTACACATATTTCAATTTGCATAATAAAATTTACATTTAAATGAGCTTTCATTTGTATTCAACTCAACCGTATAACCTAAAATAAAATGTATATACATAGTAATAGTGGATACTGTATATATATTGTAGAAGAGTATACACCAAACGATAAAGAAATCCCTAAATTTCATAGTCAATTTTCTGAAGTGCATTTTTTGCTGGAAAATTTGCATAAACCAAAAAAAAAAGTGTTACAAACTTTTACTGTTCGTACATCAATATAAAACGAATCTAAAGTTTTCATTGTAACTTTACACCACACTAAACACTAACAACAAAATACAGAAAGCTTCCAGTTGTCGATTCTAAAATGAATTTTTCGAAAAAAAAAAAAAAAATGCAAAATAGTTTGTGTGCACTAAACTAAAAATAATGTTTTAATCAACAAAGAGAAATTTTGAATGGAGTTTGGGTACGTGTGCCAGAATTTGGGGAATAAATTCAACTATTATTATTTTTAATGTATTTTAATTATAAAATTTGATTTCTTTTGTGTTTTATAATAATAATGATTTGAGTTAAAAGTTTGTTTAAATAACTTGATTTAGGAAATTTGTCTTATGAATGTAAATTAAAAAATGAATTGTGATTGTTGTGGCACTTTACATTATTTTACAGCAAATGTGCATTGAACGTACCGGATTTTTGATAAACCCTCCCTCATGAGTAATCAAAAATTATTCCTGCTTAAATTTAAAACAAAACAAAAGGTCAACCCTTGTGTTAAGTTTAGTATCATTGCAAAAATTTAAAAGTTCCTTCAGAAGTTGCCACTTTCGGCATGGATCTCCTAATTAATTGAAAAAACTCGAGTATGGAGTTTGATTGCGAAAAGTCAATCCGCCAAACAAAAACGATAAAAAATTTCGTTTTAAACTTAATCTACAATTATATGTTTAAAAAAACAAAATATGTATTTGTGAAAATTTTGTGCTTAAATTTTGAGAAACTAACCAAGCACGATATTGCTGCAAATTTAATTTAAGTGTTATAATTTTTAAACTATTTGTAAAAAAACGAAAAAGCTCTAATGGAAGCTGCTACTTTTGAGGATTCCGGCTCAAACTCAAAAACTGAAGAATCAAGTTTCGTTCCCATTAGTTAAACCAACGAGGCTGTAGAGAACTAACTATGATTACTATTCAAAAAAATGCTTTCTTTAAAAAACAAACCATGAAAGCTCTTATGGATCCTGCCACCCGCGGTGGGCCGATTTTACTAAAAAATCAATGATATCTCCCAAATTATGAAAAACTCTTTAATATGAAGTTTGATCCTGACTAAAATATTGGAGTGGGCTGTATAGAGGGCGAACTTTTTCGTCAAAAATCGTACTTCCGAAATTTTTTTGAAAAATCACTTTAGGTCGGTATTCTTCCTAATTTAATTTAGAATCATTTACTTCATATTTTTTGCCTCAAAAATGATGTATTTTCCAAAATATTTCCAAAAACTAAAACGCTCCGATAGAACCTGTCACTTGACCAAAATGTACTAGGGTCCCAAAACTTAAGGAAAACGCTTTGATATGAAGTTTCATTTCAATCAATGAATCCGTCTGATCTGTACAAGAGTAAATTTTTGTTACAAAACAGTTTTTGTCCACCAATAGTTTTTGTGGGTACCAGTGTTTGCGTCTACGCTTAATTTGGAATTGTCGACTTGTTGGTATCGAAAATAATGTAAACAATTCATTTTCGCGGTGACAATGACGAGTATTCGAAGAGTATGTAGAATATTCGTAGACAATGTGGATTATAGCAGTTTTGTTGTTTTCTTCATTTTTCAGTTCGGGGTTGCCAACTCACAGTTTTTTAGTTCAAATTTAGTTTGTCTGGCGCTACAATCGCTTTATTCATTACAATTGGTTTATTTGTGGAAAATGAACCAATTTTAGTCGATTTTTTTCAAAAAGGCTATTTTGTTGCAAAGAAAATACAGATTGCATAATAAAATTATTAAAAATTTTAAAATTAAAAACTAAAAGGAACATTTTATTTCAAATAAACTTCTAAAAAATTAAAACATAATTACTTTGCAATTATTTCAAAGCAGATCTGAAAATTACTGGTTTTTTTGTTTAGATTTTTCACGGGAGGTTCAATCATGTCCAAATCTTTATCTCAACGTTTATCTTCAACATTATTTTCCCGAGTTTGTGAAAGTAAATCATAAAACGAGTGACAATCCTATGATATTACAGATTTTAAATCCTTTATGGTTCTTTGTGTAATCAACTGTGAATAATTTCAAATAGGGACCACGCTTTTGTCTTGAAATGAACCATTAAAATTTAATTAAACCCGTATGTCAACAGTATCATACAAAATTGATTTTATGTCTGTCACAAGAACATCCCTATTTGGTTAGATTGTGATACAATGTTGTTATTCTGAGCCAGTGAAAAAACTCACGTTTGATTTGAATTACCTCATATAAATCAGGCTTGTTTATCCCTGGATGCTTTAACATGATCGCTTGGAAATTCAATTACTCAATTTTAAAGTTCCTTTCCATGCAACCTTGTACGGAACCGCTTTCCATAAGGATTTGCTTTTTTCTAGGACATATTTGTGTTATTGTAGTGGAGTGAATGTTAGCTAGGATTAGTAGAGCATTTTCGAAGTAAAATTACGAGTTTCATCCATCTGAAATATTGGAGAATTTTTTTGTAAATCAATGCCTTCCCAGATAGAGAATAACACAGGTAACGAATGGGTAGGCTAATAGTTTACAATTAATTTCAGTAAACCAGTAAAAGATCGCTTGATGACTAGCACAGTTGTAAATTGTTAAGTAATGGCAACAACTTTGGTTTTCAAATAAATTTGTCTAGCATTTAACGCATTCGTGTAGTACATTAATTCTGCAATGTTTTGAAGCCTTACCATTTAAATGATCCTTGTGCGGGAAATAACTAATAATAACTATAATAATAACTTTAAACGTGTTAATATATGTCGCACCAATACATATATGTTGCATCGAACTTTCTTAGCAGTGAATAAGCCTACATTTTTGCCTTTAAAAAATTTTGTTAATACCTTAATTCCAAAAAATTGCTTCTGGTTTTCATTGCAAACTGTTACAAAGGTTTATTTTGAAATTGTTAACGTCACATGCAAAAACAGAATTACCAGCAAATAAAAAACAACCAGCTTCACCTCTCCTCTGGTAATTCAAACCTGTTAATTCAAATCAAATGCCATTACCATTTTAAAAATTAGGTTCGAATTGACTAATGTGAGGTAGAAGTGAAGTCAAATAGTTTTATTGACAAAAGAGTTTAGGAAAATTTGCTTATTGCTAGCAGAAACACTAATTTTCGACTTTGTCTACCTACATTCTCTACATTATCGACGTTTCTTTTTTAATTGTCTACATACATTCTCTACACGTGTAAAATATTAATTTTTTACGCGGTGTAGACAGTACGGCACAACAATAGTAGGTACCCTTAATAAATTTTGAACAAGTCCCATTTGCTTTATCAAGTATACCAGTTTTTTAAAAATAATCCATCAAGCAATAAAGCTAAATTGGGTGTTTTTCTAAGACGTATTCTGGCTAGTTGTTTAATGACTTCGTTTATGAATCGTACAGTTATGGGGACTTGACCTTACCATCTAAATCGGTATTGCCGTCTCGAAAAAGTAAGTTTTGTGTTTAACACAAGTTAGAATGAATAACCTTGCTTTATTACGTAAGTAGCATTCTAGTGACGTGATCGGGGTCCAGATTACCATTACAGAACGTGTAACAAACGGTTGTGTTTAAAGACGGTTTATATTTAAGAAAATCAGAGACTCCTAGCGCAACATGAACAATAGCTTTATGATGACTTACCAAAATTTTGAAAGAGACTCCGGAATGGCAATTACGTCTTCGTATTAGAATTTTCGCTCGAATATAGGGATCCTTTTATTAAATAGACACGTTGTTTCACGTAGTTGGATTTCCCCAACTCCGTTAGTAGTCCTGCCTCAATAAGTAAAAACTCCCCTTCAGAATCGAGAACCCGTACAATATAATCAGGAATTTTCCTAGTAATTTCAAATAGGACAGCCTTAATAAAATATTCATCAAAAATATTATCGCAGAAATAAGTTATCCAATAAAAATAAGTTAGGAGTTTTTCTACAAAAACATATTAGTGTACTGGAAGCAGCAGCTTCAATTGGAGCTTCTTAAATTTTTGTTATGATATTAAAACTTTTACCCATTTAAAAAAGCAACAAAGAATTAAAAAATTTAAATAAATTTAAAGACTAAATGTTCAACCAACAATAAGGATCTTGTTGATTTTCTGAAATTTTAACAGGTAAAATGTTTTTGACTATACAAGAGTTTTGCCGTCCGTATAATTTAACTTTACCTTTTGGAAATCAATTACATATAGTGTATTCGAAATCTATACATAAGATCATGGCAAAATAAAGTTGGGTGTTGGCAACAAAATATTCAGCGCTCTAAAAAACAATACTTTGTCAAAAATCGTCGTTTTCGATTAAATTTTGGAAAATTGGTCTTGTTTGATAGTGTTACCAATTTAATTAAAAAAATTTTAGTTCATGAAAGTTTTGATGGTAGACTTTTCAAAATATTTGCAAAAAACGTTAAAGCTCCCATGGAAGATGTCACTTCCGACAGACTGATTTCGACCAAATCCACTGAGAGCTTCTTATTTGTCGCCCTCGATAGCTTAATAAGTAGAGTGTTTGCTCTGTTATTTAAGAGTCCTGACGAAGTTGCCACTGGATGGTTTTTACAGTAATATTTTTATTTTTGTTTAAAAGCAGAAGTTAGATTCAGATCTATTAATTCGTTTGGGCAGTAGCCAATTTTTTTTTGTACAAGCAGCTGTGTGGAAATCGTCATTTTCGGTTAAATTTTTGAAAAAGTTTAGCTGTGTTGTTGCAAATTTAATTTTTAATAAAGGACGAAAAACTGGAATTATCTAATTTAGAGAGGAGACATATATTTAGTCTTAACGACGGCAAGAACAGACACACTTACACACTTTGGCAATATGGTGAACGGTAAATTTGCGAAAATTTTCAAGGACAAAATTTTTCTTCGTGACTATACTTAATTTTACTACATATACTTAAAAGCCAGTAAAGATAAAGCTGATTGCTGGCTGCACTTTTAATGAGAAATGTGGCATGAATAGGGAGTTATAATTTTAATGAAGCGTTAGATGGAACTTGGAATTTTATAAAAATAGTTTTATAACATATCCCTGCAATCTGTTCTGAAGCTGTTTTGCTATTTCTGTCCTTACTTCTACGACGTCGCCAGCCAATTCGAGGACGAACGGCTATAGGTTTAATTTTATCAATATCTGCACATTGCATACTTCCATGCCAGCCTATACTTGCATGAAAGATTAGTCGAGCCATGAGGTCCACCATGAGTTTTACACTTCAACAGAGGTCATAAATGCTTGATATATTTGTAATCTTGCTTTTGATTTAAAGTTATATGAAAAACGATTATAAACTAAAATGTTCTGAAATAAACCTGCAGCAACCGATATTGCTAGTTTTGAAAAATTTAAATATAATTAAGTTTTATGAAATAAACCGCTTTCATCAAAAAATTGGCCTAGGTACTGGTCAGATGGATTGGCTGATCGAAATGAAAATTCATAATTTATCACAGCAATATTTTGCTGAAATCAGTTCAGCCGAAGTGTACTGGTATAGTAGGTTTTTCGTTTTTGCTTTATTTTTTTTTTGAAAAATATAATGGCTGAACCAGCGAATCAGTAATACAACTTGTCAAACCTTATGGAAAACGACGAAAGTTTTGTGTTACGGAAAATTTGACTAGGTGGCTAGTGCTGCTGTAACACAACTTGTCAAATGCTTTACGCATACAAATGGTCAGAATATTTTTGTTTGTTTAATTTTCATTACGTGAACGAATTTTTACTGGATTGATATACATATAATATACATCATTAAATTACGTTGTGATTTTAAAATCGTGATCATTAAAAAATGGAGGACGCTTTTATTTGGCATTTGACTTTTCCTTCAGTTTGCACGTAATTGTTGGGTCTGTAAAGTAAGAGACATATTTTAACGAAACTGAATGAAAAGATATTAACGTTTCGCTGGCCAGTAACCAACAAAGCCAGTAACCAGCCATAAAGCATTTACGAAAAACGATTTGAAACGAAATAGAATTAGATCTTATTTTAAATTTTTCTGGAAATGACGAGCTTTTATAAAGAAGCTTTTTGTTGACTAATATTTTGCGTTTCTGCATCCACACGGGTTGACTAATCGGTATGACACTTCATACTTTAGCTTTTTCGTATCAGTGTACCGAAATTTAAATAAAAAAAATTGGAAGGCCAACTAATGGCTGATCTTGTTGGTTTAATAAAATTTGACATGAACAAATGATTTTAGATTTTAAAATATAGTGTATAATAAATTTCTCGTAAGTTTCGGATAAGTTAACCAAATTTGCTACGGAACCTCACCAAATGTAATATGTATAAGAACCAATTCTCAACCTCTTGAGCTGTTCGATAGTGTACCGCATGCCATAGTTGCAATCTCTAGACACACAAAATCATTTAAATATTTTTCTCAGGTGGCCAATGATAGACTACACTCACTTTTAATGAAAGCTCGAACTTATACTATTACTCAAAAGGTAAATCAGCTCATAAAGTCCAAAAAAAGATCGGTATATGAGAAATGTGCAATTTACTATCAAAACGTAAACAAAATGGCATCAAAAGCATCTAAATTCTACAAATTCGTTTTAAAATCAATCTACCTTATTTATGTAATTTGTGAAACTTCATTAAAACCAGACATACGGAGCAGCGAATTTTTTGGCCATGACTACGTTGTTTATAGATGCGATCGGTCTCCTGAAACTAGCTCAAAGAAATCGGGTGGTGGCGTACTGATAGCAGTACATTCTAAACTCTGGAATGCTCCAGTCACTTTAGCCCCATCGAGAGTCGAACAGATCAGTGTAAAAATCAAAATCAACCAAATCAATCTAACCATCTACGCAGCATATATACCACCTCAATCAAATAGTGATCATTATGCAACTTGCATCGATGCGATTGATGAAGTTATTAATAGAACAAACTCGTCAGATTTAGTTCTTGTGCTTGGTGATTTTAATCTTCCAAATATAACTTGGAATTTGGACCCAGAACTAAACTGTATTTTACCTTGCAATATAACAACAGATGCGGAATCTTTATTTGTGGACGCCATGCTTGGTTATAATTTGAACCAAATAAACACAATTGCTAATAATCGTGATAGATTATTGGATCTTGTCTTCAGCAACGACATTGACACCTTTAAAATTTCTGAATCCCTATTACCTTTTGTCATAAATGACGTTAATCACAAATCTTTGGATATTGTATTTGACTTAACTAAAATGAAGAGATCAGAACACCTACAACCAATGAAATACAACTTTAAAAAAACTAACCGTGTGGGGCTACAAAGTTACCTGGAATCCATCAACTGGCAAATAACTCTCAATTCCAATGATATAAACGAAAATGTGGACCAATTTAATGACATCATGCTTCAAGGCTTCGAAATGTATGTACCTATGTGCTGTAAACCATAAAATGCTCACCCTCATTGGTTTGATGATAGACTAGTTAACTTAAAAAATCGGAAGTCGAAAGCGTATGCCAAAATGTTGAAAAGCGGGTTAGAAGCGGACAAAACTACGTTTCTACAATATAGTAATGAATTTGAAATTTATTTCAAATCTAAATACAGGTCGTATCTTAATCAAATTCAAGACAAAATTAAAGTAAATCCAAAACAATTTTGGAAATACTTTAGGAATAAACGCGAAATTGAAGGATACCCTTCTAATATGACGTACAACAATACCTGTTCTTCAAATGCCAAAGATATAGCTAACATGTTCGCGTCGTTTTTTCAATCAGTCTATAGACCAAGCGTTACTAGTGGATTGTACGAACAACCCAGCAACAACAACACATCAATAACTCCTCCTATTATTTTTGAGGACAACATTTTATCGGCTCTAAGGGGGTTTGGAGATATTTGCGGTCCTGACGATATACCCTCTTCTATTCTGAAGGAGTACGCTGAAATTTTAACAATTCCATTATGTTATCTATTCAATCATTCCTTAAACACCGGCGTGTTTCTTGAAAAATGGAAAATTTCAAAAATTACTCCAATTTTTAAATCGGGTAAACGTGAGGATATCTCATGCTACAGAGGAATATCAACTACATAATCAATCCCAAAATTATTTGAGTTAGTATTATGCAACAGCTTTAAATCCACAATTGCACGTCATATATCAATAAACCAGCATGGGTTTATGCCTGGCCGATCCACATCGACTAATCTAGTTGAACTCACCAGTAAACTAATTAACGAGATAGAAAAACACCGCCAAGTTGATGTAGCGTACACGGATTTTAGTAAAGCATTTGATTCTATCTGTCATCATAAAGCACTCCAGAGTTTATTCAATTTTGGGTTTTCTCTCGATTACATAAATTGGTTTAAATCATATCTATCAAACCGGTGCCAATTTGTGATAATGGGAAATGAAAAATCAAACTGTATTAAAGTTACATCTGGTGTTCCCCAAGGATCACACCTCGGGCCCTGGATTTTTATTGTTTTCATAGACCGAATAACCGAGATAATCAAAAACTCAGACGTGCTCATATTTGCAGATGATGTGAAAATTTTTCGTACTATTAATGGATGGTTAGATACGGAGAAACTTCAAGAAGACTTAGATAGATTAAGTGAGTGGTGTGATCGGAACTCACTATACTTAAATATTAAGAAATGCAAAATCATGTCTTTCCATCGTAAAAGAAATCCGGTTATTACTTCATACAAAGTCAACAACGAAGTACTGCAAAGAGTCAATGAGATTATAGACTTAGGTGTTACATTTGTCGAAAACGCCAGTTTCAATAGGCATATTGAAAATTGTATTGCGAAAGCGAATGCCATGTTCGTATTTGTTAAAAGATGGACAGGTGAATTTAAGGATATTCAAACCTTATGTTCACTCTATTTCGCTTATGTTCGATCTCAACTGGAATACGCTGTAACGGTCTGGAATCCATACTGTGCTGTACACATAAAAAGAATTGAAAGCATTCAAAAGAAGTTCCTGATTTTTTTGTTAAAGAAGAGTGACTGGGATTACGACCACAACTTACCATTCCATGAAAATGTGGCTCGCTTACCTCCATACACAACAAGATGCACAGATTACAAAATATGCACGCTTGAAAATAGACGACTTCTCTTGGGAGCAGCTTTTATTGGTAACGTTTTGCTTGGTCACGTAGATTCAGCTTACATCTTGGAAAACATATCAATTCACGTGCCATGCAGAACATTTCGAAACCATAAATTTTTAGCACTTGAACACCATTCCACCAACTATGGAGAAAACAACCCAATTAATAGGATGTCTAAATCTTTCAACTTAATCGACGACCTATTTGACTTCAACTTATCAAAGGACAACTTTAAAAATATCCTTAAAGACTTTTTTCTAAATTTTTAATTTTTTAAACCAAAATTTGGTATATATATTTTTTTTTTTTTATTCTGTTTTAAAGTTTTTTGTTGTTTTAATATAATTTTAACTATAATTGTAAATAATCTGAAATCATACATGTATATTACAAAATAGATTTCTTTAAATAAATAAATAAATAAATTAATTAATTAAATCAAACGATTAGGCGTTTTTGAATATTGTTAGGTTCTATATTGCTAATAGAAACAAAGCTGCCTCAAGACAAAAATTATTTTATAGCTAGGCGAGTTTTAATGCGTAGCTTATATCTCGCAGACGGTGCAAGAGGTGAAAAATTATTCAGTTCAGTGGTCATCATGAATAATCTATGAAACTCAGTAGTTTGGATGATAGTAACTATTGTGTTGTTTTTATTTAAAATCTACACCTTTAATGATTGCATATAAGATTAACCAGTTAAAAATAAATAAATAAACATTTTTTGCTATCATACACAATTTTTCGTGAAGTGCATGATTTCAGAGATATGGTCAAAAATTGATCTTACAGCAAAATAATTTTACACCGTTTTGTAGTAACACCAAATAAAATTGAAAAAATTTAATTGTTTTTCGATTCATTAAGCAAATTTTTAATTAAGAAAAAGCAAACTAAATTATAGTTTCCATTAAAAGTAACCGTTCAAAATGTCATTTAACTCTAAACATTTTTCTAACCAATTTTTAGAATTATTTTTCTGCAAAAGCAGTTTCTGAAATAAAATTCCAGAAAATATCTCTAATTCTGTGTTCTACAATATCTTCTATGATAGGCTGAACAGAATGTACTAAGCATTCGTAGAGGAAAGAAATAAGGCTACATCTTCCGATCTATTTGTTCTGAAGTATTTCACCTAATTATTCACGATTCAACAGAAGCCATATTTTTGGCTCTCTCGCAATGTATTGCCCTCCATTAAGTTGGAGAAACCATTCAATAAAACTTCCACAAAATTGTCGGACTAATTGTTCTACCAAATAAAAATAATTCGATCAGGCAAAAACAAACGGTCCATCTCAAACATTGACACTCCACCGATGTTTATACCAACAGTGCTGATCTAATGGGATTCACGCCACTGCAATAATGTAAGTTAGGCCAATTTACATTACTGTCACATTTAAATAATATTACTACTAAAAGAAGTTGAAATTTTCCTCAATTGCTGATAATTCCTTTAAATCATTTGCTGATAACTCTCCTTTACTAATGGTATGTGGTAGACATTGAACTTGTTTTCTCTCAATACACGAGAGACAGATATGTTCAATATCTCATTCAATATTTCGAGTTTATGTCGGTTCTGTGATACAACAATTTTCACTTGAGTTTGACGAAGTCTCTTTGGTTTGCCTTTAGTACCGGTAGGGCAGAGCAACGATTAGCCAAACAAGTGAATTCATCTCTTCCAAAGTGTTGGTGATTTTAATACCGTTCAACATACAACTAATCGGCAATCTCACGTTTTGCTGACATTTGCCTTATTCCATCATCATATCGATCAATATCCATGAAAGCATTAAACTCACGAAAAAAAATTGTTTTTGCAATTTGATTAACCAAAAAGTGTATTCAAAAGATTAAGCTCTTATTTAAAAAATAAAAAATTTTCGTCAAAACGCGTCTCCTAAACTTATTAATTTTAGGGTCATTTAAGATCATCACTGAACGTTCACGTAAATAGTTTTCTTTTATCTTGTTTCCAAGGTTAAAGCTTTGCATTTAATAGAAAACACTTTCTATAAAATATAAAAAAATCTACTATTTCGTAGTAAAAAAATATTGAATCGCCAATCTACTACATAGCTACTAGATTTTTTTTAGGATTGCAGTAAAAAAAATTTGGTAGTTCATTAAACAAATTCATCCATTAGAAAGGCACAACAAATCGAGCTATCAAAATTCGACCTATCCCGTTCGACCTATCAAAATTGTTAAACATTTCCAGGCCTTTTTACCAGAAAGCTATTCCTAAGATTTTGGCTCTGAGGACAGACAGATTGTTTTATTCTGATTCGTAGGCAAAAATCTTATTCTGTTCTTATATCTAATTTTTATTCTGAATAGGAAAAAATATTTAGTTGGTTCTCAAATTAAATCGATAGTTTTTAATTGAAGGATTTTTTTAGGATAAATCCTAGCTATATATATCAAGTTAAGTACTTCAACAATTCATTTATCGAAAGCAACAAAACAAATATCACATTTCAGAGCGACTCTCAGCCTAAGGTACTCAAAGTTCTCTTCGGCTGTCCTTGTGTAGAACGAAGTAGCACTTAGATAGCCATGTCTACGTAGCTGGAGCGGTACCAAAGTAATACCAAAGATTAAATACGCAATGAGTACAACAAATACGGAATGTAATACCTCAGGCAGTACAGCAGCCGAGATGCCATCACATCCACACTCTTTAGATGCTAAAAAAAATGCTACTAGATGTTCGAAGTCAACTCTTAGCCCATCGTAATAATTTACAAGCCGTCGCGTTCGATCCAGAAAACACACTATCCCATCCGCCAATCACTATATCGGAGTCAGGTGGCATGTCATCCAATTCAGCATCAATAGTTGAGCTGGAATCTGATCCTGAATATGATGTATTCTCTATGGAAATGACACCTACCACTGCCACAATTGTAGCAACACCATCAACGATTAAAACGACCAATATGTTGAACTTTGTTGACATAATGAAACCAAATGAAAAACAGATTATCGACGAGTTATTAGCTCGAGCAATTTTCGTCTCTGGTGCTCCATTAAGCTTAACAAGGAATTCTGCTTGGATTGATTTATTCAAGAAACTCCGACCATCTTATGAAGTTCCTTCACGATACCAACTTTCCAATCCATTGATGAACCTTAAGTTCAACCGTGTCGAACAGCGTGTATCAGAACAAATTACGGGTGCTTCTATACTCACATTACAAACAGATGCATGGTCGAATATACGCAGGGACTCCAAAACAAATTACGTAATCAACACACCCAAGCCGGTTTTCTACAAATCTACGCACACTAAGGAAAACCGTCATATGGCTAAATTTCTTTTTGACGAAATAGAAGCAGTCTTGAAAGATGTTGGTGTTCATAAGTTTATTGGGCTTATTACTGACAATGGAGCAAATATAAAGGCGGCTCGAGAAATGGTAAGCAAGCGCTATCCCCACATTACTGAGTATGGGTGTATTTGTCATGGGCTTAATTTACTGATTGCAGACATCTTTAAAATTCAGTCTATTAGCAGATTAAAATACTCAGTTATACGGATGGTTTCCGAAATAAAAAATTCGCATATTTTAAACGCTACCTTTGAGCGAATTCAGCGCTACCGCAAAACAAAATATATTGCACTTAAACTGCCTATGCAAACACGATGGAATTCCTTTGTGAACTCACTTTCCAGTTTGATTGAAACAAGATACGCTCTGAAGGCTTTAGCTATTGAAGACGAAATGCAGTCGGTTATGAAGTCATCTCCTCCATTTTAAGCGAATCGTTCTGGAAAAAAATTGAAACAGTTCACTGTTTAGTTACTCCGATCGCTAAATGGACATCATTTTTTGAGAATGACAAGAAAGCAGTTTTATCCAAAGTGGTGGACTATTTTGTTGAAATAAAAGCTACATTTAAACAAAACAAATGCGCCAATTACGAAGAACTTATAAACATTCTAGATTCACGGACCAAAAAATCCTTAGAACCGCTGCATTGTGCGGCAAATTTGCTTGAGGCAGCCGTTCGAGGCAAAAATCTTTCGGAAGCACAGAAACTTGAAGCAACAGAATTTATTTTCAATATCGCAGAACTCCACCCAAAATATAACGACCACAACAAAATTATTGAGTCACTGGCGCATTACAATGTACGAAGTGAACTTTTTTCACGGCCATTTGGAGTTGCCAGCGAACAGCTTTCAGGTGAAATATGGTGGGCAGGTGTTTGCTCTACCTCACCATTAAGTACGTTGGCGGTTGATATTTTAAACATGTCTGCATCAACAGCTGCAACGGAAAGAACATTCAGCACATACGGTTTTATACACAGCTCAAGACGTAATCGATTAACCGATGAGCGTGCCGGGAAATTAACTTACATTTTGCAGAACTACAACTTGAAGAGATCAGAAGTTGGTACAACTGGTAATGAAGATCTATCTATTCCTACAGAATCAGATAAAAATACAGGTCAGTTATTTGTTGAAGAAGATGTAGAGTCATATTTATTCAAAGAAGAGGGTGATCTGGAGCTACATGTACATACTTCGAATTTGGATTTGAATGAGTATGACTTATCCGGTCAGGAAGACCCAAATACTGATTAAATGGTTGATAATTTGGGATATTGAATAAGATGGTTTAATTTAAGTCTGAAACTGAAGTCTGAAATTGATTATTTATTTTTATTTTTCCATTGAAATATATATGATTTGTTTACACGTAGATTATGTTTTATCTGTCTCTTTGACCAATACTCGTTTTTTTACTTTTACGGGTATTGTATGGTGTAAATTGAAATTAAAATATGACATAAAACGTTCGTTACCTGTTTTACCCATGTTACCGGTAATAATACCGGTAATATTACCGAATTTTAAATTACCGGGAATTTTACAAGACTACCTGCAACTGGTAATGACAATAATACATCCCATACGGATAAAAAAGAGTTAGATAAAGACGCAAATTAAACATTAAACCGGAATAGAAGACGAGATAAGAACACGAAAGTTCAATGACAGACTTAACTAGAAATGGCGGAAACAAACGAGGTTTCTAGAAGCCAATTCATCATCAAAAAACAAATGCTCTAGAAAAACAACCGGCTCTTAACATTTGGCTAACTACACAAGAGAAATGCCTTGAAGCCCCAAGCAATATGTTAGAAAGGTCTCTATAAATGAAATGGCAAACTGTCCCTAACAGAAAAATGTAAGCAACCACAAATAAAACATTCAGACTAGTAACTTGGGATTCAAGTGATCTAATGCATCATGTTCCAGAATAAGAAATTTTTCTTAATACTAGAAAGGTGGATATATTATCGGAAACCCATTTTACTTTAGATTCATACCTAAAAATATATGGATACAGTGGTTGTCACATCATTCATCTGGCAAGAAGGTCAAAAGGAGGATCAATAGTGGTTATAAAGAGCACCAAATAAACCACTGCATAGACTTTAAAATTAAAGTGTTATTTTGAACCGTATAGCCAACTTAAAAGTAGGGCTGTGGCCTATATAAACTAAATTAAAGAAGGCTATTGCACAATATTTAAATCATTCGCATCAAGTGTCAATAATATTTATTGGGGATCAAGAGTAGCCTCTTAAAAAGGATTAAAACCGTTTGCAGCTGGACGTCTATGTAGTTGCGAATTTAATTCTAGAGAATAAGAGCAAGAGTGAAAGAAAGCAGTGAGGTGATCATGTCGGATCACATACCTGTTATTATGACAATCAAAGCAACGATTGTTAAAAAGAAAACTAGTCCAATTGACTAACCTGCTGGGTAAAATTCTAAAAACTAGTTGAAGATAACACTAATCTTCAGGTGCCAATTAAAAATCTTATACAGCTAGGAGAAGAACTAGAACAACTTAACAGCAGCAAATGTGATGATGTCGTAATAATGTCATTTATCTGGAGATTAAGGAACTGGTTGCAGCAAAACGAAAAGCAAGAAAGGCCTGTTAAAGAAGTTGAGCACCAGATTATAAAATAATACTAGATTTTTGCCCCATTAAACTAAAGTTGCTAATTAAAAAATTTAAGAACGAATCTAATACCTGAATGTCCATTTCGGGGAAAATATACCAAATATTCCCATTGGAAAGGACAAAAAGTTTTAAAAGGGCTGAACTTCAAATTACTATACGTTTAAAATGAAGATGCGAAACAAGGTTTATAAGTGCAAAGCAAAAGGCTTCTGATAACAAACACGGACAGAAACTTACACAAAAATAATTTGTGGAAACTGTCGAGGTCAAAATTTTAGAATTAATAAAAGTACGTAAAGTTTTAAAATAGACACAATAATAAAAAAATTTATTCCAAGTTATAAAAAAATCGTTTTGCGACCAGTTACAGCAATATAATTTGGGCTATGAAATTTCCTAGATTTGTATTTAAATTTTTGGATAATAGGATTAGGTACCGATTTTACGAAAATGCAAAAATTAGAACATGGTGCTTTATAGAAACCATTTTCACCAGGCAGCTGAAACTTCTGGAGATATGTTCACACATTACTTTCACTTCTGGACAAGGTAGTTAAGGTGCTTCCAAACGCAATAATCTGCACACCTGCAGAAAAGACCTGAATTTGTTTTAACCACCTTTTATACATATATAGGGTTTTCCAATAAGAAGTTTCATTTTGAGTTCTATTTGTCATCTTTGGACATTTGACAAGTAAAAACTACGCCATTGCTAAAAATGGTACGATACCCGCCTTAAAAACGCATTGAAATTGTTACAATTCACTACAAAAATGGTGAAAATTTTGCCACAGTCACAGTTCGCAAAACTAAAGCACTTTTGGGTCGTCGTGAAGCACCTTCTCGGCCGGCAATAGTTAAATTGGTGGAGAAATTTAAGCTTTTCGGACAGGTTAGTGATGTGAAGAATCGATACTGTGTGCGTCGCTCAAAAACAACTGAGAGTATTGCTGCTGTAGCCCATAGCGTTGACGTAAACCCAGGTTTGTCGATTCCTCGTCGATCTTTAGACATTCCACAAACGATATTTCAACGTATTTTGCATAAAGACTTAGATCTTAAGGCTTTTACACATCAGTTAACACAAGAACTCAAACCGTTTGATCACCTTAAACGTCGTATCTTCGATGATTGGGTCCTTCAAAACCATCAAAATTATCCGGATTTTCATCGGAAAATCATCTTCAGTAATGAGGCTCATTTTCACCTCGGAGGGTTCGTTAATAAGCAGAATTGTCGCATTTAGGGCCCAGAAAATCAAAGAATGAAAAGCCGCTCCATCATGAACGTATCACTGTTTGGCACGATTTTTGGACTGGCGGTGTGATTGAACCTTACTCCAAAAAAGCCTGGTGCAACTGTTACGGTGAATGGATTGCGCTACCGAGCTAATATTAATGACTTTTTATGGCTGGAATTGGAAGATATTGATGTGGACGACGTTTTTTTTCAGCAAGGCGACGCTATGTGCCACAATTTCAATTTTGCAAGAAAAGTTTCCTGATCGTGTTATTTCTCGAAGAGGTGATCACAGATGTTGTGATTTAACATCTTTAGACTTTTTTCTTTGGGACCACGTGAAAGATAGGGTCTATGCCAATGCTCCACAATCGATTCAACACCTTAAAGATGTAATTCGTGAAGTTGTCCAGGACACACAGCCGCAAATGTGCGAATTGGTCATGGAAAATTTTGCGCCAACTGGCGCCATTTGGTTAATATCGTATTCAAATGTTAATGAAATACCTTCCTCTTTACAATGACATAAACATTCATTGCTTTCTCTTAAAAAATACTCGTTTTTCTAATATCAAAATGAAACCTCGTATTGGAAAACCCTTTATATTGAGAGCCATTGTGGCTTTAGACAAAATTCCATTACCAAAGAGGAAAATATAAGGTATTTAATAATCAGCACGGAATATTTTAGAATCTGACAGTGAAATTTATTTTGTAATTTTGACATTGCAGAACTTGGTGATACACTGAGCATCAGCGAAGCAATGGATTTTTTTTGATAACGACTTTTTTTATTTAGTTGTTTCTCAAACCAATTTATACCACTTCCAAGTGAAACAATTTCATAAAATTCTGCTAAAACTATACCCTGGGTTACAACTAGCGATATTAAGAAGTTTCTTTATTTAAGATATTGATGGGACACACTAAAAAATCACATTGAAAAGATTACTTGTCAATGGACACTTTGGTTGAAGCGCCAATATTCCATAAAACTATCAGCATGATGAGGTTCCACCAAATTCTTACATTGCATTTTTCCATCTCATTGATAATGCACAAAATACATCTAGTAAAGACAGACTTTGTAAAATTAAGTACAGATCAGCAATTTAGCGAACAGCAATTTCTTTCAAAAAAGTATAAAGTTGTCAAAAAACAGCATTATTGTTGATTACTCTGAAAGGTCACAAAATAAACTAATATACAAAAGTAGTAAGAAGTATAGCTAGAAACTGGGTTTCTGTAGAGTCAAATGAATGCCTAACACTACAAGGCAGTTCTTATTGTACTTCATAAAGAGCTCATTACAAAGATTCATCTTTCCGGCTTTCAGGTAAACTTAACAACTGCCTTTTAGAACAAATAGTCACTGGCACAAAAATTAATCCTACAAGAAGGTATGCTATTCAAAAGAAAAGCGAAGTAACACGAGATATTTCTGCAAAACCTGTTGTGTACCACTACTAGTATGGTGACCATACAGTTTATCATACCAAAAAAAATTTTAGGTTGTATAAAAAATATGACCAAAGTTTCATTCAGTATAAAAATCGGGAAAAATTTGATTTGCAATAAATAATTTTCAATGGGAACTTTTTTTAGTGATAAGTATATGTATTATGTATGTCCTTATTGACCATTTGTAATTGATGATCAACAAATAAATGACTAACTAGTAAATCTAAAGAATTAAGATGAGCCTCTTCACGAGATGAATTAAATTGAGAAAAATATTTTCTTCCAAAAACAAGAAATTTTTTATTTCTGTTTCCATCATTTTCCATCCTATTTAATTCAAATCAATTAAGTTAAGAAGCATATCTCTCCGCAATCCCACAAAAAAAATCAGGACACGACAAATTGGGTTCTCTGGAAGTATCATAAAATTGAAATCAATTTAAATCACGTACACCATTTAAACCATTTCACATAAAAATTATCTCCATAAATTGTCTTCACGATACCAAAAAGTACATTTTTTACTACCTTAAAAATTGCTTAACAAATTAAAACCCATTTAAAATTAAAAAAAAAAAAATTTGGAAATTTCTCGCGCGATTTTATAACATGAAAACACACCAGGAATGAAAAATCTAATTAAAATTATAACAGCAAAAAAAAAATGAGAGCTTTTTTTTATTTTCTATTGTACAGCTTTTCCGTGTACGCACTTTTACGTGTACGTGTGTGTTTGGTGTTGCGTTGATGGGATGCCGACGAAATAATTATTGTTCAAAAATTAAAATTAAAACATTCAAATTTAAGGAATAACTGTAGATTTCATAGCTATCGTAAAAAAGCTTTAACAAGCACAACAAGTACAGAAAAAATAACAAACAAAAAAAGTTTCAACTCGCGCTTTATATTTTTAATGTCTACATTTGTAATGTGTATACAAAACAAAAGAATAAGGAACGGGGTGAATAATAATATACACGCAGGGTACGGTATACGATGTGTATTGGATGGAAGTGTTACATGGAGCTTTTCACCAAAATTGTTAAAATATTCTATGATTATTTTCTTCGTCGTTTGACTTTTTGCCATCCGCTGTATTTGTTTTATTTTATGTTTATTTATAATTAGATTGAAGTAATGTAACACAAGTAGCTTAAAAGTATTAATAATAAGTCTCAAAAGATATTATAAAGGAAAAGGAGGCGCATTGTGAAAAACACGCAAAACAAAAAAAAAAAAGCAGCATCATTTAAAAGTTGATTTTATTCTCTTTAGAGATTTTCTTAATTTAATCTTACATTAATTTTTTTTTGTGTTTTCTTGCTCTGTATCATTTCAGTAACAACATGCCTCCGACTGGTGCGTATTGGTGTGCCCGCATACAAAATACGTGGTGAAACGGCAATATTAGAATGTATATACGAATTACATAATAAAAATAATTACGGAATAGATAATGTGTTCGGCACGAATTATGAGAGTAGCGAACAAAATGATGAAGCAGAAACACTGTACTCAGTGAAATGGTATAAGGATAATGAAGAATTTTTTCGTTATGTACCAAGTATGATACCATTTGTGTCTAGTTTTCGGGTGGATGGTATCCGGGTGGATGTAAGTACTTTTTTTTTTTTCAAATATATAAAAACATAAATAATTTAAAGTTCAAATTACTTTTGTGATTTTAAATTGGTTAGGAAATCTTTTATTTTTATGTGCGATACATATAAAATGGTAAAAATGGAAAAATAATTTTCTTATATACAGATAGACATATATAGAGTATTTTCTTATCGGTTATATACTTGTTTCTTTCATGCGCTTCGTAACAATACATTTATATGTAAAGACTCTAGAGATAACTGAATAACAAACAATATAAAGAAAAATTGTTTACGAAACAATAAAAATAAGAAGAATTTAATAACTTTTTTTGTTATTTCGAATTTTTTGTTTACTTCACTATAAGCCATCAAGATATACGAGAATTGCTTTTAATGTCTGGGATGAACAATATGAAGTGTGTCGTTTTTTGCTTGGAATAAAGTCCTAAATATCGATTTGGAATTTAAAAATATGCTAAACAAGTGATTTATACTTTAAAACTGTCAACAGGGACTGTTAATCTGTTATGTCAGGCAATATTAATTTATTAATTTGTGATTGATTTTGTATAAAATAGACGACCTAATCGACACCCTTAATCTATTGCAAAATCATTAGGATTAGTAAATTTTTTTGCTAATTGAGGCAAACATATTTTAGTCAATTAATTAGGCAATTGCAGAGGAGGTGGTGCAGATCGCTTGTAATTACTTTGAATAACCGAACTTATTTCTATATACAATAACTCACGTTGACTGAATATTGTTTGATAGAATTTTTGAATTATAAATCGAAAATGTGTAAGAATCACAACAATCAGTTTCGATCGGATAAGATTACTGATTTGAAAAAATAAGTCTTCTAATCAGGTCACGAAGACTGATGTTGTTTATTTTATTTTATTTTTCATCTATATTCTATTTATACAACTAACTTTTCGTGTTTACGAATTTATTATATTTTACTTTGGTTTTTCGATTGTAATGGTGTTTGTGATTTTTCCGTTTATTGGTCTATTTTAAGTACTCTCGAATTAAATTTATCCGCGATCCAACGTTAATGAAAAGAAATGTATGGGGTAGTTGGGAAGTTTATTTTGTATAAGTAAGTGTCTAAATGGAAGAATTTCCTACGGTTGTCTATTTAATTCAAAAGTGCTGAAAACAGACCATTATACGAAAAAATTACAAACACCATTACAATTGAAAAACCAAAGTAAAATGGATTGTTAAGTTAAACTATAGCTGGAGACAATCGTAGATACCATGTTGGGTAAGTATAATGCTATTGCCGTGACATTTCGATCAACAATCAAAAAGGATTACGAAATAGTAAAAGAAAACCCCGTACACGTATTAATTTTACAAATCATTATACAAAAAATTAGAGGAACAGCGGACGCGGCACTCATATCGTACAATAATTTAGCTATAATTGGGGGTTATAAACAATACTGATCCTACTAATGTTAATCATTAATTATCTTTTACTTTAAACAAAGTGAAACTCGATAGTTACAGTACAGGTACTACGAGATACTAATCGAGCTTTAAACGTGATCATCAGAAGATTAAATGGATTGGATTTTTAAATTGTTAACCATTAAAAGACCAGACCTTATCGGAGGCATATTCGACTTGCCTTCAAATTCAAAATCCTAACCCTGTCACTACATAAAAAAAAATTTAATAATACGGTGACGGTTTCAGGTAAGACCCGAATTATTACAACCTGAATCATAAACGGGATAGAATTTCTGACACAAGAATGATTTTTCCATCTAGAACAAGAAGAAAAAAAATTCCCAATACAAGGAATATATAAATAACCACACTGATTTCGAAGTTGAACCAGAAAGAGGGGACACTATTGAAGCAAATTTCACATCAAGCGCCTCTCAAGTATATACCATAAGTTAAAATATAAGTCCAGCAAATTGTAAATGCCAATACTCAAGAACAGGCAAATCAAAACTACAAGCCACCTCCAATCTACTTACGCAAATCGATACACACAAGGTAGTGCAAGAACTCAAATCAAGCGTGTTAACGAGGTAAAAATTCAAACACATGAGGTCAACGACTATAAAAAGGTCATTAATTTTTACGATGCTCACAACAGAAATTATTATACATACCGATTGAAGTCTGCAAAGGGTCTCTCAGTCGTTATTAAAGGTAACGATGTTCAAGTTGAAACAACCGAAATCCAGGCTGTGCTTGTTGAAGATGGATTTAAGATACAGAATGTATATAGAATCATGAACCGCTTGAAGCAACCACAACCAATGGTCAAAGTTGAACTGGATCCATCCGAAAGCATTTTGAAAAAGGGAGCAGTTCATCCAATATATAAACTAAAATACCTCATACACAGACGTATAACTGTTGAAGAACCAAAGAAAAGGTCCGGACCAATACAGTGTTTAAACTGTCAAGAATATGGTCATTCAAGGACATATTGCAAGTTGATATCAGTGTGCGTTGTATGCGGCGAACTACACAAAACCAAAAGTTGCCCAAAACCAAAGAACTCTTCAACTGAAAGGTAATGCAGTAATTGCGGTGGAAACCACACTGCAAACTACCAAGGATACCCAGTCTACATAAATATTAGTCAATAGTCACGTCCCGGGAGGCAGTATAAAACTACAGCAGATGCGCAGAACAATATACCTCCGTATACGCCAAATGACTCTCGTTCGCACAGAACTCCAACCAGCAAACCAACATACGCAAGCGTTCTTCAAGGTGAATCCTCAAATGTTGAACCTACCTCGAATAACTGCATGCAAATGTTGACGCAATTAATGACAACAATGCAAAATATGCTACAAGCAATGCTACAAAATCAAACCACTATGATCCAGAAACTAGAATGTCTCCGATAAACTGTCTGAAGATATGCCACTGGAACGCAAACGGTATAAGCCAACACAAACTTGAATTAGAACATTTCCTAGCTAAACACAAAATTGATCTTATGTTAGTTTCTGAAACCCACTTAACGGATAAACACAATTTCAGAATTAATGGTTACGAAGTTTATGATACAAAACATCCCTTGGGCAGAAGTCGAGGAGGAACTGCTATAATTATAAAAAAGCGGATTTGTCATTATGTTCTAAATGAATATAGCACTGAGGAAATTCAAGCAACCTCCGTGTGTGTTGACCTCGACAAAGAAAGCTTAGTCATCACTTTAATATATTGCCCTCCAAATAATAACGTTTCGGCAGATATCTTCAAACGATTTTTTGCAACCCTGGGTCGTCGATATATATATTATAGCCAAAAATGCTTAATAATAAACGTAACGTAAAACTGATTACAGATTCGGAATCAGCGTTAAATTTGCAAGCGGATTGCATTAATTTAAAATCACATTTTGGTATTTAAAAAAAACTTGAATACATCCATCGTTTTATGGTCGCCGGCGACTTTAATGCCAAACATATTTACTGGGGTTCAAGACTGACTACTCCAAGGGGACGTCAATTAATGAATGTTATTCAAAAAAACCACTACGATGTTGCGTCGTGTGGCCATCCAACTTGTTGGCCTACTGATCGTCGAAAAATTCCTGACGTCCTAGATTTTGCAGTCACAAGTAAAATAAACAGAGAAATAATCCAAGCTAAACCACTTTTAGAATTATCTTATTCTTGGATGTTGCCCAAGCATTCGATAAAGTTTGGCACGAGGGCCTGCTTCATAAAATAAAACTTAAATTGCCAGAAATTTACCAACTTATGAAGTCGTATTTGTCAAATCGCAGATATTACAATATGTCAAATACAACACCTCTAAATCGAACGAGAAAAACATTCTGGCTGGAGTACCTCAAGGTAGTGTGCTTTGCCCAATGTTATATTTAATTTTCACTTCAGATCTACCAACGTCTTCGCAAATTCTAACGTCTTCTTTCGCAGATGATACGGCAATCGTATGTAGCCATAAAAATTTAAAAACGGCGTCCGAAATTCTGCAACAACATATTTATGATATCTAAATATGGCTAAAGAAATGGAAGATAAAGGTCAATGAAGAGAAATCGACCCACATAACATTCACTTTAAATAAACTTACTTGTCCGCCTGTCACAATGAACGGAATACCAATCCTCAATAAAATGGAGCAAAATATCTAGGCGTCCATCTAGATCGACGGTTAACTTGGCGAAAACACATTGAAATGAAAAGAGACCATATCAAACTAAGAATTGATAAAATTTATTGGTTGATGGGGAAATATTCAACTATTGACCTAGAATACATACTTCTTCTGTATAATACAACGATTAAACCAATTTGGTCGTATGGTTGTCAATTATGGCAATCAACCTCAAATTCGAATATCGACATTGTCCCACGAACACAGTCAAAAATTCTGAGAATGATTACAGGAGCACCCGGGTTCGTAAAAAACAAAAATATACATAAGGACCTTAGCATCCTTACTGTCAAAGACGAATTGAAAAATATGCGGATCAGCTATGCAGGGAAACTGGTATCTCATCCGAATTTGCTGGCGCGAAACCTACAAGATATACCTACGTCTTCGCGATTAAAGAAGAAAACGATGGCTGTAATAGCATAAATTAATTAAGTTTACTTATTGAACAAAAGTAGATTCTGCTCCCGCAGATTTACATAATTACCTTAGTTTTTAAGATTTGAAAACTTATTTTATTTTCATGTTATGAAAGATTCAATAAATAAAGATAATTGTTCAAAAAAAAAATAAATAAAAAAAAAATATTAAGATTTCATATTGATGCTGGGACTAATACAAATTGTATTAGGCCACACGCTATAGACGCCTAATCGATAAGAAAACCACTTAACATCAAATCAGTATAGGAAGCGATATAAGGACCAAATATCAGCAGCTATATTCAAACGCTATGTCTGTTATTAGAACGACAGTAAACGAGTCCATTTACAACAAAAAACTACCTATATCAAATCAACGTGAAAGCGGAAGTATATGTGCAGATCCATAAACTTTACAGCTGAGGTATTATAAGACTTTCAGACAGCCCTTAATATTCACGGAATCAATAACATGATTTTGAAAAAAAAATGGAAGGTATCAAAAAATAACAGATGGTTATAACCACCAAAGTAACGATAAGCTTTGAACGTCTAAATTCAGATTAAAGAATGCATCCGTGATATTCCAAATGATGATCGACGATATTTTAAAACAAGACACAAGCAAAATAAATAGTTTTTGAAGGAGAAACCAGAAAAGAATATTTGAAAAAAGTCAACAAAATAAAACAAAGTTTTTAAAAGAAGATATTCTTGGGCTATGAAATAACAAACTCGGGGATTAAAGCTAATCCCAAAAATTAGAAAGTACAAAAACAAAAGGAGTACAAAAACGAAAGGAGTGCGTGGCCTAACATCATTCTGCAGTCGTTTTTTTAAAATGGCAAAACCATAGAAAATAAAGATAAAGCTAAAAGGACAACGAGATGAAAGCCAAGCAACAGCTAGAGAAACTGTTATCATCAGCAGAGCTACTGCTATGTCCAGACGTCAAAAGAATAAGTCTGCTTACTACAGATGCTTCAAACCACTGCATATGTATTATCGCAGGAGGAAATTGGTACAAAAATCACCAAATTACGTTCATATTTGGACCTTTGAAAAACCCAATCAAGAAAGAAATGCAAGGAAAAATAAAGGAGAAAATAGATCATTAGATCCTAACCTTCGCACTCATCAATAGAAGGAACAATAGCAAACTCAAAAAATGGAAAATACGGATAAAAAATGTAGTTACGAGTTGGTATATAAACCTGCGGAACCACAGGTAAGGTAGCGAATGCATCCATTGTGAAGGTTGATATTTGAAGTAAGCACCCTTACATCTTCAAGTGATGGCACAATAAATAGTGATGAAGTCGAGGATGGTACCCAGCTATGCAAACATTGCGATGTTTCACATCCAACTATACTCCAAGATCATCAACAGCACTTATTCAACAAGACATACAAGATAAAAAAAAACTTCTAGAATAGTCAAGGATGTCTGAAAATACACTCAAATTTTTAGAAATTTGGAAAGAATATAAATATGATTGGCATCCCAACAAACCAGAACTTCAGGAAACGTCTATTGATCTAATCGATATAAAAGGCGAAAAAATCATCACGTTTAGCGATAAATTTGCTAAAATCACAAAAAATTTCCAAATAAAAGATAACACAACATTATACCAGAGGGATAAAATTATAAAGGTACTCCATAATTTCAGAACACCGAGAAAAATGATAATGGACAACGAATTTAGTTACCGACCAAATGAACACACACAGTGGTTAAAGCTTTGGCGTTTGGATCGGGAGGTACCGTGTTCGAGTCCCGATAGGGGCAGGATGCAAACGAAAATTTGTATCAACAGATTACCATCTATGATTAAAAGGAACACAACAACGACCCCCCCAGCTGCGTGCAAAATTCATGGGACAACCCGTTTTCCATGTCCAGTAATAAAGGTGGCATGAGGATATGCAATGCGTCTTTGATTTGGCATAACTGCGTAAATTAGGACAATACAAATGAATTACGAAAGAGCGGGGAGTGAAAACAGGTAATTTAAAAGTGAAGTGCATGGAACGATAGAAAGGGTTCAATTCACAAAAATTTAAATACCAAGGGATTGATCAATATCATAGTAAACAGATACAGCAAAGTGTGTTCCCGTTGTTATTTTTTTGTTGAACAATTTAAAAATTAAAACTATGCAATTTCGGCTATGTGTTGGTCTACAACACAACAACGCGTTTTAGTTATTCAAACTTATTACAAAAATGATCGTTCTGTAAAAAAAAACATTTAGTAAATTAAGTGTTGATTTTGGTCAAGATGGACGTCTTACAGAGCATGAAATTTCCAAAATTGTTGAACGTTTTGAAGAAACTCGAACACCATCGCATGTCGAACACCATCGTATGTGAACACCATCGTCCAATTCGTATTCGTTGACGTTCGGATGCAGACTAGCCATGGTGGTTCTTTTTCAATGAACATTTTAGAATTTCAAACATACATTGTTTTTTTAAGATAAAAAATTAGCAGATGGAACACTCTTTACAGTACATACTGTCATTGTAGTTTGAAAATCAAACTATTGTTTCTGATGTAGTTATCGATTGATCATAATAACTTGCACTGAGTGTAAAATACGGATACCCTTTTTGTCCCGAAAATGTTCGATTGATCAAAAAAAATTGTACTGACAGCTAAATTTTATGAAACCGAGTAATTTTTGCTACACTGGGTCTTTTGGTACAGTAACCCCTCTTTTCACGCACACTAACAACTGTATTGTCATTTTGCTGTCATTTTGGATTTGGCGATTGTCAATTACGTACGTTATGCTCAAAAGCTAACACACACACTTCAAGATTATTATTTTTCGTATACCATTTAACGATTTAATTTCATTTAGGAAAATATTAGAAATTGTCCATCATTGACTTACGGTTGACATCCTAAACATATCATATAATGAAGACCCTTAGACGAAATTAACGAGATACGAAATTTAAATTTTCTTTTATTATCCTTTTGATTTGTAATTAACCTAAAATTAAAATTCAAAAGAACAAGGTAACGTCTATCCCAAAGGCAATCTACCTAAAATAATTACATCCATCGAGATTCGAATATAATTAATATAATATTTACAGCTTACCTAATTTCTTAGTATAAATCAGAAAATAAACCAAAAAATTTCTGGACAAGTAAAATCTCAGAAAATTTCTTTTGTATACATCATGGAAATCATCAAGTCAATCCCAGTACGATAAAACTTTTCTTGTTATACTTTTTTGTACAGCAAGCCATTTCCATCATCTTGTATTATAACGATTTTCACTCATATTTTCATGGAGTTTAAGTTTTTCATTCTGTGTTAAGAATATAGAACTTGAAAAGCTTAGAAAAATTTCCTTTAGTGGAGCAAAATCCTTTTTTTTTCTTAACCAAAGTGAAACATCCGTTTTCATTTTCGTATCTTAATCAAAAATCGTGTCAAAAAGCTTTTTTGTGTGTGAATATTTTTACTTTCATATACAGACTGTGTACAGTATTAATTTTTGAGATACAGCTTTTCAAGTATATAACTTATATAAGTAGATGTTTTGAAAAACAATATGTCTGTTTAATTTAGGATACGATAACCCCTCAATATTCTGAATGAGTGTAACATACATAATATTCACATGAACGCATTTAATCCTTTTTGATTTAATTTTTGGGAGTGAAAAAAAAAACTTTGACTCGTATATTTCGCAAGAATGTATAATTGGTTCATTACATCGATTTTAGATGATTGCAAAATTTTATTTTAGATTTTAAAATTATTTTTAAATGTTTGCTTGTTTTTTTATTACAGGATGTTGCATCAAATAGTACGCACGTAAAATTACGTTCAGTGACGCTGCGCTCCACGGGATTATATCGGTGTGAAGTATCAGCTGAAGCACCTAGTTTTGCATCTGTGCAAGGCGAGGGTAGAATGGAAGTAGTATGTAAGTACACAATTTTTTATTTATGTTAACAAATATTTTAGAAAAACTGTGTGAATTTTGAAATCAAGAAATATCTATACAAATAATGACGAAACATTTTTAAAAATTACGCATTAATAGTTTCATTCTGTCTTTTTTGACGAAACAGATGCATTATGAAAAATAAAAGTTTCTTGTTTCTCCTGATATACCCGTATACATTGATCTAAATATGCCTAACGTTTAAAACATCCGGTAACTAATATTTTAAGGAAAAACGAAATTGTTGGTAAAACCACGCCAATTTAAAATTTAATAATTTAAATTCACGTGACATAACGAGCGCAGCGCACAATAAAGAACCTGTATATAAAAAGAAGAAAAATATGTATTTAATTATATTTGTTCCACAAAAGCTTTAGAGAATCAACAACAAAATGTTACTCTTTCTCCATGCTCACCTGTAAGCAGGAATTTATAATATGTTATATGTATATGGAAACTTTTGAACCATTATAGCAATTGTGCTCACAAATTTAACACAAAAAGGTTTTGGCAGCTAAGAATAACCTTGGGGATGTTAACAAATATTATATATGTATTAATGTTGGTTGTTGTCGACCGTAATTATAAAGAAACCATCATGAATCTTATAAACACGACTAGCGGCGGCCTATTTTTCTTAAATGCACTTGGTGGCACAGGCTATATATTCCCCAAAAATCCGATATTGGCTGAAATACGTATGAGGCAGGAGGTGGCGCTTGCTATTCATATTATCTGGTATAGCGGCCACCCTAATGGCTGGAGTGCAAACAGCTCACTCATTTTTGAAGTTACCTCTAAATATTGCCACCAAATATGAGAACCCTACCTGTAATATAAGCAAGAGTTCTGGTCAAGCTCAAGTGTTAAAATTGTATAAACTCATCGTATGGGACAAGTGCACGATGACACATAGAAAATCATTGGAAACAGTTAACCGTACATTACAAGCCCAAAAAACGAGTAGTGAACTGATGGGAGAGTATAAATGGTTTATGCTGGTGATTTTCGCCAAACGCGCCCGTAATTACGCGGTCAACACCTGCTGATGAGCTTAACGCCTGCCTGAAAGCTTCAGCTCTAGGGACAAAAGTACAGAAACTACAATTGTCAACAAATCTGCGAACTCGTATTCATAAACGAACAGATGCACAACAATTTGCAGCGAAACTGCTGCAAGTTTGCGGTGGCACTTTCCCCATTGATATATTGACAGGCGAACATCCATTGAGCGTTCATTGAGCAGCTGATTCAGTAAATATACCCAAACATTAACAAAAACTTCAGAAATCGTGATTGGCTATGCAAAGACGATATCCTTGTACCCAAAAATGAAAGCGTGAATCAAATTAATGAACAGATACAGAACCAAAAAACAGGCACTGCTACCACATACAAGTCATTTGATTTTGTAGTGGACATCAATAATGCCGATTATTCCTCACTGGAATTTCTGTGTCAAAAGTCGTTTGCCAAATGTCGGAAAGGACGTATTCATACTTTGCATACCATTGATACCAACTGACCTGCCATTCAGCTTGAAACCCGTTCAGTTTCCAGTTAGACTTTCATTTGCCGTAATCATCAACAAAGCTTAAGGAGAATCCCTTAAGTTTTCAAGCGTAAATTTGGAAAGTCCTTGCTTCTCTCATGGCCAGTTGTATGTGGCATGCTCAAGAGTAGAGACTTCAAAAACTGTGTATGTTTTAGTTCCAGGAGGAAAATCAAAAAATGTGGATTTAACTCACTTAAGTATATCTAATTAGTTATAAAGTTAAAAAAACAACTATTGAAGTTCAGCAGTTCAATTTTTACCCGGTCAAAGCCGGGTACTTTATAAAATGCAAAATCTGCATCCCTAGATATACCGCAGTGTGTCAAATCTAGTTTATCTAGGAATTAGCTAATTCATTCTCATGCTTTAATCCTAAATAAAAATGATTATCAAAATTTTAGTTAATTTAATTTGGCTAAAATTAATGAGATTGCTCATGTCGGCTCGGGATGGTTACATTTGCAAATTTCGATATTTTTATGGTTTTCCAAAGGGGTTGGGATCGTTTGTCTACTTCTTGAAATTCCGCTTTTTTAAATCTGCTTTTCAAAAGCCCACGTTACCAAATCTCATAACTAGGATATTTTTGCACAAATTATGGTCAAATTTACATATGCAAAACTGAACTTGGATTTTAACATAAATTCGTGAAGTCCTCGAATTAGACTATTCTAAATGGAACTAAATTTATGATGTAAAATTTAGGTTATATTGAGCTGGATTGTGATTCTAACATTTATTTTGACTTAAGCTTTGAATGTTGGCCATGGTGAATGGAAATGAGCCATTTCTTAACCTAGAATGGACATACTTGAGGTATCGCTCTAGATTAAAATTCTACTCGGAATTAAGCATTGCCAATTAAACTTGGCCATTTCTTCTTTATACTGAAAGGTGCTTCGAAATATCCAGTATGATTCGGAGCCAACAACCATTTCATGCATTTGTATTGACTAGAAGAAGATTATCAAAAGACCGCTTTTAAAATATTTTTTTATTAATTCGGTTAAAAATAAAAAAGAAAACAACGAACTCATCGAATAAAAGAATCACTGTGAGCCAGATATACTCTTATTTGACTAACCTTAAATCAATGCAATCCATTCGATGACAAAACTGGGACATACATCATATAAATATTATTTTCAAATGATGTAAATTATTCGATCCACTACAAACCACTTAGTTCGCTGTGAATGAGCAGATTTTGCTCAAAACGGCATAGGTTGTATAAAATGGATTTTTATATCTTTGTCGTGTCATATCTAATAAATACCTAAAATCGTTCTTGGTTATGAATCAAAATGGATTAGAATTCTGCATAAGTGGTTCAGAAATTTTGAAGTGAATTTTGATATTTTAAATACGATTATTATTTATTATGAAATAGCCAATTTCCATCCCACATGGTCAAAATTCAAAACTTCAGCCAAAATTGATGTAAGAATCCCAATCCAGCTCTACAACCTAAGTTTGACTATGATTGATTAAGAAATTACCATGTTCCATTAAGACTGGTTCAAATCAAGAACTTCAAGTTAGATTCATGTTATAAACTTAATTGAGTTGTACAAACCAAATTTGACCATGATTTGTTAAGAAATGGCTTACTTATGTACATTTAGGATAACCAAATGCCGGAGCATCATTCAAAATTCGAGATAAAATCCAAATTAAAATCTGCATTCCAAATTTGACAATTATTGTGTGGGAATTGGCCGAGTTCCATTGAACATGGCCAAATTTCAAAAGTTCTTAAAAAATCCTTATTAAAATGCAAATCACATTCAATAGTTTGACCAATATCAATCAAAAAATGGCCGAGTTTTTAAAAACATGTAGATAAAAAGTATTTGGGCTAGTTTTTTTTTAAGATTTCACCAAAATCGGGATTCTAATTAGCGGCATTCTTAAAAGCGGGATTTTAAAAAGAGGGATTTCAAAAAAGAGAAAATTTAAAAAGCTGAATTTTGAAAATCAGTATTGGCTAAAGTTAAGATGACGTATACATCGCCGAAATCGGGTAAGATAAATATTTTTTGAAGATTTTTTAATGTAGGTTTGTGTATATGGCCTTTAGGAGATGCAAGACATATATTTCGGAAAAATTTCCACATTTTCCACGAAAATTTTGAAATTTTTCATAGTGTTTTGAAATATTTTAAAATGTTTAACTTTTGGTATTCGGTTATGATTTGATATAACTCAAAAATTAATTTTTGCGTCGTTTTGTTATACAGTGGTCATTTTGTGAATAATTGTTTCTATCGTAATAAGTATAGATTTTCCTTTTCCAAAATGGATCCCTCCTTAAACATCATCAAATTAGTTTCTGGTCTATTTTCCTTGCGGTGGAAGAGATTAATGTTAAGTGGCTTCAAGGAGTTCCTAATTTTAGTATGTGAATTGCACAACAAATTTCGAAAAATTTTACGCTTAGTTACCATCCTTGCACAAAGGAGATGAATCTTAATTGACTTATAAGACTTCCCAATTTCAGTATAATAAATGCCTACATAAAAACATATACATTTTTGAAAACATTTCCTGGAGCAGTCTCGTACCTGGATATCAAATATCGGCATGCTTCATAAAAGTATTAAGATGGTTTTCACTTTTCGAAAGGAAAAGAAGGCTAAAGTGTTGATGACGTTTATATCGCGAAAATTGGGTAAGATGAAAATTTTTTAAATTTTTTATAAAAAATGTCTATGTGAGATTGTATTATTTGCATCTATCGTTTATAGGAGGTGCAAGCCAAAAATTTCATAATAGTTATCACATTTTCCGGGAAAATTTAACAATTTCATTTTTTTGGTGACAAGTTAAAAAATAAAAAAATAATAAATATTGAGTTTTTTAAAACTGCAACATTTTCCGCAAAAACTTAGAATTTTGATTAAGCTTAGGGCTTTGAGGAGTTTCCAATTTTAGTACATACAAACCTCTTTTATCCGGAAGTCTATTATCCGGAAAACGTTTTTTTTTATCCTTTCATTTTCTCTTTTATTTATATTATTTTCCAAAAATGAACTAATTTTTTTACTGTGTAATTAACTAAAATAAATTTAAAATCTTAATAAATGGCACTGAAGTTTAAAAAATATTAAAATATGCTGTTTTACTTTATAAAATTATTAAAAAAATCTTTTATCCGAAATTGTTTGCCCCAGTCGTTCCGGATAAAAGAGGTTGCATTGTATGTTTGCGCTTAGGTATTATGTTTGTGCAGAGGAGATGAATGGTAAGCGGCTTTGAACAGTTCTTAATTTTAGTATATGATATACCTACATAAAACATATTCAATTTTCAAAATATTTTGCAATCTTTGTATTTGCAGTAGTAATATGAAGCAGTTGATTATATTTATTCTAAAGAAGTGAAGGTTTGGGGCGGTAGTCCTCATTCTTTAATGTATAAGACAAATTAAAATAACCCAAACGTAATTTTTACCTGCTTCAAGATAGTTTAATTTTGAATTTTAAAAAAAACTGCAGATTTTTAATTTTTGAATGAACCAAAAAGTTTTATTGGAAAAACTGAAAATTTTCCGAAAAATGTGGTGATTTCTGCGAAAGTTTCTGGCTTGCCGCTTTTTAAAAATGATAGTTATAGAATCCTTGAAAGAAATTTTGTTGTAAAAAACTTTCATCTTACCCGATTTTGGCGAGGTATACGTCATCTACACTTACGCAAAAAAAAAAAATCAAAAATCATTTTTATAAAAACTATTTTCCCGGAAAATGTGATGATTTTTTCAAAATTGTTTTTTTGTACATCCTAAAAACATAACACAAAATTCTACGAAGAAAATGTTTTAAAATTTTTTATCATACTCGATTTTGGCGATGTATACTTCATCTTTAGTTACGCCAGCGGGTTTTTATTTCAAAAGATAGGCTTTTGATGATTTGGGACTTTGTAATTCGGCGTTTATTAATTCGGACTTTTGTACCAATCATCATTCAAAGAAAATATAATACCTTCGAAAATTTAGTCAACCTCATTTTCTTCTTCAAATTAGTAATTATAAAAAATATTCCACTGTGGAATCTTTAAAAGAGCATACCTAGAGAAGGGACGTGGAATTCAAATTCTCTTCCAGGTTTCTCCAGCCAAGTAAAATATAATACAGGAAAGGACAAAAATTAAAAAAATGTGTATTTAAAATAAGAAATAATAGAAAATAAACATATATTTAAAAAAAAAATTAAATTAAAATACCAGATGCAATTCAGAATAAATTGTTGATAAATTAATGATTGGAGAAATAAAAAATATTTAAAATAATAAATAATAAAATAAAGAGAAGGAAAATTATAAAATGATAAGTTAAAGAATATAAGATAATAAACAGTGATATTTAAATGACAGAACAAAATTAAAGAGATATGTATATACAAAAATTAAAAAATAAAATAATCTAAAAAAAATTAAAAATAGAATAAATAAAAATAAAAGGAAATTCTACTTAGAACATGTAATAGTGGGCTTAATAAATAAATAAGATTTTCCAAAAGCTTCAGCTTTTCTTTTAATAGAAATATCTATAATTTACTAAAATAATACTAGTACTAGTTAGAAGAAAAAACAAAATAAAAATATCGAAATTTGCAAATGTAACCATCCCGAGCCGACATGAGCAATCTCATTAATTTTAGCCAAATTAAATTAACTAAAATTTTGATAATCATTTTTATTTAGGATTAAAGCATGAGAATGAATTAGCTAATTCCTAGATAAACTAGATTTGACACACTGCGGTATATCTAGGGATGCAGATTTTGCATTTTATAAAGTACCCGGCTTTGACCGGGTAAAAATTGAACTGCTGAACTTCAATAGTTGTTTTTTTAACTTTATAACTAATTAGATATACTTAAGTGAGTTAAATCCACATTTTTTGATTTTCCTCCTGGAACTAAAACATACACAGTTTTTGAAGTCTCTACTCTTGAGCATGCCACATACAACTGGCCATGAGAGAAGCAAGGACTTTCCAAATTTACGCTTGAAAACTTAAGGGATTCTCCTTAAGCTTTGTTGATGATTACGGCAAATGAAAGTCTAACTGGAAACTGAACGGGTTTCAAGCTGAATGGCAGGTCAGTTGGTATCAATGGTATGCAAAGTATGAATACGTCCTTTCCGACATTTGGCAAACGACTTTTGACACAGAAATTCCAGTGAGGAATAATCGGCATTATTGATGTCCACTACAAAATCAAATGACTTGTATGTGGTAGCAGTGCCTGTTTTTTGGTTCTGTATCTGTTCATTAATTTGATTCACGCTTTCATTTTTGGGTACAAGGATATCGTCTTTGCATAGCCAATCACGATTTCTGAAGTTTTTGTTAATGTTTGGGTATATTTACTGAATCAGCTGCTCAATGAACGCTCAATGGATGTTCGCCTGTCAATATATCAATGGGGAAAGTGCCACCGCAAACTTGCAGCAGTTTCGCTGCAAATTGTTGTGCATCTGTTCGTTTATGAATACGAGTTCGCAGATTTGTTGACAATTGTAGTTTCTGTACTTTTGTCCCTAGAGCTGAAGCTTTCAGGCAGGCGTTAAGCTCATCAGCAGGTGTTGACCGCGTAATTACGGGCGCGTTTGGCGAAAATCACCAGCATAAACCATTTATACTCTCCCATCAGTTCACTACTCGTTTTTTGGGCTTGTAATGTACGGTTAACTGTTTCCAATGATTTTCTATGTGTCATCGTGCACTTGTCCCATACGATGAGTTTATACAATTTTAACACTTGAGCTTGACCAGAACTCTTGCTTATATTACAGGTAGGGTTCTCATATTTGGTGGCAATATTTAGAGGTAACTTCAAAAATGAGTGAGCTGTTTGCACTCCAGCCATTAGGGTGGCCGCTATACCAGATAATATGAATAGCAAGCGCCACCTCCTGCCTCATACGTATTTCAGCCAATATCGGATTTTTTCGAAAACTAAAAAGAATCACAAACATGTGTATAATTTCTCACAAACACAAACAATATTGATGACAAAAGCAATCCTTCATGAGTATATCACAACCAAATTTTGGTTTATTTAAACAACCTTTTGATAGTATGGACCACTATACAATCTCGCTTTATGGTGGCTGAAGTTAATATTTAGGGTATGTTATGGGAGAGAAAGGGCTGCACAAACTTCCTAACAAGATCAGAGCGATTCTTAAAATTCAAGCACCAACATCTCCAAAACAAACAAGTCGCCAATTAAGTATGAGGTTGACCCAACGAGTAACCTTTAATTAAGTTAGAGTATCGATCTAATTGCCAACCTTTGCCATTATTTGTGAATCTAGGACATCATGCATAGGTGGTGAACAATTCTAATACACAGATTACGATAAAGAAAAACGTATCGCGTTTGTGTGAAAAAAACCTAAATCCTGTACAAGGAATATACATACTTGGAAATTAAGTTTAGGCGCGATAACCGGTTTAAAGAAATTTGAATGATTTGTATTTAAAATAATCACATGAAAACCTCCTAAGTTGGCATCTGGCAAAATCGGGCCTTTTAAACATGAAAAAGATTCATAAAATTTGATATTGATTAATTCTATTCACCTCGATACATAATGAGTGTTTTTTATTCATTCCGAAGAAGGAATAGGAAGAATAGAATTCTGATCACGTGACTTTAAAATATTCCAAACAGAATGTAATATAACAACGATTTGGGAGGAATGAAATACATTTTTGACAGCCACTTTTTCTAGTTGTTTAAAATTTTTATATATTTTATATATTTTCATGGCTATAATTATAATCTTCATTTTTAATTTATTTTATTTTATTTTTTACCACAATTTTTTATTATGTACTTGTACATTCAACAAAACAAAGAATATCGCGGCTAAATATTAAAAATACTCCTTAAGAATACATCCAGAACGTCTAGAATTAATGAACAAATAGCAAAGAAAAGGAATAGTAGAATGGAAAGAATAAAAAAACATAATATGTCATGTTCGGAACGTCCGGAATATTTGGAATGAATGAAAAAAAAATACTCAATATGGCCGAAAAGGAGTTCTCATGTTCAAAAATATTGCTCTGAATGTGTATTGTGTACAGTTAAATGTGAATTTTCATGCAGCTGATCGACCAAGGCAAACCATTTGTTTTGTAGTAGAAGACCAATGTTCTAAAATTGTTCAGCAAAAAACTTTGCGACTTCGCCAAAAATTGTATCTTTTTGAAAAAATAATGTGATAATAATATTTGGCACTCGCGAAAACCTGGTGAAAACAAGGTGCCGTTCAAAAGTTCAATTTTTAAAAATATTTTAAAAGCATTTTAAAAGCATTTATGTGTTTACAGCGTAGTTAACACCACCCGGGACAGGAAGTGTAGTAATTGAGCAGTTCTAGCAAAAACTTTTCAGTGAATTTCTCTCCTAAGCATCTACCCGTCCGCATTAAAAGCTAAATTGGCAACCTACCTTTTAGCAAACCAATCTGGAATTTTTATCTAAAAGATGTTAAAGCGTGATAAACGAGCACAATAACAAATTATATTTTTGTATAGGAAAATTTTTTTTGGTAGCACCGCAATTTTATTAATTCTATAAGCGGTTCGAATCCCTATATATCATATATATTATTTTGTTGTGTCTTATTGTATGCTGCGCTTGGTTGTATTGAATATCAATATAATATTTAATGATGCAGGTCAAGAAAGTACCGGTGCAGATAGACGGGTACGGTATTGTTATGAAAATTTCCACATTTTCCACGAAAATTTTGAAATTTTTCATAGTGTTTTGAAATATTTTAAAATGTTTAACTTTTGGTATTCGGTTATGATTTGATATAACTCAAAAATTAATTTTTGCGTCGTTTTGTTATACAGTGGTCATTTTGTGAATAATTGTTTCTATCGTAATAAGTATAGATTTTCCTTTTCCAAAATGGATCCCTCCTTAAACATCATCAAATTAGTTTCTGGTCTATTTTCCTTGCGGTGGAAGAGATTAATGTTAAGTGGCTTCAAAGAGTTCCTAATTTTAGTATGTGAATTGCACAACAAATTTCGAAAAATTTTACGCTTAGTTACCATCCTTGCACAAAGGAGATGAATCTTAATTGACTTATAAGACTTCCCAATTTCAGTATAATAAATGCCTACATAAAAACATATACATTTTTGAAAACATTTCCTGGAGCAGTCTCGTACCTGGATATCAAATATCGGCATGCTTCATAAAAGTATTAAGATGGTTTTCACTTTTCGAAAGGAAAAGAAGGCTAAAGTGTTGATGACGTTTATATCGCGAAAATTGGGTAAGATGAAAATTTTTTAAATTTTTTATAAAAAATGTCTATGTGAGATTGTATTATTTGCATCTATCGTTTATAGGAGGTGCAAGCCAAAAATTTCATAATAGTTATCACATTTTCCGGGAAAATTTAACAATTTCATTTTTTTGGTGACAAGTTAAAAAATAAAAAAATAATAAATATTGAGTTTTTTAAAACTGCAACATTTTCCGCAAAAACTTAGAATTTTGATTAAGCTTAGGGCTTTGAGGAGTTTCCAATTTTAGTACATACAAACCTCTTTTATCCGGAAGTCTATTATCCGGAAAACGTTTTTTTTTATCCTTTCATTTTCTCTTTTATTTATATTATTTTCCAAAAATGAACTAATTTTTTTACTGTGTAATTAACTAAAATAAATTTAAAATCTTAATAAATGGCACTGAAGTTTAAAAAATATTAAAATATGCTGTTTTACTTTATAAAATTATTAAAAAAATCTTTTATCCGAAATTGTTTGCCCCAGTCGTTCCGGATAAAAGAGGTTGCATTGTATGTTTGCGCTTAGGTATTATGTTTGTGCAGAGGAGATGAATGGTAAGCGGCTTTGAACAGTTCTTAATTTTAGTATATGATATACCTACATAAAACATATTCAATTTTCAAAATATTTTGCAATCTTTGTATTTGCAGTAGTAATATGAAGCAGTTGATTATATTTATTCTAAAGAAGTGAAGGTTTGGGGCGGTAGTCCTCATTCTTTAATGTATAAGACAAATTAAAATAACCCAAACGTAATTTTTACCTGCTTCAAGATAGTTTAATTTTGAATTTTAAAAAAAACTGCAGATTTTTAATTTTTGAATGAACCAAAAAGTTTTATTGGAAAAACTGAAAATTTTCCGAAAAATGTGGTGATTTCTGCGAAAGTTTCTGGCTTGCCGCTTTTTAAAAATGATAGTTATAGAATCCTTGAAAGAAATTTTGTTGTAAAAAACTTTCATCTTACCCGATTTTGGCGAGGTATACGTCATCTACACTTACGCAAAAAAAAAAAATCAAAAATCATTTTTATAAAAACTATTTTCCCGGAAAATGTGATGATTTTTTCAAAATTGTTTTTTTGTACATCCTAAAAACATAACACAAAATTCTACGAAGAAAATGTTTTAAAATTTTTTATCATACTCGATTTTGGCGATGTATACTTCATCTTTAGTTACGCCAGCGGGTTTTTATTTCAAAAGATAGGCTTTTGATGATTTGGGACTTTGTAATTCGGCGTTTATTAATTCGGACTTTTGTACCAATCATCATTCAAAGAAAATATAATACCTTCGAAAATTTAGTCAACCTCATTTTCTTCTTCAAATTAGTAATTATAAAAAATATTCCACTGTGGAATCTTTAAAAGAGCATACCTAGAGAAGGGACGTGGAATTCAAATTCTCTTCCAGGTTTCTCCAGCCAAGTAAAATATAATACAGGAAAGGACAAAAATTAAAAAAATGTGTATTTAAAATAAGAAATAATAGAAAATAAACATATATTTAAAAAAAAAATTAAATTAAAATACCAGATGCAATTCAGAATAAATTGTTGATAAATTAATGATTGGAGAAATAAAAAATATTTAAAATAATAAATAATAAAATAAAGAGAAGGAAAATTATAAAATGATAAGTTAAAGAATATAAGATAATAAACAGTGATATTTAAATGACAGAACAAAATTAAAGAGATATGTATATACAAAAATTAAAAAATAAAATAATCTAAAAAAAATTAAAAATAGAATAAATAAAAATAAAAGGAAATTCTACTTAGAACATGTAATAGTGGGCTTAATAAATAAATAAGATTTTCCAAAAGCTTCAGCTTTTCTTTTAATAGAAATATCTATAATTTACTAAAATAATACTAGTACTAGTTAGAAGAAAAAACAAAATAAAATGAAAAATCAAAAAACAAAATTAATGAGACCTCTAGGTAAAAATAGAAAAATTATAATTAAAAATAAAATAATATAATATATATAAATAAAATATGAAATAAAATTAAAGTTAATAAAAAAAATATAAAAATATAATAAATTGTTAAAAAAAAATTTAATAAACATAAAATAGCGACATCTACATTAAAGAATTAATCAAATTTTAAAGAGACATCTAGTTACAAATAGAAATTGTATAGCGAAAAAAAATTAGTTAATGATTTCATAATTAAGAAATATAGCGAAACAAATATTAAATCAGGCACTTAGGAAATGCGTGAAAAGCCAAACCATATAATGAAAAATATAACAAAATATATTAAAGTTAATTACTCACCATAAGTTTCCAAACGGTATACGTGTTGGTAGCTTACGAGCTGCTGAAAATTTTTATGTCTTTTAACACTTTCACTATACACTTCACAAATTTACTTAATTTACGTTACACAAGATTTTAACTAAAGAAAAGCAAAATAAAATTAACACACACCAACTTTAAAAATAATAACGGAGAAAAAAAGTGAAGCTTTGTACTTCTACACTACAATATACACTAATAACCGATATAAATTCAACATAATCACTTTGTGGTTTTTATTATAAGCCAATGGGCTCATAGTAAAATCCGTTTTAAATAATTTACACTTCTAAATTTTTTTTATTGTTCTATAATGCACTGTTATAATTTAAGCACTTGCCGCGATGGCTTCTCGATTAAACTACATTTTAGGTTTTTAGTTAACTTGCACCATACAAAATCAAAATTGTTTCGATTTTTTGTGTGTGTGTGTCGTCGATATAATTAGCCATTTTAATTTTAATACCGCTCATCATCTATATACACACATTTTGTTGTCCGCCGCAAACACGATTTACCATACACAATTACAAACAAAATATATTTGTTTGCAATAGACATTGTTTAACACTGCACACACATATAAAATAAACTTTTCATAACAATACCGTACCCGTCTATCTGCACCGGTACTTTCTTGACCTGCATCATTAAATATTATATTGATATTCAATACAACCAAGCGCAGCATACAATAAGACACAACAAAATAATATATATGATATATAGGGATTCGAACCGCTTATAGAATTAATAAAATTGCGGTGCTACCAAAAAAAATTTTCCTATACAAAAATATAATTTGTTATTGTGCTCGTTTATCACGCTTTAACATCTTTTAGATAAAAATTCCAGATTGGTTTGCTAAAAGGTAGGTTGCCAATTTAGCTTTTAATGCGGACGGGTAGATGCTTAGGAGAGAAATTCACTGAAAAGTTTTTGCTAGAACTGCTCAATTACTACACTTCCTGTCCCGGGTGGTGTTAACTACGCTGTAAACACATAAATGCTTTTAAAATGCTTTTAAAATATTTTTAAAAATTGAACTTTTGAACGGCACCTTGTTTTCACCAGGTTTTCGCGAGTGCCAAATATTATTATCACATTATTTTTTCAAAAAGATACAATTTTTGGCGAAGTCGCAAAGTTTTTTGCTGAACAATTTTAGAACATTGGTCTTCTACTACAAAACAAATGGTTTGCCTTGGTCGATCAGCTGCATGAAAATTCACATTTAACTGTACACAATACACATTCAGAGCAATATTTTTGAACATGAGAACTCCTTTTCGGCCATATTGAGTATTTTTTTTTCATTCATTCCAAATATTCCGGACGTTCCGAACATGACATATTATGTTTTTTTATTCTTTCCATTCTACTATTCCTTTTCTTTGCTATTTGTTCATTAATTCTAGACGTTCTGGATGTATTCTTAAGGAGTATTTTTAATATTTAGCCGCGATATTCTTTGTTTTGTTGAATGTACAAGTACATAATAAAAAATTGTGGTAAAAAATAAAATAAAATAAATTAAAAATGAAGATTATAATTATAGCCATGAAAATATATAAAATATATAAAAATTTTAAACAACTAGAAAAAGTGGCTGTCAAAAATGTATTTCATTCCTCCCAAATCGTTGTTATATTACATTCTGTTTGGAATATTTTAAAGTCACGTGATCAGAATTCTATTCTTCCTATTCCTTCTTCGGAATGAATAAAAAACACTCATTATGTATCGAGGTGAATAGAATTAATCAATATCAAATTTTATGAATCTTTTTCATGTTTAAAAGGCCCGATTTTGCCAGATGCCAACTTAGGAGGTTTTCATGTGATTATTTTAAATACAAATCATTCAAATTTCTTTAAACCGGTTATCGCGCCTAAACTTAATTTCCAAGTATGTATATTCCTTGTACAGGATTTAGGTTTTTTTCACACAAACGCGATACGTTTTTCTTTATCGTAATCTGTGTATTAGAATTGTTCACCACCTATGCATGATGTCCTAGATTCACAAATAATGGCAAAGGTTGGCAATTAGATCGATACTCTAACTTAATTAAAGGTTACTCGTTGGGTCAACCTCATACTTAATTGGCGACTTGTTTGTTTTGGAGATGTTGGTGCTTGAATTTTAAGAATCGCTCTGATCTTGTTAGGAAGTTTGTGCAGCCCTTTCTCTCCCATAACATACCCTAAATATTAACTTCAGCCACCATAAAGCGAGATTGTATAGTGGTCCATACTATCAAAAGGTTGTTTAAATAAACCAAAATTTGGTTGTGATATACTCATGAAGGATTGCTTTTGTCATCAATATTGTTTGTGTTTGTGAGAAATTATACACATGTTTGTGATTCTTTTTAGTTTTCGAATCACCATTCTATCCATCTCACCGTAAATTAGTTTTAGAATAGCTGGGTTAGAGAAACGAGATAGCGGCGTTGTTTTACCGGATTATTATCTCACTAATCGATTTCGTGCTGTAAAAAAATATAGTTCTACCTAATCCTCGCTTACCAACGGACAGAAAAGATTTTTTTAATAAATTTTAACTTTTGTGCTTGTTCGTTAATTTCAGTACTTGATAAACTAGCGATGATACCTGAAGTGATCAGATAGGTTTGCAAAAAATGTATTTCCAATATCGAGTGGCCAATAAAGCAGTAGGTTCTGTTGTAAGCTTCTGACGCTGTATTTACGAAGGAAGGAATTTTTTTTTTTTTTTATGTTTTAATCTATGCAATCTGTTCTGGGGTCGTAGCACTCCCAAACTCTCAACTCTTTCGCAGTTCACTTTTACCGTCCTTCTTTACGCATTGCTTGCCAAATCGAGGACGTACTGCTATAGATCCGATTTACGTAGAACCATCTGCACATTGCATTGCTCCATGCCAGCCTATAGTACTGCCATGGATGATGGGTCGGCCCATGAGTTTGCATGAAACTCCAACTTTGGCCAAAAGTACTGCGGGTCACATACCTTTGACACTAGCGGACGCTCCCCTATCTTTTAGGGCGAAAAAACAAATTTATACCAAAAATATATGTATACGAATGTTAATCCTCACTTTATAACAAATGTCGTCGCTTATTCAATTAAAGCGGTTCTTCAACGCAATAGGGGTTGGATAATATAGTAGGGCTGGATAATGTAATTTGGAGTTTGTGGGCTCATGTATTTTAAGGCTGTGATTATTGAACCCAACAAACGAGGAAACAAAATTTGCCGCACGCTCAATACTCCCTTTATTCGTGACGGGAAAGCGGTTTCAAATATTTTGGCTAGCAATATAAATAATGTAATTAAGGTTTAATTTTAACAAGTATGCTGCATCGAATGCAAAATGTTGCTAATGCTTATTTTTTTTATTTAAAATAAAATAGATTATGATAATAAAATATAAAATAGATTATGATTTAAATCTAACAACAAAAAGACAAAACAAATATAAAGGTCGTCGATGTTGTTGAATGATTTAGACAACCTAAATGGGGTTGCTTTCTCCATAATTTGTGGAATGGTATTCTAGTGCTAAAAACTCTTGGTTTCGAAATGTTCTACAATGTATATGAATTCATATGTTTTCCAAAATGTAAGCTTTATCAATGTGACCAAGCAAAACGTTGCGAAATAAAAGCCGCGCCTATAAGAGATGCTTGCATATTTTGTAATCCGTGCATCTTGTTGTGTATGGAGGTAACCAATCCACATTTTCCATGGAATGGTAAATTGTGGCCGTAATGCCAGTCACTTTTCTTTAACAAGAAAGAAGAATTTCTTTTGAATGCATTCAATTCTTTTAATGTGCACAGCTTAGTATGGATTCCAGACCGATACAGCGTACTCTAGTTGAGATCGAACGTAAGCGATATAGAGTGAACATAAGGTTTGAATAGGATGTGTAACGAAATCCTGGTTTTCAAAATCCCAGTTTTCAAAATCGCAGTTTAGTATAAAAAAAAACCCGATTTATAGGAAATCCCGGTTTGAATTTTTAAAATTTGACATCAAAAATGAGTTTGCCATAAAGTTTAAGAGAATGGCTTACAGGGATGGAATTTGACCATTTCTTAAAAGATTTATAATAATTTCGATACGTGCGATGAGATTCTAAAATGATTTTTTGTTAAATCGATCAATAGAAATGGAACTAGGGTATTTCTAAACCGATTTTTTTGCAACAACAAAATCTTGCATAACAAAATGGTACAATTATTTTTCTTTTAAGTAGGTGTCATTAATTGATTCATATAAGCCGCTCTTACGTGCAGCACGCAGTGTGACATGGTTGCTGATTCCGGCTCTTGCGTCCCCCTAAGTTCAAATTAAAAGCCCCATGGAGGGCTAAGCGGGGGAGGGGGGAGCACAACGACCTTCCAATGTCCGTGCGAGTTATCGATGCCGTCAGCCTCTACAATTGATGCATTTCAAAATGTTGCAACCTTGGTTTTTCCTATTAATGTTTTGGGCAAGATGTCTTATTTTTATGTTTTTTTAAGCCCGATAGAACTTGAAATTGTAAAAAATAACACAAAAAATTAAATTGTAATCAAAATTTTTGTTTTATTCGAAAAATCAATACATGGCATTAATATTGGAAAATGATTTCGGGCATATAAGCACCGCGGCTGTTCTTGATGAAACGCATTCTGGATCACGAATAACACGAAAAATGCTAGCCCCCAAGGCGTGAATTTTTGCTGGTTTATCAGCATAAACCACCTCTCCCCTCAGGAAATAATCGAGAGGTGTCAAATCGCTCGACCTTGGAGGTCAATTGTCTGGTCCATTTCTCGAATTCATCTTATCGCTAAATTATGATTTTAATAAGTCGATGGTTGTGGTCGCCATATGGCGCGTAGCACCATCCTGTTGAAACCATGATTGGTAACGATCTCAATTGACCGTAACGCGATCCCCCGCCTCATTTTTGAAGAAATAAGGTCCGATGATGCCACCAGCGTGTAAACCGCACCGAACGGTGCATTTTTCTGGTCGATTGGTCTCACATCACTTGCGGAAATTTTGTATATTAACAAACCCGTTAAGGCAAAAATGAGCCTCATCGCTAAGCACAATTTAACGATAAATCAACGGGCCACTTGACAACTACTCTAGAGCCCAATCGGCGAAAGAACGACGCTCATATTGGTCTCGTGGCTTCAGTTCCTGCACCGGCTGGATCTTATACGGGTGAAGGCCAAGATCTGTGCTCAAAATTTTCCATGTAGTGGGCGAATAGAGTCTTCATTCCTGCGAACGACGACGAATTGATATTCTTCCATACTTCCGTTTACAGCGGCGATATTCTCTTCAGTACGCACATCCCTTTGATGTGTTGATGTTATTGCATCCTCTAGAGAGTATATGGTATGAAATCTACCCACAGTTTGACGGATGGCTTGCTCAGATCGACGATTATGTGCGACAAAAAATCACGAAGTCTCCTGTAAATTGTGCGAATCGACGACTGATTTTCAAAGTTATAAAAATTTCATAACAATGTTCAAGTGTGAGTTTATTTATGATTATTTGCCAGAGTATACTGAGATCTGCCAAAGTATATTTTTCATAAAAATTTGGTATTTGTATTAATTTACAATTCCAAGTTCTATCAGGCTTAAAAACACCCTTTAGAAGAAAAGAAAACCGGGATTTTGAAAACCTGGATTTTAAACTGGGATTTCGTAATACACCCGTTTGAATATCTTTAAATTCATTTGTCTATCTTTTAACAAATCCAAACATGGCATTCGCTTTCGCAATACAATTTTCAGTAAGCGAATTGAAATATGCATTTTCTTAATCAATAATTTCATTGACTCTTTGCACTGAAGTAATTAACGGATTTCTTTTACAATGGAAAGACATGATTTTGCATTTTTTAATAAAGGGTTAGGGAAAAGTTCGCGGCCGTTTTTGGGTGACATTGAAATAAAGAATTTCCTTATTTTAAATGAACTTTATTTAACCAAATCTGTGCCATTTTAATCAATTTATTTATTTATTTATTTAAAGAAATCTGTTTTTGTAATATACATGTATGATTTCACATTATTTACATTTATAGATTGAACAGAAATTATATTAAAACATTAAAAATCTTTAAAACAGAAATACAGGGTGGCTGAGACCAAGTGTTACTAAATGAAAACGCTGTAATTTTTTTAATCTTGATTATTTCTTATTGAAATTTCGTGGAATATGTTGAAAACATATTATGAAAAACATGCTACTGCTCGATATGACCTCCTTGGCTCTGATTATTTGATTCAGACTTCCATAGAAAGCATTGCATGCTGACCGAACGTGGGCTTGCGGAATTTTATTCCATTCTCGAACAAGAGCTGACTTCAATGCATCAACACTTTCGTATTTTTTAGTGGACACCTTACTCTCCAAAATGGACCATATGGAGAAATCCATGGGATTCAAGTCTGGTGAATATGGTGGCCATTCTTTCGACGGAACGCAATTTTGTAAAAATTGCTCTGTCGCTCGAGCTTTGTGTGATGGTGCCGAGTCCTGTTGCAATGTCCAACGATTCGTACCAAAGTGTTTACGTGCCCAAGGTAGCAAAGCATCGTTTAGAATCTTATGGCGGTACACCTCTTGGTTTACCTTGACTCCATGTTCGATGAAAACCAGAGGAGTGCGTCCATCTGCAGTCACTCAGACCAAACCATAAAATAAGCTGGCAACTCTTGTGTCCAAATTATCGTTGGACTTGTGCTCTAACCAAACACGATCATTTTGTTTATTCCCATACTAATGGTGAAAATTTTCTCATCAGAAAAGACAATTTTTGAAATATCATCACGTTCGGCCCAGGCCTTCAATGCTCGTGTCCTTTCAAGCCTAACTTTTTTCTGTGCCTCCGTAAGATCTTGAATTCTTTGTACCTTGTAGGGCTTCAAGTGTAGTTCTTTTTTCAATATGGTTTGAATGCTGTATCGTGAAACATGAAGACGTGCGGCTAATTGATTGGCACTTTGACGAGGATTTCGTTGGATTCGTTTCTTCACCTTTCGTATAATTTCTTTTGATGTTGCTATCTTTTTAGAACCGCCTCTGTTGCGTTTAGCGATGCTACCAGTTTCGTTGTATCGAGTTATGGTTCGATACACAAACATTTTATTCACGTTTAAATGCTGGAGCTGACGAACTATTGCTGTTTGTGAGTTTCCACTCAAATACAGTGCAATTACACTATTACGATTGAATTCCATTACGATTTTTTTATGAAGATATTAATTTAGAACAATTATTTGTTAACCACATGTAAACAACTAACCAAACTTCAATCTGTCAAAAAATTGACGCGCGAAAATGACAACTACACAAATGACAGCAAAGTGAAGTCAGTAACATTTGGTCTCAGCCACCCTGTAAAATATAAACCAAATTTTGGTTTAAACAATTAAAAATTTTAAAAATACTCTTTAAGGATATTTTTAAAGTTGTCCTTAGATAAATTGAAGTCAAATATGTCGTCGATTAAGTTGAAAGATTCAGACATCCTATTAATAAGGTTTTTTTCTCCATAGTTAGTAGAATGGTGTTCAAGTGCTAAAAATTCATGGTTTCGAATAATGTTCTGCATGGCACGTGAATTGATATGTTTTCCAAGATGTATATTTTGTAATCCGTGCATCTTGTTGTGTATGGAGGTAAGCGAGCCACATTTTCATGGAATGGTAAGTTGTGGTCGTAATCCCAGTCATCGATGAACTTTTGTTATTTTTCTGGTAGAGCCTTGATCCCACCTCTTTAGAACTTCTGTGGTTAAGAGACGAAAAATCGAGACAACTCATTTTCGCAGGCAATTGAATTTAATTTAAAACTATTAAGCTGGTTTTGCATGGACCGGAACAAATAGTAGTCCGATGGTGCAAGGTCAAGACTATATAGTGGGTGCGTCAAAACTTCACAGCCAAGCTAACTTAGTTTCTGGAGGATCATTAATGATGTGTGTGGTCTAACGTTATCATGATAGAACACAAAGCCCTTTCTGCTTATTAATTCTGAACGAGTTAACTGAATTGCTTGTCTTAAACGCGTTAGTCGCTTATAGTTAAGATAAAAATCAATCGTTTGGTCTAGTGGCAACACCTCATAATGCACGATTATTTTCTAATCCCACCAAACACACAGCATTATCTTTCTGGGCATCAATCCTGGCTTTTATACGTTTTGGGAAGCTTCACTTCGTTTCGTCCGTGATCTTTTTCGCACAATATTGCGTCGTATCTTATCCACTTTTCATCACCAGTAATCGTTTGCTTTAAAAATGGCTCGATTTCGTTCCGTTTCAGCAGAGTTTTGCAGATAGATGCAGTTTTGCAGTTCTGATTTTAATAAAGCATCTGCTCCATAAACAGCACAAATTTCGCAAGCCTGAGCAGCGTTTTTACCTTTGTAGTAATAAAATTGTAAAAGATTTCATTCTTTTTTTCGTGTTTAAAATGTTGTAACTTTTTGTTCACTTCACCGATTTTAATGTTTTTTTATGTCAAAGTGCAAGTTAAAATGTCACCCTTCAAACACACATAAGAATTACTGTGATATATGAATGTGAAGCCATCTACCGGGAGAAGGTACCAGAAAGGCCAGAAAGGCCAGAAACTTTTGCCCTACCTGTATTATTAAATAAAGAAGTTCACTTTTAAATTTGGATTTTATATTTATATTAGGTGTGTGATTATGATTCTGTCCTTCTTTATTAAAATCAAACACATTTGTTTGTTTAGAAAATGAAAGAATTATTTATTCAAAGTATGCTCCATATCTGCAGCTAAAACTTTTCCCGCCTTTCAGGCAATTTACGGATTCCTTAGAAATGCTTGTGTGTGGAGGCTGTTATGTTCAATTATGTTCGCAATTTAATAATTTACCACATTTTCTTGCTTCCACCAGATTCAGAGCATAATCTTATTGAAATTAATACCTCGCTTTGATTGTCTAGGACCAGCTTTATAAGACGTTTTCTACGCTTGGGAGTCTCATTATAGAAAGTCGATGAAGTTAGCTAAAATAAATTTAAAAAAGGCTATTTTCACCATATATGGACTTCTGGCAGCTTCTATAACTTAGCTAATATCGTGACCTGTCTGGCCATATATGCCGCTTGGAGGCCTTATCTTTAGGTATAGCGGTACACAATTTAATGTGGACTCGTAGTTAGTACACAAATTATCGCAGTTCGGGTTAATAAATTAAAAAAAAATGTTTACCAGTATTTTTTTTTAATTTAATATTATTTTTCTAACACATGAGCTGAAAAGTTCCGGGCCTAACAAAGAAAACACGTTTTTTTTTGTTGAATTTTTTTTTGTTCAGTTAATATCCTTCAAAAGAGAGCTTTCAACATTTCATTATATTGTATTCATTAGTTTGTGAGTTAATGTGCTAAGAGTGACGCTACTTTTGTTAGTTTCAAAACAATGGACCAAAAACAATTTCGTGTTTTAATTTTACACTGCTTCTTGATGGGAAAAATACTGTTCATGCAAAGCGATGGCTTGAAAAGTGTTATAGGGACTCCACTCGATCGGAAACAACAATAAAACGTTGGGTTGTTGACTTTAAACTTGGTCGTAGGTGGTAACACCAGAAAATATAAAAAAAAATCCACAAAATCGTTTCGCATGATCGAAAAGTGAAGTTGCTTGAGTTAACTGGCATCGTAAAGTTATCAAAAGAACGGGTTGGCTTTATATAGCATGAGCATTTGACTATGAGAAAGCTCTGTTCAAAGAGGGTGCCGCGTTTACTCACTGTTGACCAAAAACAACATCATGTTGATGATTCTGAGCAGTGTTTGGCCATGTTTAAACGTAACAAATCCAAATTTTGCATCGATATGTGACTATGGACGAAACATGGATCCATCACTTCACTCCGGAATCAAACCGATCGTCATCTGAGTGGACAGCAACTGGTGAACCTCGTCCAAAGCGGCTGAAAACACAACAATTGGCTGGAAAGGTTATGGCCTCGATATTTTGGGATGTGCGTGGTGTAATATTCATCGACTATCTTGAATAAGGAAAAACCATCAACAGTGAATATTATATAGCGTTATTGGAGCGTTTGAAGGCCGAAATTGCAAAAAAACGACCGCATATGGCAAAGGAAAAAATTTTGTTTCATCAAGACAACGCACCGAGTCACAAGACAATCAAAACAATGGCAAAAATACATGAATTGAACTTCTAATTGCTCCCACATTCACCGTATTTACCAGATTTGGCTCCCAGCGACTACTGGCTGTTCGCAGACCTAAAAAAATGCTCTCAGGTAAGAAATTTTGCTCGAATGAAGAGGTTATCGTTCTACAAAAGTGATATTGAAATGTTAGAGTGACGCTGGAATGATTGTGTTTCTCTTGATGGAGATTACGTTGATGAATAAAGCCAATTTTGAAACAAACAAAACGTGTTTTCTTTGTTAAGCCCGGGACTTTTCAGTCCATGTGTTATATTCTTTGTTTTCCTCACGTATAAATGGTTTTTCGTGATAGTGCATTTCCACTTTTTCGGGATGGCTACACTTGTCCAAGAATTCCACCAAAACATTCGGGCTCGGGCTAACTTCATCGAGTTATTATAAATCATTTTTTCATCTCCAGTAACTATTCGGTGCAAAAATCCTTCTCTATGTTTTTCCTTGAAGCAGTTTTTCAAAAATGATTTTTTGGCGTTAAAGGTCTCTTTCAGTTGCTAGCTCTTTGAGCAATTCCAATTGTTTGTAAACGTTTTGATATAGTTGATCGATCAACATTTAATGCCACAGCCAAATTCTAATTGTGTTTGCGAAGAATCTTCAGCCAATAATGTTTCCAATTGAATATCTTCAAATTTGTTGAATTGTTTTGGACTCAATGCCTAAATCATCATTTTTAAATCGTTGCCACTTTATATTCGATGTAACTTGTTCAACGAAAATTTCCACAAGCAAACCATAAGTTTTCGCTCCACTTTCTAATTAAATAATGTTATAAAACTTCCCGCAAATCATGTGTATTTCGAATAAAATTTGATATTTAGAAGAATTTAAAAATACTTGTTGTTTACACTTCAACCAAATGTGACATTATAGTAACGACGCCGACTAGAAAAGACCGGATTTACACGCCCAATAGATTCAATTAAAAGTTTTCTGAATCCTTACATTCTCTGGGTGCTGATTATGGATTAATATTGTTGGTGTCGATTAAGTGAAAATTCGATGCAGAACATACGAGCAAGTTTTATATTGCGGTTCAAAAGTTGTATTGCACATCTAGCTCTCTTGCAAATATAGGAGAAAATAATAATAGAAGATGCACCCCAAATGGAAATCAATAATTAAGATTACATTAATATTATTTTGCTTATTAGAAATTTTTCTCCTGTGAGCAAATAAAACACTCAACCTTGCAATAATTTAACATTTTTAATTAAAATGTTTTGCTCTGAAAGTTTAGCTGATACAGACATTTAAAAGTTCTTTATGTTTTTAAATTTTTAATTCAAATAACAAAAATTATTATTTTAATGTAGAAGTTAAAACTAACAGTTTATAATTTTAGATATTGCCAAAATTGTGGTAATTGTCATAACGTGAATCAGATGAATCTCGCACTTAGCTTTATTATAAATAATAAAGTTAATTATTTTATTAGGAAAACCACTTTTAATTTAATATATAACTGAGTGTCAGATAAATGTAACAAATCGCTAATATAAAATTCAATAAATTATTTGGAAATTATAAAAATCTCGACAAAACTGTCTCATAAAATGTATGACATATTAACTACATATTCCATGTTCTTTCGTACCATAATAATCTAAAATATAATATTCTAGCTAGATCGAGGTAACAAAAAATATGCTGACAAACCAATATTTACTTAAAATAATAAATTATATTAAATCACAATGAAAATCTACACAATCTTGTCAACTCATGAAAATCTCATGAAAAATGTTTTAAACCAAAATACAATAAAATACAGAGAAAAAGAATTGAATCGACTAGAGTATAGCAACAATAACAATCAGAAAATCCAACCAAGAACATAACTATCGTCGTCGCCATCGTTAAAAAGACATAAACCAACAACACTAGATACGCTGCAAAATTGTGAGCAGAGCAAAATAAATTTTCCAAACAAGTAGAAATTAAATTAATATTACGGTGTTCTCTCGACTTTATTTGTCTATAGTTTTAAATAAATAGAACCAAAAGCTTTTCTATTTCTACAAATAGGTGTACACAAATATTTACTATTCATATATATAGTACATACCAAAAGCTTTTCTTCTACTTCTAATTATGGTTTCCAAATAAATTGTGTAGTTTTCGTTTGTGTATAAACGAATACTTTGCATTTAAATTGTTTAGAAAAATTTATTCTATTAATTCCTAAATTTGTTTACTTATATAAAACCATTTTTAGAACCTTACCTACATACGAGTATATATGTGAAAGTAGAGTAGATGAGGAAAACTAATTTTCATAATATACATTGTTAATTTACAGTATAATTTTCTTTTTTCTATTTTTGATTAAAACAATAAAGATAGATTAATAATAGTTAATTTGCATATCAATTGTGTCACGTAATTATTTTTTGGGAGTATGGTATAGTACGAGTATGACATGTATACATAATACTTAAATCTATTAGATCGTATTGATAATATTTTTATAATGAGTCTTTATTGTTCGTTAATCACATAGAAAATATTATTTTTTTTTATAGGTAATACACTTCAGAAATAACTAATTTGATTATGTAATGCCTATAGGGAAAAATAACGTGAGATTATTGGAAATTACGCGAGATAAGTAAATTTGTTTAACCTTGAATTATTATTATAATTATAAAATAAAAATTTTATCATTCTATAGTTGAAAGCTTTTAATAGCTAAAATTATCAAAATTATTAACTTTTATTGATTAAAATCCTACTAATGTGAAGATGAGTTTTAAAATTTTTTATTTTGTTACAAATTAATATTTTAGAAACAATTAGTGTCGAAAACCCAGCGAGAAGGTATATAGTTCTTCTCGGGAAAATATTTACGAATTGTAGAACATTGAACATCGCCTATGTATCTCCAAGTTTTTATGTTAAAATGCTAATTTGCAATTTTCTTGTCAATTTATGGGTATAAGACATACGCATTGACATGAAGTTCAAAATCAGATGCAAATCGAAGTTTAATTGATGTACTTGTTTTCTAGTTTGATTTTATTATTTAGTTGCCGATTCCTGATATTTCCACGTTTGTCCTTCGTTTCAGTTTAAGCCTCTGAAATCTTGATTCATCGATATATGATATATGCCGAAATCCAAACATTACAAATTTTTCAAGTAAGGCTGATTATCAGGATTGATCATTATTTTTAACAAAATTCAATTGTTTGGCGCACAATTTGTAGTGGTTACGTAAATGTTCAGTTGATGAAAGGCCAAAGAAATTCATTATGATTCCGCAAACCGTTCGAACGAAATACAAATTTTGCAAAATTCTCAAAGTTTTAGCTGGTGATTGAGAAAATAGTTTAAATTGGTTTAGTAAACGTTCAATTGGTTCAAGACGAAATCCAAACAGTTGTTTTCGTTGAACATGTTTATCACCATTTTTATCAACCTTTGTTAACAAAAATTTCTTAACAAAAAATTAAATAAAAACCAATTTCGTTGGTAAAGTATTTTAGACCTGCTAATCGATTAGACATTTTTTCAGTTAAATTTTGATTTTAAATTTCTTTTTATACAACATTTTGATTTTTAGAAATTGGTTCTAAAATTTTCTATATTAATCTTTTATTGACACTAGTAATTGAGTGAAAACTTGCCACAAAACTTACCACCTAACTTTGGATCAGAAATTGTATCAAGTTTTCGAAGGAAATAGAGACGTCCGTATAATAACAGAAATGGCCCAGATGTGTCTCAAGAATAAGTCTTTACAAAAAATTCATCCGTTTACCGGATATTACCCACAAATCGCATCATTGAAACTTTATGAAAATGATTGTGCAACAACAATAAAATATTGAAACCAGTATAGACCCGATCGCAGAGATAGAACGAAAAAATTTCATTCTATTGCTGAAAATCAAAAATGGGAACACATAATATAACAGGAAAATACAACTTTTAAACGTGTTGATCTAGTCTCGTTACATTGGGCCGTAAAAGTAAAATTTATTTAAAAACATACTTAAAACAAAGAAATTTTACGATATCAGTATAAAGACGAAACTACCTGCATCAAACTATCACTACTTCACGTTTTTTGAAACTTCGGGGACTAGCTATTGAATTCGACGTTCATTTCGAGCGCTATCGTTTTCCTATGAAAGAAGAAAAAAAAATGTATGAAATTTTTACTATTTTTTCACATTTATAAATTATACATATTTGAACTTTGCAATTTGTTCTGAGGCAGAAGCACTGCCAACTCTACCTTAATTAGGTTAGGTTGTTAATGTTAATGGCATTTTAAAAAATATACCCATGGATTGGGCAATTACACGTCGAATACTACTTTTTTCATGATTTCGTCGACAACTCGTCGAAAACTTCGACTACTCGGTGACAACGTCGACAACTGGTCGACAACTACTTGACTACTTAATTTACGCCATCTATCGAAACTTATGAAACTCAGCATAAATTGCCTGTACTACTGATTGATAGCTGCCACTGTATTTATGAAACATTAAAACATACTGTGCCCATAGACATAATACTATATACATATATAGACCGGTTACAACCAAATGTCAAGCGAGTTAATTGCAAAGAAAAAAAGAGATAGACAAAATATAATCAGTGCTGTATTCAGAATTTTTATTAACGAATGCGAATGAAGTTAGTTACTTATTCGATGTAAATAAACAGTACAATTACATATAAGTTTACCTATATAAATTACCAGCATTCAAGCATTTTAAAATATTTTTTTTACGATAAACTTAATGTTTTTTACTGTGTAACTTATTTTTTTTTTTTTTTTGAATAGTTATTTTAATTATAATAAAGTTTTTATGTACTGAGAAGTTAGACAAAACCTTTCTACAAATAAAGTAAAAATTTAATTTATTTATTATCATCCAATGTTTAAGGTTGATAAATTAAGGGTGATAAAAAAATTAAATAATTCAAGTTTGCCAAGTACATCATCAATTCCTGTGTTTGAGTTTTCTTTACCATTAAGTTAGCTATGAAAGTCATTTTCACTTTGGTTGTGAGACAATTTTAATGGTATGTTTGGTATGCTTGTTTGGCACTATCTATATATATAAAACAAAGTCGGGTTAGTTACACCATTTATAACTGAAAAACAGCTGGACCGATTTTTATGATCTTTGTTTTGTTGGATTTGACTCCGTTCCGAATAGCATAATAACTATTAAAACATTGGAAAAAATCACCAAAAAAAAAGTTATCAAGAAAATTTATTTGCTCATACATTTAGTACATTTTGTGTTTTTTATTTTGTTCGTCTCAATACAGTGGTGGTTTAGGAAAAAAGAAAAGTCGGAAAAACTCAAAAGGGAAGCGCCAAAAATCTAATAAAAGAACCTTTTTTATATGAATTTTTTAGGTCTAGTTTCTATGTGAAGAGTAGTGCAGTGCGTAAAGCTTCGGCGCTTGGAGCACAAGGTACTGGTTACGAATCCGACTGGAGGCTGCATGTACATTGCAATTAATTTTTTTCAATTTTTTTTATTTTATCTACTTAGCTATATAATTCATGATGGAAATGGTGGATTACTTTTCTTCGTTGCGCCCGGTGGAACTGGCAAGGCATTCCTCATATCATTGATTTTGGGCACTGTTCGTGCGAGATCTAATATTGCTGTAGCAGTTGCTCAGCGTTGAAATTGTCGTTAGACCTTCAATCGGCTGAAAACCCGACTTACAACATTGCGAAACATTCAGCAATGGCGAAAGTTTTGGTAGCAGTAAAATCATCATTGATTATGAATGTACAATGGCGCATTTGAAGCATTCAATCGAACTATGAAAGATCTACGCAATGACTCAAGATGTTTTGGAGGCGCAATGATTCAACTGTCCGGCGATTTCCGTCAAAAAATACCAGTGATTCCAAGATTGACCGCTGTCGTGAAATAAACGCTTACCTCAAATCATCGACTCTGCGTGGCGCTATGTGATGAAACTTTAGCTGACGACAAACATGCGAGTTGCATTGTTAAACCAGAGACAACCTAACAGAGATATTTCATTCTATGTAAACTTAAAAAATTAAACTGCTAGTTCATTTTCCGTAAATAGCCGCAAACAACCAAAAATATTTGGTTTTTTTGCGTTAACGTATACGCAGTTTAACGAAAAATAACAGATACAACGATGACATTGGAATTGTAAGAAATATATTTTGATTTCATTTTTTAGCTCGAACGAAAAATTCAATTTGATTGTCTGTGGTTAAACGATCCATCTGCCGAAGATTTCTCCAAGCAATTGCTTACTATCGGTAATGGCTATGTTCCGGTCGACGAATCAAACAGATTGATTTTGTTTCCTCAGAACTTTTGCAATTTTGTCTCAACGAAGGACGAGCTCATCAACAAAGTGTTCCCGAACAATATTACTAACCACAAAAATCACAATTGGGTGAGTGAACGAGTAATTCTTGCGGCAAAGAACAAAAATGGGGATCACTTAAATTTCACAATTCAAAATCTAATCGTCAGTCCACTTCATTCCTTCAAATCTATCGACTGTGTGACAAACAAAGGCCCCCGCACAATTTACAACTGAAAGTTGGTGTGTTGCCGGTAATCATCATGCTACGAAACCTGAATCAATTAAAACTATATAACGGAACGCGTTTTATTTTGAGAAATCTCAAGGAAAGTTCAAAGGTGAGGAAGTTCTCATTCCGAGAATTCTGATGATCCCAACCGATATGCCATTCGAGTTTAAACGAATTCAATTTCCGATTCGTCTTGCATTCGCCATGACGATCAACAAATCACAAGGCCCATACTTGAGTGTTTGTGGCTTGAATTTAGAAAATGAATGTTTCTCTCACGGCCAATTGTACATAGCATGTTCACGCGTCGGCAAACGATCCGCTTTGTTCGTTCTCGCACCTGACAATAAAACAAAAAATGTCGTATATCACAAGATGTTTTACTGAAGGGAATCGACCCTATTGCAGCTTACTCAGGAAATAGTTTAAAAGAAAGTAGTGCAACAATGCTACGCGAATCATTTCGAATTAGTTCAATAAAACGAAATCCTTGCTGCCACAATTACATTCATTTCAATGTAATTAAAATATATTTCATTTTGAATGAATTTAATTAATTTGCAGTATTCATTTTATCCGCCCCGGAGGTCCCGGGTTCAATTTCCGGTAGTCACAAGGAAAAAATTGCACGGCTGGTTTAGGATTAATGAATTAATCACTCATTAGTCATTATCCGAAATGAAAATATGATTATTAAACCTCATTTAAGGTAGCCAAATCTCTTGATGGGATATAGTGTCAGAGAGAGAGAGAGAAAGAGAGAGAGATAGAGAGAGAGAGAGAGAGAGAGAGAGAGAGAGAGAGAAATTCATTTTATCTTAATAAAAAACTCAATTTAATTAAGCTATAATAACTTTAAACAACATTATTGATTTTGAGGCGGTACGAAGTTTGCCGGGTCAGCTGGTTTATAATATATTTACGAACATTTTTTATTTATCTATTTAAGTTTGACAGCGTTGTTTTCGTCATAACTTCGTTTAAGTCCTAAACTTACCTTTTGTTGTCAACAATTTTAAATATTATAAAATAATAAAATAAAATTAAAATATTTTTAAATTATTTCAATCTTATTTTGATCTAATTATACCACGTTTACACCAGTAGTATAAAAGTAAGTATAAAAAAGTATGACAATGTAAACTCAAAGTAAAATACTTTATTACTTTATTATATACTTTTTGCTATTAAAGTATTGTACGTATCTATAAAGTATTGGTATAATGTTATGCGGTGTGAACTGTTAGTATAATATTTTTTAGATACGAAATGTCATTTTAGTCAATCTTCAGATTTTTCTTGATTATTGTAATAAAATAAAACTGTTTTTGTGAAATATTAGTAACACATATAAATAATAAACTATTATAATACGTGTTCACACCACCAAGGTGTAAACTGAAGGGGAAAAATACTTTATTAGTAAAATACTATTATACTATGAAAGTAGCTATGGTGTAAACGTGATATTAGTGTCATTTATATTATTTAAAATATTAATAATATAGCTTTGCATTGAAAAATTTACTGGCAGTATTTGTACTCTATAACTAAAACAAATGATTGTTTTAACTGGTTCTCTAAGCTACTACTTTTTAATCCTTTACTGCTTGTATGTACTCATTTCCACACCTCCCATGAGGAAGAGTACTTGGTGCATTTTTTTTAATGTGGTATCCCCAATAGGTCTAATCCACAATACAATATCCTGCAAAAAATAAATAATAACCAGTAGTTTGAAATCAAAATACATGGCGACAGCTTACATTCCTTGAAAATGGAGTATAGAAACAAATTTGTTTCTGTTTGATAATTTTCTCGACTTCTCGTTGCAAAAATAGTTTAAACGTATATCGTAATATTTCTCGACAATGGACTGAACTAATAGATGTTAATGTTCTTGACTATGACTATATTGATATTCATAGTTCTCTGATATTCTCAATTCTTGTTTTATGATTGCTTCGGAATACTTGCATATTTTTAAAACCGATGATGAAGGTGTAATAAGACCTCCGTGATTTTTCAAATTTATCAAAGAGTTTTGAAAATTTGTTTTTTGTATTAGATGACAACAATCTTCACAGTTGAGTTTTTAAAATGAAATCGAACTATAAATCCCCCAATATACTCAATCACATTAATTGAAAATTCACTCAGACTAATTGGATACCCCAAAAATTGTTCTTCATAAATATTGTGTGTGTTGTTATTTTCATTTTCAAACTCGGCTTGTATGTCCGGTGATGAGGAGTTTTTTACCATAGCTAACCTATTTACCTAAGAATTGATAAGAGTATCGGAATTAAAATTAGATACATGAGTAAGTATGCGTTTGTATGCTGTATAAAATTGTTTTAATGTAGGATTTGAATTCCTTCCTAACCTTGAACGAACAATTGAAAAAAAAGTTCAACATGATCTTGACTCAGTTTATAAAAGGAAATATATTTAAGTGAGTCTGTTAGCAAATAATTATCATGTAGAATTTGTATATTTTTTAGATAACCTATTATACCAATAAATCCAGATTTACTTCTTGAATGAATAATTTTGGTACCATCTGAAAATTTTAAATTAGAAATGTATTCTACCGAACTGTTAATATAATTTTGAACAAATTTAAAATTACTAGAATTTATAGGTTTTTTATAGCCATAGTCTCGAAAACGTTTACTATTTAAAACATCAAATAAATTATTAAATATTCTAATAAATTTTATCGTTGCAGCACAACCTTCAAATTGGGTAATTTTAAAGTACTATCACAAAACTCCAAAGCACTTGCTACAGAATTACTCAATGTTTGAACCGCTAATCGAACTTTCATTTTTTGATTGGTAAAATAGATGTGTGCCTTGCGTAATTTAATAGCTAGATGAAAACCTTCCTGGCTTTGAATTTTATGAAGTTCTTCCAAGTAACCCCATGAAATTATTGTGCCGTCTATGTCAATTAATGACTGATTAGATGCTAACACATTTCTAACCAATTTGAACATGTGACAAGGGTAAAAAAATATTAAAAATTGATGAGACATATCCGGAAAACGAAATGCTAGATGCATATTTTCAATTGTAGTATCACACCCTAGTTCTCGACCAACTGTAAAATTTGTTGATAAACCATCAAAGGTTACTCCAATCACACCAACGTTGTGTAATAATCGCAGACAATTTTCGATCAAATTTTTCTTCTGAAAGGAAGTTGCCACAGTACGATTCTTTTCATATTTCGCTTAAAATTAGCTACTAAAGTATGCATTTTAACATCTTGTAGACTTGATCCGAGACATTTTTAGTTATGGCGGAAAAAATTTAGTTTTATCGAGCTGATCGAAAATTTTTATAAAAATCAATGAAATCCGTAGCCAAGAGTTTATTTACTTGTCACATTTTTCATTACATTATGCATCTCAGAATCTATCAGTTATTTGATATTATATCTTTAGTTATTATTCAATTAGTTCTATTTATAGATTGCCTTCAGATGGTTTGGTTTTTAATTTTTTTTTAGTATTTAATGGAAAACAAATCTTTTTAGCTCGGCTAACTACATTCAAAAGCAAATTTGTTATTGATATGTTCTTTTTATCAATATCCTTTATATATTTAATATGTGTAAGCTTTCTTAGCTAAAATATCATTCAATTGCAACTTGCATTTGTCCGCATGATTCGCCTGCCAGTGTACATGGTCAAATTGATATAATTAAATAGTACGAAAATTCTATCAGAGTCCATCAGAAAGAAGTAAAATTCAAATTTATTAGTAGAAAACTGTAAAAAGCTCGCTCTCTCTAACTTGCGCAAAATCTGGGCCAATGTTTATACACGATGCAAACTAAAAAATTAAAAACTTAATTCCGGACATTCCCGGAAATTACGAAAACAAAAAATTTGCTTGACCTCAGTTATCAAAATGCGAATTTGAAAACAAAAAAATAACAATCAAGATTTTTTTTTTGCGTATCGTTGTTGTTTATTTTACAAATATGGGATTTTGTTTGTAGGATTCGAAAATGTTATGCTCGTTTCTGTTCTCTAGTAGTGTCTCGATAAAAAAATCATTTTGTAGCCAACGAACGAAGATTGCGGAGCATCAGTCTTTATTTAACATCTTAATCTATTCAGGTGACATCCTAATTCGATCCGTGCAAAACCATACGCAAACGACTTCGTTGCGTTCCCCATGATTGAATATTATTAGCAAACACGTTTTTCGTTCTCGAACTAATTAATGTTATTCAAATAACTTATAACTAGATCGAAGCAATCTTACTTACACCCGTATTCAACAAATATTATCCATATATAGACCAATTCTTGGGAAAGTTTTCAAACTTAGTTGTATACTTCTTTCCAATTTAAGTAATATATATTTTAAACTAATAAATTTTATGGAATATACTTTTAAATCGAAGAATACACCTGAACAATATTTTAAGACGCTTTATTTAAGTCCCCTCCAACCAAACCACATTGTTAATTAAAATTTTTTCCATCGCTATAATAGCTACTCGTAAATAAGAATTTTGTCTCCCATGACAAAAAATATTTTATTGATTGACGTAAATACTCCTTTCCACTTGCTTCCTTACAACATTATTAAAATTATATAACAGCAAACCGGTGATTACATAATTTATCTACATCAATCATTTAAGTATGTATTTATATATACAACTTTTATGTATATACTGAACGTATATATATATGTATAGGTATAGACAACAATTTTCGTTTTACCACCCAGAAAATTATATTCCAACATCAATTTTTTATATAAACCGACAGCACGAACTACATACATATACTGTATACATAATATATAGTGCACAAACACATCAACACAACAAAAATCTGGAACATGTTTATCTAGATTTTTCACAAGTATATATAAAAGCTTCCAACTTAAAGATTTTTTTTTACATTTTTATATTCTACATATATAGAAATCAAATTTTTTTTTATATTCCATTTCAAACTAAAAAATTTATTCAAACCGATCAATCATGATAAAAAAAATTGTCTTATTATTTTTATTTTTATTCCATTGCCATTCAATATACATCATCTCAAGATACATACATATATCTAGATATGCTGTCAGTATCGGAAAATGCTTTATTTTGATTAGGTATATGTCGTTCGGTTTCATATCTCGATTCTCGACACATACACACACACATACGATCGATCGTGTTCTAAGTTTTACGACGAATATTCCCAGCCATATATAAATTCACTTCGATTTTTTTAAATTCTTGCGTCTCTTCCACATAAGCATGTTAGATACGTAACGTATTTAAATATTCAATGTTGTTATAAGTTTTGTTCCATTTTCTATCAAAAGTTTTTTTTTTTTAAAAGTTCGATTGAAAAACTTAAAAAAAAAATGTTCCACTCAATTTGTATAATTTTAATTTACCAGTTTTTTACCAGTTCGATGCTTATTTCAACAAAAGTTTTTTGTTACTATATAGTTTATTTTAAAACAAGAGCTTTTTATGCTATAGTATTTCCTGTTGAAGCTCTTTAAGACGTATAAGTAAGATTTGTTTGTATTTCAGTAACAACAATTTATTTTTCGTTTATCTCGGTTTTCTTCAATCTACCATACAAACACACATGCTATATGCCTTGCCTTATATCAATATATCAGGATTCAGTTTCAAATTATATAGGAACATAATGTAGAAGAAAATTTCAATACGAGATGTGATCAGTAGACGGAACTAGCAAGAAGAACAAACTATTAAAATGTTGGGTATGTACCATGTTAGGATGATGGTACGAAATAAGTAAAATATTTCGATTTTTTATTTTGTTTGTTCTCTAGAACAAAAATAATCCCTTGAGATTTGTACTGAATATAAGCAGGATGTATTATCAATATCTCTCAAATGATAGAAAAATTTATTTTTATTTTATTTGGATTTTCTTTAGTCTTCGTGTACAAGGAATTTACTTTTTCACTACATATATAGAAAAATATTTAAATTTGAATTTAAATTGAAAAATTGAAATAAACATTTTCATTTTCTATTATATAATTTTTGGTTGGTGTGTCGATCTGCGGAGCAGGAGGATTTATTAATAGATTAATATCTGCATAATACAAATTTTAATGACTTTAAATGTAAAATAAATCTATCGTTTGATTCGTAATCCTGAATTAATTTTGGATTGGGATGCAATAATAAAATCTGTGTATCATTGGCTTTAATCGTGTATTAAATTTTTCAACTTGACATTCTGCTAACATTACTAATCAGACAGATTTTTTTATGCAAAATATAATTTATTAAAGAAGACTGAACTAAGAATTTTAAATGTATCTTTAAATTCCAATAATGCACATAGGGAATGGTTGGAACTATTCACTTCGTGCATGTAAAAATTTTATATTTCAATAAACCAATAAATATTAAATCGAAACATTTATTGTGATATTTACTTATTGCTTGTAATTTTAATATTTATTAGTTAATTAAAACATCAAATTATGACATACACGTAGTAAATATATATGATCTTTTACAAAACGAATTAAAATGGATACATTACATAAAGAATTAAGATATTAGCATTAGCGTATAAAACTACACCAATTAGTTTGGAATAAAATTATTACATGCAGGAAGTGATTACTTATATTTTATTGTTTTACCTATTTGTATGTTAATTGGAAATTTAAAATGCACCCATTTATCATTTACACTAAAATTATATTTATTATTCACTTCGTACATGTAATAATTTTATTGTTCGATAAACCAATACATTTTAAATAGAAATATTTATTGTGATATTTACTTATTGATTGTATTTTTAATATTTATTAGTTAATTAAAATATCAATTTATTACATGCACGAAGTAAATATAAATTGTTTATTACAAAAATAATAATAATTATTATTATTATTATTATTCTCTTTATTTAGAAAAACAGGTTACATACATTAATACAAATCATAAACTATTTCTAATAAAGTTAGAGCTCCTAATAGGTTTTTAGAACCTGTGGGGGAGCAAGAAAGAAAAAATCATGAAATTTAGGTTGCCAAAAGTGTACAAAAAAATAATAAATTAAAAACTATCATAAAAGAATAAATAAATAATACATACAATAAAATTAAAATTCCAGCTCATATTTAGTGAATACAATACAAAAAAGAAAAATTAGAAGTAGGTTTCAATGTTGTCTATATTAATCAGCCAATGTCGAATCATTTTATCAAAATAGTGTTTGCGGCCAATCGGAATGAATTTCAACTCTATTGGTAATTTGTGAAACCAATACAATCCCATATAAAAGTAAGACCTTCTGAACCTTTCATTATTATAACGTAAACCGGCAAAGTTGTTCGGATTCCTTAAAGTATACGTGTGATGAATACGACTATGGAAACTGGAACTCCGAACAAAAAACATCTTTAATACCTTATAAACATAGAGATATCTTAAAGGTAATCATTTCAAATCTCGAAATAAGGGAATTGTTGGAGTTGTTAAAGGCTGACAATAAATCAATTTAATATACCGTTTTTGTGAAATGTATAGGTCCTCTACATTGGAAAAATAAATCCCACCCAGCTTGATATACCATACATAATAATAGATTCAACTAATGCATGATATAGAACTCGCAGTGTTGACGGTGGGCATAATTGCTTCAGATGGTAGAATGTATAAGCCGCAGTAATAACATTTTTCTGACAATGGTGAGACGAGAATTCCATTTCAACTGCGAATCGATGGTAACTTCTAAGTACTTTAACTCATTTACGAGGGAAATTTCAAAGCACTGCGATGAACATGAGTGTCCAGAGCAAAATGGAACATGATACAAAACCTTAGAATTGGGAGATGCGGCCTGACCAAAAAACATTACTCTGGATTTATTACTAAGAGCCAGGCGATGTAGTAAAACCAATTACCAAGATTCACTAAGTCTGTGCAAACTAGGTTCTGTATTTCCGTAGGGTTTGCTGAAGTGTAACTTAATGCTAAATCGTCCGCAAATGCAGTGGTGTACCCCAGAAGATCGATGTCGAATATAGAATTAATGTAGATTAAGAATAGAATAGGTCCTAATACTGATCCCTGCGGAACGCCGCAATTTAAGTAACCAGGTTCACTAAATTTATCATTTATTTTAACAATTTGGCTACGATTGTTGAAATAACTAACAAACCAGTCAAAAACTTTACCTCTGATACCTATATTTAATAATTTGTTTGCAAGAACCTCGTGATCCATCGTGTCAAACGCTTTTGCAATGTCTAAAAATAACGAAGCGGATTTTTGCGAATTGTTAAAAGCCGAGTAAACATAACTGAGGTGATGTAGTAGTGCTTTTTCAGAGGATCTTCCTGCTAAGAAACCAAATTGACTACGGCTAAAAAATTGATTTTCTCCAGATAACCGAGCAATCTACGTTTTATTATTTTCTCAAATAGTTTGGAGAAAGAACTTAGCAACGAAATAGGTCGATAATTATTTAGTAATAGCACATCACCTTTCTTATGAATTGGAATTACAAGGGCTGATTTGAAAACATCTGGAAATACACCACTTTCTAGGCTGAAATTGAAGAGGTAAGCTAAAACATCTACTAGATACCACACGCAATTTTTTAAGATTAGGTTGTCGATTCCGTCAATTCCACAAGAGTGTTTATTTTTCAAACTACTAATCTCATTTATAATCTCTCTGGCGCTAATCGAATCAAACACACAAGACATACTAGGTGAAGTGGTCGAGCCTAAAACATATCTGCTATAGCCTGGAGAATTAGGCGAAAAGTTAGTGTTGTTCAAACTATTTGTTATCTCCGATGGAACGTTGAGGAAATAAGTATTGAATTCATTACTTATAGATTGATAATTTGAAACAAGAACATCAGATTGGTATTTGTAAATTTTGGTGATTCGGTTTTTGTCTTTATTTGTTCCCAAAACTTCATCAATAGCCTTCCATGTGAGTTTAGAACTATTTTTAACATACTCAAATTTCTTCTTGTAAAATGAATTTTTGACAAATTTAATTCTAGCATTTACTTCCTTGGAGAGTTTCTTGACAAATTTTTCCAAACGTGCATTAGTGGGATTATGGCGTAATTTTCTAGAGAATTTTTTTAATTTATGAACCTTCAAAAGGAGATAAGAATTCATCCACGGTTTCAGTTTTTTAATGTAGGGGCAGAAGATTCGACCTTAGATTCACGAATGTGCGATTTCAGAATAAATAAGAACCTATCAAAAGCGATATTGCAGTTATTCTCACCATAAACAGTCGCCCAACTTTCAGATTGTAGTCGAGCATTCAGACGGCTATAGTCAACTCTCGAAAAATTAGCAGCTACACTATTTTGAAGCACAGGGATCTGAGATGCAAAAATGTTTAGCTTTATTAAGTTGTGGTCAGATAGATGAATCGGTGTGTTTTCCACAGTAAAAATAAACGAATTTGTTGATTTGATGAACACATGATCAAGACAAGATGAATGTCTAGTAGCTTCATTTAAAAGACTTAGAAATCCGTGGGAGGCTAACATGGTAAGATAACTATAGCATTCATTGATATTAAGTAAATTTATGTTGATGTCTCCCAGAATAACTATGTTATTATTATTAATTGATAGAAGTAACTCCTCAATATCGACACAAAACGCGTTTACCGGTTTATTACAAAATCTATAAATGCAGATAAAGGTCCAATCATATAATCATCATTACAGCAAGCAATGAAATTATAATTAGGCAGTCTGTAATATGAAGATTCGTGTGAGTAAATCCAGATTTCCGAAACAAATATTAATAGTGGTTGCACTTTTAAACTAGATAAATAAGCATTGAAAATGTCGAAGTTTGCTCTCAAACTTTGAATGTTTTGGTGAATTACACTACTCATAATATAAGACTAACAATTCAATATGCATACAACAAATACCGAAAAACAAATTTTGAAGAGTGAGAGCAAAGTACAACATTTTCAATCAGATAAATCACAACAACGAGTAATCTATTCCAAGTAAATTTCAAAATATTCCGACTAATTATAAATAAATTTGAAAATGTTAAAAAAATAAGTTTTAAGTTTTTTGAGTAAATCACTAAAAAATAACTCAAACAGTGTTTAAACATCATCCAAATCATAACAAACACTACCACCATACAAATAATAATTACCGGAATCAAAACAGCTGACTGATTAATATAAACAAATATTATTTTTGACAACAAAATGTATAAAGAGTTAAGCTGGAATATGGAAAAAATATATAAAAAACAAATATGAGCTAATAAAGGTAAGATAAAAAAACTACTTATTGTTACATTATTTAATTCTAGATACCGAAGCAACAACCGCTTTATCCAATTGCTAGTGTATGATGTTCTGGATACGAAAAATATCGTTCATGGAGTGAATACGATAGACGTCAGAATCAGCCGATTTCTTTAGGTAAATTTGTCCGGCTTTGCACCATAAATATTTAAAGTTTGATGACAGTTTTATGTTTTTAGCCTCATGATACAGCTGTGATTGGAATTTTGAAAGGCGGTGCATTATATGGATTTGATGCTCCCGGTGGTTTTGCGGCAAGATGATATCCAGATCTTTAGTGTAAAGTGTTTTAATTTTGCGCATTTGAGGTTAAAACTTTTTGTTGTAGATCGATGGATTTTAGTTTTACAATAAAGAAGTTGTGACGAGTTACATAATTGTTGGTTTTATTCAGTGTGGTTTTGCTAACGTTTCTACGAATGGGTTCGATCGATAAAATATCATCCGGTTGAATGGAATTTTCGACTTTACTAATAGTGTTGAAAATCATTCCACTAATGTCAACATGTTCCATCGGCAAGCCACTGATTGTAATGCTTGAAGCGTTTAGCATTTGAGCTGGTTTGTCATAATCAGCCTCCATTTGATGTAATTTTGCAGAGTGGATACTAAACTGGTCTTCTAGATGTTTAAGTTTCGAAGTGAGAGCATCGTTCGCAGCTTGGAGAGTATGTACTGCGTCTTTAACTTTGTCCAGAGCAGATAGTTTCTTTTCCATTCGTTTTAATTGAATCATAATATCGGCTAGACTCACGTTCACATCACATTCAGAGTCCGAGATTTCGTTGTCAATCACAGATTGACTGGATTGTAGACGACAGCTTTCACATAACCAATAACCAATTAAAATGGACACAAAATATAAAGAACCTTCATAAGCGTACAACACTACACCAATACATTTTGATTAAAATTATGACATGCATCAAGTGATTACTTATATTTTATTGTTACATCCGTATGAGTATTTGTGTATTAATTTAAAATTCAAAATGCACTCATTGGTTATTTACACTCCATTGGATCCATTTCACATAATCTTGGTAAATGAACTTTATTATTCACTTCGTGCATGTAATAATTTTATATTTCTATAAACCAATAAATATTAAATTGAAACATTTATTTTGTGATTTACATCTTAATATTTATTAGTTAATTTAAATATCACATTATTACATGCACGAAGTAAATATAAATGATATTTAAAAATCTAATTGAAATGGACATATTATATAAAAAATTAATATATTATCATTAGCGAACAATACTACACTAAAACATTTTGACCTAAATTATTACACGCAGGAAGTGATTACTTATTGATTTTATTGTCATCGCCATATGTGTATTTCTTTATTAATTGAAAATTGAAAATGCACATATTGTGTTTAATAAACACATTTTTTTTATTAATCACTTGTTTTTTGTTTCGCAGTTATTATGCAGTTATTACGGCAAATAGCGTAAAAAGCACATATTGTGTATTTAACACTGAATTGGATCCATTTTACATAATATTGGAAAATGATATTTATTTCTTTAACAATACGAAGTAAAATGGACAAGTAATATAAATGAAATAAGATATTATTAATAACTTACAACATTATCAGATAATATTTTGACTAAAACTATTACATGCAGGAAGTGATTACTTCTATTTTATCGTTACAGCCATATGTGTATTTGTGTGTTTACCGAAAATACAAAATGCATCCATTGTCATTGTATACTCAATTGAATCCATTTTACTTAATTTTGATAAGTTATCTTTATGATTTACTTCGTACATGTAATTATTTTATTTTTCTTTAAACCAACAAATACTAAATAGAAATATTTTTTTATTATTAACTTATTGCTTGTAATCTTAATATTTATAAGTTAATTAAAACATTAAATTATTACATGCACGAAGTAAATTTAAATGATTTTTTAAAAAACGAATAAAATGGCCATATAATATGTATAAAAGAGTTAAGATATAATCAATAAAGTACAACACTACATTATAATATTTTGACTAAAATTATAACATGCAGGAAGTGATGACTTCTATTTTATTGTTACAGCTATATGGGTATTTAGGTACTGAAAATCAATAATTCAACTATTATTTATTTGCAGTTAATTGCGTTCATTTTGCATAACTTTGGTAAATGATCTTTATTATTCACTTCGTGCATGTAATAATTTTATATATCTATTAACCAACAAATATTAAAAAGAAAGATTTATAGTCTTATTTACTTAATATTTTTTACTTATTACTTTTATTTACTATTTACTATTTACTTTTTATTACTTATTTTTATCCCGATATTATTTTAATCATGTTATACAGCTTTTGTCTATTTATTATTTATTTAATTTCATTTTAAGCTGTAAACCGAATTCTGGCCCAGCATCGTTTCTAGATTTTCTAGAACAACTTCTTCGAAAATATAAATCAACTCACGATTTTATTTTTGTTGGTGACATTAAAAAACCTGTTAATAAAAATTATAACTTAATCTCAGAATACAACGCAATTTTGTTTTCTCATGGAATGATTGCAACAAATACTTTCTTTACTAGACCTGTGAGCCGTAGTATTTTAGACCACTCTTTTAGTAGTTTTCATAATAGTGAGCAAGTTCGGAATTTTACAATTGAAGCCAACATAAGTGTCATAGTTTTGTACTCTTAAAATTTCGCTCAATCCTAAATATTTTACTCGGACACTAATTACCAATTACCGTATTTGACGTCAGAAATCCTAAGTCTACTCTTGAATAATAAACTTTTTCTCCGGTTTTCCGTGTTGAAGGAAGTAAATGTAAAAATTAAAAATGCAAATGTTTGTCCTTGGATGTCTCTTAATCTCTGGTATTTAATTAAAGTTAAAAATTGTACATTGAAGCGTTTTAAAATTAACAGTACGAATTTAAAACTAACACTTGAATTGAATTTACTAAATATGAAGATCTAAAACGGAAAATATTTTGCAAAGAAGCGTTATTTTATAAATTTGTTTAATAATTTGAGCAAAAACGAAATCTGTAAACAGTTAAATCATTTCATGGAAAATAACTATAATAATAGGATCCACTCCTGTAATGATCTGTAATGATGTTGAGTATCATGATCTTATTTCTATTGTTAATATATTTAATCGCAGTTTTGTTACCTTTGTTGATTTACATGAGGCGCCTAGTATTAATTCATGTTTCTTTTCACCTACTTCCTGCAGCGAATTATCGAATTTAATTTCAACTCTCAGTAATGCAACGGGTGATGGTTATGATAACATTCGTAACGTGGTTCTAAAGAAATATTCTCCAATTTTTCACAATTACTAGTTGATCTATTTAATGTGGTTTAGGAAACCGGTGCTTACCCCGATTGTCTTAAAATTGCTAAAGTAACGCTAGTCTTTAAGTCTGCGGAAATAACAACAACGTACAGTTAAATTCAGTATTTTATGCAACTCTTGCAACTTATTTATTTTTAAATTAAATTGTCAGTGAAGTTAAACATTTATACTGTTGTGCATGAATTGAATTACAAATTATAATGTCTCAGTGTGAAAAATGTAAGCAAGTGACCGATTCGAGACAAAGAACAACTTTGCGATGTTTTGGTCGATGTAAAAAAGTGTATCACTATACATGTATTGATTGGAATTTCAACAAGTACAAGACATTATTTAAGGAATGTCCCTATGCTAGATTTGTATGTACAGAATGCCAAAATCATGAGGAGGATACGATATATGAGGAATTCAACAAAATTAACAAGTTCGTTGAAGAATTAAAACAACATTTATGCGCAAATCATTTATGAACAGTTAGGAGCAATTAAAACCCATGTTGAAGAAATCCATAAACCTGATGAGACGAAATCCTTTGCTGCAGTCGTCAAAACCAATCCAACCAAATTAGTTTTGTTACAGCCAAAGAAACCACAAGAGAATAAGAAAACCAAAGAAGACATCGTAAGCCAGATTGATCCGAAAAGCATTCCCCTAATGGGATACCGAAACGTTGCGAATGGGGGAATTATATTACAGTGCGATTCAAATAAAGCAAAGGAAAAACTGAAGCAAATCGCCACAGATAAATTAGGAGCTCAATATGAGGTTAAATTGCCTACAGAGCTAAGGCCTAGAGTGAAAATTTTAGGAATGTCGGAACAACTAGAAAGTGGTGAAATTATATCAGCGTTGAAGCAACAAAATTCGTTTTTAGCTGCTAGCGACATAAAAGTAGTAACAACCTATCGAAGAAGAAATACACAGAAAGTCGATACAATCATTGAAGTTGATGCCACTTGCTTTAAGAAAATAATGGAGGCTGAGAAACTCAATATCAATTTTGATAGATGCCACGTAGTAGAATCAATAGACTTAACAAGATGTTACAAGTGCAGTGGTTATTCACATCACGGCGATAAGTGTACCAGCAAGCTAAAGTGTCCAAAATGTAGCGGAGAGCACAAATATAATGAGTGTAAGAGTACAGAAATCAAATGTAGCAACTGCGTTGAAACAAATAAGAAGCTAAATCTAAACATTGATGTAAACCATGCTACGTGGGATAATAACTGCACAGTATATCAGCGCAAGTTGAAAATACTAAGAAACCAAATCAATTACCAATAGCAGTTTCGAAAACAAGACACCCTATACACCAACATCCGAAGTCTATCGTCAAATTTCATGGAGTTACAGGAAATTGTGTTCAATTTTAAACCAGCCTTAGTATTACTCAGTGAAACTAGAACAACTGAAGAAATGTACGATTCGGAGTTTCATATTGATAACTATAAATTTATACGCTGCGACTCGGATAGTCGACATACAGGAGGTGTTGCTATGTACATTCATAAAAACATAAATTTCAAAATAATTTCAAACTGTGAGAAGGATCGCACTTGGTTTTTAGCAATACAAATCATAAAAGGATATCATACGACTGGGATATTTGGAGTAGTATACAGATCATTTCAAACAACGAGAGCAGTTTTCTTAGATAAATTTGACGAATGGATGGAAAATATCATAAACCACAACAAAAATAATTTCATATTCGGTGATTTTAATATTGATGTCAAATCCAATGAATATTACAGTGTAAAATTAAATCAATTGATAAGTGATCATAGACTAATGAAGGTGGTTAAAGAATATAGTAGAGTTACAGCAACCAGTGAGAGTTTAATAGATTTAGTGATAACTAATTCAATAATGTGCAATGTGAAGTAGTTAAAGAGCAACAAATTAGTGACCATTGTATGTTAAGCAGCATTAATTTAAATTGTGGGAAAATAAAAGCAACAAGAAATTGTGACCCGATAGAAATACGCTCGCGAAAAAATTATTCTCATGAATTACTCAACTATGCTTTAAATCAACAATTTCTGGGATGCCAAGATGCTAGCTTAAACGAAATAGACCAAGAATTAAACGCAGAAGCTGAAGAGTTAGTGTTAAAGTTAAAAACTTGTCTGAATGAGTTGACATGTACAAAATTGATTCATAAAACTAGTAAGCTACCATGGTTCTCGGAAAATTTGAAATTACTAAAGCAAGATAAACTACGATCTTATGAAATTATGAAAATTATAAACTCAAGTGAGAGCTGGAATAATTATAAAAGAGCCAGAAATAGATATAAACAATCTTTAAGGAAGGAGCAGTCCACTTATTTCAAAAACAAATTCATAGCAAATCAAAATAATCCAAAACAACTATGGAGAATGTTAAAATCGATGTATAAAACTAAATCCACAACACAGTGGAATATTCAGTTTAACAATAAAGTTGTAACCGATAAACTAGAATTGGCCGAATCTCTTAATAATACATTTGTATCCAGTGTGATTGACATCCATAACAAAATTCCAAAAGTAAAAAATTTTAATGAATCGAATGCGTATCCCTACACAGTTCCATTCTGTTTTCAAAATATTACAAGTCAATAGATAACTAAAATTATTAGTAGTTTGAAGTCGAACCCTGGAATTGATGGTATAAACCGTACTATCATGTTAGATGCTATGAAGAACGAAATATTCTCATCAAAATTTACGAACTTAATCAATAAAAGTTTATATGAAGCTAAAGTCCCGAGATCATGGAAAATATCAACGGTTATTCCAATTCCGAAAACTTCTAAGCCAACAACACCAGAAGAACTACGCCCGATAAATATGCTACCAACCTACGAAGCTGTGTTAGAACGAGTAGTTAAAAACCAATTAATAAACCACATTAACAACAATAATATACTAGTCGACCAACAATCTGGATTTCGCGAACACCATTCATGTGAAACTGCATTAAACTTAATGTTAGATAATTGGAAATCTGAAATAGATGACAATAAAGTAGTAGTAGCAGTGTTCCTGGATTTTAAACGAGCTTTTGAAACAATCGATAGACAAATTTTACTAAAAAAATTAAGTAAATATGGAATACAAGGCGCGGCGTTGGAATGGTTCAATAATTATCTTCAAGAAAGGCAACAATATACAAAAGTTGATAACTGTATCTCTAAGCCAATACCAAATAATCTCGGAGTACCGCAGGGATCTACTTTAGGACCATTACTTTTCATCCTGTACATCAATGATATAGTAGAAGTTATAAATAATTGTAAAGTGAATATGTTTGCTGATGACACCTTGATTACGATTGCAACACCAACCCTTAGTGAAGCTGTTCAGAATATAAATGAAGATTTGGAGAACCTGAGAAAATGGCTGATGTTCCATAAGTTGGCACTTAACATCTCTAAAACAAAGTACATGGTGATGTCAATTAAAACAATACTAGAATGTAATCAAAATATATTAGTTGATACTGAAGTCATTGAACGTGTTAAACAATATAAATACCTTGGTGTTATCATAGATGAAAAGTTAAATTTTAATGATCATTTGAATTATGTTGCTAAAAAAATGAATAAAAAGTTAGGTTTATTTAATAGAATTAAGGATAAAATGCCACGTGAAACAAAAATTATATTTTACGAATCAATTGTTGGACCACATATTGATTATTGTTCATCAGTGCTATTCATAATGAATCAATCACAAATATATCGTCTCCAAAAAATTCAGAACAGATTCATGCGAGGTATTTTAGGAGCAGATATTAGGACACATATAAGTGAAATGCTTAAAGTACTAGGATGGAAGTCTATCAACCAAAGAATACATTACAACATTTTGAAGTTGATGTTTCGCCTTGAAAACGGCGCTCTACCAAAATACTTGGACTTAATGTTATGCTCTAATAGAGACGTTCATAAGTATAATACCAGAAACACACATTATCGATTACCAATGTATAGTAAATCTTTTTCGCAGCGATCCTTAGGTTATAATGGAGTCAAATTATATAATTCTCTGAGCAATTTCTATACTTTGGGAGAAATACGAGAGTTACAATACAATCAGTTTTTGGGACTATTAAGTGTATTTATTAAAGATAGAATTAGTATTTAGCTAGTAATAAGTATAATAATTATGTTCTATTTAATTAATTCTAGATAATAATAAGATTAAAAAAAAAAAAATGTCATTATTGATAAATAAATAAATAAAATTAAAAAAAAAATAAAATTAAAAAAAAAACAAAATAGTTAATAGTTATCGTCCATTTTCAGTTTTGTCGGTATATGACAACATTTTAGAAAAAATTATTGCGGACCGGATGAACGATTTTCTAAATAAATCTTTTTTTTTCTATTCTCGTCAGTATTGATTTCGATAAGGTTCTGATACAGATTCAACCCTAACAGACATTATTGATTTGATCTATCGTAATTTTGACAGGCAAAATTATATATACGGCTTATTCAATTCTAAGATCGATTTTCGTAAAGCTTTTGATTGTATGGATCAAAGTTTACTTCTTCAGAAATTAGAAATTTATGACTTCCGTGGCCAATCAAACTAATTTTTACAAAGCTACCTTAGTAATCGAAAGCAGTTTTTGAATTTAAATAGTGTAAAAAGCTTCATTTTAGGTGAGAACTATGGTGTTCCTCAAGGAAGTGTCCGTGGCTCTCTGCTTTTCTTAATCTACGTAAATGAAATTGAAAATTTACCGCCAATCCAGGAATTGTTAGGTAGTAATGTCACAAATAAAAAATGATATTCTTTTACTTTTAGATTTTCTGCATCTGAACAAAATATTAGTAAATTTTAACAAAACGAAATTTACTATATAATTTTTAACTCTTCGAACGCCTACGAAACATAGATTTACCACCACTTCAAGTTGCAAATTGAAACAAAGCGCGAGTGGATAAATTCAAGTGCCTTGGTGTTACATTCGACAAGCATATCTCAGTTCAAGAGAAACTGAATAAATTGAAGATTTTACACAACAGGTGCTGCAAAGAAATGTATAAACTGCTTCACCTGGTTCCTATTGTGGAACTCTATCGTTCTAGTTAGTTGAAGTGCCCCTAAATTAATACGGAATTTGGCAGAAAACCATAAATTAACATTTATTGGGCCATCTATTTTTATTAAATTATCTGAAAATATTAAGAGTGCTGAACATAATTTTATGTTTAAACGAATGAAAAAATCCCATCTGCTATCATCAGTAAAAGATTATTTGTAATTTATAATACCATTATTATTAATTATTTAAATTTAATTACATATATTGTTTTGTATTTGAATTTTATTGCTTATTATGCGTAATGTAGTTTTATAGTCACTATGTCACTATCACCCCAATTGTCGAAGTCGTCTCACGTCACTTTAGACGACTATATACACGTCACCTCATTTTTGCTATTATCGAAGTCGTCTGGTACGACTCTAGTCACATGGATACGACAATAGTCACCTACTTTTTTCAAGTGACAAGAATATTTTATTAAGAAACTAGAACGTAAAAGGTAATTATTTTTTTTTTATAAATAATTATTGTTTATGTAATGTTTTTAATATTTTGTTGATCGTTAGCGTTAGAGGAGAGTGAAATCAACTTGCTGCTTCTCAGAGAAGTATCGCAGATAAATCGGAAAACTTTCGATTTGTTTCCGAGTACCTCGACTGCTACAGCATTCCACACCTCGAAAACAATTTTCTACAATTGGATGATCCTAATCCTCTTTCTTATAGATTTCCTGAACCCAGTGTTTCAGAACCAAAAGGCTTAGCTTCAAAAACGCCAAAGGAACGTCGTCAAGAAAAACGGTGTTGTCTTTTAGATGAACAAACTAGATTCATATAGAATACTGAGAGGCATACTAAAGAAATTGCTCGGTATTATAGAAAGGTGTATGAATTGAAAATAAAAAAGTTTAAATTACGGAAAGAAAACCTTTTGGATAAAAAAGAAAGTGGTCTAATTTACTCGAATTGAAAATTCGACAAATAGAGTATAAAGAAAAAAAATTAGCTTCTTCTAGAAATCCTAAAATTAGTCCATTGTGATAAAGAAAATGTGATTAGAAGTTGAAATTTAAGTCTGAATTTTAGGAGTAATATAATGAATTGAATTTTTTACTGTTAATTTTTAATCCAATGTTTTATTGTTGTTAACAATTATATTATATGAGGAAATAAAACAATAACAATAAAATATTCGTAAATATTGTGATTTTTGACATCGAATGGCTTGTCAAATTTGAGGAAATTATTAGTGCTGCCCGAAATTTCTATTTCAATATGCGTTTCGTTTAAAACGACCTCAACAATACCAATTTAGGTACGAGGTGACACGACTGTAGTCACTAGGGAGTCCAAATCGGTTCTACCCGACTTCGTGTAGTTGAGGAATTATTCACCCCCAGAGACGTTTCGGGTGCATCGGGCATCGCCGCAAACAACCGAAACCGACAACCCTTCTATTCATCTCAACGAAAATGGAAAAAACATAAACGTACATATCCCATACGTTAGAGGGAATCCAATTACCCAACTAGGGAATCCAATTACCCGAATTTCGGGTACCCAACTTTCGGTTCCGTGTTTTTACCATTACCCCACCGGTTTCTACAAACATACGTTTCTATTTTTTCCCTTTTCGTTGAGATGCACAGGAGGGTTGTCGGTTTCGGTTGTTTGCAGCATTTCCCGAAGTCTCTGGGGGGTAAGTAATGGCCCAACTACACGAAGTCGGATAAAACCGACTTGGATTCCCTAGTAGGCACGTCTTTTGAAGTGAAACGACTTCGGCAATTGGGATATACACCCCTGTATATGTTTTGTACATATCAGAGTGAATGATGAACTTTTAAAGGACATTAAATCCACTAGTAGTCATTTACATTTTTATGATTATTAGTATATGATATTAATGAGATAAGTTTAAGATAAATAAATGAATAAAATAAAACAAAAATAAAATTACTAGTATTCTTATTAATTATTAGTTAATTAAAATATCATTTTATTACATGCACGAAGTAAATGATTTTTTACAAAACGAAATAAAATGGACATATAATATAAAAGAATTAAGATACTATCAATTACGTACAACAATATATTTTGACTAAAGTTATTACACGCAGGAAGGGATTACTTCAATTGCTAGAATAATTGCGAAAATCTGTATTAAAAATGTATGATTACTCCCAATATTTTGCAAATTTAAGTTGTAATTATTCAAAACGTCGAGCTCATCATATAAAAAAATACGAAGGATTTTCTAAAATGTTCCTTTCTCGGTGTAGGATAAATACACCTATGAAAACTTCTCAAGTTATATTTGGTAGCTTTAAAATTTAAATTTCAGCTCCTTAAAAAAACATTTTGTGAACTTATCAATCGTATCAAAAGCTTTAGTGAGATCAATAAAATTAGTTGCAACATGTTCACCTAAATCTAGAAAGTTTACAATATGGTCAACAAAATTGTTCAGCGAAAGCTCCATACTTTTCCCATCCCTAAACTCATATTGCTGATCAGAGAAGAAGGAAATATCTTTCAAAAATATTATAGCAATCTGGCTTTAAAACATTTTTCGAATAGCTTCGAAAATACTGAGATCAATGATATCGGTCTATAATTTGATGGATAATAAGACGGATAAAAATATTACAATTTTTGATAATGGGAATAACAGTTGCAATTTAAAGACAATCTGGATAAATTCCTTATTCCAAACTGAGATTATAGATATAAGCTAATATATAAACAATGGAATGCGAAATTTGTTTTATTAAATAATTGCTGATATTGTCACATCCAGAAGAATTTGAATTATCTAAACTATTAATGTAGATAAGAATTTCATGCGGCGTGATATCCGAAATTAAATTATATCTTGCGTCGTAACATCTCTGTGTCTCCATCCAAATCATGGCTACTGTGTAAAATGGACCATTCCAGAAGTTGAAGTGCATTAATAAAATACGCATTAAATTTTTCTGAGACGCATGTTGGATCCGATACGAATTTACCTTCTCCATCTTAAATAGACACAATATCAGAATTAGATTTTTGCTTACCAACAATTTCGTTAATAATTTGCCATTGACTTTTTAAATTGTTCTTAACATTCACGAACTTGTTATTATAATACTGTTCTTTTGTAGCCATAATTTTACTATCCATTTTATGCTGAAGTGATTTAACTCTTCTGCTTAGATCAGCATTAGTTGGTTGCTTCAGCAAAAGTTTCAGAAATTTATGTTTAAGTTTAATTAATTTCATTAAATCAATACTCATCCAGGGTTTAATTTTCCTAAAACTGGGGGCGGGGTTAAATTCGAATTAACATTGCTTTAGTTTTGAAGTAAGCATCGCAATAAATTTATTCATTAAGGTATTTGGATCAGTCTCTTGAAGCAAAGTCCACTAATCAAGCATTAAAAGAGAATTTAACTTTGAACAATATATTTTTGTAATCGGACGTCCTTCAGCTGTCTGCTTGACATGTTTTGCCATATGCTTAATTTGAAGTGACATCAAATGATGATCATTAAGTTTGTAATCAAATTATTCCCCTAGGAGCTCATAATTTGCTCATAATACATGATGATGTAGAGGAAGTTACACGAGTAGGAGTATTAATTAGTCTTTTTAAACCGAAATTAGACCGCATTGTAAGATAATTTTTTACCTGGTCTTTAACAGAGAATTTTAAGATGTCTATATTGAAATCGCCAAGTATAAATACATTTTTGGGTTGAGTTTTGTTTAAGTAGAAAGAAAATTTTTCAATAAAATTAACAATTGAACAAAAATTAAACCGATAAAAGCATATTATGCAAAAAACTTCACTTCGAAGACTTAGATTTAATTGCACAATATCAGCGGTACATAGATTTTTAGTCACATAACTCAAATTGAGACCCGCTTTAACATAGCCAACTGCCCCACCAGCTGAGTACTTGTTGTTACAGCCATCGATCAAAAAATAGTCATGGAGTTGGTAAGAAGACACTGCGTCACTATTTATTCAAATTTTCGAAAAAAATAATATATCTGGCAATGAATTTTTACGTGAGCTACGCGCATTTTGATGGACAATTGGAAAATTATTATTAACATGCATAAAGGAACCTGAAGGAATGGTGCTATTAACAAATGCATTAGAGTAGTCTAGATCTGTACTAGAATTATTAGTAATTATATCAAACCATAATTATGAAATAAAAAAAAACTTCAAATTAGTTTGTCAAGATCACTCACATCATTTATAAACCACACCTTTCCACCATCATCCTTCCTCAACAAAATTTTGCCATCCTGGAACCATAAATGCTTATATTCTTTGGCAATTTTAGTGTTCTTAGTATTAAAATATAATTGGCTTACTACGAAGCTCATACTTTCATTAATAAAAATTGTGCTGTTACTACTAAAGCCGCAATTCGCTCCAGTGACTTTAATCCTTTTTTTGGCTTGCAAAATGGCATTTCTCACTTGCCAACATAATCAATACAAGATGTAATGACATCCAATTTTAATGCTCTGTTGGCTAAGTTCGTCACTATAGTGCTAAAATCTACACTATCAGTTACGTCAACTACTACAATGTCTAACGAATTAGAATACTGTTGCTGCCCTAAGAAGACTGCCTTTCTCTGCGTTATAGATTGTTTCAAACGAAGACACTTAATTTCAGATGACAGCTTTTTTTTAATGCCTTTTCCAAAATCGTAATACGGTCATCAATTTTTTTATTATTAATCATTCACAACTGTTGACTGTGTTTGACTTTATTAAAAAGAGTTTCTAAGGTTATATTTTGATTTTCAGCATTATAAGGTTTATTAGTGTGCGCAAGAGAAACTGGAGAAGCATATAGAATTCAGGGCTTCCAAACTAACCATCAAACTGAATATTCAGTTTCTTCTTCAACGAAACCAATCATTCAGTTTCACCCACGAAATTTATATGAATTAAATGAACTATTTAATATTTCATCTAGTCGCATATCGAATTACATGTTCTAACACAGACAGTTTTTATTTAGTACAAATTCTAAGTAAATTTTAAAATAAGCTTAAGCTAAACTTATAAAAGTGTCCAGCTAGCCATGTTAATGTCGTATAGAAAATTTACTATTTACCATTTACATTACAAATAAAAACCAAGTGTCATTTTCTAATTTAGATACAAAATAGGTATCATAAAAATGTCCAGAAGAATCGGCATAAAAAAATACGAAACACATCGGCTACACATTTTCGCCCACATTCAATCCAATAAATCCTGTAAACACACAAACGTACATACAATATATCCAATAAATAAGCTTTTCATATATAATTTTCAATAATAAGAACCAAAAACTCAATAAAATTAGCAACAAATCCATTTCCGAATTCCAAAAAAAAAGTGTAATAAATTGTAAACCTATAACCCCATTATCAGTATAAAAGAAATAGGAAAATCATGGAAAATTCAATAATGACCATAAATATTTTATTCGATTTTTTTTTTTTTTTTTTGTAAATAAACATAAAAATATATGAGGATAATAATTCGAATGTGTTCCGTTACACACGGGTGTACAGTGTACAGACAGTTCTTCTGTAGCTGACTGGTAATTAATCAATAAATGATTTCAATGTTATTCTAGTTTCATACAAAAATTAAAATGACCAGGTAAAAATCACCCTATTAATATTGATTACTGGACAAAACTGTACTGTATCCATCGGACAATAATAACTGTCAGACGTTTTTTAAGTTAACATAAATATCATTACCATATTTTGATTGGCTTACACATATATGTACTCGTATATTGGGGTGTGTGAATTATTTTATTTATTTCATATGGATCCACATTATGTTTTATGTCTTACCTCCCATAGTCTGTACAAAAAATATATTTCGATTTATTGATTTACCATCAGTACAATAAAATGTTTACTGTCTCATATGATTTATAGCTCTCGATGTGTAATTGAAAATAAATATTATAATTAAAATTGTAGCTTTGAAAATTGAATTTTTCATATTAAATTATGCAAAAAAGGATGTCATTAAAAATAATTGTATTCGGTGCCAATATTTTAATAAATGCAAGTAAATGAATATTTGCGGTAGATATATTTAATAGTAGTATCTGCATTGCTGTAGAATAAAAATATAGTCAACGCGAATTATGATCCTGCTTATTTCCGTAATTATTAAAATGTGTGATTCGGCGATTCTGATGAAATAAAAAATCTAGATCAAGTGGTTGCAGATGTCTTTTAATATCGCTAAGTTACAGAAATTTAAAATGGTAAAATATTTGTTTAAAATTGGGTTTGGCTCCAGCCAAAAAATGGTGAAAATTCACCTGTAATTAATGTAAAATTTCGATAATACAGGTTCTAGTTAACTTACCGTAAATTTTACCGTCAAAATAATCATCTGAAATATGTTGATAATGCAAATAAAACCTAAAAAAGAGGTTACCGTCAGAGATGATATAATAATATTAGCACGCACAGCAGAAGGCGTTAACAAGGCAACAAATGGACAACCAGCAACTATTACTTGAGTTACCACTATTTTGAGTAACCACATAGGAAAAAAACAGAAAAAAAATTTAAAATGGATGAATAAGAGAGCCATCCCTGACTGGATTACGTAACTTCAACTTACTGACTCTGTAACCAAATGATTAAATTAAATATTGGATGGGTTTAGTTAGTTAGAGGAAGTGTATTTGGAATTTTTCGATATTTTGTCGACAAACCTTTTTGTAATTTATCATTTTGATAATCTGGTATTTGGGATTAAGTTTTGAATAATAAATTTTGCTCTTTCTGATGCTTTATTGGGAAAATATTTTTTTTTTTTGCAATTAAACATTTTGAGATATTATTTTTCTGACTATACTGACCCAATGGAAAGTTGTTCTTGATAGATATTGTTTTAAGTTTTGCAAGAGTTTGTAGTGGTTATGGAATGCTAATCCAATTATTACAAAATATTTTTACGAATTTCCGGCAAATAATAACTCAGCGATTTTCAAGTTTCAAACTTGATTTTCCGACACCTGTAATTTATACGGCAATGCACTTATTTCGAATATATGAGGTTTGCAATTGTAAATCACTTTCATGTAGTTCTACGTCATCAATTCTCATATGTCTTGATGATTAACGTCATTCTTAATTCTAATACTTGCTTGATGATATTTATCGCTGCCATTTACATTTGCATTTGTTATCTGCTCCCCTCCACTTGAAATGTAAAATGACATTCATGCTAATCTTATTCAGTATTAGAGCAATACTTGATCGGACCACATTAATGTTGTTAAGAATAATTATCGCCTCAACAAAATTATGGTCTTTGATAAGATTCAAACTCGCGGCTATAAAGATTGACAGAGCTTGGCGGTGTATACCTTAAACACTCGACTAACAATTGGTATGCTTGTGTAGATTTTAGTTTGTAACACTTCACACCTTTAATCTATTTGTCCCTGCGACAGACGCAGCCACTATCGTATCGCTTCGGTGTACGAACGTGCACGAATTTACGTCCACCTCTAAAGCGTTCTTGTGTCCGATACATATAATCGCAGATCGTATTGATAATTTTGCAAGAATGTTTTCAATCTCGATGTGCATCTTGAAATCTGGTTTTCGGCTTCCTGGAGTTCGGCCACACTCAGTCATCTTGCTTAAAATTAGCAAATCTCCCTTCTCTTGACTCGTTGTTCAGCTACATTATTTTTGCGGCCTCTGATTGACAAATCAGACGTTTCTCACTGTTCTTGGCACTTTTCGCTACTGACTATTCTGCATTCCTCATTAGCACGACTCTCCATTGCGGCCTTCTGGATTGCTCTCTCTCTCTCTCTCTCTCTTTTGTAGGCAACTTCTCCAACGGACTCATCCTCAACAATCGTACAAACTTAGAAATTTTGCTGCAATTTACGATGCAACGAAGCGTATACGAAGCATGCATTAAAAATAGTAAGTGTTTCGAAAGAAGTTTTCCTTATAATCTGGAGTTAACTATTTTTTAGCGCATTTATAATAATTCGCTAAGTCAATGTGTAAACTTTTAATATAAAATAAAATATTTAAAATACTTAAAATAGTTTTCATATTCTCGTATTTGCCGTGTAATGCTGAAAACATATGAACAAAATTTCTGCTAGCAGCACTGCCTACAGCGTGCGCGTCTTTTTCTGATGCGTCAAGCAGATTTTTTTTGTTTTTTTGTTATCGTCAAAGTCCTCAGTTGTTTTTTTTCTTTTTGTGCGTTATTAAAAAATAAAAATTAACATGAATGTTTTAATAAAATATGATTATTTGAATAAAATGATCATGTGGAATTTGTGCTATTGTTCATCTCTTAATCTTCTAAAAAATATGTCGTGAAAAAAAATAAAAACATAAAAATGTGAGCGCCACCAATTTATACTAGAAATGAGAAAGAATTGCACGGACTTTTCTCAAGCATATATTCTGGTGATAGAAGAGAAAGATGAAGATCAATTTTGGAGAGCTACCAGGTTGGGATCCAGGATATTGAAATTCTCAATAATTTACTAAAATCTTATTTACAAAACAAAGATCATGTTAAAAATTTAATTGTCCCAGAAGTAATTAAATAACAACCATAATTTCTAAATAACAGATATCTGGTGGTGCAGCATGGTAGGTGTTAGCATGATCTTTTAGATTAGGTGTATCAACTGTGCTGGAAATTATATTGGAAGTATGTGAAATGATTTGGGATGCGTTGTATGGGATCTGATTATCACTACCTAATGGTGGTGATAAGTAGATGCCACAATTACAAAAATGCCGAATGTGGTTGGAGCAATTGATGGCAAACACATTCACGTCAAATGCATCACGCGATGGGTCGTTGTATTACAATTACAAAACACATAAGCATAGTCCTCTGGTCTGCATGCGCCTGCAATTACATAATCTCTGCAGTGGATGATGATAATAGGCATAATTCATGGGAGCTTATGAATGGAGGAATACTATACAGAAAAGTGTGTTTGGCGATCAAATTTTAAAGGAAAACATCAACATTCCAAAATCAATGATGTTGCCATCACAAATGAGGAATTCCCATATACTGAGCGACTTCTTCTGAAAGAGAAATATGTTTTTAATAACCGGCTCTCTTCAGCACGAGTCAAAATAAAAAATACATTTGGTATTTTAACTGCCTTATTTCGAGATTTGACAAATTCACTGAATGTGTTTCCGGAGAATGCTGAAAAAATCGTCTGGGGAACAGTAGTTCTTCACAATTTTATTAAGTTACATGATTCATTAAATTATGTATCAAATAATTTTGTTGACCATATAAATATTGAAGGCAGTTGGAGGCATGAGGTTAATCCATTACCTCAATATAGATTTGCAACAATGGTACGACTCGACAAGAGATGCATTCGCCATGCTAGATCATTTAAAAAATTATTTAAATAATTTATAAAACACATGAATAAAACCAAATTTGTAATCTAAATTCAGTAAATGTGGTTTATTATTATTATTGATCGTAAAGGTTTTTAGAAATCACCTTCAAACTATCTTTTTGAATTATTATAAATTTTGCCGGTGATATATTAAGCAACTCCACTTGTCGGGATATACCATTAAAAAAATCTTGTATTAATGTTTCTGGTTATTGTGGTGCGAAAAAAGATGTTTTAGCCAAATTTTTTATCTCAGTCATTTGCCTTATAGCTCATTCAATAGCTTAGTGTTCAATATTTTGGTTTCTAACTAGTTGAAGGTGAAGTCGAAGCTTTAAAAATAGAAGCTTGCAATCAAACTCTGCTCGACGTTCTGTAAATATAAAAATGTTATTAAAATTACATTCTATATAAATGTTTGTTTTTAATTTAACCTGTTTCGATATTTTTTAAGAGCATCATCAATTGTAACCATTTCCATTCTATTTTGGATCTTGTGGCTCTACTTCCTGACCTATCTGTATATTTTATTTTATTTTTATTTTTTATTTATTTTATTTAAATCATTTTTATAGTTTCTTTGTTTTTTATTATATAGAAATTCATGTTTTTTTACAAACTCGATAATTCCTTCTTCCATTTTGTTTTGACAGAAAAAAAATACACCCAATTCTTTTTTTACGCAGTCTTTTTTTTACACGGTTTTAACATAACAATGTTTTGAAAAACAAATAAAAAAGAGTTTTAGGCCTTTTTTTCTATGTCCCTACCATATGTGCCTTTTTTCTATGTACTCAATGTCCTTTTTGAACAGGTTGCTCAAATTTTACTAATACAAAATCTTCAGTGTTAATAACGTCACAATCGACTAAAAGATTTGGAATATTTTCGTCATTTTCAGAAAATATGGAGCAGGCGGCGGAATCAGGCCAATCTATAAGAGTTTCAGATTCCGACGTTTCATCAAGCTCTTCAGGTGGTGCAGGTTTTGAACGTTTTCTCTTTCTATTACGTTTATCGTGGTTTGCTTATTTTATTAATTAGATTTTGTTTTTCTCAGGAGTATCTGTTAATATAAGCAATTTACCTCTTTTGTGGCCAACATGTCCCTTTTTCCGAAGTTCAGCTTTTGGATACGGTTTTATAAGTTCAAGTGCGTCATAGTTTAACGATATACTACGCGAAGTTGATGGTTGTTGGATTTGATGCTGTAAAATTTGTTTGTTTAGATGAGATAGCAGCATTGCTTGTGGCTGAATGAGTATCTGGGATAGCAGTATCTCTTGTTTCCATTGGAATATGTGGACCTGCATTTGTGACAAGCTGAGTATCTGGAATAGCAGCGTCATTTGAGTCAGGTCCATTACGTACGAAGCAGCAAAATCCGGTGGTCCGTTACGTACGAAGCAGAAAAATCATTGTCATTAAATGCAAGGTAGTTAAGGAGCCAAATTTTAAAATTTCCAGGTGCAGAAATTATATGAATTGTTTTATTTAAAAGTGGTATAACTCCACTTTTCAAAAAAATTGAGTTAACTGTAATTTTAGGAAGATATAGACACCTTCTCTCCATATTTATAATCATACATTCAATAGAGTACGGTTTTCTTATAAAGTAAGCAAAAGAATTTTGGCTATAAAATGTTATCGCAAAAACTTTTTTTTTGAAAATTCAAATGCAAACCCTTAAATATCTCGATACATGAAAAAATGGACTTATACCACTTTCAAAAATAACAGTTCATATTTCGGAAAACGAATATACTTTCATAAGCACTCTTCTAGAAAGAGTTCGTTAGTCATCCAACAAGTCTTCGAAACAATTCTTAAACTCTCAATTGGAGATCCTTGTATAAAAAGTGTTCTTTATACCGCACACGCGGAAATATAAACACTGGTGAAAGAGAGTTTCCCGCAGCATTAACGATTGCAGTGAACGTTACCAACTCACCACGTTCGCCAGAAACGATTTGACCAACTTGTCTTTTAGCTTTGTCTACAATAACCTGTAAAAGGAAAAACAAATTATAAATTTTACTTTTCAATACTAGGTATGTTAAAGTATTACTTTTGAAGCTTGCATTACAGTCGTTATGCCAGTTTCAACCAGTTTCAATACTTTTACATAATTATTAAAGAATTTGCCTATATTTGTAGGAAGGCAGTAGCTCTAGCTGAACTTGTGGTCTTGGATTTTTTAAACTTAGTTCAGGATGCCTTTTCATATATCCATACATCGAGTCCCTTCCGGCTGCTTGATTTAAGTCCCAACTGCCAGGATAAGATTTGCTAAGTTTCTGAGCATACTGTTAAGCCACATTTTGAGAACAGGCTAGAAAAGTAATGCGTTGTTTTTCGTTCCAAGCGTGTTCTTATTTAATGACGAAACAAAAGTCTTTTCTGGTAAAAGTTTCCAGTACAAACCTGTTTCATCTGCTTTATAAATTTGATTTACAGAGAGACCAAGTTCAATTATTATTTCTTGCAATTTTCTTTTAGATGGCTCCACAAGTTCAGGTTGAGAGGCCAACTTCTCTCCAGTAATTTAATGCACGCGCACACCAAAACGAATTTTAAAACGTTGTAGCCACCCATCACTTGAATGGAAAGTGTTTTCATTTTCTTCCATTTTCCATGTAAAAGTTTAGCCTTTTCTTCTCGCTACTTACAGGCACATTTTTATCGCGCTGCCCAAAAAATCAACGATATAATTTCTTCTCCATTTTAGGATATCCTGACATTTTAAGGATTCTTCTCTTACCAGGCTCCATTAAGGTGTTGTTCGCCGCGTTTAAAATTTCATAACTTTTTTTGTTAATTGCGCAAATAGTACACAGTAAAAAAATGCATGAATTTTCATGTGAGCAAAAGTAGCCGAACCTTTTCACGTAAAATTACATGAAACTTGAAAAATAAGTTTTTATTGAAAACTAAATGGTTGATACCGTAAATTTGCTAGTAAAGTTATGTAATAACTTATGTTTTCGGTGCGCGTTAAATATTATTTCTCTCAAATTAAAAGAAGAAACTAAAATTGGTTGAATTAGTTTGTAATTGTACGATACATTTGATGTAATTTTAAATTCCAGTTGAAACATACAGAAATATTCAAAAGAGAGAGAAAATACACCTAATAATCATAGTATTGTGCATTATCAGAGCCTCCTTAATATAAGAGCCGTAACATTCCGCCATTTTTTTCCATGAGCTTTCCATAGAGGGGAAGCTTTTTGTTCTTTTTCATACCTATCAGTGTATTTTAATATTTTTTAGAAGCTTTTTTGTTTATAAAAACATTAAAGCTTCGTTTCAATTTTTAATTTGAATGGTTAGTTCAATATTCAGGAAAAGCATATTTTAAAATTGAGTCATATTATGTCGAATTAACGCAAAAATATTCAAATTAGTCTACCACAAATTTTTTTTTTATTGTAGAAATAAGAATTTGTTTATATGTGTATGTAAGAAATTAATATAGAGTGTTCCTTCAAAAATTTCAGCATTTCTTTCCCAAAACAAACGTTCGTTAAAAAATGCTTTTTGAGTAGCTGTGTAATATGGGGGTTATTGTGTTCTGAATTCTATTACAACATTGTTGATGAACAAACTTCGAAAACTGTTTTTTCGTTATTTGTTAAAAATTGCATCGCATCAAATTCGCAGGCTATACTGTTTCATCCTGTAGTATAAACAAACCGGAGCTTCATAAAATAAAAACATTATATTATAGAGCTTTTCGCAATTAATAAACCAATCAATAGATGTCGCTAAGTATAAATTAAAGCGAAATATTAAAACCTAAAGTTTGTTAACTAAAATTTAACAATTTATTATGTATACTGCCTGGTTCAATAGATTATTGAAATCTCCTGGAACTGAAAATAACCGAATACGAGCGAATTGAAATAAGAAAAAAAAATTTGGAAAAATTGTGACATTTTTCTATTGTTGTTTTTCAGCGCGAGTTATGTTTCCGAAACTGCAGTTGTGGAAAAAAAAAATAATTGTTTCGGAAATTTAAACTTATAATTTATTTAATTTTTAGACGTTATGTCTATTCGATGGTTACAATAAATCTGATTTTATATATTTATTCTTTTGATGTTCTTATAATTTACAAATACCAAAAATGCTTATTAAGAAAATATATTTATTAAGATTGAAGAAGATATTAAATATCCAGCAAATAATGTTTTCATAAACTAAAGAAATGTAATTAATACAAATACTTATTTATCGCTACAATACTTTGTATTTAGTTGATACATTTTATATAAGAAAAGAAAATGTTATGTCTACAGAAATATTATTATTCATCATCTTTGTGGTGATGATAATGATGATGTTGATGGCTTCGTGGAGGTCGAGGGACGTAACTCCTCCCCCCTAAGAGTTGACCACAATCGCTTGGGTTTGTGGGAAACCAATGATTCATCTGGTTCTGTTGAAACACTTACGTGAAGTTCTATATCTTCGGTAATTTTTTGTTTCTTACAGTTGAATTTTCTTGAATAGTAGAATATTATAATACCGATTGTTGATGATATAAGTATTGTATAGATAGCGAAGCTATGATGTTCTTGAGCAGATGTTTTCCTGTGTAATAAATTTATTTTATCTATATTTTGTAATAATTTGTTATGTAAAACCGGCAGTTCTATTGGCTGGACGATGTTACTGATATTGATGTCATTAAAGGGTTGAACAACTACAAACTCCTCTTTGTACCGCTTGTTAATTGATGTGAAATTAGTTCCATTTATTGCGATAGAACAGTTCTGATATTCTATGAGCTTTATGCCTTTTAATGATTTTTGCTTTTGGCCGCAGTTTGTTTTGAAGGTGACTTCCTGTTGAGTTTGTAGGTAAATGTATCCAGGTAATATTTCTTTAATTTCATCTTGGAGTGGTTTTTGAATTAGTGAACAGTGTGCCGGAATGTTGTTTATAATATTTGGTATGCAATTTTTAATATCTTTTAAATCCTTTGCTTGACAATATTTGACGTTCTCAATCTCATTGCATACGTCGGTCAAAAAATAATTTTTATGTTCGTTTAGGATAAGGGAATTATATGGAATTTGGATTGTATAGGTACCATTTATAGTTAAAGGAAATAAGAGAAAATGGTTATAGTTTTCCGGGTGGGTATTTGGATAGAATAAATAATTTGGGATCCATTAAAATAGGCTTGGGGGTATATAATCTCAAAAATATTTTGTTCGTATATGAATTTAATATTTTGTTTACCTAATTCTGTTTTGATAATATCTACCTCTTCGTTATTCAATATATGGCGGGAAATAATTTTTTGTTTAGATAACGAGATTGACTCCTCTATGTTAAGGATATGTTCTTTCATTATTTCTATATTATAAACTATATTTTGTAAACTCCGGTCCAATTGAAGGATTACTTCAAGAGTGTGTGTTAAGTTTTCCGAGTTTCGTATATTTAGCTCTACCTGTTTAGTTTGATCATTAACGAACTTTTGAATTTCAGCAAATCGTTCAATCATACCTTTGTTTAAAATAATTTGTTTCTCGTTTTGAGTTCTTAATATTTCTTCGTTATTGTTGATTTGTGCTAGTGATTTGCCTATTTCCTCATAGTCTTCTTGGTCTAGGTTTCCTGTAATAGCCTTGATTACACTTCCTAGACCATTGATTAATCCGCGTTTGGTTCTATACTTCACTGAGAAAAATGTTGAGTAGTAAAATTATAGGCGAAAACTTTTAATTCAACATTGTTTCTGATTAAAAAAATCAATCACGTTTGTTGATGAATTTATCATGAAACGATGTTAAGCAAAAAAAACTAGTGTTAAATTAAATTTATAATTGTTGAACCCCTAACTACACAAATTGTAGAGTTAACAACGGAGCATCGATGAATTTACTATGCTTATTCTGTGATTATTGACTGATTAATAATTTTTAGTGTATTTATAAAAAATTCGCTATCTTAATAAGTGATTAATTCGTATGTAAACACTAAATATTCTCCTTCTACTTTGTAACTTCATGGCAGGGCAGGTGTAATGTCTTATACGATTACCGAATATTTTATAACAAATGTTATATAATAAAAGTTTGAGATCATACTGATAGTGACAAACCAAACTATCGGTGCTCACGCATGACGGATAAAATAAATCCCGAATATTAATGATTACAGCAAATATAAAATGATGACGTATTAATATAGAAACATAAATACCTATAATACCCCACCAAGTGACCATTTTGTATACCATTTTTGTTCTACAAATTGTAGAGTTAACAACGAAACATCGATGAATTATAAATGCCCACTGATAGATTAACAACGTTTCATTTATGATTTAACTATATAAATTGTTGAATTAACAACGGCTGACCAATGAATTTACTATAAAAACTAATAAACTAACATTGTAATTCTTATGATTTAACAACATAAATTGTTGAATTAACTACGATTTATTTTACAATGCATTACTATTTTTAAACATAATTTAATAAGAATCGCTAATAGCGCATTTTCATATTTGAAAGTTTTTGAATTAAAATGGTTTGTTAACAAATTTACAACTTTTTTTTCTCAGTGTTGGATTTTAAGTGGTTAAAGTTATCTAATAGGATTTGAAATTTATTGTAGAGTATTTTCATTCTATCCTTAAAGAGGTCAGATGCTAATCCATGTTTTTCTTTTATACTATTCTTAAGTGATATGATGCTATTGCCTATGTTGTTTATGTGATATTCATAATTTTCTAAATTAATTACGTGGAGGAGTCTAGAATACGCAATAATTACTTTTGCTTGGTTTGTTTGAATTGGTAGAACTCCATTGTTGTTACTGTAGTCGGAGATTGTCATTCCTCTTATGAGCGTCATTCCTGTTGCTACCCTGTAATAAACGTTTAATTTTATTTTTATGTATTTTTCGTTTATCTGTTACGAGAGTGATTTTATTGTTCTTTACAACTTTGTGCTTTTGAAACCTGCGGGCTAATTTATTTCTTCTGTTATCTTTTTCGTAAACAGTCTCACCTTCTTGATAGTCGGGTGGCTCAATTCTATTTTGGTTTACTTTCCCTATTGTTTTTTCCTTTATTCTAGAGTTTCTCTGATATATTAAATTGATAAGTTTTTGATAATTTTTACGTTGATTCTCAATGTAGTCTTGTTTACTAATAAAATTAAATTTAATCCTGAAAGGGTCTGGGTTATCAATGTGCCCATTAATTAATTCATATGGAGTCAGTTTCGTAACGGAATGGATCGCATTATTATACGTCATGACAGATTCACTCATTATTTCCGTGGGACTTTTACTATTGTCTTTCGCGTAAATTACGCGATAAATTTCAGTCAGAGTGGAATGGAATCTCTCCACTGGGGAGTTCCCGGTGGAACTCTTGGGAGAAGTGATATGCAAAATTATGTTGTGTAGGGAGCAAAAATCTTTAAATATTTTTGCAGTGAACTCAGTTCCGTTATCTGTTACCAGTTTGGATGGTAACCCATGATGGGAAAAGAATATTTTAAGTTGCTTTATTGACTCTGTACTACCTTGCGTAATTAAGTGATATGCTTGCCCGTATTTTGAAAATTTATCCAGAATGGTTAGGAAATTTCTGTTATTTACCGAATAAATGTCTACGTGTAATATTTCGAAAGGTTTTTTGGGATTCTCGGTTAATTCCATTTTAATTGGTTTTTGATTTCTATTGTACTTTAGTAACTGACAGGTTTCGCATTTGTTAATAATAGAGTTTATTATGTTTTTCATTTTAGGGAAATATATGGTTCGTTTGAGATGTTCGTACGTTTCTGTGATACCTCTATGGTTAGTTAGGTTATGGTAATTTAAAATTGTAACTTTCTGTTCAGTATCGTTTTCTATGTCTTTAACTAATTTTTTGCTCCTCACTATTTTTAATTCATCTTCGATGAATTTGCATTTGAGAATTCTGTTAATATTTTTAAAAACGTCGTCGTTACACATTAATCCAATCAGAAGTTTGGGTTTAACATACTCTTTATAAATTTGGTTTATTATGTCGTCGTTAAAATTATTGTGTTTGAACCAATATCGTTTTTTTTTGAAGTGAAGGATTTTAAATTCGAAGTTTAATTTATTTGCTTTTGGGTCTATTTCGAGAATAATCTGACAATTAAACTCATTTATACATGATTCAGTTATAGGAATAATATTCTTATTTCTATTGTTAATTCGACTCTGGATATCATCTTGTGAAGATACTGATGAGGATATATTCGAAACGGAGCTTGTATAGTTTTCCGCTTCGGGAACTATTCTTGATAATGCGTCAGCATTTGTGTTTTTTGCTCCTTTTTTATAGCTAATTTCATAGTCATATTCCTCTAATTTGAGCCGCCATCTTACTAGTTTGGAATTAGGTTCTTTCAAACTAAATAGCCAAGTAAGTGGTTTGTGGTCTGTTATGATCTTGAATTTCCGTCCAAAGAGATATGGCCGGAAATATTTACAGGCCCACACAATTCCGAGTATTCCTTCTCAATTGTGGAATAGTTCTGCTCAGTGACCGTTAAGGTCCTCGACGCATAGCATATTGGTTTATCGGACCCGATGGATCCTTGCGATAAAACGGCTCCCAATGCTACATTAGATGCGTCAGTAGTTAAAATGAATTCCTTCGTGAAATCTGGGTATTGAAGGATGGGATCGCAGATTAGCAATTTTTTACAAATTTCGAAACATTGAATGTATTGTTCATCAAGAACAATTTTCCTGTCTTTTCTGAGACATGCGGTCATTGGTTTGGTAATATTGGCGAAGCCTTTAATGAATTTTCGATAATATCCCAAAAGTCCGAGAAACGATTTAATTTGTTTTTCTGTTTTGGGAATCGGAAAATCATTTATTGCCTTAATTTTTTCAGGGTTAGGTTTTACACCATCAGTTGTTATGATGTGTCCTAGAAAGGCAATTTCCTTATGGAAAAATTCGCTTTTATCTAACTGGATCTTTAAGTTAGCTTGTTGCAGCCTTTCAAAAACCTTTCCTAGACTTTGCATATGTTCTTGAAGGGATGTGGAAAAAACGATTATGTCATCCATGTAACATAAACAGATTTTTCCCTGTAATTCTTTGAGAACATTGTCCATCACCCGCTGAAAGGTTGATGGAGCGTTCTTCAATCCAAAAGGCATTCGAACATATTCGTAATGCCCATAATCGACAGTGAATGCCGTTTTTGGAATGTCTCTTGGTTCTACCTCAATTTGGTGAAATCCTGAGGCAAGGTCTAATGTAGTGAAGTACATACACTTGCCTAACTTATCAAGAATTTCCGTTATATTGGGTAGGGGGTACCGATCATCAATAGTATGTTCGTTTAACTTGCGGTAATCTACCACAAGTCTCCATTTTACTTTCCCACTAGCATCAGCTTTTTTGGGAACAATCCAAATGGGTGAGGACCAAGGTGAGTAGCTTGGTCTGATGATGCCTTCTTCCAACATTTTAGAAATTTGACTATTTACTTCTTGTTTATGAATCTCAGGGTACCTATAGCTTTTAACAAATTATGGTTTTTCGTTCGATAGGTTAATTTCATGTTTTACCTGATTCGTGAAAGTTAGTCGTTCATTCTCTTGTTGGAATAGGTTTTTGAAGGAATTACATAACTTTAATATTTCTTTCTTCTCTTCAGGGTTCAGATGCGAAATTCGAATTAATTCTGAGATAGGTCTTTCGTCTTTTTCACTGGAGTGTATTAAAGAATGGTTTATTTCAATATTAAAATGAGTTTGTACTTCTTCTGATTTTAATGGTTTTTCTATCACGAACCGTTTTGTTTCGTTAGAAAAGTTTATAATTTCCATGAGTGAGTAGCCATTACAGGCGTTGTATAACCCTTCTGGAATAATGAGATTTTCTTGAATTTTAACTGGTTTGATATATATTTCACCTTGGGTTTTATCAACTGGGATGTTAAATATTTGTTTGCTTCGGGGTTCTATTGTAAATACTGTTGAAGTAACGTTGGAAAATTTTAGAAGGATTGCGACGTTTGGCAACTCCAGTATAGATTTCTGAAAATCTAATTTTGCTTTGAATTTTTGTAGGGTTTCTAACCCAATTAACCCGTCAAAATATTCGTGAAACTTAAAAAGAAGGAACTCTATTGGTTCCTTTGTTTTAAATTCACTGAGGCCCTTAAAAATTACAGATTTATTTATTTCATGCTCTTTAAACAACGTTTTAACTTTTACTGGCTGAATAGTTTTGGTCCGTGTAGGATGTATATGTATTGGGTTAACAAAGTTCCTATTGGCGCCAGTATCAATTAGGAATCTTAAGATTTTAGTGGGGTTAAATTTTATAAATATATAAGGTAATGCTGAGCTTTGGGATTTATTCAGTTGGATATAACCGATGGATCCAAGGCAGTTTGCCGAAAATCCGTTGACCCATTAGTTTCATCGATTTCTGGTTCCTCCTGGGAATAGTCTATTTCTAACTCTTCCTGAGTATATATTTCGTTCGGGTTGCTGTCAAGATTGGGGTGGTAATTTTCATGAAAAATTTCGGGATAAGTTTCTGAACTTGATGGGTTCTCTATGTTGAATAACTCTTGGCTTTGGAACCGTGGACTTCCATAAGACTGAAAGAAATTTCTTGTTTGTTGTGAATTTTGATTATTCTGTTGTTGTTGAGCAAATCGAGTGGGTTGGTTATCTTTATTATTGATTGAAGTAGTGTCCATTGGCTCGAATCGCCGAGGTGGATTTAACTTAGGAGGTAATAAAGCGGGAATTGTATTACTGATATTTGGGTTCCTTTGTTGATAAGTTTGATTAAATGGTCTATGATTATAATAAGTGTTGATTGGTTTTCCAAATTGAGGAGTTTGTAACCTATGTTGGAATACCGGTTGAGTATTGTATTGTGGGTTATATTGTCTATGTGGCATCGTATTTTGATATTGTTGTTGAAAATGTCTAGTAGGTAATGTAAATGCTTCTGTTATGTCATCTGGTTGCATGGCTCTGACCATGCTTCCTAACGGTTCTTTTAACCCGGCAAGAAATGTTGCTAAGCACATTTCTTTGAATAGCTCCGTTTTAGTTCTAACGACCACAGAGTTGGATTCGTTTATTTTACAATGATTGACCATTGTTGATTGAAGATCTATTATTTTAGAATAGTATTCTTCTAGAGTACTATTATTTTGTTGGATTGTGTGTAGGTCCCTAATTAAATTTATCTCGCTGCGCTTGTCAGCGTAATGAGTAATAAGATTTTCACGTATGGAATCCCAATTTAAGGGGGTTCCGTACATGTTCAGTACTTCATTGGCCTCGCCAATTATCTTATTTCTAATAGCTCTGAGTAATATACGAGTACATGGTACTCCACTGATTTCATCACACACTTCAAGGATATCGTTAACATTTTCTATGAACTCAAATAAAGTGTGACGGTTTCCATCATATTTGGGTAAATCTTTTACCGCATCAGGAATTTTAAGGTGATTATATAAGATATTAATATTATTTAAGCCCTGTGGCTTCTCGTTTTCGTCTCCGTTTACAGACATTTCTATTTTTATTTTTTCAAAATTACTTATTAATTTATCTATTTTTATATTTTTTTTTCACGAGATAGTTATTATCTTCTAATTTATCGTTAATATTTTCGTAAACCGCGAATTTATCAACTTTACTAAACCTAATACTCGTATTCCGCGAGTAGTAATATTTTTGAGATTATTGTCACCACCTTTTTTCTTTTTTGAAAGGAATTTTTTAAACATAAAACTTAAATTTTGACTTACCAGAGCAATATAGATTGATAAATCATTTCTATGTTTGTCTTCACGTAGGTTTTCAAGAATATAAAACTGAACACTAATATATTTGTTCCTCAATAAATTGACACTTTCACTATATACCAATATTCCCTTGGTACGGAACTTATATTCCATGAATAGTATACGTTAATTGATTCACAAAACAAAAAGAGTTCTTTTAGTTCGCAATATTTTTCACTTTAATTATTAATTGTTAAACCTAGCGCACTATGACTTTGACTTTTTGCGAACTTAAGTTTATTTTATTCTTGATAATGGATTATAAAAATAATCCCACTACACACTGCGCCAGTTATGTTTCCGAAACTGCAGTTGTGGAAAATAAAAATAATTGTTTCGGAAATTTAAACTTATAATTTATTTAATTTTTAGACGTTATGTCTATTCGATGGTTACAATAAATCTGATTTTATATATTTATTCTTTTGATGTTCTTATAATTTACAAATACCAAAAATGCTTATTAAGAAAATATATTTATTAAGATTGAAGAAGATATTTAATATCCAGCAAATAATGTTTTCATAAACTAAAGAAATGTAATTAATACAAATACTTATTTATCGCTACAATACTTTGTATTTAGTTGATACATTTTATATAAGAAAAGAAAATGTTATGTCTACAGAAATATTATTATTCATCATCTTTGTGGTGATGATAATGATGATGTTGATGGCTTCGTGGAGGTCGAGGGACGTAACTCGCGCAGCAACTACGATGATAAATATTTTGCGATGAAAAGCTTTATTTATGCCAACCGTTTTATAAAAAAAAATTATAATTGTTTTGAGTTTTATTAATTATGTTTAATTATTATATTAAAGATTTTGCGCTTAACTTACAAAAATAATGGTTTATTTTCGTAAATAGTTATTTAATTATTTTACACTTTTCTGTAATTTCAAGTAAATTTATTACAGAGACATCTGTAAACGGATTTTCAAATTACAGAAAGCTCGATTTTGCAATCGAATAAAATTGAAGTTTTGTACGTTTTGTTCTGTTTTGTAATAATATTTAATTAAGAAAACCATGACAACGTTGATTTTTCGTATACAAAAATAATAATAGATTTAGATGTAAAAATTTTATTATATGAATAATATTGTTGTTTCTGCATGGTGATTCATAAAAGTTCGTTTCAGCTCACGTTTTCTCTTTAATTTTGTAATAAATGGAGAATGTTTAGATTGCTATTAAGTGCATCGTTCATCTCAAAATTTCTGAGGTGCATGTGACCAGAATTTACCAAATAAGTTACATTTTTATAAAACTAAATTTGAAATTGGATGTAAGAGCAATCCGCGGCACCACCCTTTATTCTCTTACTTTATAAACCTACACAACTAAACGGAAAGTTCATTGTTATAGAAAATTAATAAATTTATGCTCCGCTTTAGTTTAAATTTACCAAATAAATACTACATTATGATGGCTGATTTTCAAATATGTATTCTTTGAATAGTTTATTAAAAATATAAAATTAAAATTTAGATGATTTGTTTAATTTTTTATTCATAAATTCATGTTCAAAAATTTTCCAATTACCACGGTTTCTTATAGTAATTCAATAAAAGCTTCCCCTCTACTGAAAGCTCTCTTTTTAATATTACGGCTCTTCAAAATCATAGATGGCTCTGGCATTATTCCAGTCAAAATTTATATTTGTGAGACAAAGTTGGTAAAAGTTGCGTTGAAAATTCAATTTTTTTTTACTGTGTACACATAGACACATTTTATTTTTTGGATAAATTTGTAGCATTTTCTCTTACTGCTGCACTTTCAACTTTACTCGATTCAAATTATGAAAAAAGAATAAATTGGGAATCCCCGAATTGTATTTTCAACTTTAAATTTAGTTCTTAATTTTAATTCACTCTATTTGTTCAAACACAAACACCTCAATACTAAAAAACATTGTAACGAACGAATCTGTATATAGTACACAGGCCAAACGGGACTTTCGAAAACAAACTTTCCACAAGTTGTGCTCGAATTTTCTACAGTGTTGTGTGTGGCGTTATAAAGAACAAGTCTGAGTTAATTCGTTTCAAATTATGAAAAGGGACAAATTTAGAATCCCCGAGTTGCATTTTGATTTTAATTTGATTCAAATTGAGCAAAAAAAGTAACTGGAATTCTCCAAATCATGCATAAGTGTACAACATTTAATTCGTGTTATCGCACTTTCTAATTGTTCACGTTACCGAGTACCGTGAGGTCACGGTATACGGCGTTCATGTTAACGAGAGTCTACTGTATTATGAACGCTTCAACGAGCTCTGTTGGAGCTCTCATGCTTACAAGTCTATGTAAATTATCTTTGAGCCCTCTGACCAAAGTATCGAGTGCTTTTTCTCAATACGATTTCGCTATGACATTCATGGATTTCTGGCTCAGAACCGTCGCACTGTCGTCATTTGGTACTCGAATGTACCGTCAGGTACAAAAAAATCAGGTTTGTCTTCATAGTGTTATTTAAGACATTTCGCTATTTTTCCCTAATTTCCTAAAAGAGATATCCGCTTGGCCCGTAACCTTGTTCTGGGAAATCTCATTCGTACACTTTTAGAATACGATGAATGCTTTTAGCATTCATCGTATTGGGGTAGCCCAGAAAATTCTCTTAAACTTTTTATAACGTCAGGTATTTTGTCTGGGTCATTAAGGTTTGTTAGACACCTATGTCTTGATCGATGTCATTTCTGATATTAAAATTAGATTTTTTCCTGTGATACTTAATTCTCGAATTCATTATTTTCTTTATATTTGTGTTATTTCATTTTTCTTATGTATGATTTCTTAAAATTTTTGTTTATAATCCATTATTAACTGAATTAGAGGTTATATTAACTTACATTAAAATTAGCAGATGTGGGTACATCTAGAGTAGTAATTCGTAATTTGTTGGGCCTTTGGGCCGCAGTTGGTCAAAAATTCGGGTTTGGTTATTCTTGATGCGTTGACACCTTTTCACTGTGTGGTAATGTCTGCTAATGAGCTTATTATTTAAATTCACTTTTTGTTTGCATTTTTCAAATTTTGATTAATTTAAATTTTGGACTTTGTGCAAGGGTCCTAGCACGGACGCCAGTTAACAAAATTTCTTTTACTACTGACTTAAAATTACTTTACATAAATGAGAAAATGAGGAATGCGCGCCATTAATATTTCTGGAAACTTTTTTTAAAATACACACCAAGTTTTATTTGTCTAATGGTTTTGGGAAATTAATCTAATTTTCAAAAATTTTCATTGTTTTTATTCATAAAATTGAACGCATGTTATTTAAAATAAATGAAAGCTTATTCTTTTCTTTTTGTAATAATTTAAAATTTATTAATTTTACATTAAGTACAAGTTTCGAGCATGCGCTCTTTGCCAACTTTACTATTCTTACCAACTTTAACTTTATGATAACCATGAAAAATAATAAATCGTTAAATTGGTTTGTTTGTTCACTTTTTTTGTAAGAAAGATCCATCCTACATTACGACTGAAAGCTATTGGTGAAAGTTTAGATTTTTCCAATGCTACAGGTACATGCGATTTATTTACTATATCGATTTACAGGTTTTTGACGTCATCAAACGAAGAGCATCAAATAAAATAAACATTTTCAATTTACAAAACTTCAGACTGTGCATATGTTTATTGATGCATAATGTATGAATATAATTTAAATGCAGAACTTTATTACTAATTTTACATTATACAGGTATTATATTTATTTAAAAGTTCTTTGCATTTAATCAAAATATTTAAAAATTTTATTTTTATTCATCCTGAAATTACTAAACTTAAATTGAATAAATTTTTTCCCATTTTCACAATAATTACTATTTAATATTCAAAACCAAAAATTATGAAAAATGCGAAAACCCCATTTTATAAAGCTCATGAATAAATATAAAAGTCACCGCAAATAAATAAATAATTATAAAATCATTGCAAAAAAAATTCTACTTAATTTCCTTGTATTCAACCGTACCAATAACCAACTATTCACTATGAAACAGGTAAACCTGAAAAACTAATGAAAAAAAAACGAAATAATATATAGAAGACGAGTACAAAATTAAAACTTTAATAAATCCATATATATCTTGAGATGCTTTATAATAGATTTCTGTTACACATACACACAGAACAGAAAAGCTTTTTATCATTTTCACAGAAATGAAAAACTTTTAATTTGGTTTTGTTTAGTTAAAAGTAAAACAAAATCATTTTTATGTAAATTTTAAGGTTTTATATTACACCTGATCTTTTATTTATTTATTTTATTATTTTTCTTAGTTGTTGTGTTTATTATTTATCTTAACTCTACTTTTTTTATTCTTATTCTGTGTATCTTCTACATATTAGTTTTCTCTGTAAACGTTGTTATACATTTTCAAATTAATTTGATAACGTATATCAAATACGATAAAATGGAGGATGGAGTACGATATGAATGAAATAACATCGTTTTCTTATAAAAAAAAAAAAATTGAAAAACCAAAGTAGTATTATTTATAGTTTATTATTTCTAAGTACGGAAGATGAGAAAAACTTTGCATTTATGCGAATTTAACCACAATATTTTTATGTAGATATACAAATTTTTGTTGTTTTTAAATATTAACTTGTGATGTAAATTTATATCCGAGTAGATTGTGAATTCATCATACCTGCAACCATATAAGTAAAATAATATTTGTGTTGCTCCTACTACTACGAGATGATAGAGGAGGTGAAAAGGTTAAATTTCAAAAGAAGTAAAATAATAAGAAATTCGAAAGATAGTATTTGTATTTTTGGAATAACATAAATAACAAATAATGATTTTTTAGGATAGGTATTTGTTGTTGATGTTTTTGTTATATTTATATTGTATTTGAAAACTTTACTAATATTTTGGTTAGTTATTGATTTCGACATATTTTTTTGTATACAAAGATGTAACGTATACCCTTTACGAAAATTGGGAACTGATATGGAATGGTAACAAAGCATATATCCAAACTGTAACGGAACTTGAACGGTTTTCAAGTTCAATTAGCAGATTAATCCTGCAGAGGTCTACACGCGGTATTTTGTTGCCGGCTAATGATGTTTATAGGTCGTGGGGGTTGTGTAGACATGCAAGATCTTTGAATTAACCGCTTAAAATAGGAAACTAATCCTTTATTGTAACGAACCATCCTCAGACTATACGGGAATTACACTCAAGCTCACTACCTTACTAAAATTTTACTGCATATTCGAAGTCATTATACGAGAGAAAGCAAAAACTAATTTCATTCAATAATGCGTAAGAAATCACAATCGCAAGTAATAATACTAAAATAAAGACCAAAAATCCACTAGCGAACTAAACCTTGGGTTTTACAAACAAAAAAAATATAATATAATCGGCAATCAAAAGAAAAATTCAAAAAAACTTAATTATAATATTACATCAAAATTGGCGATAGAATTATCACAAAGAAATTTTTTTGTTTTTTTTTTTTTGAACGTGAAAGAAAACTATATTCACTAAATAAACTATAGTAATAAAAAAAACCAACCACCATGTGAATTGAAAAGAAAAGTTTAAATCAAAAAATAAAAAAAAAATACTAAATTAGATTTACAGTAATGATAATCAAAAATTAAGAAAAAATTTGATTCGATATTAAATCACAATAAAGGTTATTGGTAAATTACTATCTCTATGAATCTATGGATTAATAATAAATGAGGTAATCTAATATGTAATAATATAATACGGAATAGGAACACATATCCATAAAAACAAAAAAAATTATAACATGTTAAATACCGTTCAATTACTCCAATCAGGTTGTATCCCATTCGTGTATCCGAAATCCGTAAATGGTGGGACGCGGCGGCTGCTGTTGATTGCTTCTATATACTAGGGCGGGCACCTCAGGTATACGTACATTCCATTTGATCTCGTAAATATAAGGTGTTGATTTATGTTTAATCTTTCACTGGTACCAATTAAACTAAGGTACGCGGGCTTTATAGCGCAAAAAGCTGAGCGTGAGATAGTATATACGTACAAAAATAATATCTCAACGGTGTTTTACAATCGTCGCTCGGTAGGCTTATAGATGGTATGATTGCAGATTGATGGCAATTAAAACACAGTTCTTTTTTTTATTTTCTTCGCGTTTTACACAAATATTTTTTTTTATTATTTTTTTATTTTTTTGATATTTTGTTTTTTTTTTGTAAAAAAAATGATCACTGTATTATTAGATTGTAATCATATAAGTTTATTACACAACAAATTATAATTGTCTAATTTCATTAATTATACTTATATACTACCGATATGAATTTTACGATTATATTATAACCCAATGTTTATTCGGTAACGTTATATTTCGTCGTGTGTTGTAATTTCTTATGATCACGAAATTACTAAATTTTCACTATACTTAAATTGATACACCGAAACCGTGAAATTTAATATAATCCGCGCGATCCCCACACGCAACTTTTGGTGATATATATATAATAATTTATATATATATATATATATAATTTTTTTTTTACAGGGATTCTTAAGGATTCTAATAAAAAAATACAAAAAAAAACGGAAGGCGACAATTTCGCGATTCCAAATATTATTATAACAGCACCAAATATATTTTAATAAAATAATGTATTTAGATATGGTATGGTGCGACTAACCAAAACCAACCAAAAACCTTAATCTAAACTTATTGATCGTCCGCTTTGCTCTCTTTATATGCCCTTGCACATCAAAATTTTTATTGGGGGGGTGGTCCGATTTCAGGTGTACTATAAAAATATCCCAAGGTAAAAATTATTGTACTGAAACTAGAGAAAAGTAATAACACAGTATCATGGCTCGGAACGATGGATGCAACCGCGGCCGTCGTTACAATCGTGGGGACGCTCCACACCCGAGATTAAGTCTCATGAGGCCGGGCTAAAGTAGCTTTAGTCATTCATTATTTACGTGCGGATATCTTTTAAATGATAAGTCCCTAGAATTTTACCTTCTAAATTTTTAAGGACATACGCCACATTCCCAAATTTACTCTCTACAATGGCCGGAAGGAATTTAGGACATAATTTAGCCGAAAATTTATTGACAGCATCACTTTGAGAGAAACATCGTACAAAGACGTGTTGTCCAGGTTGAATGGTACGATTTCTGCTCCGCAGATTATAATGCCGAGCGACTTTCTCATGAGCAACCTTCAGGTAATGAATAACCTTGTCTCGAATTAAATTTAATCGATCAGGCTTAGACATAATTTGGACTTCATTCGAATCTTCAGAAAACAGTAACTTTCGTAACTCATAGTCGGTACCATGCAGAGACATATGTTGACCGAAAACGAGGTAGTGCGGAGAGTAACGTGTGGTGTCATGTATTACATTGCGGAAAGCGGCTGCCACCTCTTGAAGATGTTTATCCCATTCATTGTGTTTCCGGTCCTCTATATAAGAGCGAACAGCTGACAATAAGGTGCGGTTTACACGCTCCGACGCGTTACTTTGAGGAGAATAGACAGGTGTGCGGATATGGGATACCTTGTACTTTTCGAGTAGCGCTTGAAATTGTTTTGATACGAATTGTTTTCCATTATCCGATGTTATTACCTGCGGGACTGAAAAGATTAAAAACACTTCATTTTCAAGAAAGGCACAGAGTAAAGAAGCCGTAGCCTCGCGTAGAGGTTTGACCAGAACAAATTTGGAGTAGTGATCGAGAACGATCACTATATAACAGTTCCCATGTTTTGACCGGGGATACGGCCCTAAAAAATCAATAAACAATTTTTGAAAGGGTCTAAAAGATTCGACTCGTTCTCCCATATTTGGTCTAGTAGCAAAATTAACAGGCTTATTCATCTTGCATTTAATACAATTCGAAATGAAATTCTTGACATCCATGGTCATTCTGGGCCAGTAGAACTGCCGTTGCAACCTTTCGATTGTTTTAGCGAGACCCATATGCGCGGAGGTAGGAGATACATGTGCCTGCTCGATCAAAGGCGTAACTAACGGTGGTGGCACTACCAATTTCCATTCAGTGAGATCTGTATCAACGTATCTTGAACCATAAGAAGGACAGATGAGAAGCTTTCCGTCGCGAACAATTAGGTTTTGATTATGGTTGTTGTACTGTTCAACTTGCTTTACTTGCTTCATATAATCTTCTTCCAAGAAGGACGAAGAATTCAGATCAATATGAAGAATTGGTACTTCGGCATCTGGCTGATTTCCAGAGGAATGGGGAGTAATGGTTTCGCAAAACGCCCTGGACAACGTATCAGGGACTACGTTTAATGATCCCTTTCTGTAGCCTATCTGGAAGTCGAAAGATTGCAGTTTGAGACTCCATCGAGCTAAGCGTCCGGAAAGATCTTTTTGGGACATAAGCCAACGCAGGCTGGAGTGGTCCGTATAGATTGTGAAAGGGTACCCTTCTACATACGGGCGGAACTTCTTTACGCTCAGTACCGCGGCATAGCACTCTAATTCAGTGACTGAATAGTTTTTTTGTGCTGAGTTGAGTTTCTGAGAAATGTACTCTATAGGATGTTCAGAACCATCAGAATCCAGTTGATAGAGTACACTTCCTACGCCGACGGTACTAGCGTCACACTGTATGTAAAAGGGACGTCCGTAATCAGGATTGGCTAAAACGGGAGCGGTAGATAGAGCAAGTTTTAACGATTCAAAAGCAGTTTCCGCAGCGGGAGACCATTTCGGTTTTGTCTTGCCAGTAAGATCAGTCAGGGGAGCCGCTAATGAAGCAAAATTCTTGATGAAGCGTCTGTACCAGCCGCACATCCCAAGAAAACGACGGATTTGTTTTGCTGTTTTGGGAGGCGGGAAGTCCAAAATTGCCTTACATTTCTCAGGGTTTGTGCGGAGGCACCCGTTTCCCACTACATACCCTAGATAGTTTACTTCTCTCAAAAGGAACTGACTTTTATTAACATTAATTGTTAGTCCAGCTATTTTTAATAGACGGGAAACCTCTTCGAGTAACTGAAAATGTTCATTTAACGTGGCCGATGTGATCAACAGATCGTCAAGATATACAAAAACCTTTTCATGCAATCGGTAAGGAATAACTCGATGCATCAATCGGCATAGTGTCTGGGGCGCGTTACACAACCCGAATGGCATAACCCGGAATTGATATAAGGGCCTTCCTGGTACCGTGAACGCTGTCTTATCCCGGGATTGGGGGTCGAGTGGTATTTGCCAAAAGGCGTCTTTTAGGTCAATGGTCGAGATGTATCGAGTTTGATCCAAACGACCCAACAATCCCGAGATAAGAGGAAGCGGGTAAGCATCTTTTACAGTCACCTTATTCAATTCTCGGGCATCCAAACAGAGCCGCGTTTTGCCATTCGATTTACGAACTATGGTGATTGGCGAACACCATGAACTTTGGCTCTCTTCGATAACTCCGATAGATAGCATTCTGTCCAGTTCAGCATACATCAACTGTTGTATTGCTGGAGACACGGCGTAGTACCTTTGTTTGACAGGTTTGGCTGGACCAATGTCGATAGTATGCGTGAGCAAGGTAGTTTTGCCAAGACCTAGCTGGGCACTTGATGGAAATGTGTCCACGATAGACTGTAGTTTAATCTGATCCTTCTCGCACAAAACGTGATATTTAGGAACCGCCTCATGGTCATAAAGGTTATCCGCTAGTGATATCGAGGATAGTTTTGGGGTGATACCAAAAAGGTTCCAAAAATCGATACCAAGGTAGAGCTGCTGTTCGAGAGACGGTACTATGTACAGTAGAAGACTGTGTGACTTATTGTTAAATGCAACTAGTGCATGGATATATCCAAAAACTCGTTGCGCTTGACCACTAGCCGTATGAATTTGTGTTGGAAAATGATGGAATTTTATGGATGAATCTGTTAGAATTTTTTCAGAACCGCGACCTAATACAGATACACTGGCTCCACTATCAAGAAGACCCGTATATGGGACACCGTTTATGGTTACCGAAGCGTAAGGTCGTTTATCTAAATTATCTGAGGTTAGTATAGACGAAACTATACCGGCTTTTATATTTTTACGGGTTTCCCAGTATCTCCGTGATCTTTCTTTCCTCATAACACTGTAGGGATAACGTGCATACATCGTATCTTCGGTCGAATAATTTAAATCTGATGGATTAGTCAATGTTGGCGCGTTGGATAAATAGGCACAAGTATTTGAATCCATTGATGCTTCCAGATCATCTAGAGACGAGGGGGCCACGGACGTAGTCGAAATATAAGGATTGGGTGAATCAAACATAAAGATGTTTCGATTCGATGGCATAGTAAGTGGTACGGCGGTGGGGGGTAACGAGTTTACCGCCGAAGATACATTACATGTGTTTACGACTTCGTAGGGTTCATCCGGTGGAGCTCCGGATCGGTATTGCTGGCGGCATCTTCCTGGGCTGGTCTGGACACTATAAAATTCGGAGGCCCCTGGATCCCAGATCTCCATTGACCCCTTAGGGAGTTTCCCGTGCACTTCGGACATTTCGGGGTAATTGTGTCTTTGTGACCACAACGATAACAAAATACGCCCAACGGCGGTACTGGACATTCTACGAATGTGTGACCAATGTCCGAGCAGTTGTAGCAGACGGGATTATTTGCTACAATATCCGAATGCCGGCGAATATTGTTTTGTGGTACATTTACAAATCGAGTTGGTTGTTTTGGTGGAATATTGAGGGGTGGTTTCAAAGAACATACGGTTTCGCAGGTTTGGTCCCTGGGCCGTTCTGATGGATTTTGTTCATATTGGCCAGCGGTGTGGCAGTCGCCAGGGTGTAGCTCGCTTATGCTACGTCGGTTCGCTAGAGCGTTATCGGAGGAGATGCGGAAACGTTTGAAAGTATCTTCCCAGGCAGTGCAAGTTTTAATCAGATCATTTATTGATTCGAAACGTTGATCCGTTAGATGGTATTGTAAGGCAGGGGTCATGTTTGACATCAGCAGCTGCACCAATTGCTCGTCGCGGTAAGGAGTCCGGCATTGCAGCGTAAGAGCCCAAACGTGGTGGTAAAAGTCTATGAAATTTTCGCCCGGTTTCTGCTTCCGGGCTTCAATCGTCCTACGAATTTCATAATCTGTGCGCCTATCCTTAAATCTCTCAAAAAAATCTTTTTTGAAATCTTTCCATGTTGCCAATGGGTTATGACGGCGGTACGTCCAGTACCACTGCAACGCAATATCCTTGAGCACGGTACTAACTTCAACCAAAAGAATATCTTCTGTTAAACCCATCGACGCTGCCACGGTTTGTAATTGGAACAAGAACATGTCCACCGTCATCCCTGATGTGGACCCAGAATAAGAAATACCACTACGTGATAATTGCCGTCGACCAGTGAAGTGGTTGTTACAAGTCGGATATCCCGTATTTCCCATAGTGACATTATGCCTTTCGGCGTCCGGAGAATTAAGCGTGCTGTGATGCTGCATATCAAAATTTCTTGTAACTGAAGATGAAATTGGGCCGTTCGTAGTACTCACAACCGTAGCAGGTGGTATTATATTGTTGGTCGCTATGAAATTCGGACCGGGGCCCTGGAACTGTACATGAGGGACCTGATTTTGACTATTGGGCATGGGAGTAGGAATCTCTACATTCCTTAACGGGTCCTGACCAAAGTTTGGGGTTTCGGTTAGACTGGCCTTCATCGACTGATTTTGGTTTAACATCTTGACTTGATCGGATAGTTCTTTGATTTGAGCCATCATCGTGAGAAATAGAGGACTTTGTTCTAGTCTAATGGGTTCATTAGGACCTGAAGCCGTAATTTCTGAGTCAGGCACTTGTCTTTGGTGCGATATTTGGTTATCGGGAATCGGAGATTGGGTCGCTATAGTTTGGATCACCATACTTTCGATCACTTCGTTTTCGGCTACTTTTATTGAATTATCTAAGTCACCTGAATTTTGTAAATAGTCCGTGAGTGATTCAAGTAGAAGTTGACAAGATTTTAACAATTTCAAAGCGGCGTCTTGGTATGTCGGTGAAGTGGACACGCGCTCTAGCCGACCTCGCACGTGTGACATACGAGACCATATTTGTTCCGCTCGAGATGCTTGTTCCACTGTCGAAATGGTTTTTAATTGTACTATTTCTTCTTGGAGTCGAATAAGTTTGCAGCGGCAGCATTCAATTTCTGCATTTGGGTTTTTTGCCGCCCGACTATGCATTCGTTGCGGAGCGATCGAACTTCCATCCTTCTCTGCCTCTACATGATGTTGTAGTACTACTAGGACATCATCAGACCCAGATAAAATTGCACGTAGCTCGCATTCGACTTCAATTTCATCCGGTTTCAAGGCCGCCACCCTCATTTTAACTTTATAATTTTTCAAGGCGAACAATAGAGCACAGAGCAAAGCCAGAAGTTTAGAGAGTATAAATTTGTTTATAAGTAATTAACGTTTAATTGTTAAACCAATTATAATAATAAGAATAATAGTATAATGAGTTTATAAATAGCGTATTATAATAATATTTCAAATTTCGAAAATATTTAACGAGAACAGGAATTCTTAGGTTTTCTCCTTTTTTTTTTTTTTTTTTTTTATTTTTTTTTTTTTTTTTTAATTCGCCTTAAGCTAACGTGTTAATAATTTGTATAAGGTAAGTACAGATAGTGAGCCTGAGTGCATTCCCCCAGCAGCATTTGATTCGTTACATAAAGGGGAAGGTACTTAGGAATGATGGGGAAAAAAACTCAAAATCTTATTGAAACAACATCAAAATATCAATCTAATAAATTCGAAAGTCAGACCGAAAGAGGGAAATCGTAGTTTAAAATAGCTTGACAAATGTTCAATCAAAAATAAGAATAATGTGGGGGGGGGGGGGGGTGGTGTCAGTTACCATAACTTTTGATGAGAGACACCAAAAACAATTGAATTATGGAAAATCATTTGGGAAAAAATTGAATTTGTAACTTTTACATATACAGTCTTGCAATCAAACAGTTGACCTGGAAACAAAAAACGGAATATGACAAAGCTACAGAAAAAAAAATGACTGAAAGTTAACCGTAAAATAATAGCCAGCCTTAACGTGTTCAATCATTTAATCAAACAAACCACATGGGCGAAATAATAATTGAAAATGCTAAGGTGCAAAAAAAAAATCAAAATTTATACTTTAGACAAACAATGGAAAATAAATAATAACGGATACTGGAAAAGGAAAACATAGCCATTTACGTAACTTGGGCGCCACTGTAACGGAACTTGAACGGTTTTCAAGTTCAATTAGCAGATTAATCCTGCAGAGGTCTACACGCGGTATTTTGTTGCCGGCTAATGATGTTTATAGGTCGTGGGGGTTGTGTAGACATGCAAGATCTTTGAATTAACCGCTTAAAATAGGAAACTAATCCTTTATTGTAACGAACCATCCTCAGACTATACGGGAATTACACTCAAGCTCACTACCTTACTAAAATTTTACTGCATATTCGAAGTCATTATACGAGAGAAAGCAAAAACTAATTTCATTCAATAATGCGTAAGAAATCACAATCGCAAGTAATAATACTAAAATAAAGACCAAAAATCCACTAGCGAACTAAACCTTGGGTTTTACAAACAAAAAAAATATAATATAATCGGCAATCAAAAGAAAAATTCAAAAAAACTTAATTATAATATTACATCAAAATTGGCGATAGAATTATCACAAAGAAATTTTTTTGTTTTTTTTTTTTTGAACGTGAAAGAAAACTATATTCACTAAATAAACTATAGTAATAAAAAAAACCAACCACCATGTGAATTGAAAAGAAAAGTTTAAATCAAAAAATAAAAAAAAAATACTAAATTAGATTTACAGTAATGATAATCAAAAATTAAGAAAAAATTTGATTCGATATTAAATCACAATAAAGGTTATTGGTAAATTACTATCTCTATGAATCTATGGATTAATAATAAATGAGGTAATCTAATATGTAATAATATAATACGGAATAGGAACACATATCCATAAAAACAAAAAAAATTATAACATGTTAAATACCGTTCAATTACTCCAATCAGGTTGTATCCCATTCGTGTATCCGAAATCCGTAAATGGTGGGACGCGGCGGCTGCTGTTGATTGCTTCTATATACTAGGGCGGGCACCTCAGGTATACGTACATTCCATTTGATCTCGTAAATATAAGGTGTTGATTTATGTTTAATCTTTCACTGGTACCAATTAAACTAAGGTACGCGGGCTTTATAGCGCAAAAAGCTGAGCGTGAGATAGTATATACGTACAAAAATAATATCTCAACGGTGTTTTACAATCGTCGCTCGGTAGGCTTATAGATGGTATGATTGCAGATTGATGGCAATTAAAACACAGTTCTTTTTTTTATTTTCTTCGCGTTTTACACAAATATTTTTTTTTATTATTTTTTTATTTTTTTGATATTTTGTTTTTTTTTTGTAAAAAAAATGATCACTGTATTATTAGATTGTAATCATATAAGTTTATTACACAACAAATTATAATTGTCTAATTTCATTAATTATACTTATATACTACCGATATGAATTTTACGATTATATTATAACCCAATGTTTATTCGGTAACGTTATATTTCGTCGTGTGTTGTAATTTCTTATGATCACGAAATTACTAAATTTTCACTATACTTAAATTGATACACCGAAACCGTGAAATTTAATATAATCCGCGCGATCCCCACACGCAACTTTTGGTGATATATATATAATAATTTATATATATATATATATATAATTTTTTTTTTACAGGGATTCTTAAGGATTCTAATAAAAAAATACAAAAAAAAACGGAAGGCGACAATTTCGCGATTTATTTATTTATTTATTTATTTATTTATTTAAAGAAATCTATTTTGTAATATACATGTATGATTTCAGATTATTTACAGTTATAGTTAAAATTATATTAAAACAACAAAAAACTTTAAAACAGAATAAAAAAAAAAAAATATAAACCAAATTTTGGTTTAAACAATTAAAAATTTAGAAAAAAGTCTTTAAGGATATTTTTAAAGTTGTCCTTTGATAAGTTGAAGTCAAATACATCGTCAATTAAGTTGAAAGATTTAGACATCCTATTAATTGGGTTGTTTTCTCCATAGTTGGTGGAATGGTGTTCAAGTGCTAAAAATTTATGGTTTCTAAATGTTCTGCATGGCACGTGAATTGATATGTTTTCCAAGATGTAAGCTGAATCTACGTGACCAAGCAAAACGTTACCAATAAAAGCTGCTCCCAAGAGAAGTCGTCTATTTTCAAGCGTGCATATTTTGTAATCTGTGCATCTTGTTGTGTATGGAGGTAAGCGAGCCACATTTTCATGGAATGGTAAGTTGTGGTCGTAATCCCAGTCACTTTTCTTTAACAAAAAAATCAGGAACTTCTTTTGAATGCTTTCAATTCTTTTTATGTGTACAGCATAGTATGGATTCCAGACCGTTACAGCGTATTCCAGTTGAGATCGAACATAAGCGAAATAGAGTGAACATAAGGTTTGGATATCCTTAAATTCACCTGTCCATCTTTTAACAAATCCGAACATGGCATTCGCTTTCGCAATACAATTTTCAATATGCCTATTGAAACTGGCGTTTTCGACAAATGTAACACCTAAGTCTATAACCTCATTGACTCTTTGCAGTACTTCGTTGTTGACTTTGTATGAAGTAATTATTGGATTTCGTTTACGATGGAAAGACATGATTTTGCATTTCTTAATATTTAAGTATAGTGAGTTCCGATCACACCACTCACTTAATCTATCTAAGTCTTCTTGAAGTTTCTCCGTATCTAACAATCCATTAATAGTACGAAAAATTTTCACATCATCTGCAAATATGAGCACGTCTGAGTTTTTGATTATCTCGGTTATTCGGTCTATGAAAACAATAAAAATCCAAGGCCCGAGGTGTGATCCTTGGGGAACACCAGATGTAACTTTAATACAGTTTGATTTTTCATTTCCCATTATCACAAATTGGCACCGGTTTGATAGATATGATTTAAACCAATTTATGTAATCGAGAGAAAACCCAAAATTGAATAAACTCTGGAGTGCTTTATGATGACAGATAGAATCAAATGCTTTACTAAAATCCGTGTACGCTACATCAACTTGACGGTGTTTTTCTATCTCGTTAATTAGTTTACTGGTGAATTCAACCAGATTAGTCGATGTGGATCGGCCAGGCATAAACCCATGCTGGTTTATTGATATATGACGTGCAATTGTGGATTTAAAACTCTTGCATAATACTAACTCAAATAATTTTGGAATTGATGATGTAGTTGATATTCCTCTGTAGCATGAGATATCCTCACGTTTACCCGATTTAAAAATTGGAGTAATTTTTGAAATTTTCCATTTTTCAGGAAACACGCCGGTGTTTAAGGAATGATTGAATAGATAACATAATGGAATTGTTAAAATTTCAGCGTACTCCTTCAGAATAGAGGAGGGAATACCGTCAAGACCGCAACCATCCCCAAACCCCCTTAAAGCCGATAAAATGTTGTCCTCAAAAATAATAGGAGTAGTTATTGATGTGTTGTTGTTGCTGGGTTGTTCGTACAATCCACTAGTAACGCTTGGTCTATAGACTGATTGAAAAAACGACGCGAACATGTTAGCTATATCTTTGGCGTTTGAAGAGCAGGTATTGTTGTACGTCATATTTGCAGGGTATCCTTCAATTTCGCGTTTATTCCTAAAGTATTTCCAAAATTGTTTTGGATTTACTTTAATTTTGTCTTGAATTTGATTAAGATACGACCTGTATTTAGATTTGAAATAAATTTCAAATTCATTACTATGTTGTAGAAACGTAGTTTTGTCCGCTTCTAACCCGCTTTTCAACATTTTGGCATACGCTTTCGACTTCCGATTTTTTAAGTTAACTAGTCTATCATCAAACCAATGAGGGTGAGCATTTTGTGGTTTACAGCACATAGGTACATACATTTCGAAGCCTTGAAGCATGATGTCATTAAATTTGTCCACATTTTCGTTTATATCATTGGAATTGAGAGTTATTTGCCAGTTGATGGATTCCAGGTAACTTTGTAGCCCCACACGGTTAGTTTTTTTAAAGTTGTATTTCATTGGTTGTAGGTGTTCTGATCTCGCCATTTTAGTTAAGTCAAATACAATATCCAAAGATTTGTGATTAACATCATTTATGACAAAAGGTAATAGGGATTCAGAAATTTTAAAGGTGTCAATGTCGTTGCTGAAGACAAGATCCAATAATCTATCACGATTATTAGCAATTGTGTTTATTTGGTTCAAATTATAACCAAGCATGGCGTCCACAAATAAAGATTCCGCATCTGTTGTTATATTGCAAGGTAAAATACAGTTTAGTTCTGGGTCCAAGTTCCAAGTTATATTTGGAAGATTAAAATCACCAAGCACAAGAACTAAATCTGACGAGTTTGTTGTATTAATAACTTCATCAATCGCATCGATGCAAGTTGCATAATGATCACTATTTGATTGAGGTGGTATATATGCTGCGTAGATGATTAGATTGGTTTGGTTGATTTTGATTTTTACACCGATCTGTTCGACTCTCGATGGGGCTAAAGTTACTGGAGCATTCCAGAGTTTAGAATGTACTGCTATCAGTACGCCACCACCCGATTTCTTTGAACTAGTTTCAGGAGACCGATCGCATCTATAAACAACGTAGTCATGGCCAAAAAATTCGCTGCTCCGTATGTCTGGTTTAAATGAAGTTTCACAAATTACATAAATAAGATAGTTTGATTTTAAAACGAATTTGTAGAATTTAGATGCTTTTGATGCCATTTTGTTTACGTTTTGATAGTAAATTGCACATTTCTCATATACCGATCTTTTTTTGGACTTTATGGGCTGATTTACCTTTTGAGTAATAGTATAAGTTCGAGCTTTCATTAAAAGTGAGTGTAGTCTATCATTGGCCACCGGAGAAAAATATTTAAATGCTTTTGTGTGTCTAGAGATTGCAACTATGGCATGCGGTACACTATCGAACAGCTCAAGAGGTTGAGAATTGGTTCTTATACATATTACATTTGGTGAGGTTAAACCTTGTGCTTCATGGATCGTCAAGACTTTACTGGTTTCTGGTATCTTAAGCTGAGAGATTAATTGTTTATCAGCTCTGGTAAAAGTTAGATAGAAAGCGTTCTCTAACACAGGTAATGATGATAGATTTGGTGGCAGGTTTATAAATTCGGCGGAACATTCCACTGTGTTCATACTAGTGATGTTAGGGTAGTATTCTTTGAGAGCAGAAGTAACATCAGCTGGGCATCGATACGTTACATTCAAGTATTCAGTCTTTGTTACAAAAGCACTTGCATCGGAAAATTTCATATTGACATGATGTAATCTGTCAATATATGGTATTTGATTTTTGTCACCTAGAAGATATATTTTAGAACATTTACTTTTGATAACCACAAGTCCTATATATCCAGCATGCACCATCATGTACTCATCAACAAAAACTGTATCGTAGGTCCGGTTACCATTTATTAGGTATGAGGCAATCGTTTTGTAGTTTAATTTGATGTTATTAAAGTTAGTGTTTTTGTGCTCGCAACGTGATGTTACCTTTAATTTTATATCTGCAAGTCCTTCTTTTGTAGCACATAGAACAAGATCAGTGCCCAGATTATGGTTGTTTATAATCCATGTTGATTTACCACACCCAGGTACACCTTGAATATTTGTAATATCCGGCATCTTTATGTTTGTTTTAAGATAGATATTGTTTAACGAGTTGTAAGTCTGATGATCTAACATAATTACCGTACCCGATGAACAAAAAATGTATCTGTTTGGGGTAATAAATGTGTTTGTGTCTTCACACAGTTGCACCAGATTATTCCCATCGAAGCCAAACTGATGTTTTGTGTTCGGTTCTTCGAGATATTGTTTGGTAGCGTTGTCAAATATAAATATGTTTAATTGTCGTAAGGAAGCAGCGGAGAAAGGTAATAGATTTATGTTCTTAATGTAATGATCCTTTAAGTGGCTTTTTATTAGGCTGTTTGAGTGTTTCATGTAAAACATTATTTCTATGATCGAATTCTTATAGCTGGACTCTGCAGACAACACCTTGTGAAAAGTCGGAGATGTGGATGGAAAATCCGTACAGTTTCCATATGAGAACTTCGAGGGATCACCTGTAATCCAACGGGAAGATAACATTCTCTCATACTGCAGTGACATATTGAAAGGAATATTTAAAACCCATTTGATGTTGTTAAATGGAGAGTTTGTAACATAATCCAACACTGGCAAAACCTTGTAGACATGATGGCTAACATCCAAGGTAATTATGAAAGGCTCATTTTTTCGATGCTGCAAGTAGGATGTTAAAGTTTCTAAAGCGTAGATTAGATCACTGCAATCAGTTTTAGATTGATGAGTAACTACAATAACGTAGTTACCTCCGATTTTATAAACTTTTGTAACTTCATTAACTGATTTAATGTAGAAGTTATGTAGTATAAGTCCATTTCGGGATAGATATTTTTTAAGATTGCAATTATCCAATTTTTCTTCCAAATATTATTATAACAGCACCAAATATATTTTAATAAAATAATGTATTTAGATATGGTATGGTGCGACTAACCAAAACCAACCAAAAACCTTAATCTAAACTTATTGATCGTCCGCTTTGCTCTCTTTATATGCCCTTGCACATCAAAATTTTTATTGGGGGGGTGGTCCGATTTCAGGTGTACTATAAAAATATCCCAAGGTAAAAATTATTGTACTGAAACTAGAGAAAAGTAATAACACAGTATCATGGCTCGGAACGATGGATGCAACCGCGGCCGTCGTTACAAAACCACTAGCTGAATTAATTTGTTTTTGTAAATAGGTAAAAAAAACGGAAATGATGATGTTGAATAAAATGTGTTAAATTTTGGTTTTAACTTTAATGCTGACACTTAAGAATTATTTAAATATGTATTAAAACAATTGATGGATATGTATATGTTATAGCCAAAATGCGAATTTCTTTAACGATGCATGTACATAAATCAGGTATATATCACATTTGATTTCTAAGATAAAAAATACAACTTACCATGCTTCGCAATCTGTTGTAGGGCCAATTCCCTCCCAAATTGTTTGCAGTTCGCTTATCCCGTCCGTACTTTACACCGTTGCCAGCCAATTTGAGGACGTACAGCTATATGTCCAATTTTAATTACCATTTGCACATTGCATAGGTTCATGCCATTTTATGCCAGTATGGAAAATGAGTTGGCCCATGAGTTCTGCAATCCAACAACTTACTATTGCTAAAAAATGCAGACTTCTACTGAGAAAAGTTTATACTATAATTCAAAATAAAGCGAAATGTGAAGATGTTATTGATTTGTGAACATTTAAGCTGCCTTACAACATTTGCTATGTTTTTTATTTGCTATATCCGGAACGGACTATTCAGCGCTGAAATGAAAATTATCTATCCGAAATTCTGCTACTACCCGTACTGTCGCTTACATTTTATTGTAAAATTACGTTTGTTGTGGTTAAAGTGTTGTATACAAACCAACTTTTTTTTCAAATTTCCCATTGAAATGGATAGCAGTTCCCGCTTATATTTTTATATCGATTTATAACTAAAAAGTTGAATGAAAAATTTTAGTTTAGAGTAAAATAAAGAAACTATATGCAAAAATAAGGCGGTAATTATAAGTTTTGACATGAAAAATTGCGTACTCATGACACGCTTTCGGGCGCTAATAATAAAACTAAATTGTTAGGTATACAAATAATTTCATTTCACAATGTTATACAGTAAAACTTGCCAAACCCGGAATCATACGGGACCAAGCAAAATTTCCGGCTCTTACAAGTTTACCAGTGCTTGCAAGTTCGACCCAGAAATGTTTACTATGTAAACAAATTTACTTCTCTAAACCGCATTTCTCGCGAAAAACGTAAATCTTAACTATTTCTACCGATCAAACATCAATAAAATTATTTTTATTTTTTAAGGAATTTTATTTAAAAATAAGTCAGTTATGTATTAATTCATATTATGTACATATTGCTTTAAATTCATCACAGAAGATAGTGAACTCACCAATAACCAAAAATAATTTAAATATTTAAAAAGCACATCTCAAGTAAAATGTGAACATTTAACAAGTGTAAAGAGAAATTAATAAATTTTCTTTAAAAATATCTAACGTATGTTGCTTCATTTTAAATGAAATTGGTTTTGAAATGACTGCCAACTTGGCTTCGGAAACTAAGCTTAATAATTTTGTATCATTTCCATTAAGGGCATACCGTCGAACCTCTTCAAGATGATGTATGACTGCGCCCTTAGATGGTACAGGATCAAAAACTTCTATAATTGTGTCTGAGTGATGCTAAACCTGAATTTGACAAAATTTCCGTTAAAATTTGGTCATTCTCACACAAAGCTTCTTTATCAATGGCTAAGTAGTCCAGCGCACTATTATGATTATCCTCGTAAAGCGCTCCTATTATGTTTTGCAACTCGACTATGTGAATTGGATCTTCGTCTATCTCACTAAATTCGTCAGAGAGCTCCTATGAAAATCGACGGTTGCAAAAGCATTTTGTTACAGTGTCTGATTTGATGTTATTTACTGAATCTTTAATAAAATAAATTGCATCCAATATATTTATTCGTTTCGATAAATCCGAGACCTTTGACGCCGTATTCATTACCGATAAAAGCTTTTTAAGCAACAGCTTTCGGTAATGATATTTAAAATTTGCGATTATTCCTGCGTCTAGAGGTTGCAAGATTGCGGTGGTGTTTGGTGGAAAGAAAATAAGCTTTACGTTCAAATATTGAACTTTTGGATGACAGGTAGCATTGTCCAGGAATAAGAGAATATGTCTTTTTTCTTTAATCATTTCGTTGTTCAGGTCTCGTAAAATTTCTTCGAAAATACTGGATGTCATCCAAGCCTTATGGTTAGCAAAATATTTTACGGGAAATGACTTGATTGTTACCTATTATAATCGGATTTTTATGGTTCCATTCATAAAAGTAATCAATGCGACTGTAAGTCGTTCTTCAGATTTTTCCCTACCAAACACTTTTCTCCTTTAAATGACAAAATTGTATCCGGAAGTGCTAGATAAAATAACTCTGTTTCGTCTACGTTTGCGATGTTTGACATATGGTAATCCTTTATTATTTCTTTTAGCTTAGCGTGCCAAGTGTTTACGTTTTCATGATCGACGTCCTTAGCTTCACCTTAAATTTGGTGGAAAATAATTCCATACCAATGTTTAAAACTGTCGAGCCATCCTGAAACGCTTTAACTTCAGTGATAGGCGGATTCAATTTTTCGGCTATTTGAATGACCTTTTCTTTTATTATATGCCCGGAAATGGGGAAATTTTTGGCTCTTGCGGCACAGAACCATTCATACACGTTTTGTCCGATTTCGTCATACTTTATATTTGTTTTTTTAAATAACTTTCCGGATTCTCGGGAATTTAGATAACGTTCTTGAAGATTAGATTTATTTTTAACAGCGTCATAAATTTACGATTTTCCGTATTTAAACTGAGCAGCGATATATTTTATTGTCGAACCGGCTTCTTTCATTTGAATAGCCTTATACTTTTGCTCGAGGGTTAAATTATTTAATATGACTTTTTTCATGTTTGGGTACCTACGAAATTAAAAAAAAACAGTTTTATATTTTAAAAGTAAAGTTCATCTGTATACAATTAACTTTGTGTGGTAAATTTTGCACTTAATTTTGCTAAAAAAATATTTCAATTATACACGTAAACTAAAAAATATTAAACCAGGGACTACATTTGTGTATTGAAACTGAAACTACATGTTCACAATATGCATTTGATGTTTGGTTGTTTTCTTTTTTCTTAGTGCTTAAATATAAAATGCTTAATTTTAGTGTTTCCATATGCACAAATTAGAAGTAAAATATATTTCTCATAGATGTCAGTCTGCTCACATACATATCATCAATTTGCTATATTTTCAATAATTCGGACTAAAAAATCAGTTCGGCTTCCGGGTTTAAGAAGTTTCCGGTATTGGCAAGTTTAGTTTAGTACAAAATTATCTTACGAGAAAAAATTTTTCGATTTCGACAAGTTTCCAGCATTTCCAGTTCAGGCTTGTGCAAGTTTCACTGTATTAGGTTAAATTTGATTAAAACACATTTTTCTATTAACTACAAGCAAAAACATGATTTTATTAAAAAAATAATTGAACATAGTAATAGTGTTTATATCGGAAAACAGTAATCGTTACGTCCTTACGCATTTTATATCTTACTTAGTACTCAAAATGAAAGAAAATAAATTCTAGTAATAAAAGCTTTACATTTCTAAACATGTACTCTATTAGTGTAAACCCAAATAAAATTATAATGTCTGTTTCATAACTAACACAACATTCTTGTAAAGCCCAGCATTTCATAAAAATCTTGATTCTATTCAAATTTATATGTCAAAATTTTCACCAATCGGCAAAGCTGTTACTATAACATTTTGTTACAGGTGTAATATGTACAATCTACTTGTGCCAACCTGATTAAAATTGAGCTCGCATATCTCGCATATTCATATCTTAAAATTTTCACCAATCAGCAAACTTGCCAATATAATAATTTGGTAGACCAATATATGCACTCTACTTATGTTAACCGGAAAACAATTCTAATGGAGCTCGAATATCTAAAATGACATTCTATTGAAAAACCTTTTTTCTTGTTGAATTTGATTCTAGGAAAATTCACATCTCAAAGTTTTCACCGATTGGAAAATTTGCCACTATAATGCCAACCCGATATAAATTCTAATGGAGCTCACAAGTCTAAAAGGAAATTTTTCCGAATAATGAATTTTCATAGTAATTTTGATTCTATGACGTTCTTGTGAAAAACAGAATTTCCTAGAAATTTTGATTCTAAGAAATTTCATCTCTCATAATTTTCGCCAATCGGCAAACTTGCCACAATAATATTTTAGTTGACATATATGTGCATTCTACTTGTGTTAACCGGAATAAAATTCTAACGCAGATCACATATCTTAAACGAAATTCTTGTGAAGGATGAAATTTCTTAGAAAATTTTCGTCTAGGAAAATTCATATATCAAAATTTTCATAATCGGCAAATTTCCCACTGTATAGTTTTAGCAGACTCATATGTGGAAACCCATTATAAATTCTAATTGAGCTCGCATATCATCCAAACGTGTGGGAAAACGAGAAAGCTCCTATGGAAGCTGGGAAACAGAACTCGACAAAAAATCACTTGAATTTACAAAAAAAAAAACCTTAGGTATGAAGTTCCATCCCGATCAGTCAGTACATGTGGGCTCTGCAATAACCGAATTTTTTTTTAATTGGTTTTTGTCAAAAACTGTAATTTCCGCTTAAATAATGTAAAACCTATCTGAACTGGTATTGTTGTATATTTTATTTACAATTTTGTAGTTTATATTCAGTTAGCTGTATTTCTTTTAAATGCTATACTTTTCAAAATATTAAGAAAGCTCCCGATTTATGAGAAAAGCTTAAGAAAACAGTTTTTGACAAAAAATTTCATTTCCGATAATATTGCAAAATGATTTAATAATCTTTTAGTATTGTTTTTATCATAATTGCTACACGAAAAAAAAACTGGTTACAACCAAGAAAAAACTGAATGATGCACGAAAAATGAGCACTTGTTTTTCAGCTAAGATTCATTCGAATTTCTTCATTTGATGATTTTATTTAAATATTAAAATAATAATTTTTTATTAGATCCGAGAAAATGATCAATAGTCTATCCCTCCTCCTCGTGGTTTGCCATGAAAGTCACTAAAACAAAACCTTTCTATATGTTTAATATAAAGGCGATGTCCTGTAAGAACCTTCTTTTATAACTCACCTTCACAGGTTATCTTCTGAGGTTTCTTACAAAAGTACTCGTCCACTTCCTCCGTCCCTTTTTGCTGCTCTGTTTTAATGGTGGGATAGCTAGCCCCACTTTTGTACATTAGGGTCATAAAATGAGGGTTTGAAATAAGTTGTTCTCAGCTGTCTCACCGAAGCCCCACTCCCCCATCATATGAAATGCTTATTTTTCTAATTGAAGGTCACCCAGTAACTCAAAGCCAAATGAGATGACCACAATAGTCTAACTTCACGTTCCTGGTCTGTTCAGAGTTGGTCTCCATAGATCAACTATATGATCGCATTAGACCCAGTGCTACTACAATTTTTTCGCGATAGCATTTCTGCAAGAGTAAATATGGTTTTTTATATTTTTTCTAAATAGATACACTTTAATTACGGCTCACTTACCCATTCAATTTTTTTTTATTTTAATTTTAATTTTTTAAGCCCTGCGCAGACACTTCCAACTCTTTCGCGGTTTTTTCCCCGCCCTAATTTATTTATTTATTTAACCAACAGTATTAATTTACATCTGGTATTTAAAAAATAGGTTTATTAATATTAATCAAATTTGAGTAAAAAAAATTTTTAAAACTCTTTTAAATTCATCTCTGGACAAATTAAATTCGAACACGGTAGATGCAATATTAAATACACGGCTAGAATTACAAACCGGGCCCGACATACCAAAATTAGACCCATGGAAGTGCAGATCAATCGCTTAGCCTCGGTGTCTGAGTAATCTCACTGGGGCACGTATTGAAAACAATGACAGTAGATGTGAACAATCAATTCGGCCCGTTATAACGTCGCGCACAAACATTGCGCAAGAAATTTGTCTTCGGACGAACAATGGTTCAATATTCAGTAACAAACAACGGCCTGGATACGGCGGAAGCACATACCTAGGAGCGTTGACCTCTCGAGGAAGTCGCCTTAAGGCAAACAACATAAATCGCTTCTGAATTGATTCTATCCGGTTAGAGGAATTGTTATAGTACGGATTCCAGACAATTCACGCATACTCCAAGTGCGATCGAACAAATGAAGCGAAGAGGACTTTTAGAGTATATGGATCATAAAAATCTTTGGAGAAACGGATTAAAAACCATAACATTGACTTAGCCTTATTAATACATCTGTCAATATGGTCCTTAAACGATAAATCTCGTGAAAACAAAACTCCTAAGTCTAGAAAAGAATGAACTCGCTCTATCATAACGCCGTTGAAGAATAAACTATTATCATTTCCATAACGTCCATAACGTCTTCTAGAAAAATTCATAACTTTACATTAAGAAACGTTCAGGCAAAGCTTACTCAAGCTACACCAGTCACAGAAAACGTTTAATTCCTGTTGTAGATTTAGCAGATCGCGATCATTTCTAATCTTACAAAAGATTTTTACATCATCAGCGTAAATCAGAAACTTACAATGTTTGAAGCACCGCTTCACATCATCTATGAATGCAATAAATAATAGAGGTCCAATGTGGCTACCTTGTGGGACGCCAGACAAAACATTTATGTCTCTAGATAAAATATTATTTAAAAAAAACTTTTTGAGTTCTGTTCGTCAAATATGAAAAGATCCACTTTAAAAGGAGAGCATCACAATTGTTGAGCTGTTCTAGTTTCTTTACCAATAAAACATAATAAATTTTATCGAAAGCTTTGCTAAAATCAGTAAACACTACCTCAACACATCACCACCTTCTAATGCTAACGTCAAAAAATTTGTAAACAAAGCAAGATTTGTGACAGTTGACCGTCCGGGGTAAAACCCATGCTGGTTTGCTGAGATGGAATTTTTAGTTAAGAAAAAGATCGACGGTCCTTGACCATCGATTCAAATAATTTAGGAATAGCGGATAAATTAGAAATACCGCGGTAATTTTCGATATCCGTTCTCCGTCCACTCTTGAAAATTGGTTTAATGAAACTGGATTTCCAAATTGAAGGAAAAACTCCACTCTTCAAACTCAAATTGAAGATGTCCGTCAGCAGCCGAGCCAAGACCGAAGCACACTTTTTCAACACAAGCGGGTGAATTTTGTCCGGGCCACAACTCATATTCACATTTACATTCAACAGAGCGTGCAGAACGTCATCTGTAGTAAACTGAAAAATAATGTTTGGATTATTACTAAAAACAAGTTCGTCATTCCCTCTCGAAGACGGGACATACACATTTTCAAAAAATGCTGCAAACATGTCAGTGATACTTTGTGGATCACTAGCAGTCAAAGAATTGAAAGACATTTGCGAGGGTATACCTCTACAATTCCGTTTCGAATCAACATAACTCCAGAAACATTTAGGGTTGTTTCTAATATTCGATTCAATCTCGACAATATATAAATTATACAAGAAACGATTTAAAATTTTTAATTGAGATCTGAGAGCGCTAAATATTTCATAATTTACGACGGATGGGTTTAATTTATATTTTTTATGAGCTTTAGATTTCCGATTTTTTAATCCCGAGAGGCGACTATTAAACCATGGCTCGCGCATCGACGAAACTACAGGTGAACGGGGAATAAATTGTTCAATTGCCAAGTTCATTATTTTATAAAACTGATCAATATAAGCGTCTAAACTATCCGTTATATATTGATCCCAATTAATATTGTCCAGAAACTCATTTAAAGCATTATAATTTCCCTTTTGAAAGTTGAAAGACTCACTAGAATTAAAATTTACATTAACATTAACACAATTTTCAAATTATAATTGGATATGTAGTGGTATGTGAAAAATACTTGAAAAACCGCCGAGATCATTACAAGCAATGATTGTGCCGTGCACTTCTACTGGAATGAACACCAGATCGAGGATATTGTTACACTGGTTCACGATGTTATTAATCTGTCTTAGCCCGCGTGAACAGATTGAGTCCATCACCAGATCTGAAGTAAGATCACCATTGAATGGCAGAAGTTCATCATCAACAGTAAGCCATTTTACTTTCGGTAAGTTAAGATCTCCTAAAATCATCACCGAATCAAAATCAGGGGCTGCAACTGCTAGTTGGTTTGAGAAAAATAAAGACAGCTCACCATATATATTAACGCAGGATCCGTATGGTATGTAAACAGCAACTATCAACACCAGCTTTCCGTTGAAAGCAAGTTTAACAGCCAAAATCTCCAACTCGTTACTCCCAAGGTCAATAATATCCGCACGTATATCTTTCGAGACAACTAGCAGAACTCCGCCACCTCTCGCTGTCGATTCAAGATCCGTATAACGATCGCGTCTGAAAACATAGTAGTCTGGAGGGAAGTACTCTGCAGAATTGTGCGAGCTTGTCAGCCATGTTTCCATGATGCAAATGACATCATATTCATTTTCCAACACCGATAGGTACATTTCACGTGATTTTGATCGAATTCCGCTAGCGTTGTGATAATAAATAGACAATGTGTTGATTTCGTCGGAGAGTGGCAGTGTCAGTTGAGCGATACGTGCAGACAGCGGCATCGGATTTGAAAAAGGTATGAAATCGGTTGAGGTTGCAGTAGATATTGTTGTTACAACGTCGTTAGAGCTGAGCGTGGGACTAAAAAATTATTATTCATTGATTTCCGACGTGAATTTAAAAATTCTTTAATTAAGACTCCAGAAGGCCACGCCGATGAATCCAGCATTTGGTTAAATTTGCTTACAGGAATACCGATTTTAAAAGATACAAAATTGCGATCATCATTACGTCGAAAGCAATATAATACAGGTTTCTCGACTTCAAATTTGTTTTTGATATACATCATGAGATCGTCATCAGTAACGTCCTTGCATAATCGAGAAATAAAAATCCATCGTAGCGGTTCAACGGTACGCAAAGTAGAGTTCAAGTCACCACTACCAATAAAATTTTTTTTAGGCGAATGCATATTATTGTCTAACGATTTAGCAGTTGAAGCCGTTGTTGTACCATTATTCATACTACTCTTTGATCTTGTAAGTATTGGTGTAGCAGATTCCATATCAGTTTGTGTTGTTGTTTTTTTTTTTAATTTTACAGACGACGACTGTTGAGATGGTGTTGGTTTTAACAAACTTTCCACGTTGTTATTAATAGCGGCTGATGTTTTAATTAGCAATGACAAGGACGCTGATATATCATTGATAGAATTGCTCATATGATCGTTCGTTTCCTTGAGAATTTTATAAACATCGATACATACACCACATCGCCATGAAAAATTAGGAATTATCGAATTGGCATCAAACACATGTTTTTTAATCCCTGCACATCCAAAATGAATAAGTTTATTACATTCACCGGCACAATTAAAAAAGTTTTCAGATACTTTGGCACTACATTCACAGCACACAGACATTATTATTTAAATAAACAAAAAGAAAATATTTAATAAAATCACAGTTATATTTTTCTTGTATCACAGATATTGATTGATTTTATGATTTTATGAATTTTAGCTGTCTCACAGTTATTAGAACAATAGATAATTTAATTGAAAACTAAATAACAAATTTATTAAAATTAAATCACAAAATACATATATAGATAGATTATTTAACCATGTGGATATATTAAAATTTAATTTTAAGAGCAAATTGTGTACGTGTGATCACATCGACCATCGAATGCAGTCTTTTAAATACTGAATTTAGAAATCACCTCACCTCAATGAAAATAGCACCAGTTTTAAGGTTATATGGAGTTTTAATTCGGGATAGACCAACCGATTTAAATAGCTTTAAGCCAATTATCACCCTAAGTGTGAAAGTATTTTGTGTCTCGATATTTGGTGAGCTTTTTCCTATGAAAATCATATTTATGAAATCCTTAGAAATTTCTAGACAGTGGGTTTGTGTAGCAGTTTCAATCTTGAGTCTCCCTAGTACTTTTGATGTTTTTGGAACCTGTTACGTACCACCCTAGTGACTGCACGTTTTATATGTGTCGGGTAGGTTCAACGGCTAGGAGGTTCGTTGTCACTAGGTTACACGCGGCAGAACAAACCATATGGGTACGTGCATTATCAGAAACTAATCACGCAATGACCACTTTGACCCACACCACCAATAAAAAAAACGAATTACTCCATTTTAAAGATAATATTATAATTTAAATCGAAACTAAATTAATAATTTTCATACTGAAGTAAAAATAGTTATAGAACTTAATTATTTATGATTTTAATTCATATAAATATTTTAATTTAATAAAGAAAGAACATATAAGAATATTCCCCGATTATAATAATGTTAAAACACTCACCAAACAATTTATCTCCTTAGAGTACTCTTCAGGTTACAATTGTCCGTGTGCTGAAATTTAAGAGTTTGCCTCCCAATTCTTATATGTTGTCGTGTTCGTTTCAATCAGCAAAAAAAATTATTAATTATTTAAACTAAAGTAAAAACTATTCGTCTTAATAACTACACAATAATTTGAATTGATTCTTTTTTAATGTTTTTTTTTTTTTTTAACTATGTATTTAACTTATTTTTGATAATTTAGCTTTCATATATTTTTTTATTTTTTCAATTTAACCTTTTTTTTACACGACTTGCACAAATAAATAATTTATCGCTATATGCCTAACTAGTATGCACAACACAAATAATATTTTCGGTAGCAATCACGACCGGGAAAGAAGTGTGTGTATATACATCCCGCGCTTTTTTTTGTTATGTAGCTTAGCAGGAAGGGTGCCAACAGTATATCTCGAGGTAAATGAATCCGAACAAAACTAGGCAAACTTTTTCCAACTAAAATGGCTTGCAAATCCAAATATGCGTCTGTGTAAAATAGCTCCGAATAGGCTCCAAATGAGCTTTCATCAAAATAAAATATTGAGAGGCCACCGATCCAGAAAAACTCAACTTTGGTACCTAGCTGGTTGGTATATGCCCACGAGATAGCCTATCCACATAAACACAATCACTATTAATTTAATCACGTAAAAGTAGTAAACCTTAGTGAAAAATAACTTACCGAGTTATCTATCTATACAACAAATTATTCGCGTTCTCTTTACTTTGCACAGTAAACAAAATTCCTAAATAGAATCTACTGTGTATCACCTTTTATAATTTAGTTGTGAACTGTTCAGCTTGGCCTCTCCAAATGAAAGTAATTATGCCACACAACAATTATGGTAAGCTAAAAACTGGACAGTATTCCCCTCTCAAGCCGAGTACAAATTATTGACATACGAACCCACCTAAGTTATCACACATACCAAACACCTAAACAACGGCTTAATTAAACCAATACCATCAAAGCTTATTATCGTGTCATCCAAACGTTATGATAAGCAAGGTAAAATTTATGTACATAGATGCAATTACGAGTAAACCAGAATTCCCAACAACAATAACGATTTGTAATCATAATGAGATTTTAAGGTCAATGAACTTAAACGATAATGTTTTTAAATTGCCGTTTTCTTTATTATGTATCGATTGTATAATTTTGTTTATCGTTACGCATGTCGTTCTTAAGCATCTGTTTGATTAAGCATCGTCAATGCATCCATAACAAACCTGATCTGTATAATCATTGATTGTTCGTTATGCCACATATCAGAAATGTTTGCATAGAAATCCAAGTTTATCACTGTCTAAAGAGGTTTTGGGCTCCTAGTGTTCTTAAAATGATCTCACTTTATATAATTTAGATTGTCCTTGCACATACATTGAAATAAGACTGGTATTTTGGTAATAGCGCAAATAATTTTAAAAACTTCTTATTGTAGTTATTGAGCCGTGGCCAACCTTGATAAGTAATTTTTTACTTATAAAACGAGTCAGTGGTTCCTAACTGATCACAGTAATGGAATATCTATAGCTTCCCATACAATTTTTTCAAGCTTACCGATATTCTTACTGTTTTTCGAAAGATAAAAACTGTTAGAATAATCTAAAGGACTGGTTTGTTTTTTGACTCGATCAGAAGCCCAGTGCGAATTTCGAACTTGCTTTTGGTTCCTTTCGCTATTACCTGTTGTTACAGGCTTATCTCTGGCTCGATGGAATATGTTTTGATTTTGCCTCTATATCTTGAGTTCAGTGCTATAATTTTTAATTTCTATTTTTTAATAGTGGTGGTGATTAATTCTTGGAGATTTTGAAATATTTTAAATGGCGTTCATCTAATGACGTTACTATCAGATTTTCCACCATGAGACCACTTAATGCAGGTCTGCACTCTTTTAATCGGATCTAGGATTTCATCTAGGTTCATTCTACTGCTTTCCATATTTTCCTATAGCTGATCGCATAGACTCCAAAACTATTTCCTGAAACGCTGTTTTCACAGAAAAGATTTTTGCAGACAATTGACCTGTATGCATAGATACATTTAGTAAAATGTAGAGAGCGATAGATTTCCAGATAGCTTGCAACAAGACGAGTTTTCTACACGATTTCGATAGATACAAATTCGATTGAAGAACCCACAGAGTAGCTTTCAATCATTTTTAAACGACTTGCTCACTGATTTTCAAACGTTTTCGATAAATTCTTCACCCATCTCATAAGGTAGCAAGAGCCCGGGAAAATTTTTTAAGGGGTTTTGATAATAAAATAATACATCCGTCCAATTACTTTATTCCTACTACGTTGTTGCTTTTTCCAGAAATTGTATTTGGTTCCCAAACAAAGTGAACAGGGTTCTCGCTCTTCAAGGAAAATATCTGCGTCGAACGTTTTCAAGCCGAATGTCTTTTGAGGCATTTTAGGCGCGCTTTCGTCTATCACAATAAAAAAAAAATTAAATTAACAATAGGCTTCTTATATTTGGTTGGGTATACTTTCATTGTAAATTTACGATTATTATTGATTTTGAAGAATTTTGCTTATGGTCATCGTTATAAACAGTCATGTAAAATTTAATTTTTTTATAGTTTTATATAGTTATCACAATTGATGATGGCATTGCCAGCTATCGTAAATTATAACTAATTGGGCCAGAATTTTGGGCCAGCTTATATATGACATGATTTAAAGCTCATAAGTTCAAATTCAATTTGTCACTGAATATTAATGTTTGGATGTCTCATTACAGCAGATAATCAGCACAAAAATTTTATCTAGCAAATTTAGCTCGTCCAGAACAACACAATTCAAGAAACGATATGGCAAAAAACTAGTTTAAAATAAATTGGGTACTAATATTTTTATAAAACTGTAATTCTTGGTCACCTGTCCGGTACTCTGGTTATACTGTTTTTGGTATTTAATTTTATACAAACAGCGCTCGAACGTTTCCACGATATTCGTATTTTTCTATATGTGAAGGTTTTGTATTATTCATTACAATCCAAAACTGTAAACAGCTTTTAATTAATATTAATGAACTTACCCGTATTTATTTTGAAACAAACATTTCCCAAAACTATTATGAACGAATTATGATGCTAAAACTCATTTATATAATTAAATTATTTATAATTTGTACAGATAATTTGTCAAATAATAAATACTCATTTAAAATGGCATAACATAATATTTTATATTTTGGATAAAAACAATTTATTATTTAAAATATAATATTGGAATAGTTCTTAATAATGAATCTCTTGAATATTAATTATTTAGCAAATATTATCATAGTGCTGTAGATACATACAATAAACAATGTTTTATACGATACAAATTTTAAAATATTCTATTCAATATTCATCCTACCTGCTAAAAAAGCTGATACATAAACATTAGACATATAAATTTATAACACGTACAGAATCGTATCGTGCATTTACTTGAAAATGGCGCACATCTCAAACCGTTTTTTATTTACTTAATGATGTAGATAATTTATTTACTAATAATAGCAATAATGTACAATAAATATTTTATATTTTAAAGATGAATTACTGAGATGTTTGAAGCCCCCTCCCCCCCCCCCCCCCACATAAAAGATATTATAAGTTACCAATTTTTTTTCAAAATTAGAGCCATGAATAGAAAAACATATCCACAACATACCTCATCAACAACACGATCGATATGAAAAGATATAATGAAAAGTTGGAGGGTTGTTAAAAATGTTGTGGCCAAAACCGAACTTTATTTTAGTATGTTTATAAAGCTCGAATACAGCACACTTGATTTCAAAGACAAAAAATACTAGACTTTTTGGTAGGACTGTTTTGAACAAACAGAAAACATCCACCAAGAAGGGCCTAAACCCTGTTTGTTGGAAGTTGGATTTTTAAATTTATTTAAATCTTTACATTTTTGTCACTTTCTGTAAATGCTCAACTTTTCAACATCATTGTAAAATCATAAAAGCTCCTTTGGTTACACACACTTTCAAGAAAAGTTTTATTTCGAATAATCATATCCGCCTAGATTGTAACGAGACGGAATTTTTATGTGACAAAGTTTGATTTACCAAAACTCGCCATATCCGATAAAATTTAAAAACGGATCTGTACTAATTCTGTTTCAAATTAAATTTAAAATATGGTTGTTGTTAATCATTATTTTTAAATGCTTTACATGAAGTTACATCCTGTTTAATCAATCCGTATGGGTTGTACAGCTGGACCGATATTTGCTAACCGATTTTCTGGTGAAAAAGCAGTTTTGGCAAAAGTGTAATTCAGCATAAATCTTGGAAAACAAGAGTTAATTTACACATTTTTGGTACTCTGTCATTCTTCTGGTAAAAGGCACTTTTCAAAATATTTGCAAAAAACGAAAAAAGCTCCTATGGTAGATGCCACTTTAGGTGAACCGATTTCGGCCAAACATCACTGAGAGAACACTCACAGAGATTTTTTTTAAAGGTACTTTTTTGAATTTGGAGATATAGTGAATGGTAAGTCTGCAATAATCTGAAGCTCGAATTGTTCATGATCACTTTACTTTATTTAACCATGTAAAACAAAAAATATTGGTAAATGATCATATAACGGTGCTATCGGATTTTTAACGATTTAAATTAATAACAGTCACTATATTTTTAATATTATCAATTATTCATTTATTTGTTATTAAATATATAATTCTTCACTTTAAATATTATTTTCATTAGTTCACAAGGATGGTTGGTATGTGGACGATTATTCATGGCATTTTCGTTGTTTTATGCTTTTTTTCTTGAGACTTTGTCACGTACATGTATCAAAACCCGACTGATAATTTTTCGTTTTTCGAGACAAAATGCTTTTGCTTTTCAGTGAAAACTGCTATCCCTTGTTTTTAGGTAGACCGGTGTATAAATATATTTACTACGAGGCGAGGAGTGACACGAAGGCAAAGGTTTTTGAGCCGCTACCCCTCCTGTGGTGACATGTTATAATATCACATTTTCGATAATTTAACGAAGTTTATGTCTTGCTCTTCTAAAGTGGGATGTGATGTGATTTTGGATTGAAAAATTGTTATATTTCTATACTTCATTTCTTTACTTCATATCACCAAATAATTTGTTTTCGATAATTGAACGAAAATGGAGAAAGAGGTACTGTTAATACTTGTTCTAGTAGTTTGTGATAGCAGTAGAAAAGAAATAATTCACAACCGAAAAGTTGCCAATTTCAGTTTAGAAATAAAAGACACAACTTTCGATAAAGTATCGAAAATGTGATGTTATACGAGTAACATGTCACCCCTAAATCGAAAACAGTTGTATTTTAAATTACATGTAACTGTTTTTCGAACACTTCGTTTTTCGGCTGGGTTAACCATAAGTATTACGTATTTTGGCTTAAGCCTGTCGATGCCAATTGTTGTTGAATTTCCATCTACATTTGCGCCATTTGCGGGTCACTGAATACGGTCCAGAATATAGGGTGTATACTCAAACGACCTCTCACTCTATCCACGCACGTACGAATTCGTGTGACCAGGTTTTCCGATTTTTGGGAATGTACGTTACTTGTCCGGATGGATGTCTTGTGTACGAAGCTGCTTCACGAAATCCGAGGTATCTGTGTTTTGGTTCAAATTTTGATAAGATACGTGAATAATCAAAATATCCGTGTTTGGTGTGAAGAGCAGCCAGAAGCATTGCAAGAACTGCCAATGCATCCTGAAAAAAGCCTTGTTTTGTGTGGGTTATGGGCTGGTGGCATTATTGGACCGTATTTTTTCAAAGACGACGAAGGCAGAAACATTACTGTGAATGGCGAGCGCTACCGTGCGATGATTACATTTTTTTTACCCATAATGGAAGAGCTGGACTTGACTGATACGTGGTTTCAAAAGACGGTACCACATCCCACACAGCACGCGAAACAATGGCCCAATTGAGAGGCGAGTTCGATGAACAGTTTAGTTCACGTCTGGGGCCGGTCAATTGGCCGCCTAGAACGTGCGATTTAACGCCTTTAGATTAATTTTTGTGGGGTAATGTTAAAGCTCATGTCTATAGGAACAAGCTCGCAACGGTTGACGCACTGGAAGCCAATAATGAAAAATTTATTCGTGACATATCGGCCGATATATTGAGGAGAGTATGCTAAAATTGGACCCATCGTATGAACCATTTGAGGCGTAGCCGCGATCAACATTTAAATGAAATTATCTTTAAACTTTGAATTATATAGATCGTTCTATCGACTCAAATAAAGATTTCATACATTTCTCTAAATGTTATGAGTTTTTTTTAAATCAAATCCGAAAGCTCTTAAGAAATCACCCGTTACTAGCTCTGCCGGTTAACTGTTAAGGTCTTGCTTAACAGAAGTTCGAATACCCAATAGGATCGTTGGAAATTCTGAACTCCAATGGGATGTTTTACATCGAGCTGCAAATGCGGCTCTCATAGTTGCCTGTGGAACCGTTTGACAAGACCATTCGCTTTCGAGTTCTATGCAGTTGTCCGAATTCGATGGGAAGCTAGGAGCCTAGCAATCTCGGTGAATAACGTTGAGTCAAATCGTATATTAAAAGCAACAAAATGAACGAGAATTAATGGTTGGAATACATTTGTATGTCATTTGATATGATATCTGCTATGAACCATTATAATCTAGCGATATAAGCATTAGAAGTAAGGCCAAAAAGTCTATATGTGATGTTATGGCAGATGGTATGGTTTTATACCTCTTCGTCTGGTTAGGCAAATGTTAATGGCCCCGGATAGTCCACTTGTAAGTTGTAAAATTGATGTAAATATGATATAATGGGGTATATATGGTATATATTTCTGTATGTTTGTTATATTGGGTTATGATGAATTATGGATTACGAGTTAATATAATTATCAAATACTATCTTTTGGTTAATCTGATAGTTATACTCACCAAACTTAAATAAAATCTTAAACACATTAATATTTTGTTAATGATTTGAATTATATATATTGTAGTATATTTATAGTATAACTTATAATTTAATTTTATATTCTATTCTTTGCACTTATATAACTTTAATTTAAGATCAATATGTCTTTCACTCAACTACTTAATACTAACTCTACTGATACTGTACATTTTAAGTATTTATTCACCACTAATCTTAACATTAAAACTATTTACCTTATATATTACAATTTCCAGAAGTAAATTTCTTCCGTATTTACAATATATGAAAACATATAATGCTTAATTATATAAAATAAAATGTTTTGGTTTAAAATATAAAATGTATAACATATTTTATGTTTATGTCTGTATGTTTCCTATTTATTGTCATTGTCATTCATATGCAAAATATATACAAGGTCGCGCTTAAGAATTTTGTATTATTTACAAAATTATGGAAATGTTAATTTTGCTATGCTTCGAGATTTAGCATAAGTGATTTTTTAGCTATTTCCTTATTTTTGGTGATGAAGTATTTTTGTTGAATTTGCCAACTTTAATTTCCGCATTCTTGCAATCATAAATGTCGTACCTTTACATGCATTTTATGAATGATGACAATGGTGAAAATTTGAATGAATGGTCCGAATATGTGAGATGAATGATCTCACAACAAAATGGTCAGACAGATCACCAATGATTTGTTTGAGTGTTAAGCTTCGTACATTGCCGATTTTACTTAGCTTCGCACTTCCTTGAACTATCATTGGTGATGGCCCGGCACGCAGATGATCTATTCAGACAATTAGATTTATTAATTATTCTTCTCTTGATTTTAAAATAAATGGATGCTTGATGTTGCAAACATATGGATGCGATTTTAATTTTGCCTTCAATCACATTAAGCCGTTAGATAACCATTTTTTGAGCATAAACCGCGAACACTCTTGTCGATAGATCGTCGACGAACAAGTTGTTTTTGACGGTTTGTGCAAATTTTGCCTTTGCTTCATTTATTGCACGATTTGCCAGGTATGTGGCACTTGCGTATGTAACTCGTAAGCAGTATGTGTTGTGAGTTCCAACGGGGTATTCTTTGTATTTGATATCTTCCTTTGAAATTAATACCTAACCACAAAACAATCTTTTAAAGATCTTCCTGTGTCACCATTTTTAGTATTGTGCTGCTAGATTCCCTAAGAATACGCCATGATAAAATTTGTATTATCCATTTGTAATTAAAATTTTTTCGTTTAGTAGGTCTAAAGTTTTTGTACATTTTCGCAAATTATATCGAATGTCGATTATTTTTGTAAGCCTATTGACTCAATCCGAAATTGTTATACTTGGAGTGGAAGCCTTCTCCTGGGTCGCTTACACTGATAGGCGCGTAAATTACACGATGTATTTTACATGGTTATTTACAAGTAATTTACATGTAAATTACATGACGTGTTTTTTACATTATGTAAAGTAAATAACTACTTTTTCATGACAAGCGCGCTATCTATTATATAATTTAATAACTATTTAATACTATTTAATTATTATAAAAATTGAGTTGAAAATAAATAAAACAAAAAAAATATATATCAAAAATTTTTTTTTGTTTCATAACATAACATCGTTTTGTTCAAGTAAGAATTAGCATTGGTATTATCTGTATTTTAAATTATTTGATAGATTCCATATTAGTTTATTCTTATCAACAGTCGCCATTGCACACATGCAAAAGAAGAAAAAACACGAGAGTTGGAAAGAATTGCGTCTGGTGTTGGAGATGTGTTCTTTATGAGAAATCTTTATGAGATCTGGCTGGTCGGGATAGTGAAATAATGTTGGTTGAGTATTGTGAATAACTTTCCCCTTTAATGAAACAAGTAGGAATATGTTCGAAAATTAAAAATTATTATAAACGAAAACCGGGAAATGATTCGGGAACTCCAGAGTTTAAATATGATGAAGTTGCGTTTGTTCACACAAGCTCCTTTTTGGGAATACTTCATCCTGGACAAAATACAGGTTGTTGAAAACATTTATCGAGCACTTATTTATCCGCATCAAATTTTTCAGTCAGGTTTTCTGCTTATTCGAACAAAAAGGGACTACTATGTACTATGTTCGGGAGAATGATGTGTTATTTACGGCTGGGCAGGAATGCCCTCTATAAAAAGTATCAGGAACTGGCAACATAGTTTTAGGTATTCTGACGATATCGATCCATCTAAAACAAGTTTATTTTGTTCATTGCTAATGCAATACGGTATTTATGATTGTTATTTTACAGATCCAGAAAAATACTAGGCAACCAAATCAGAAACCACCATAAGACTCAAAGCCGGAGGAGGAAATTTATTTCATCATTGAACTCACTCCAGTAGCGAGCCCCGTTTATTCCAACAGCCAGAAAACCCATTAAATCAAGAGCAATCCATCGTCCAAAATGAAGAAATATTCGCATGGGCTAATCAATTATTTACGCGCCAGTTGATGATGTGGGTTGTGATAAATGTTACGATGATATTTTTAAAAATTCGTCAATATCAATTTTTAGTCGCGCTGGTGTTTTCGAGTCAAACAAATGATGAACTCACTAATGCGGCCATTTACGCGCACACGGATTAACACGAACTTACCTAATCGAGACTGATGTTGGAACACTTGAGGAACTACACCGATCTCATTTTATAAAAAGCTAAGCATATTATGAAAACATCACAAATCGTATTGGATGAATATGATGGTGATATGCCGGGTTCAATTGTCAACCTCGTAAAATTACCTGGATAAAGTCCGAAAATGGCACACATTGATACACATGTACATCGAATTGCAAATCGTTTGAAGTGGGTGGAGAAGGCCATCAAAGAACCTGAACAGACGATCGTTGACTTTGGTAAAACTATATGTCTACCTAGATTTCCATTATGTGATATCGGTTTAAATAATAATATTTGCCTATCCAGAGAATACAAAATAAAATCACCAAAGAAAAAATAATTTGTGGTTCTTTCAATGTAAATTTATTAAAAAATTTCTTACGTTATAAGAAATACGAAAGTTTTAAAATATTTTACTTCTCGGGGAGTCTTCTTCATTCGATTTATCTTGATCGACATCATCCTCTTCGCTAAATAAATCACCTTCATTATACGCATCATCGTCTGGCAACTGTTCATCATCTCGTTTTGGGTTGTTATGCAAGTAGCCTTGGATAAAATTTCATCACATTTTAGATCTTATTTTTTTATGTTATCCATCCAAAAAACGGTCAGTTATGTGCGGCCAAAGCCACCTTCACTTTAAATACCAGAACTTCAATAGTTTGACGTAAATAAGGAATATGTGCAACGGTTGTAACGTTTTGAATAGGTTTTGGATGATAGCACAAATAGTGTAAAAATCGGGTTGTTTGTTGAAAATTTTTTAGAAGCTCATTGATTCGCTTCAGGATTCGCCTCAAATTGCGTTGCAACATCGGCATACCGCATTGTAAAAATAGTTTATTGTATATGTGAGCATGTTTTAGGAATAACACAAAATTCCATTAAATATTTACATTTTTTAACCACTTCGAGTAAGCAATTTAAAATGTTACATACCTCTTCCCATGTGCGTAATTTTGCGATCTGTTTCGAACTATTGGAATGAATTTCCACGTTCATAGCGGCGATGAACGAAGCGCATAGTGTTCGGAATAGTAACGAAAAATTTAATCGATTAAATGTCTTTAAGGAATCATTTTTCTTCCTTAAAATATTAATCTCAATAATAATCTAATTTAGATTATTATCATCGTTAAACTAGCAGTTTTTACGTAGCCTTAATTCACCAACTTATCCAAAAGAATATTGCAATACGAGCCTTTATCTAGAGAACTATCTGCTACATACCAAACTAGTTGCAATAAATCTCGACTTACATCGACCATTATTGATGAGATTCAGCTTTTATTTCGAAACAATAAAATGAGATTTTCGCTTATATAGGCCGCACATGAACCAGGATCCCCACAAGAAAATCAACCTGATAACACAGAAATTAAAGGGACCAGTTAGTAAAACTACGATATGCGACAAATGTTGCAAGTTAAATATTCCATTGGGTGGTTTTGTCTCGCTACATAATTGTAACCAAGATTAGTATATCTTGATCGAAATTTACTGCCGGCACAAAACAAATTTATTAATAAATTGTTTCGACACTAAACCAATTTTAAATTTCTGTCTAGATTTAATTACAACCATACATATAGAATCTTGAATAAATATTAGTTTTTTTTTCTGAATAAATAGATGCACGCAGTTAGATGCACGCAGTATATGTACGCAGTGTATGTACGCAGTGATAAATTTCATTAACATCGAATCGTATTCGTATCTGAATCGTATGATTTTAAATAGATGATCGGCTAGTTTTTATTTTTTTATAAAATGCACCGTGCGCGTGCTATTGTTTATATACATATTTTATACATGAAATTTTTACTATTTACACTATATATGTGTGTGTGTGTGTGCTATATAAAAAATATTCTAAATAATTGAAAAGGATGAACTGTTGCATTGCACATGCCATTAGTCAGAGCAAGGAGACTATATACTATACACAATGGAATAGTGTTTATTTCAATCAGCTGATGCCGTGTGACCTAAATTTGGATTTTATGATATAAATAGGGCATTGACCTATATACGGAAAACCTGAAATCGTCGAATATAAAGAACTTAGAATTTATTTTACCTACCTGATGATTGATAATGAAATTTAACCGTTATGACGTTGGGTGAAGATTCAACCTATTTACAACTGTCAAAAGTGTCGATTCGATCTGAGTTATGTAACTGCTCCTATTACTATAGTCAATTTTGTTTTTATTCCTATATAGTATTGTTATTACTGAACATCACCAAAAATCAAAATACCGTTGTAAATGCAATTAACACATTCTGTAAAGTGATATGGACTTGGCAAGGTTCCTTTACAACAATTTTTAAATCTAAAATTTATTCCAAAAAAAAAAAAAAAAAAACTAATATTTATTCAAGATTCTATATGTGTGGTTGTAATTAAATAATTAGAATTAATTAATTAATTGTAATTAAATTAATTAGACACATTTCGAATCAAAATTTTGGAATAAACAAGAAACCCAAATCTCATGTAGCTAAACTAAACTTATAGATGTCAGTAGTCGTTTTTTAGAGGTTTTATAAGACAAACACAGATGGCAGTGTAGGTACATAAATGAATTTCTTCAATGTAGATAACTGTGATTGTAGATAACTAAAAGTCTAAAATAATTATGATTGACCGTTTAAATGCACTGTTTGATTGATATTTATGATGCCTATAACCCTTATAAACAAATATTTGTTACATTTATGCACTATTTTCAGTTATTTTTCATAGTTTTCACGTTTTTTACATATTTTATGTAAATTACACATTTTTTACTGTAGTTTACGTTATTTACATAAAAATGGAAATAACGTTTTTTACATGTAAAGTGCCCATCACTGGTCGCTTATTATAACAGTCCATTAGCTACGTTTACTCACTGCTTACCCAGTTGCGATTTATCCTAATACATTTATTTGCGCAGGGTTAATCAATTTAGGTAGTAGTATTTTCGCAGAATCTATATCAGCATCCATAATAATATCCATTTTCCAACGCTTATAAAAGTTTTGGTGCCGGAATTGTGAAATAAGGCACTTATTACAAAGTTATTGCTTTTTCCAAGACCCTGTAGTTTTGAGTACAAAAATGATTTAGCAAAATTTACGGAATTACCTTTCGTTCGACATACGATAAATATATATTGTTAAATAAACAAAGTAACAGATACCAGCGCCATACTGGTGTATTTAATAACTAACTTGGTATCGTTATAACATTGATGTCTAATCCAAAACCTTTCAAACATACCTTACACCAGTAAATTAGAAAAATGTAAACTAATAGTGTGCGGTATTTGATGCGTTTTCTGTTTAATTTACAAAGGTAGGTGCCCAACTCCTTTGAAATAGAGATCCCAAAAGGTTGTCAATTAAAATAAGTTAAAATAAATCAAATAACTTAAGCTGTTCATGAGATGTCATCTATCCATAAATCCCGACATCCAGATTCACGTACAATTTTTTTTTTTTGTTTTTTTTTTTGGCTCAGGACCGGGAAATGTGATTTTGGACACTAGGTCTTACATACCAAAGTTAATAAACCAGTAAATTATAGCAAGTGCCAAACCTACAAAGTTTTTGAGGTCGAAAATTTGTATGAATTGTTTACTTTATTTTATAAAGTAATAATTATTGCATACCGGAGTGAAGTTTATCCCAAAATAACAAAACATGTACTGTGGCTTATACCTATTGAAAATTGAAAAGACACTCAAATATTGAACTTTCATAATAAAATCCGAAATTTTTTAATAAACATAAGTATTTTTACACAATAAGTAGCAAACATTTAAATTCTGGGAGAAGTTTTGAGTGACTTTTAAAAAATTAAATTTTTTACAATAAAGCACAGATGTGATGGAATTGGTCCTGAACTAGTATTTGATGTAATAATCAAATTTTATTTATCCACATGCTCGAAAATCTATGAGATTTTTGTTATTTGAGATTTGATTTTTTCCGAAAAAAATTATTTTAAATGTTTAAGAATTTTTATATTACACTCAATAATGTTCTCTCTCGAATAACAAAAATTTCATAGATTTCCGAGCATGCGGATAAATAAGATTGATTTCTTACATCAAATACTGGTGCAGGACCAATTCCATTATATGTGTGTGACCCGTAGGAGTCGAGTTAAACAACTTCAAATGTTTAAGCATTTTTGAATTTCACTCAATGCTGTACTCTCTCAAGTAGCGGAAATCTCAGAGATTTGCGAGCATGTTGATAAACAAGATTTGATCCTCACATCAAATACTAGTTCAGAATCACTTCTAACATCTCTGTGCTTTGTTGTAAAAAATTTCATTTTTTTAAATTCACTCAAAACTTTCCCAAAAAATAAATGTTTGCTACTTATAGTGTATTGTACGTGTGTATTGGCCTAAGTGTGCGATAGCAGCCACTCTAACCTAACCTACTTTAAGTATAAAAATACTTGATGTTTGTTCTGAAAATTAAATTGCCAAGAAATGAAATATAAAAATATATCCATTAAACTCCAAAAAAAACCAATATGATTTTTTTTTACAAAACACAAGGAAAACCATACAAGTATACCTATGCGCCGTTCGGTTCGTCAAAGTTCATTAAAAATTTGTATCAAACTTTTTGTACATAAACATAATTTCCAATCAATTTCGTGATTCAACATATGAAATGAATAAATTAATTTATTTATAAATAAAAAATGTTTTATGCGACACACAAAATAACGAAAGCAACATAAATTAGGTATAAAGGTTTGGTGTGGTACCGAATAGTATCAAGTATTAATGATGTGCCACACAAAAAAAAAACTTTTCCAATTCCATATAATATATTGTCATCCCACCCCTTACCAGCCTACCAAACCGTATATATGCATTCATAGGAATGAGTAGATGAATAATTTCATATACACCATTTCAATTTATTTAAATAAATAATTAATTAAGACCAAACCAAATCGAACAACAACAACAAAATGTTGTACACACGTACTTGACAACAAAGCAACAAGAGTATCGCACTCCAACAATAAAATGAAAACTACTTTATACCGAAAAAAAAAAAAAAACTGTTTTTTAACAAATCGATATCTTTTTGATACAGTAGATTAACTTTAATAGTTTATAAATGGAGGCGAAGATTGTTTAAAATTGATTTTCTCGTTTTTCTCCATTTTATTTGTTATGGAACATTAAGTTTTGAGGAGATGAGGATAACAACAACAGAATAGTTTTTACCATAACGAACGAAACGATAGACTAATTTTCTTAAGAAGTTTGCCATTTTCAAACTATATCCTCGACATAGACACACATAAAATATTTGTTTAGTGTGTTAAAAAGGAGGTGACATGAAATTGGGTTTTGGGATGTACACCATTTCGGATCGACTATATTCATTTTTTCTTTTCTGATATAAAGACATTATTATTTATTTTAAGATAGTTTTCATATGCATGGCTTTGTTATTTTAATATATAATAAAAATCAAGAGAGATTTACTATTTGTTTAAGACATTTTGTTATTCATTGTTTGGGAAAAATTTGATCGCAATTTTATTTTATATTGTGATGTTCAAGATGTTGACTAGACTTTTGGATTATGAAGAATTTCGGTATGTTGACCGACATTTTAATATTGTGTATTTAGGTCTCGATTGGTTTTTTGTTAAGATACCGTAAAAATAGTGTCAATGGAGATTTAATCGTTTAAAGTTATGGTAGTTATGGCCAATTTATGGCAAACATGTCTGAATAAATAAAATAATGTCATTTTAGATTTGTAATTGGCATTGCTCTCTTGTATACAGAGAAATAATTTATTGCATAGTAAATTTGCAACTACGATCCGAAGTAATGTAATCCAAAGCACAATTGGGCATTTTACGAACCCACTATTCGTTGTTTGCAACTTTCATTGGACCTAAAAAGGAACGCCTTCTTTTCGAAGGTAGATAACAATCGCTCGTTTCCGAAACCAGCACAGGCTTTATGATTGCTTTGTAAAGTGTGAGCTTGCATGAAAACGATTGTTGTTTATTGGACTGTTAGAGTTACCAATCCAGAAGATAGCTTAAACTATCAAGTACAACAATTTTGGGAAATTGAGTCAATATACTTAAACAAATAACAGACACTCGAATAAAGAGGAATTTGTGATTTTTTTTATCACAAACATCTGAAGCAGATTTTACTGGACCATTTAAGGTAAGCTTAGCTTTTAAACATTGAGCAGCTTTACAAAAGGTGTATTTAATATTATTTGCGAATATGTACAAAGACTTCAAGGCCGAGTGATGGTCTTGTAATTGGTCCAACAGTGGAATCAACGCCTACGATAAGTATTAATTTCAAAGGAAGATACCAGATATAAAGTAAATGGCGGGATGGCAAGTCGTGCATAAAATGAGGCAAAAGTAAAATTTGTAAAAACCACTAATGATGCAGTGGTCAAGTAAAAAACCACTTATCCGCCGAAGATCTAATGACAAGAGCGGATACAGAACCATAGGTTTTGAAACACATGCAAAATTTAATATTACTCATTTAAGATAAACACTACTATAACAGGAGAAATGCAAATTAAATTTTCGGCTGGGATCATTTTTCCAAATTTATGCAGAAGTGAGGATTTTTGACGAAAAATTAATTTTTCCTCATTTAAACTCTATTCATTACAAAAAAGGTTGTTTGAGTTTTGGTGAATATCTGTCCAATTTTTGTTGTTACGTTTTATGTTCATAAATTAAATCGAATATTTGAGCTAGTTGTCCAAAGGCATTATTGAGTGTTCTTTGAGCATTCCACCTGTAATTCGTGCAATAACATGCTTATTTCTTTAAATTGAATTTCCTCTTAGGTCTGATTTCTTCATTTTCTGTTTAAACCACCGATAATCCAAGGTTTGGAGTGAAAACTCTTTTAAGGTGATCAGTGAAGGATTTTGCTTCTAGTCACTTCTAGCCCATTCATCGTTAGAAAGATGAATTGGCGAGTTTGATTCTAGATGCCGTTTAAGATGTTTAGTTATAGCCTTCTTTAAAAAATAGTTTATGAATGGAGGGATAATTCCTTAAGACATGCATAGAATTAAAGTTGTTATTTACATCTGGCGATTGATTTGCCGCCCCGGTTGGCAAAGTGGTCAGCATGTTTGCTCCAGCGACCGGAGGTTCCGGGTTCGATTCCCGGTGGTGAGAAGGTAAACATTTCACGGCTGGTTTAGGATCAATGAATTAATCACTCATTATCCTCATTTGAGGCAGCCAAATCCCTTGATGGGATATAGTGCCAAAGAGAGAGAGAGAGAGAGAGAGAAAGAGATTAATTTGCCAAATTGTTCTTACCGCGTTTCTCTGTTAACATTTTTTTTAATTCAGCAAATGTCATGGTGTGCCTTGTATCTTTCCTCATAAAAAGGGGCTGATATAGCTGCGCTAACAATCATTAACCCTTTGAATCACGAATATTTTATCTGAAGAAAAAAATTGTTTTGTATATTTTGGTCTATATTTGGGACCTATATTTGATATATGCAAGAAATAAATTTATCGGACCCCGGGTTAAGACTCCTTAGGATGTTTCGAATTCGGAACAAATTGCCACAAAAGTTGAAAAATATTAAAATAGACTTTTTTTAAGGCAGCGAAAATATTTTTTATTTCAAACATAAAAATAAATAAATAAACCAAACAAAAATTTAATATTGCACATTACTAAAATTAATTCATTATTCAGACTTTATAATAGTGAAAGACAGTCTTTGGTTTTACAAATATTGCAAAGCTTTTAGGATGTTAAGGCTTCCGGTGAAAATCTGAAAAGCAATTCCTATTACGATTAAGACATAAATTTATAATTAATTTTACACTTTTTACAATAAATAAATGAGATTTATATTTACACCTTTGATGTTTGGATCTAGTTCCCTCTGGTTATTAGCCATATTGCGGCAAATGATCGACAATGGCTGTAATATCTCCTCGCTATTTGATTGCCTACTACGTCGTATTGGTTAAGTGCACGTTTCAAATTATTGAGTTCACTTTAGTTATTTTATTCTATCCAACTGGAAACCACGGCTAAATCCACAAAACGCAATATTACTCAAAATGTTCATTTCTTCGACTTAAAAAAATGCGATTATAAATCATTAGCTGATCTTCTAGATCTACCCCTCTCACATTTTCGTTGTAAAGACTGACTTTTTCAAGCTGATCTACAAACATAGGGGATTTATTTGATTTGTCTCATCTTCGAACCTTTCGTTTTGTGCTAATACCTATAAAATTTGATGTCGAATGTACCAGCTTATAATCATTCTATCTAACCATGACGACGTTATCGAACCTCCTCACAAAATCCTCTATGCTGTCTTTTTACTTCTTTGTTTTTAAGAAATGGCGGATTTGCAAATCGGTTGATTTGAGCTGATTCAACGCCGTTTATCTTTTTTTCATGAAGAATTTCGAAGAACGCGTAGGGTTAAAAATAATTATCGAAGAACAGACTTTGCCTATAGTATTTGTAATGCGGCTACATAAATGCAACACAATTGCGGCCCCGTATCCTCAATTTTTAATATAAGCTTCTGGGAGACCGGTTCATGTTCCTTGATAAATTATGAAGTCACATGAGAGGCCACTTTTTCCACACAATATATTCGTTTTTATACCCCAAGGTCACTGTTTCTCTTTGACGTATTCGTCGATACACAAATATTCTTCCATCTCATGTAGGTAGCATCTGTGTTTAACGTGAAATGTAGTATCAAAAACTATAAGAAATACAAAGACAAGCCATATGGTGAAAAAATGGTAATCCGATTCGAAAGGATGATTTACAGTGGAACTTGAATAATCGCTTACGATTCGAAGAGAATAAGTAAAGAAAACAAAATAATAAAACTTTCCGTTCTCATTTTGAGAGTTTTTTTTTATGTTTTTTTATTTTCAGTAAAATATAGCTGTGTGCTTATGTGTAATATAAATTGGAATAATAATGAAAACGAATATTTTCGTCAACTCAAAGGCATTTTGGGTCTTTGGAGTTGTTTATGTGTTTCAGTTATTGAAAATGGATTTATCGCAGTATTGATTAAAATTACATTTATCGTTAAAACTTTATCGTGTACCGAGTTTCTTAAAAATAAAACGGCATCGAATAATTCAATTAAAAACCAAAAAAAAAAATCAAAATACAATTTGAAAATAAAATGTTCATGGTAAACAAAGTTCGGAAAGATGTTTCTAACTATAAACTGTTGAAATAATTTAACAAATTTATTGTGTATTTCCCAATTGTTCGTCGAAAATTATGTTTATGCCAAATAAAAATATTTTGGTTTTCCTTGGAAACGGTGTACTTGAAACAGACTTAAGGCCAGTGCACACTTGAGCGAAGCAAGCTATATCGTGAGATCACAGCTTTTCATTTTACTGTGCAAAGCAGAAATAAGTGACACCGTTCTCACAGAGCTTAGCTCAACACGCTCGTAACAGTGATTTATTAAATGCTTCATTTAAAATAGCAAGATAGAAACATTGTTTCATATTGTTAGCGATGTAAGCTGATCATTTATCTCCTAAACGGAAATAAAATATTTAAATATCTGGGTGTATAGAAATCGTTAATTATTTTGCCATGTATGATAGATAATGTTTGATTTATTTGAGCTTTACCTACCAAAATGGGAAGCAGTGAGAAAAAAGCTGGTATCAGTCTTGAAACTGAGCTTTTGTGTGCAAGGAGCCTTACAATGTTTACTGCCATCAAAAATTTTCTTGTAAATCGTAGTAAGAAATACCTCTGTATGTGTTAGACAAATTAATTTCTACATAATTATACTTTCTAAAAAGTGGTTGCTAACTTTTTACTTTATGAACCCGGACAAACAATTTTGAAATTAATCTTATTTAAAAAAATTTCTTATTTCCTTAGCTCTAGAAAATTCAGCAAAAACACTGGAGGACTTGATGATATGAAATTTTAGTTTATGTCGCTATGAATGAAACACACGGCCAATCGAATTAAATTTAAATCAAATATTCAGAAAAAAATTAAATTCAAACATAGATTTTAGATTAACTTGTTAAATATAATTGTGCCTTATGAGCTTTTTTAGGCACAGCCTTCTTAGCAAGAACTCAATATAGAGAATGCATTTTAGAATTTCAGTTTCGTCTGACTAATTAAATTTCCTAACTTGGTTCACAATAGCTGCATTTCATTGGGAAATAAAATATTCTAGGCCAGTTTTTGATTTAGAAATTTTGTATATGAGTTTATCATAGCGAAAGAAAATTTTTCATCATAGTTGGCGTTGTTTTTCGGTAGTATAATGAAATTCGAGTCAGTTTTCTATAAATCTTAATTTTTTTTTATTTCAGATACAAAACTTTAAATTAAAAACTAGGCTAATGTTACACGAATATTTAATAATGAAATACAGCTATTTAAAATTAAGAAATACACAAGTCATAATTAAAAAAACATATTTTTTATTTCTGATATTACTTTAGCAGATAAAGAAAATTTCATTATAAAAATTAATTCAGATTCACCCCTCTCCCATCTATGAAGGTTAACATCTGCAGTCTCTTGTTTGTGTTATTAAGCGTTTAAAATTTTCAATTTCGGATGTTTAATAATTGTGATCGATTTATTTTGCATTTTTGTGTTGGAGTCGTTATATTTTCTCGGCTTGTTGGTGGCTATAAATTTCTTTGTACTCCATTTTGAACGTTTCCTGAGCATAATAAGTAATAGATAATCTAATATATCTAAATGATGCTGATAACAAGGGCTGTTTTCATTAAACCAATGCTGGTACTCCTTGTTTTTAACTGTTTGTGCAACGCAGACATCTCTCATGTAGCTCTTGATGTTTTCCATATGAGGCTGCATTATAAACAAACTTTTGAAAATATCAATGTGCAATTTTGAAAAATTAAAAAATGTATCACTCGGTGCGTGAAGGGCTCCAAAGTTACTATTTATTGCTAGTATAATTTTTATACATTATAAAACGTTCACTTTTCGCTTCTAAAATATCATTAATCTTTATCAAAATTTTATTACAAATGACGCATTTTGATTTTTTTAAATTTTTGAATGCAACGAAACCGATAAAATATCTTTTGGAAGAATCATCAAAATCGTCTTGGCATCCAAGTCCATCATCCACGTCTGTTTCTATCAAGATTTCCAAATCTTCATTATCTCTTGAGATGTTTTGTTTGCTAAGTTGAGATTCATGAGCTTGCGGCTCGTTAAATGTGTCTTTTAAAACTGTATTGATATGATGATACAAAATATCCGTCATAATATTAGTGGCCAATATTTCATCTGCATCGATTTCACAGTTTGCAAAAGCAGAATTTTCCAAAAATTTTGTAGCCATCATTTTTCCAATGGGATGATTGAATTCATAGAGTGATGGATTTGCACTATTGCCACCTCGTTGACGAACAAGTTCAAACAAATTTTCTATTGGATCTTGATTCAAACGAGCAGTTAGAATAAAGTCAATCTTATTGTTCTTTTATTTTAAATGATCTAACATTGATAAAATTCCACCTACCGTTTGGATTACTCCATTCAAACAATAAACGGTAGATTTATTTATCATCTTTACTTGAGAAAAATAACTTAACATATTTTTAAGATTTTGATGAACTTAATTATCTATTTTTAGAGCACATTTCTGACGATTCGGGTCAAAAACCAATTTGCTATTTAAATTATCAAAGAGCATATCGACTTTCTGAATGAAATTATCAGTAGATGAAGCGAACGGCTTAGCATTTGTAGAAAATTTGTTAAAATCGGCCATCGTTCTTACTCCAGCTACTACTGTACGACTAAAAATGTGAGTAGCAAATTTTACTCGCTTTTTTCGAATGAATTTGGGTGAGTATGCCGGTTTGAAAAATTTGGGCACAACCTTGTAGTTCTGAGTTTTTCTGTTTGAAATACTCTTTTACAATATCCCACGAAACGATCCCGTTAGGTGTGCTTAAATTGCCATTCATTAAAACATTTCTCATGGATTTTATTAAGTGCGGAGCGTCATATAAGGCAAATATTTTGTGTTCATTGAAATAAAAAAATGGGGAATTTTTATCAGCATTAAGTAAAGTGTAGCATTTCCGATTATTTGGTCCCTGGTCACAAACGACCGCCACAACCTTAAATCCAAGGTTGAACAATACTCTCACATTTTCTAATAAAATATCTTTTAGATTGGAACTTTCCATGTTGAGGAAAGTCTTGGAAGTGAAGTCTTGGATAGCATATGCAAGTTTAAATTGTCTAATAGATAGTTGTAACATGCCAGTGATTTGAAATATATCTGTTAGGCGATATTTCGCTGATATTGTGGCCATTGCTTTTTTCGATCTATAATCATCTTAGCAAACTTCTTTGCACCAGGGCTCAAACTTGGCAACCTTTCAATCAAACATACAAACTAATACATTTTTAGGCACTGAATGAACTTTTGATTTTTGTTTCCTTAATTTGATTTATTTTTTGCTGAAGTCCTTGCATAAATTTTAATGTTTTCATAACGAGTAGGTATTTGATTATCAGTTTTATACGTCAAGTAATATTCAGGAACACAATTTTTTTAACAGACGTTTACCTATTGATCTCGGATCAAAATGCTTTTCTCAAACCAACAGCTTTTTCGGCAAATTCCACTTCTGCAATCCACATTTATATACCCATACGTCAAACATATCTTTATTCGAAGGAAAAACAAAAAATATCGTTCGGGATTTATTCTACGAGATGCTGTATAAGTTTTCACAGCACACAAAACACCAGAGCTTATACTTGTCATGATTATACTTTAAACTTATCAGAATAAAAAAATAACGAAATAATGTTACTATTATGAACGATTACCAATATGTATTTGAGTTTGCGAATATATTTTGTAGTTTTTATTGTTACAAAATTAATTTAACACTTAACATACCATGCGCGGTCAAATGACCGTTTTTTTTTTTTTTTTTTTTTTTTTTTTTAAAGGAAGTATTAATTGTCCAGTGGATTTAATGTCCTTTGAAGGTCAATTAATACCCCCCTTTCATTCACGCACAGACCACCCATTCACACAATTACAGTATACCACCTGCACATTGCAAGCTCCATGTCAACCTGTAAACTGACATGGACGGTGGATCGGCGCTGAATTCTGCACTCCAACAGAGGGTCTTAGTTGTGTTTATTAACATTACCGATCGTAATCGATGACGAAAATTCGCTTTGCATCCAGCCTCTGATGGGATTCGAACCCAGTACCTACCGGTCCAAGTGCCGAAGCTTTAACCACTGCACCACTTGTCCGGTTTTAAAAATTTCGTTTACAATTTTTCGCATACAACGTTACTTTATCATCATGTGGCTTATTATCTTTTCCTAAAATATACAAACAACCTATTTTACAATGTTTACAACTTTTTTTATTGTTTAATTTCCGAAAACAAATTATATCTAGTCTACTTTACTAAAATACATATGTTTTTTTAAAGCGGTCATTTAACCGCTCATGGTAGGATTAGGTATACATAAAATGTCGGTATGTTTAGTGTTAAATAATATGCAAAATATGCTATAAATCACTTTTGTTCACACATCAAGTTTCCTTGTGTGTGATACTCATTTCTTGTGGAATTATTTTCTATTCGTCAACCGCGAGTAACAAAACAATGTTTTTTTTGTATTCCATTCACTGAATAGTGAGCGAACAATAGAAAAGTAAAAAGATCGATCGTTTTTATTTCGTGTACGATGATGTTTTAAGCATGATTTTATTTTCTCAGTCTCTCATCTACAATTGTAGTAGCGTAAAATAACGAGAATAAAAAGAGAGAATAACAATAATCAAGAGAATTCATTTCTGTATTATGTTTTAAATTTCAGGGTTCTGCGTTGCGATCGTCCCCAAATTGAAATAGATCGTCCCCAGAATTTTGTTTTGCAAGTTATATGGTACGGAAAGTCTCTGCAATATTATAGTTTTTGGTAGTATGTTCCTCAATTAACAGAAGCGGGCATAATTTATCACTTTTAGAACCAGCTAAATACCAAGTAGTGAATTGCAGTACACATGTACGGGGAAACGAAAAGAACGTATTAGAATATGTGACCCGAACAGTTTTCTTAATTCGTCGGGATTAACGTATTGTGTGTACATATTTGTATAAAATGCGGTTTCTGTCAAAATATATTACCTCAGAGGTGTCTCAAGGTCTTCTATTGGATCATTTTTCATTTGTATTTGACTTTTTTGAATTCAACACTTATTAATTGGAACATGACAATTTTTTCGCCATTTTATATCGGCTGTTTTAGTAAATTGAAATTCATGGAAATTATCGATAAATTCAATTCCGAATTGAGCATTTTCCGACACCGATTGCTACTGATAACTGCGAACTTCTGCTTAGTTTTCATCAATGGTGAGTTCCTCATCATCAGATTCATCTTTTCAAAATTTAAAACTAAACAAAATAATAAAATTTAGGACTAAATTTGAGATAGTTTCGCATATATCTTTACTAGAATATTCCAAGCAAGGAAATATCATCTAAATTCGGAGTGACCAAATTGGGTTGCTGAACTTCTTCATCGCTTGAAAAGTCTAATTCCGAGTAGGAGCCATTCAAGATTTCCGTCAATTCGTCCAACGTGAAAAATTGTATGCGTTTTCTTTCACTAGAAATTTAACTTTGAATAATATTCGATAAAGCACAAATTGTTGCAAGAAATATGTTATAATAATACTGAAGAAAAAAAAATGTTACAAAATCGGAATATGAGTGTTGTGCACGTTTGGTCCAATTCCTGCCCTAGCACATTTTATTATTAAAAAATGAAAGTTGCCACTATTTTAAATGAAACTGATATTGACCTACCACGAATTTTAAATACACTTAAAAAATAGCCCTAAACCCATACATCGTTTTTCGTATACTGTCAAAATTTTGCTCCGATCCCTTAAAATATTTGGTATTAAACTGCTACGCAGTAGAATAATAAAATGTAAATGTCATAAATAAAAGAGAAACAGTATAGAGCGAAAATATAAAAGTAGAACGAAAAACTTTGAACTAAATTTTGATATGGAAAAATTAGTCAAAAACTTTGTTCCGAAATCGGAACATTACGACTAAAAGAGTTAAAGCTTTCCACAGCAATGTTTATATCATTAACCGTATTTAGAGTAGACGTAAAGTTGATATGGGGATTAATGTATATTTTAAATTTGAACCAGTTAGTGTAGTTTTTCATTAGATGGTTGTTTTTGGAACATGGATTTTGGTCAGCCCGCAGTAATGTAATAAATTATTCTAAAAGTTTAAATTGTGACTGCAAAATCAAGGACATCAGGATGTTTTTGACGATCAGTAGTTTCATAAGTTGGATGGCCACACGATGCGACAACGTAGTGGTTTTATTGAATAAGTAAGAAATCGGTCGTTCTTCCCAAACGGTGAGTTAAAATTACGCGGAGTTAATATTATTTTAATAATTTTCTATTAATAATAATTACTCTTATTTTGGTAGTTCAATAATACCTCCAAAATAATAATTATGCTAACGCAAAGTAGAAGTTAGGTGTAGTTAAATTGGTTGGTTGTTAAAATGTAACACCAATTTGTATTTAATTATTAGCTATTTGCGAAATATAGTTCAACTTTTAAAATAAGAAAATATAGTAATAGAAATAACCATCTAATATATCTCCTTTTAACTCTTTTTTATCCTTGAATATATTATTCCATTTAGTTGTTATTTTTAACTTCATAAAATATTTAATCAACCTTTTATGGCAGCTACAAACCTAATAATTAGTGTATTTGAAATGGACATACTAATGACATGAGTAAATAGTATAACAAAAATTTAATAGTCGTAAGCATAAAGTCCGAATGAAATTTTTGTATACAATTATAAATGTCACTTCAAGTAACTTTGCTCCGATTAATAAGATTCAAGTTAAAAAGTTTAAGTTTACATTGGGACCCATAGTGGCACTCGAATAAACTAAAATGCTTACAAATAAAAACAGCCACCCGTGATTTTTTAGATTTGAGCGCGTTTGCTGTCAAACATGATAACTTAAAATTTAAATTTCGATAAAAAAAACTTAGATGCTATACTACAAACAAGATGTGCCTTTGCAATCATCTCTGAAATTTTAATGTTAACTGCAAAATTTGTTATTTGTCTAATTTAAAACCTATTATTTCATATATTACAACTTATAATCGTCAAAAGTATCAGATTAGTATCTTTATATACAAAGTAAGAAAATATATGGATAGTCAAAAGCATAAGAGGCTTTAAACCACAATGAATTGCAATTGTAAAGGCTAACGTAATTAACATTCTTCCGGGTATATAAGAAATAATAAAAAATAAATATACTATATTCTAGAAGAACAATATTTTATTATTTACAACTATATTTCCGAGATAAAATTTCCGTTTTCTTGAAATCGTATTTCTGATTTACTTTATTTCTGATTTACGTATTTACTTTATTGTCAGTAATAATTGTGTCTAACTATTCAATGGTTTCAATATTAACGCTGTTGAGGTAATAAATTATCTTATTATATAATACAGAGTTTAGAGATTTTTTTGCTTAAGTAGTTTCCGTTAAAGGGTTAGTTTTAACTACAAAACAGAATCCTAATGAATGAAAATTTCAAATGGCAATGCCGCTTAAATTAAATTCCCATTTTTAAATAATTATAACTCTCACTTCGAAAATTGTTTCTTTTTCGTTCGGCGATCATAATGTGCAGCGGACGAGAGTGGTCGATTTCAACTCTATATAGATAGTAAGAAAAACTCAAGGACAAAAAATAATGTAAAGACTTTAGAGATTTCAATAATTTGTTATATTATACTTGTGTACATTGTCCTTGAGATTTTTGATTAATTGTATAAAGTTAAAATCGAATACTTTCTATCACTCACTGCACATAATGATCGCCGAACGAAAAAGAAAGAATTTTCGAAATGAGAGTTATAATTATTTAAAAATGGGAATTTAATTTAAGCGGCATTGCCATTTGAAATTTTCGATCATCTCAAAGTATTTATTGAATTTTTCATTTTAATTAAGTTTGTGTTTTATTTTTGAGTTTAGAAAACTGATGGTACTTTGTGCCTATCAACAATGAAAACATTGATTAGGTTATTTTGTTAAAATAAAGAATTATTTATTTATATTTAAAATGGTTTTGACAACGCTGTAAGGACGTAGAATTCTGTTTTGTAGTTAAAATTAATCCTTTAACGGAAACTACTTAAGCAAAAATCTCTCTAATCTCTGTATTATATAATAAGATAATTTATTACCTAAACATCGTTAATATTGAAACCATTGAATAGTTAGACACAATTATTACTGACAATAAAGTAATAGTTTATTAAATCAGAATTACGATTGTTAAGAAAACGGAAATCTAATCTTGGGAAAATAGTCGTAAACTCGTAAGTACCAAAATATTCTCCTATATTTCTCGAATGGTTCATTTTAGTAAAACATTATGATCAGAAAGTACCTGTTTATTTGCTAAATACATATATTATTTATTAAATATTTAGTTATATTGAACATATTGAAAAATTTCTAGTTCCTTTTAGCTACAATTAGTTATATAAATCAGTTTGTCAAGTTAAATTTATATATTTATCTGAAAATTAAAGATAATTTTTTGAACGCTTCGGATTTTCGACGATCCATTACAAATAATTATAATACAAATCAAGAATTTGTTGTATGTGTACTTATTGATGTGTGCTTATTTTATTAATTATTATTGTGTGCTTATTTTAACAATTTTCTTAATTTGTAGATTTATGTGTACCTTTATATGCTTTGTAGGGTGTTATATTACTTTGTCCTCCAGCCGTAAAAGGATGTAGCAGCACTATTAAATGCGGTGTTTTCTCATCGTTTAAAAATTGATGGTTTTATATGAAGTAAGTTCGGCATCTATTAAGTTTTATAGAATACCTATTGTTTTTTATCATTTTTTTGATTAAAGCTCAACAATTCTTTGGAGGAAACCACATCGAGAAATCAGCAGCCATACATTATTGCATCAGCTAGCTGTGGATGGCAAAATATTGAACACAGGGTCTGATTTCAAAAATGCCATTGATATGTTTCAAAATTCAACATAGAGTACGGTGCGAATCTTCCAATGTTATGGGGATATGTACATTCTACATTTTATTTACAAAATAAATTTGGAGCAAGTGGCAACGTGTATGCGACATTGTAATGCACTCATAAATAGTGAAATAATTTAGTTTGATTTATTTTCAATTTTTATATTGATTTTAATATTTTCGTGAAACGACGAAGTTTTTATTCATATTGTTTATTTCAAGTTTAAATATAATGTTTAAAATACTAGTGAATTTAAATCTATATTTTTAATAAGTTATAGAAAAATCAAAATTTGTAATGATTAACCTGTTAAATATGGATTTAGTATGCTGCATTTGTGGTGACACTAAATTAACCATTAAAGAAATGGTAAAACATTTAAAGAAACAGACTCATGATCAAAAATATCTACTGTCAAAAACATCTAGAATCACTTTTATATAAATGTGTTTTTCAGAAAATTGATATTATAACATAATTTATATATTTTATGAAAACAGTTTTTATTTTAAATAAAACATAAAACACGATATTAAACAAACAACTAATTCTGTTATTATTTCCTAATTTTTGATTATATCACCTGTTAAATGTGGCTAAACATATAATTTTTTTGGAAGTACATCATACTATAATTTTTAAATTCACCTATTAAAAAGAGCACCAGTCTACTACGTAAAGTTAGTTTTAATTACTCTCAAAAATGGTTTTAATATACTCCTATATGGATATATTTAATTACAATGTAGTAACGAATCTAATAAAAACTTGGGGTTAAAAAATATTTTCTGCTTATTTGTAAAAGTTGTATTTTACACTGAAAAGTTAATAGTAATGATTTTCAAATGGGTCTGTTCTGATTACTTATGAAGTCAAATTTATTTTCGTTATAGTCGTGAAAATTACTTAAAATAGGAGTTAATAATTTTTATTTAGTTGTTTGCATTTCTAATAAGGAAATAATTTAAACAAATTGTTGTACCAATTTTTAACGAAATTATGTTGTTGGAAATAACTCTCAAAATATTTAACGAACCTTTCGGTTACATGCTAATATTTTAACTTCATTCTGGAATTGTTTTATCAAAAAACGATTCTTCCTAAATCGGAGTTCATTTTAACGACTTTTCAAATACGTCCCTTTTTAACATGATGATCGGAATTAAAAACGACGTCTTATTTCTAACTGTGTAGTGTCATGAAGTGAAGTCGTCCGAAAAAATGTGTCCTTGCTAAAACTTTAATATTCCAGCCCGAAAAATTTATAAACACTGCATTATCTTAAATTCTCATCCCGAAATAATTTTTACATCAGTTTATTTAGCTACATATTTGGTTTTACATATGCCGAACTAAATTTGCAAGAAAAATTAAATAATATTTATAATAAAAGATAATAAATAAACACGGTTTGACACCATGCAAATTTACCAAAAATGTTTTATAATAACAACAATAATTAACACAAAACCATAAATGGCACAGTGGTCGCCCTCACAAAAATTGTCTAAACCTACATTTCAAGTGCTTCAAAAAATTTATCAATATCACGAATCTAAAGGTATACTCTGATTACCATATCAGTGGGATAGAAGGTTTTCTATTAACCCGAATCCATACATAACGTTCAAATTCTTAATGTTCCTATGAGTGAAATTCAAATTTCCACTATTCCTATGGGTGATTCTGGCAGTAGGTATGAAATTTTATCAGATTGTTTATTTCAACTAATTTAAGTTATTTCATAAATAAAACTTGAATTTCCAAAAATTATTTATAAAAAGTATTTCAAAAATGTATCTTGTAAATACAGGGTTGAATATAAGGGTTTTATATTCTCAATTCTGACTGATTGGAGTATGCCACAAGTGGATTCTGGTCTTACCTGGTTATGTATATAGTCTAATCATTGTGCATACAAAACTACTACGTTTTCTTACATATTTGATCTACTTTAATAGATTGTATGTAAATAGACAGATATAGCCGTACTAGGAGGAGAACTGAATGATTTCGAGGAGAACTAAATTGTTTTTGGCTATGCTTGCACAATTTAAACTAAAGCAAAATTTATGATTAAACGAATCTGTGGGATATCTGGTGTGATAATTACGTCAAAAATCCCACAGTATCTCTAAAAATTGATTAACATTATAATATACTTTACCGTATCAAAGAAACTTTAAATGCCTGTGTACTGAATGTCAGGTATATATGCAGGGACATTAGAACCAGCTATCCCACGGACATGGTAATGAGGATATTTGTTTTATGTTTCTGGTGACCAACACTAAAAATGAGGTCTTTAAATGTACCAGCAGAATTCGGGTTTTAACCAATTCGGATGTAAAATTTCCCGCTGAATCCGAATCTGCAATAAAAAAAATGGGTTTGCATTTGAAATTTCAAAGTTGGGCCTCGTATCTCGTATAAGGCCCCATCGGGCCCAAAATCTGGTGGGCCCTTTCGATTCCCCGGGTGAAATTACTGAAGACTTCAGTATCAGAAATCTGCTGATCGATTTTGTCTCGTGAGTTACTCATTTAAAATGAGTGAAGTAAAAAAAAAACGAATACGATGTACGTATTCGTTTTTGTTGTTTCACTCATTTTAAATGAGTAACTCACGAGACAAAATCGAACCCCTGATTTTCCACCCGTGCGCGAAATAAATTCACCGCTTCCAGACTTTTGGACCACCCTGTATATGTTATGGTCAATGAGTATAATCCGGTGATTATATAGTATATAATCCCCAGTACGTTTTGTAAATTTGTGAAATATCAATGATTTTCCTATAATTTTACATTTTAACCGGTAATTATATATATAATTACCAAACCCCTTTGGCCAAAGTGAATAATATGAGAGTTTTTTAAGTAAGTTTAAAAATATAAATAAAATTTGACACTTGAAGAATTTAATAAATTCGGGAAAAGCAAGTGGGGGTGGCAGCCCCTATCCTCAAAGGTATGCAACGAATTAAAATTACATTAAAAAAAAAAAAATTTCAAAACTTGATTTTTTTTTTAACATTTGTGGCACTATCAGAAGAAGAGAGCGATAAGAGCGATAAAAACTCTTTGACCTGTGTCTGCAAGGGTATCGAAGCAATTATTATTAATAAATATAAATGAAATAAAATGTAGTTGGTTAATTCAAAATTTCAATTTTAATTTATTCAAAATCGAATTTATAGTCAATTTGTTCGTCATCTTCATTTTCATTTGTATAAAGGTTGTGAATGATCCTCGTTAGGAGTTTCATGAAGGTTGCTTGGATATACAATGCCCGCAAAAAAAATTAACATCTTAACTAACACCTTCCACTCCTAAAACTGTTGATAAACAATCCTATATTTAAAAATTTCTAAATTTTTACTGTTTACCTGATTTTCTCCATATAAACGTAAAGTAAAATTACGCCATATTATTATTATAGTTTAAAACTTTCATATTTAACACTTTAATCAAAGGGGTTTTGGTAATCATATATAATCACCGGTCAATGTAAATGATTTTAAAAAATTGTTCATATTAATCGACGTCGATGGTAATTTATATTAACCGGTAATTATAAATAACAACCAATTATATTCTTTGACTAACATAAATAATAATTGTAATAAACAGAGTTTTCAACATAGAACTGTAACTTAACTAGGCTGCCACTCTAGTTTTACGCGTTTATAAAATAACACTGAAACGATTTTTACTTGAACGCAACTATCAAAAAAATCATAAAAGTATAAATAACTTGGTATGCCATGTGTACCCAATTTTACCCCAAAGTGTTTATCATTCAAACTCATTCCGACATCAAATTCACTCAATCCATTTAATCATACTTGTCAAAAAACGGAAAACTTTATTATTGTAGATCCAGAGCTTATGGTGAATTCATAGTTGTACTATATTACAAAGTTTCAAAAAACTATATAGAAAAAGCAATACGTCTATTGAAACTCTCTGAAACTTTCCTGAATATTAAAAAAAATTAAAGAACTTTGAAAAATCGATTGAAAACTAAAATAGAACACAAAAAACTATTTTTACAATTGATTAAATGGGAATTTTTTTTGTACACTCAAAATTAAATAAAATGTTGGAATTAATTAATTCTTTTGTTTTATTTATTAATATTTTAAAAACTTTTCGTATGTATAATACGAATTGATTGAGCTTTTTATGCTACAACGTTCATTAAAATTTTAAACAGAGTGACATACTTAAAACCGGTTTCGAAATGTACGGGGAGCGGTGTACTACTATAAAATTCACCTTTATTACGATATCAGGTATCGATAAACGATTTGTAGTATATCGTCACATATTCTTGAAAAGCCTTATATAGTAACGAGTATGTGTAAGCATCGTATAAACTTTAAACGTTAAGGACTAGAAAAAATTCAAAATAATTATCAGCTTCCAAATAAATTTGTGGTAACCCAAAAAAGTTGTAAAAATAAATTAAAAAGGAAAACGTTTTTTGCAACATCGACAGAATTGCTAAATGAAAAGCTCGTATTTGTGTTTTGACTGTATACCTACTCCTATACATAATATTGCTTCCGGTAATTTTTCTTTCCTTCTACATATTCCATAAATAGATTCCTTAATAATATGATTAAAAGTTTGGAGTATTTTGTCGTTAGTATATAGAAAAGTAGACGAACATCGAGTAATACATAATTTAATTTTTATTTTTTCTTGTATATTTGCAGATTTACCAAAAGAAGGGCCTCACATATCGGGCGACGATAAAATTTATCAAATCGGTGATACGCTATTGCTGAATTGTACGTCAGGGAAATCACATCCAGCAACGAAATTAAGTTGGTTTATTAATGACGAACCGGTAAGTTAATTAATGTATTATTTGTATTAGAATGACTATAATTAATTTGTTTATTCAAATATAATTAAACAAATTGCTCAATTTTTGGTCAAATTATAGTGAAATCTAATCTTTAGATACCTAATTGATGTATAAACTATTTAGAAATTTAACTAACTATTTCTGTAAAACTTTTAAACAAATTCGAATGTAATTTTTGGCAATTGTACCAATTTATTTTTTATATAAGTAAAACTTTTGTATTTCATTAGGCATTAATTCATTCTTGATATTGATAGATGTCTCTAACGTTCGTAAAGAAAAATGTATCTGATATTTAGTCATAATATGAAAATAAGTTCAAATTTTCCGCAGATTCTAAATATTTTTAAAATTTAAAATCTTTATTTATTTAGCAAAGTTTAGTTAAATATCGGACACGGTTTGTTTTATCCCATCCATGTGTTGAGGTACTAATAAGAACAATGCTTCATATTCGGAAATTTAGCCAAACAACATTAGAAAATTGGCTGTCGACAACACTATTCAGGAAGTGTGATTTACATAAAAAAAAACTCAAAATGGTTTCAGTTTTGTGGTACTGTAATTCGCAGTTTATTTGAGTTTTAATATACATTAAATATAAGTTCAGTTTAAATCAGTACAAAAAGTGAGATTCAAACTATTTTTAGTAAATTTGACAACACTTTCTGAGATTCTCAATTTCTAGCCATCAGTTGGAATCTGTTGTGGGCATATTAAATTGACAGGAGATTTTTCCCATATAAGTAGTGAAAACGCGTACGATTATTTTTTTATCTAAATGGTCTTGTAGGAAAGTTAGCCGAATTGTATGTCTTTTAGGCAATCCAAAAATTATGCGCATTACAATTTAACATAATCACAAAAGTGCGACAAATAATTGTTAGGAATGAATTCAGAGGAGCATAATTGTAATACAAATAATTTTACACTGAACAATTCACCTTAAAAAATCAAATATGCGGAAGAAAATACCATTCATCGAAAAGAATTGTAATGCATATATTAATTAAGATGGCCGCCGAGTAGTGAACATTGATTTGACTAAAGTGAAATTCTTTTTATATAATAAATAATAAATGTTGATACAAATAAATTCGATTTAAACTGTGAAATCGACTGTGAAAAAGTTTCAATAATTAGTTAACATAATTAGATTGTTAATTATAATTATAGTTATTTTGTTGTATTGCTGAGAGTGTGTGTGAAAAATATGGCTAAATCTGCTAACACAAGATATCAAAAAAAACTCACAACTGATCTTGATGGCCTAAAATCTATTGAAAATCCATCTCTAAAAGATATTATGGATGCTATCTGTTCTTCAAACACTGATATCAATCAAAAAATTGAAGCTTTGCATAATGACTTTCAATTGAAAATTGATGACATCAATTCTAAAATGGTGGTGCTTAAAGAAGACGTAGACGATAATAAAATGCACACAATTAATATTGTTAATGATTTGCAAAAAACAAATACAAGAATGGATAACTTGGAGTACCAAAGTGAATTCCTACTCCAGCAAACAATAAAAAATGATATTATTATATTTGGTTTACCATCTGAAATTGGAAATATAACACCATTTGTTGAGGGACTAGGTAAATTCTTTAAGTTTGATATGGATGACATTGAACATTTTTTTAAACGTTCTATGAATGTACAGAACAAAACATCGTCTATCCAAGTTATCATTTCATTTAAATCTCCAAACAAAAAAAAAAAAGTAATGGATACACTAATCGAAAATGGGCCTGTGTTTCTCCACCAAATTCTTAATGATGTTGCTAATGATCCAATGAAAAAATTAATAATTAATAATCGTTTGCGTAAACATTTCGCGCAACTATTAACTGCCGCAAAGAAACTTCAACAAACTTCTGCAGTATATAAATCGTGGTACAGCGGTCATATATATATCCAGGAAACTCAACAATCTGCACCAGAAATTATATATTGTATGGCACAGATACAGAAATTTAAAAACATCAACACTGCATTATCGACTTCACAAGGTCAAACAGAATAACAACTACATTTAATAAAAAAAAAAAAAAAAATTCTAAACAAAAATAAAATAATAAGTACATAGAGTTCTGTTTAAACTGTTCTATATAATAAAATTATTTAATTTTTGTATTGCAATAGTATTTAAGGTTGCCCTCTTTATACACGTCATTTTTTTTCTTTATTTTAAATTATTTTATAACAATACTGTCAAATTTTGTTGATTATTTTTTGGATTAATTAGTGTCAAGTAGTGTACATTAAAAAAATTAAAACTTAATTTTATATATATAAATAAGTTATACTGCTTAACACTATTTGATTAGGTTTTTTCTTTGCAATTGGTGTCTTAATTTAATACGTATATGTACATAAAAATAGTTCTTAAACTTAAAATGGAATGTTTAGATGATAATTATGAAACTGATATTCAAAGTTTATTATCCGTGAAACACTTAATTAACATTGAACCAGAATATAATATTGGGTCTATACGTTATTTGTTGATAAACTCTAGATCACTAAGGAAAAATTTTGACCATATTAAGCAATTTATGGAGTCTTTAAGCACATCACCACACATAATTGTGATTACAGAAACATGGATTTATTCTAATGAAGTTCCATTTTATGAGCTACCAAATTATGAATCATATCATTGCCCAAGAGATAGTAATAGAGGTGGAGGAATTGCCATTTATGTAAGTAAATCTATTTTAGCTGTGGAAAAAGAAAACTATAATATTTTTGGATCAAGTTTTATTGTTATTGATTTACCTGTATTGAATAGTAAAATTATAGGTGTGTATCGTTGTAGTTGCCCAGATGGAATATTTTTTGATAAATTGGATACCGTACTTTCAGATTATCCAAACTCATTATTGCTAGGTGATATTAACATTAATTTGTTAAATAACCTTGACAAAACAACTGGGTGGCTAAATACAGTGGTTTCATCTTGTGGATTCGCCCACCTTAATAATCTAAATATTAATTCATATACCAGATTCTCCGCAACGCCATCGATCATTGATCACGTTACTACAGATTTAATTAAATCTAATTTTATTATCAGTCTATTTGATACACCTGATTTTGATCATCGAATTATATTAATAGATAAATCTGATAAGATTCCCAAACTTCTGCAGACTAAGTCGTATATTACAATTACTAATTATGATCATATTATAAATGATCTTCTAACGTCAAATGTAACATATGATTCATTTAATGATATTATTGATCATTACTCATACCTCATCTCTAATAACACGAAAGTCTTAAGAAAAAAAAATCGCATGGTAAAATGGTTTACAGAAGATTTTCAAAAAATTATTAATATAAGAGACTTATTCTACAGACTCAAGTTGAAATACCCAAATAATTCTTATTACTTATCTAGATTTAAATACTTTAGAAATCAAGTTGTGTATTCTAAACGGAGGCTTAAATTTAACTTTCATGAAAATAGGCTGCGAGCATCTATTGATAATCCAAGAAAAACCTGGATGATCCTTAAACAAATGCTTTATAACAATGAAAGTAATGCTGATAATAAAAATATTATTGCGATGGCAAATGAAAACCGTGAACTTCTTTATGATTCTACAGAAATTGCTAATTTATTAAACAGTCATTTTGTCAACATATCTACTACCAATCATGTTTCCGTTAGTGATAATATAATTCCACATTTCAAAACATATCTTAAATACGATAATTTACCTGTTCTTCACTTTTCTAAAACTAACTATTCAGAGGTTTTTGATATAATAAACAAATTAAACAAGAGTGCGTCTGCAGGATATGATCAGATATCAGCTAAGTTTATTGAAAAACTAAACTATTTCTCAATTCCAAGCATTGTCAAGCTGGTAAACGAGTCTTTAGTAAACGGAAATTTTCCAGATTGTTTAAAAATAGCAAAGGTGCATCCTATACACAAATCGGGGGATAAAACTCAGCCGGTAAATTATAGACCAATTTCAGTGCTTAATGTATTTTCAAAAATTTTCGAAAAAATAATAGTAAAGAGAATCGAATGTTACTTTACAAAAAATAACATAATCAATAAATATCAATTTGGTTTTGTTGACAAATCAAGTACTATATCAGCAGCATCCACAGTAATCAATGAAATTTTTTTGACAATGGAAACGAAACAGTATGTATCAATTTTATCGATTGATCTTAAAAAGGCTTTTGATATGGTACCACAAGATATACTAATTAGTAAATTTCTGACACTTAATCCGTCAAATACAGTTGCCTTACTTATAGCTTCTTATTTTGAAAGGCGTGTACAGTATACAATAGTAAATGGATCGGAAAGTCTACCATTGCAAATAATTTCTGGTGTACCGCAAGGCTCTGTTCTTGGGCCATTAGCCTTTAATTTTTTTATAAATGATATATTTAATGTACAATTACGTGGTAGACTTATAATGTATGCAGACGATGCTATTATTATATATCAGGCAAAAACACCGATAGGACTTATTGAAAAAATGAAAAATGATCTTATCAAAATTCAAAATTGGCTATCTGCTAATCGAATGTCGGTAAATAAATTGAAAACAAACTACATGATCTTTCAAAATAAAAATTTTCCAATTGCATTTCCTCGCTATTTTGATATTGGTACTGATAGATATCACCAAGTACAGTCCATTACTTACCTTGGTTTAGTAATTGACGAACATTTAAACTGGCAAAATCATATCACAAAGGTTAAAAAATCAATATGGCCTTATGCGTTTGCATTAAAAAAGAATAGGAAATATTTTAATATCCAAACTGCCTGGATGATATATCATGCATACGTCAATTCGCGGCTTTCATATATGAGCTCAATATGGACCACTGCATATTCATGCGCTTTAAAAGAATTACGTGTATTACAAAATCGAGTTATCAAAACTATAAAATACCTACCGGCTTTGCAACCAACTCGAACAATCTACTCTTCGCAAATTTTGCCTATTGATATAATTGGAAATTTTGACCTTCTAGTGTTCATCCGGAAAATTCAACTAGGTTTAACCAAGTGTACTAGCTTATTTATCACAGTCAAAGACGTTCATTCTTATAACACACGGCAAAATACTGAAATAAGTTTCTACATCAATACAGTTGCTACGTCACGGGCTCAAAATAACCCTTTCTATAAAGGTCTCATCTTATTTAATTTTCTGCCTGATAAAATCAAGACAGAGATAAACATAAGAAAATTTAAGTCCGCACTCAAAGAATATCTGTTTAATAAATGGTTAGATTTTCAATAGTGATCTAGATATCTGAACACAATTATAAGTAACCCTCTCTACATAATATGTTTAAGAATATGCGGGAAATCTAAATTTTAAATTTTATAGTTACGAGATAGTGTGCATATTGTTTGGCATTTAGTATTTAGTTTTTATATACATGTCTATATGATTATGGTTAAGACGTTGAATTGATTTATTTTAATGAAGTTAAATAGAATTAATCCAAAAAGTATAATGCAACAAAGTCTAATGAAATTTGAGATTAATTTTGAATATGTATGTATTTCAAAAAAAATTTTAATTACTAATACTTATATTGTAAAATTTGACTTGTAATTAAACTTATAAAATTGTATAATTAAATATTAAGAAAAAAACATTTTTTTTTTACCTGTTATAGTCTTGTAAGACTTTTTGGGTAATTGTTGTTTACAACAAAGAATAAATAAATAAAAAAAAAAAAAAAAAAATATTGTTCAATTTTCTTTTAATGGGTCAATTTTTTGATACGGAAAGCAGTTGAAAAATGAATGTGTATCTATTTTAAGAAGAATTTGTTGCAGATTATTGTGATGTGGTGCTTTTATTTAAATCAAACTGAGTTGTTATATATAGTAATTCGAACATTTCCGGAAATTATGGTGAATGATTCGCGTTTAGTTTGAAAATCTGATTCTTAAAGTACGACACACTAAATGTTGCAAGAAATTGCACGCCTGTGTTAAATTTCTATAAATTCAATTTTTCTGTCACGCGTTGATTTCGCCCATTTTCCAGGTAACTCATGCAAATATGTTATTTAACATAGATATGCTACTCGTATAGTACTTACCGGAGTGAAATATTTCCTAAAAAGTATTAAGTAAAAATTTTGCATTTCTATTAGTGATTATACAATAAAATAGAAAACATTTGGGCGAAACTAAATTTAAAATGTAAAAAGATTAAAATGTATGTTAATATATAATAGCAATCAAAAATCACAAAACATGATTTCAATTATATTTTAAAATTAATAATATAACATTAACCTAATACGAGGGTTGTCTTTTATATTTCGGGATTTGACAACCCTAGTGTTGCAATCTGGCAACTGACAGCTCTATCGTAAAGTTTAAAATTTTTTAGATTATACGTACTCAAACGTTTTGACATTCGAGCGCTATTTGTGTTGTTTACAGTACTCATTAACTCAACATCTCGGCGAAAAAATGGAATTAAATCGTGAACATTTTCGTGCGATTATTTTTTACAACTTTCGACGTGGCTTAAGGCAGCAAGGGTGGATGGACATAAACTAAATTTAATTTCTGGCGATGAAGCTCATGAAGGACCAGTGTTTATCGATGGTATGGTGAATTCAATCGAGGTCGTAGTTCACTCCAAGACGAATTTCGTGAAGGTCGTCCAGAATCAGTTGTTGTTCCGGAAACCATTAATGCTGTGCGCAAACTGATATTGCAACATCGTCATGTGACCTATCGTGAGATTGAGACAACCTTAGGCATTAGTGGGACCAGCATACATTCAACATTGCATATAAACATTTAAATGTCAAAAAAATTTGTTCGCATTGGAACTCACACAATTTGTCAATCGCTCAAAAAAGGGCTCGTGTCGATTGGTCGAAAGAAAAGCTCAAAAAATACGATCGCGGTGCTTCAAAACATGTCTATGACATAGTGACAAGTGATGAATCGTTGATTTATGCGTATGAGCCCGAAAGTAAACAGCAGTCGACTGTATGGGTGTTTCAAGATGAGCCGAATCCATCAAAAGTTGTTCGCGCAGGAAGCACTTGCAAGCAAATGATCTCCTGTTTTTTCGGAAAAAATGGACATGTTGCAACCGTACCACTAGAACAACGCAGAACAGTCAATTCTGAGTGGTACACAACCATTTGTTTGCCAGTTGTTTTTCAAGAAATAAGGAAAACCAACTACCGAAGACGGATCACTCTCCACCACGTCAATGCGAGCTCTCACACATCGGCTCAAACAACTGCATTTTTGACCACTCAAAACATCGATTTGATGAGTCATCTGCCGTATAGTCCTGACTTGTCACCAAATGACTTCTTTTTATTCTCGTACGTTAAAAACAAACTGAGAGGCCAACGTTTTTCGACAACTGGAGAAGCGGTTGCTGCGCTCAGAATGCATGTTTTGGAGATACCTCAATCAGAGTGGAAAAAGTGCTTCGACAATTGGTTCAAAGTTCAAACGCATGCAAAAGTGTATAGATCTTCATGGTGAATATTTTGAAAAACAATAAAGCGATTTTCGATGATTAATATTTGTTTTTTTTCTCTAATCCCGAAATATAAAAGGCAGCCCTCGTACACGTGACCAACTTAAACTTATTAAAATAAGACTAAATTTTTTTTTTATTGTAATTTCATTGAAATACTAATCGAGATTTTGCGAGGTGATCATCGAACTTACGGTGTTTTAATGTTAGATCTATCAAATGCCCATATCCATGACGTTTTTCAGATTTTTGTCATTGTTGTGGAATGGCCAAACATGGCCCAGAAGCATATCATTACTGTTTAAACAGATTTTACGACTTCATCGGAATACTAGTCCAGATTTTGCGAAGTGATCGTCAATCTCACTATTTTTTATATTAGATCTATCAAATGCGGGGAGTTAGGAAAGTTAGGGAGTATTTCATGCGCATTAAGTACTTCCTCTATCGAAAACAGCAAGCGATTTAACTTTTTCACATTTAAAAATTTATTTCTGTGATTACGTGAGTTTTGATGTCAAATCCCACAATAATTGTGATGAGTGACAAAAAAATCGAAAAAATGTGAAATCGCAAAAAAGATTGCAAAAAATTGGCAGTGCGATGCAGTTTTCGATTCAGATATTCAAACTAAACTCGAATCCATTCTACTAAAATATTAAAAAAAATGCTTCTGAAGCTGGCTAGATTATGCTTCTTTCTGCTCCTGAATCCTTCTTCCCATAATCAGGTAATTTTTGCAAGCTTTTTTTGTCTTCACATTATTTTCTATTTTTTTGTCAATCATCGCGATTCTAGTGGAATTTGATATCAAAACTCACCTAATCACGGAAATAAAATTTTTAAAATATTTTTTTTTGCGAAGAAATGCTATTAGATAATCCCGTAAACATCTAATTTTCTTCAATAATATTCGCGTTTTCATATATAGTCCAATCACTTGCAGCGTAATCTCCCGAAATGTTCGAATTAGATACAGCAATTCAGTTCGATTCATAAAATTTATTTAAATTGAAACGAGTCTACTTTGATTTGAAAAATGTTAATTTAAGGATACAAAATAAAATAAATCCGCGTTCGATTTGAAAATTTGAAATATAAAAGTAAAGTAACAAGTAAAAATCACAGAAAGGCATAAAATTGCCTTAACCTACATTTGAAATTATCTTCAGTTAAACAAAAATTTAATAAATAGTTGATTCTATTGAAACTTTTACACATCACTTTCACTGGTTCAATATCGCCATAGTGGGTTCTGTGTCTATCTAAGTTGAGGACCTTATCACCATAATCGTTGTGCACCTTATCACCATAATCCGTTTCAAAATCTACTCAATATCGATATAACTGTATTACGATGAAATGTAAAATCTCCATAGTAAATACCTTTGGGACCCGAAAAATTTGCGAAAACGAATTGTGCGAAACTACAATTCATCGAAAAATGGTTGGCTCAGATTTTTCAGTTTCCCATGTTTTTAGGTAAAAATGAAGTTCTGCGTCCCTTGTGAATTTTCTTGACGATTGGAGCATCGTTAGAACATAGTCATTTGTATGGGGATATATATTGTTTAAGATTCTCATTGTATTCATCGATTTTGGAGCATCACTTGTCGATATTATTCATATCTCAGCTAGTACTCAAGAAATTGTCAAGCGGCTTACTGTTCATAGATAGAAGAGAACTAAATAGCCTATCTACGTTAAATATAACATATTTATGTGAACTACCTGGAATTCACAGTAATTTTTTTAAAAACGGACGATCGAGCCAACGCGTGGCCGAAATGTTTAATTTATCGGAATTTTACAAAGGTTTCAAATTGTTTGGGACATAAAGTGCGTCACAATTTTAGATGCAGTTTCCCAAAGTAAGCTGAAATCCATTCTGGTATATTTTCTCCAAATATCCTATAATCAGGTAATTTCATGCAAGCTTTTTTGAGTTTTCACATTTTTTTCGTCATGATCGTCAGTCATTATGATTCTCGTGGGATTTGGCATCAAAACTCATGTAATCACGGAAATAATTTTTTTTTTATTTTTCCGGAAGGAAATTTTATATGTAAAATTTTGTTTCGATGAATTGTGTTTTCGATGAATTACTATTTTCAAAATTGATTTCACGCACATTTGGTTATTGTAAAATTCTGGTCTTTATAATTGTTTTTCGATGAATTTCTTGTCGCAGAATTTTTCGGGTAACCGTTGCACTATTAAAAAAATTAGACAATTTGTTTTCGAGTTAATTCCAAATTGCTACACTTTCTTGTGTCATGATTGCGACAATTCTTTACATTTTATTTTTGTCGAAATGTTTTGCACAATCGAATATTTTTCGTTACCAATAATTAATCAGTGAGCGTTCGCATATTTTCATTATCACGGGCAAATTTTATATGTTTAACCACATAGTTTCGGGTTCTCCAAAAATTCTGCAAATGTTTTCTGAATCTCAAGTACATTTCAGTAAATCATATACATTTTTCGACCACGTCACATATTCATTCATTGATCAAATATTGGCTGAGCTAGTATGAGAATAAAACCGTAAAATAAATCTTAGCATCCAGCCCAGCACAGGAATTGGTTTAATAAAAAATGAGTCTGAGAAGTGACGGTTATTTTATTCGATTAGTCAGTGCTCAGTGCTCATAAATTTTATATAATATTTAATCAGAAGCTTGATTGCTGAGAAACGGCTTTTATAAGAGTGTGTTTCAATTGGTAAAAATATTGCATAACAAGTTAAAAAGTTAAAAATTGTGGTAAATAAAAGTGTCAAATTTTGTATCTGCTTCAAGAACTGAAAAAAAAACAAATATATGATAAACATTTGGCTGAGAGAAACCACCCCTTCATACAAAGTTATGTTGGACAAACAAAATAATATCTGTAGAAGAGACTTTAAAACCACCGACTTGATATAAGTAGATCGAACGTGGAACCCATCCCAGCAAAACACAGTCTTGACGGATGATTGTCAAAACGAGCCTTAGTGGAATAAGGCCTGATAAAATATACCGAACCGTTTGGCAACAATTAAAATTTCATTATAAAATTATGTTTCATTTATTGTTTAGACAATTTTGTGGACGGAAAGGCTGAATGATGCGACTGACCGAGTCCATGGTTGGAATGAGTTACGAAAACAACGACACGTGTTTAGTTTTTTTTGGTATAGGTAAGAGTATTACTAATCTTCCTAATTTCATAATATACTCGAACGATTCAGTTTCATTGAATAATGCGTACCCATATCCTTCCGCTTCCTTTGGTATATGGCTATCAATGACGTTCACATATAATAAAAAGTTAAACTTGTTGGATCTTTAGTTCAAAGACAAATTTTAACAACATTGAAACATTTCTGTCACAATAGCCCGCTATAGGCACAAAAATTTTGCGATAATATTCTATTATTTATAAGAGGTTGATATTCGTTTGGAGGACCATACTCAAAAATTTTGAGAATAAGAACTGACAGTTATAACTCTTATATAAATTTATAGAAAAGAAATGTTTTCAGGAATTATTGAGAATATTTTCAGAAAAACGAGGTATTAGCTTTGTAATCTGGCGGTAATAAAATATTTATTGTTTGCTGGATTAAGGTTTTTTGTCACATAAAATGGTGTATATTTTAAGACGAGTCTTTCTGAGTTTTTACACCAATACCGTTTTTAGACTAATAAAGCCCATATAAGTAATTTTTTAGCTACTTGGAATTCAGTTGCAGGACCAAGTTTATCAATTACTGATATTTACCGAATTTTTCCACCTGTTCCAAAATTAAACTCGTTGTTTTTCAAATGATAAAACGAAAACCCCCTGTTGTTTAATGTTTTTATTCCAGCTTAGGGAACAGTAGAGGTGTTAAAACGAAATTGTTGCCATCGGTAGATCTTGAACTAGACTGAGAGCTGTATTATTTCTTTTTATTTGGCATAATATTCATTGTATGGTCTACAAGTAGCAGATAAATGTATATCCTGTAGTGTAAGCAATATACAAATAAGACTAATAATAAGACTAATAATAATAATAGATACAAAGTTAGAGACTGACTTATATTTTTATTGCAGTCTGGTTGGTCATCAACACGGGGAATTTTATGAAAGTTGTCCATTCAGCACAAAAATGACGTGTGAATCTTCCTCGAATTATAAACTATTTAATTCGGCTAATATTTTCTAATCGAAAAATGTGAATCAATCCAAAAATCATTGCGAATAAAATTTAAAACTTGTACGTAAGAATTATTAACTCCAAGGCAAATTTGGCTGTCCCACACACCCTAATACCCAACATGATCAAAATAAACGACTTTTTGAAAGAAAAGAGGTCCAGTAGCTTTTCAGAATTTACGTCACTTATCATGCTGAATTATAGGAGTTTCTAGGGAAAATTCAGAAAATTACTCGTTAGAGTTAATGCATTCTTCGTAAAATTTTTCCGACTTGACGACATAAAAGCTCCAATTTTATCTTAATTAAATAGGTAATATTTTTGCACATATTTACGCATCAAAATTTATTTAATTTTTCGCATGGTCGTTGCAATCTATTCTGGGGCCGAAGTACTACCAACTCTTTCGCAGTTCGTTTTTCCCGTCCTATTTTACTCATTTGCCTATCAAATCGAAGACATCCTATTGCATAGCTCCATGCCATCCTATTTTATTGAATATGGAAGTTATGTCGGCCCCTGAGTTTAGCACGCCAACAGGGGGTCGTAGTGGTGTTCCTCTTTACCACAGATCGTAATCTGTTGATCAAAATCTCTTTTTTGCATCCTGTCCCTACAGGGATTCGAATACGGCACTTCCTGATCCGATCGCCAAAGCTTACCACTGTGCCATTAAACTTAACTTTTTTTTAGGACTGTATAGAACAATAATTCACGAGAATGTTAATTGTAGTATTTATAATCAAGAATATTCATTAAAATGTATAAAATGTCAACAGAAATGTTTACAATTAAGATTTTGATTCCACCCCCACAAGACGATGAAAAGAATATCTAAACTATTATTAAGACATTAAAAGTATAAAACAATTAACGACCTATAGAAAGCTTCAATCTAAAATCCGATTGAAATCATCCTACTTCTTCAAAACTAATTGGTCTTGACAATAAAAATCACCCCCTTTATCATCCCCTTTAATAATAACCCCAATAATCAAAAGCTTTCTCTAAATAAGAAATATACATTTTTTGTCGTTCCTATTTAGCTTTTCATATTTTCCTCGAAACAAAAAACTAATAACAGAAGAAAATAGAAAAATTAAATAAAATGAAAAAAAAAATCAATATTTATTTTAAAAATAAATAATTTATTCATTAGAAAAACAAAAACATCAAATAATATCTACATTTTCTATTTACCAGTAAATAGGAAAAATAAAAATAACAATCATAATAAAATAGAAGTGAATGGGGTGGGGTGGTGGTGGTGCGGTATATATGGTGAAGCAATGATGCTAATATAGTAATAGTAATAATAATAATAGTAAAATAATAATAATAATAATAATAAGCAACAGCAGTAGCATTAAGCAAATGGATATAATGATTTTATAACAATTCTAGCGTTTTTTTTTCACTTTAATAAAATTGTTTTTATTTAAATTTAGCGAAAAGCAAGTGGAAGTTTATATAATTTTACATGTACAGTCTATCTATCTATATTGCAGGTACGAGAAGGTATAAATATAGCGCGAGATATAAGAAAATTTTTTGGTTTGGGATGGGATACCGTCTGCATAGCAAGCACCTAAACAGTTCCACTAAGCGTATAATCAATATTAATCCGTACTCTGAGGCCGCCGCGATTTACATAAATAGAGTACACAAAACTATATTAAACCGCCACACACATAATCACCATACACATGTATGTAGTTAAACTATATTTATTTCAACACACTTTAACCATCACTCGCATATGAACATAATTAAAAATTAATGTTTTTCATTATTATCGGCAATCAACTTGGGAATATTTAACATAAAACCAAATATTGAGCATCACATACATCCACCTAATGTGGATAAAGCTGTTCATACAGAAAAATATACAAATGTAATTAACATATTACCATTAATCAAACAATTTAATTCACATGTATATAGTCCATACTCTAATTATAGCATTCATCGCAGGACGAGTGTGATTGATTAAGTTTGAGGTGGTGCGGCGACGAATTATGTTTCATATTTTATTGCGGCCAGATTCTTAAAAGTAATCAAATATTTTTACAAACGATTTGTTTTCGAGTCGTGCTATATAAAATACGTGCGTAACACCCACAAAACAATCTACCTACCGTGTGATGTTCTTAAAAAAAAAAACACACATAACCAAAAATTATATAGATATACTAATTACTGTAATTTAACTGTCAAATACTAAATTTTATCGTACTTTTTTTTAAATGTAAGGCGGATAAAATCATTATTAAAGTGACAACAATAATTTTATTTATTTATTTTGGCGGGTGGCAGCACTCTTGATAGTCGAATAAGCATGGGTTTGAGAGACAAAAAAAAGTTTTTTTTTTGAGTATAAAGCGGGGAAAATATAAAAGTAAAAATCTTGATCAATAAATTATTATTATTTGTTAACTGTTTATAACAAATATAAAAGTTTGGTTTTTCTTTTTATCCGTGCACTGTGTGTTGTATAAAATATAATAACATATCTAAAGTGCCGCAAGCAATTTTCTAAGAGTTTTTCTGACAAAGTAAAAGGAAAATTTAATTTTTATCAAGCACTCACACATAGACAAAAAAAAAAGGTTTTCTAACGATTTTTCCAATATTTGTTCTTTTATATTGTGTATCTTCGCATTACCAAACGAAGTAAGTCTGATTCGACAATGACAATTGGGAGGAGACGACCAGAAATTCGATTTTATATATTTATTTTAAAAGCTTGTTTAGGTTTGTTCGGTATCTTTCAATTCTTTTTGTTGTATTTATTATATTGGAAACTGAAAATAAGCGGCCTGTTTTCTCAATATCTATAAATTGCGGTAAAAGAGGTAACAACTGTGTGTTTCTATCTTTTTGTTAGTAAAGAAAAGATTTGGGTACTTTGTCGATTACAAAATACCTAAATTAAGTTTAAATGTTATAAAAATTCTTTAACAATTTTTAGGCTGAATAATGATTTGATCATTTACTGATTTTCAAATCGCCTCAAAAGATGTGAAGTAGGATAGAATAATAATTACTAAACTAACAAATTAACAGGAGTTTGATTTATAGAGAAAAATTGCAGTCTTTAAGATAAATATCACGACACGACATATACAGCGGAGGCAATATAGGGAGAACATTTTAATTAAACAATTGAATATTTAAAATAAGAATTCATATCACTTATTATTCTAATTTATATATATAAGAATAGAACTTCAAATAATTATGCCACATTTTGGATTTCGAGTGAACTATTGTCTTTAAAAAATAAAACAGAAAATTCTTGAAGGAAATATTTATAAGGACAGTTTGCTAATCTGTATTATATCAGCATTTTATTGTTATTCTAATAATTTGTATTACCTCGTGCTTTTATAATAACTTGTTGGAGACGACGAGGCATCGAGCTGATATGGTTTTGCAGCAAACTTTAATCAATATTTTTCCATTCTGTGGCAATGGATGTATCACTATACCATCAGCGAGCAACCCCTAAAATAACGTGATTGACGAGTAAGCTTATTCTGACGAGTATCCTCCCAATACCATCGGGGCCTTCAAGAGAAAACTTTTGAAATTTTTTTAAATCTCAGTAAATCTCAACCGAGCGATTTTATGTCTTGGTAAAAGTCGCGGACGAGGATATCGGTTCATGTATTGCAGATGTTCCGATTCTTTTAAAATTTGCCGAATGCGTTTTTTTTAATTGAAAGTTCGTTGTTTTGGGAAAATCCACCGAAAAAGTCGGAAAACTCGGAAAATCGGAAAATAATGTTTTTGTACTAGATTTCGCACGTACCCGATCCAGATGGTCTTTTAGAAGAGAAAAATTGGAAATTCTGAGTGGAAAACTCGGAAGCTTCTGGAAACCCCGAAGAAAATTTAAATTAATAAAAATCAATTGCTGCATGTATGACTGATCATCACTTGAGAACAATTCGTAATTATCCGGACAAGATTTGTATGAAAATGTGAAAAATTTAGAAAAATTTACAGGAAAAGTCTGAAATTTGGATAATATTTTTATACGAAAAAATGGCAAAGATGGCATCGACGTTCAGTAATATTTTTCTTAACAACAACAAATTCCGAATTGAATATTGATATTTTGTGAAAAATAATTTAGTTTTAAACTGGTATTTCAGTGTGTTATCGGTGGTGGTCAAATCTTTGGTCAATTCACAATTTGAATTTATTTAAGTTCGTTGTAACTTAGTGTGTTGCAAACATTGAATTGATTACTGTTGAATTTTTATAGCGGTAATGTGAAATTTTCGTAATTGACATTGCCACTAAAGCCATTGCCATCATTGCTTTCTGGCCAAGAACCTTGGTTAAACCGTCTTTTTCATAGTATACAAAATTAAAACCGTTTCTTCCAAATGACATCATTTGGTGCGAATATTAGTGAAGCACGAGATTTTGCATGAATGTAGATGGAAATGTAAACAATTTAGGCCGACATATCATTTTGCCAGCAACGTATGTTGGTAGCTCGAGGCACATGCACGAATAAGCGTAAGGTGCAATGACAAACGTAGGCCAATACGGTCGCAACCCAAAATTAATCGGAAACACACAGCTGTTACTACCCGGTCAATCATCCATCGATCACCACGACATTACAGCACAAGTATTCAAGCACAATCTCACGGCTCCCACGGACTTCATTGTAAAGTATCGAGTCTTCGGAGACATGCGATGTTGGTTGTACTCTATGGAGATTTAAATTGAAATGCTGAGTACTTCAATTCTGTCAAGTTTATATACGTTTGTGAGTATGTAACGAAAAGAAGTGACATGGCTGTAAATGCTACTTCAGCTCCTGGTACCAACGATGAAGTTTCGCAATATCAAATGGAAAGATATGTCAGCAGTAACGAGACGGTTATGAGTATATTTCCATTCTCAATAGACGAACGTCATCCAACTGGGGTCCATTTAGCTGTGCACTTGGAGAATGGACAACCAGATTATTTCACGGCAAACCCACACGACCTACGACTACCAGCGATAACGCTAACAAGAGAACGGAGATGGAGAGATATTTCACTTGGAACGCATCATCAATAAAAATTCCAACTTCAAAATCACGAACTACCTGTTCCTGGATACGTGAATGTATATTCCACCGATGAATTGGGGCACATTTACACAGTTTATCTGAGGAATGGCGAATTTTTCTACCTGCCTTTGTTATTGGTTAGTGTTTGTGGACTGACTTCATTTGACTTTCTACGAAATAATGTTAATTGTGACCTGTGCGTAACAGATCGAGAAACCTGTCAGTATTTACATTTTCATGTGTTTTTCCTATGGGCAGTTGTACGTGGCGTGCTTGAGAGTAGGTAAACCATCAGCGCTATTCGTTTTCTCTTCGGCCAGAAAGGGAAAAAATATTGTTCATCACCAAACTGTGTTTTTTTACTAGCGCCCGATAACTGTATCCGGAGTAGCCAATTTTATATGTCAAAACTTATATTTAGCGCGCTATTATTGCATATAATTAATTTATTTAACTCTAAACTAAGATATTTCTTTCAAATTTTTAGTTAAAAGTCGGTAAAAAAATATCTTGCTCTACCTATTTATCGGGAGCCGCTATCGGGAGCGCTATCCATTTTAATGGAAAATTTGAAAAGGCCTTTATTTTGTAAACCCCTGAAACCATTAGAAATTTAATCTTACAATAAAAATTTAAAACGCAGCAAGATGAATTCTTGTTTATAACGTCATGTCAAAATAAATGTAAATTAGTATATTTCAGATGATAAATGTTTGTTTTATTGATGAATTTAGTTTTAATTTTTTTAATACAGCGACACCAGTGAATAATAGCTGCAGTTTCAGTAGAAAATTGCTATTTAGCGCCGGATAGTGCTCTAATATTAAAACACGGCTATAGTTTCCTTCTTATCCCATTACCTGCCTGCCCACACAATTGTGTGGGCTAGGCAAACGAATCATGTCAAACATTTATTATTGTATTTGTTTTGAACCAACTTATACATTTGTGTTTTCCTTTTAAACTTATTTTCGTCCGAAAAAAAACACTATAACTATACACATAATTGTGTTGGTTGTACTTCAAATGAAGCGAAATTTTTTATCAACAGCGCCATTACATACTCACGATTTTTTACTCACGCACATTTATGTGGTTTGGACTTTATTTGAGCCAATTTTTTTTTCTTAGAAAAAGGGTTATAATAAGCCGTGAATAAAGAAAGGGCGACACAAATAAAAGCTATATATGCCTCTATCTTTTAGTAGAGAGGAGTATAGTACGTTCACGTCTATATCTGGAGTGCGTGGATTTACCTTATAACAATGTTTTCAGTTAATTAAGTATCTGTTTCTATCTTATAGTGTTGTTTTGTTGCATTTCAAAACGTGTGAAATGCAATTATGTAAACTTTAGTGGAATGTGGACTACAATTATGTAAAGGGTGTTTCATTTCGAGGTATAGAACTTTGTAAGTAAATAAAACACAGAAAAATTATTTTAGTGGCCCCGAATGTGACTTCACTTGAATGATAATGTTATACCATTAGTTTCTGTTCTTATGCATGTTTTTAGTATAAAGCTGGGATACGGCGAGCTCTTTATACAATTTTAATGTTAGAGTATAGTTTATCAGCCCGATGTAAATGATACAAAAATATTGTTAAACGTCGACTTATTGAACCTTAAATTCGATCGTTACTTGTTCCTTACAAAAACCAATTATTTCAAATTTAATCTTTTATTGTTTGGAAAATGAGTGTGCTGAGGTTAGGATGTTTGGTAGATGTTTGTTTTATTATTATTGGAAAATAGAAAGCTTCCATAACCCAGTGCTGGGATGTTGTTCCATCATTATTTTCGACATTAGTCTCAATTTTCTGGAATCAATTATTATTGTTTCGCGTAAACAATTATGTGTTTTATATCACGATTTCAACCGCTTGGTATAATTGAGAGCTTTCTCTCTTTTCTACGTTTCGATGAACGTATCACGAAAAAATTATTTTGTAATAAATAGAGTCAATTAATCTAGTAGTCTTAGATATCGTGGAAAAGAAATAGAGCGACGTTTTAATCGAGTAAGCTGAGAATACATTAGAAAATGCATGATTTTCGAATTGAAATAGGCTGCCATTTTACTCGCGAAAAACGAGACATAAAATAAGTCGAAAAACGATTCACGATGCTCAGTGGTACAGATTTGATCAACGACGAAATAATTCTCCGAGATCTAATGAAGTTGCTTTTATTTTTCAAAATGAAAATGGAGAGCCTCCACTTGAACGAGAATTGTAAATTCATTCTCAAAACTGAGAAAATCAGTTTACTTGATCCGAATTTAGAACCAATGATATATTCATTGTTTTTCCCACTTGGTGATCAAAGTCGGAGTGTTGGTTTGCCTCTTTTTCAACCGTCAACACTTTCAAATATAAGAAACCGACAATCTGTAAATCCACGAACTCGAGTTACTCAAATGCAGTATTATGGTTATTGAATTTCTTTTCGGGATGAATTTAATCCCATTTTATGCGGCAGAAAACTAACACAATAATATTTTGTAGATGCGTATATTAAAGCAGAAGCAAATCGTCTCAATTATGTTCGACAAAATCATAAAAAAACTCAGAGCGGTAAAATACAGTGGCCTTATGGATTACTTGCAAAGTGAAGCTATTAATCAAGCTTTAGTCCCTGGAACAGCTATAATCCTTCCATCATCATTCAAAGAAGACCGAGAAATACAGCAAAAAACTATCAAGATGCTATGGCGATAGTCCGTAAATATTGCAAACTGGACTATTTAATTACAATGACATGTAATCCGAAATGGTTGTGAAATAAGTAACAATTTGTTGGACGGTCAGTCTCCGGAATTTCGTCCCGATTTAGTGGCAAGGATAATTAAATTAAAGCTCCAAGTATAGCTCAATGATATTTCGAGAAAGTATGTTTTCAGAGTAAAATTTCCCTAAAAGTTTTTAAAATGAATCGATAGTTAACAAAAAGGAGATCCAAAATAAAAGCGAAGTGCTTTATAAATGGTAAGATAGCGGATAACTCAAAAATTGTTCCATTCAATCCACGTTTAAGTCTCAACTTTTTTACTGTCGAATAGCTCAACAAGGTACTTTGGATCATGATGATATTAGAACGTATATGGTCTCGAGGCAGCTTGGTGCCTTCAGTTTCAACATGTACGAACAGTCACACGTCATTGTGAGACTGCCAAATCACCGTACAGATGATCAAACTATCTTATTTACCGAACAAACCTTCGAAAAAACGTTAATCGAGCGGCCAACAAAAACACAATGCTTACAGGATTTTTTAAGCTAAATAATATCGACGAAAATGCTCGACGATATTTATATCTTAACATCCCAAACCATTATGTATTTGACAAAATGAACGGTGCATGGAAACCCCGACAAAGATGTGGAAATATGACCATTGTTAGAATGTTTTCGGTTATAATGACAGATATTAAAATATTTTGTCTACGCTTACTTCTTCTTCACGTTCCTGGAATCTTATCTTTTGTAGACTTCAGGAGATTCAATTGCTACACAAGTGGAACAGTTAAAGAAGCGACTCAAAAACGTGGTTTATTTAATGATGACACAATAAAACAATGTGCTGACTTTGGACTACTAACTCCCCCTACTAATTTTGGAGAGTCGATACAGTACTATGATGCAGACATCCAGAAAGAAATCGCAGACGCTATGCAATGCACATTAAATCAAGAACAAAAAAATAACTTTCCAAACCATAGTGGAAGCTTTAAATCATAATGATCTTCCACACCGATTATTTTTGATAGATGGTCCAGGCGGTTCTGGTAAAACGTATCTGTACAAAACACTGCTTAGCACGATTCGGGGAGAATCAAACATTGTGATTGCTGATGCTTCTGAATAGCTGTTAATCTTCTTGACGGAGGTAGAACATATTACTCCCAGTTTAAATTACCTGTGTCAAACCTCAATGTTCTTTATGCGAATGACATCTTTTGACAATGGCCAAATTAATTCTATGGGATGAAGCTACAATGGCACCTGGTGCTGCTATAAATGCTGTTGATAAGCTTTGTAAAGAAATAATGAAAAACCGGAAACCATTTGACGGTAGAACAATACTACATGGTGGAGATTTTAGACAAACTTCACCTTTAATTGTACATGGTAGTCAGCTTGCAATTGTTGAATCTAACTTAAAATTATATGGTCTTTGGGAAAAGTTTAATGTTCTCAGGCTTCAGAATAACGTACGTTCAATGAACCCATAATACAGTAATTGGTTACTTAAATAAGGCGATTAAACTTTAACCAACAATCATGGTCTTGCCGACAACTTAACGGAAATTCCGAGCATTTTTATTTGCAAAGGCTCTATAATAACAGAAATCGTTTGTTAAACGCTATCCCCAGTTGATGCCGAAAGCCTTTAAAAAGTGGCATTTTATGTCTAAAAATGCACCTGTGGCTTGATTAATGAAAAAGTGTTGACACGTTTTGCGGAAAGCCGAGTCACATATTATAGCATTGCTTCGATTGATGATGCAAATGATGAAAACATTCAGAACTACCCGACAGAATTCTTTAATGATTTAATAATTTCCAAGGTTTTAACGGGAAGGGCAGAAAAGAAAACTGTTTTCATTCCCAGAATTGATCTGGCCCCGATCAACACAGACTTACCGTTTATTTTGCGACGAAGACAATTTTGAATTAAATTGGCATTAGCAATGACTAGAAACAAGTCTCAGGAACAGACATTAGAAAAAGTGGTTTTATTCTTACAGGAACCAGTGGTTGGCCATAATCAATTATACATAGTATTATCACGAGTCCGAAAATCCACGGCGGCAAAAGTTTAAATTTTAGATGGTCCCTATCAGGGGAACTTCAACATATTAACGAATGGACACATAAAGGGTACGAAAAATCAACCAGCATTCCAGAACCCGATTTTTGGTTGGATTGCGACTGGCAACATCTCGAAGATGGGATTCAACAGGAGCGATTCACAGTTATGTTTCAACGATTGCTTGGCGGTTGGTCCCACGGTACAGTCTACCCTTTACGCCATAGTACTTTGGTTCCGCGAGCATCGCATCATTTTTGCCGCGGACATTGAAAAAATGTACCTGCAGATCCGCCTCCACCAAGATGATACTAAATACCAGCGGGTCATCTGGCGGGTTGAATAACGAAGCCAATTCGATACTTCACCTTAAGCACGGTAATGTACGGGCTCTCATCTGCTTCAAACTTGGCAACTCGCTCGATTAACAAGGTAGCCGATGACAAACGGGCAGCAGACCCAGTTGTAGTTGACATTATCGAAAGACCTCTCTACGTCGACGATCGAATGACTGGTGGTAACACAGTCGAAGAAGTACAACAACTTGAGCGGTCACTCACATCAACACTCTCTAGTAATGGCTTTTCTTTGCGAAAATGCGTGTCAAACTCGAGTGACATATAAGAAGACATTCCAGTATCGGACCGACAGCAACCAGGTGAAATCCATCCACGATCCAACAGCTGACCAGCCATCTCAATTTTAGGATTGGAATACGACCCAGCTCGTGATTTATTTAAATTCCCCTATGTCTTCCCACCTCTCCATGAAGCTAACGAAGAGAACGATACTATCGGAAGCCGGAAGGATATTCGATCCACTGGATTGGATCGCACCTGGAAATATATAAATAAAAATTTTCATCCGACAATTATGGTCGCTAAGTTTAGGTTGGGATGATCCATTGCCACTCAAGGAACTTCAAGAATGGGAATCAATAAGAGCCAGGATGCCCACTATTGAAGACATATACATTCCACGACTAGTGGACACAACAAAACTATAGCCATGGTAGAAATACACGGGTTCTGCGAGGCCAGCTCTCTTGCGTATGCTGCAGTAATCTACTACAAGGTGACCACAGGACGAAGAAATTTCCACTCAACTGATTTTGGCCAAAACTAAAGTGGCCCCCATAAAACAGCAAAGTCTCACACGGCTGGAGTTGTGCGGTGCAGTTTTGCTGACTAACCTAATAAATGTGGTTAAACGGGAAACAAGTAGTGCGATACAAGACATTTTCTTATATACAGATTCTACATATGCGTTTGTTGTACCGGACATAAAGCTGCATGCGAGACACAACTGATGAAAAATCTACTTGGCTACCATCTGGAGCTAATTCGGCCCTTTCTAAAAGTGGGTGTGGACTACACTGGACCCTTACCCATACATTTGATTAAAGGACGAGGTCAAAAGACATATAAAGCCTACGTAGCTTTGTTCATATGTCTCAGCACAACTATAACTGACCTGAGAAGTGATGTCTTTCTCGCGGCTTTAAAGCGGTTCATAGCACGTCGAGGATGCTGTCAAGACATATATAGTGATAATGGAACAAATTTCATCGGGGCCAACAACCAATTAAAACAATCGTTTAAGCATTGTATCGCTAACTCAAATCAAATTTCTTATTTTATTTCTAGACACGCAATCACATGGCATTTTATTCCTCCTAATGCGCCACATTTTGGTAGCATTTGGGAATCAGCTATCAAGTCTACCAAATTTCATCTTCGTCGGGTTGTTGGTGATTCAATACTAACCATGGATGAGATGAACACACTGCTACTGAAATCGAGAGTATCCTGAATTCCCGGCCTTTGTGTGTATTTTTATCGGATGATATAGATGCTCTCACACCCTCACATTTCCCAATAGGATATAACCGGCCACCAAATTGCCTGAATCTGATGTCGTCTTAAACCGTCGCATTTATCCCATTGGCAGATGCTGCAATATTTGAGCCAACACTTCTGGAAGCGATGGCATCTCGAATACTTCACCTTGCTCCAACAAAGATCAAAGTGGTTTACGGCAAAATCTGTCGAAAAAATCTTCCATTGTTGTATTTTTACTCACTTCTGTCAAACGGCATAGTAAATTTCACTATGTGATTTCACATTTTTGTAATGAATGATACAAGATGCAAACACGGTAGCACTACTAACTTCATGCAGGTATTTTGAATACCTACAATAGTTATGCGCCTGTAGAAAAAATGTCATCATGCAAAATGCAATGGTCTTAAAAATTTCTAGTCTGTCTTGAACGTGCGTTAAAAGTGAAAACATTATAAATTTAATAAACCAAAAATTGTTCAAAGTGAGAAAAAGCATAAAGTCTTTAATCCAAGTGGATACGTATGGTTCATCGGGAAAAGTGCAGAAAACAAATATATGATATGCAGTCCGCTACGTTAACGCGAGGGAATTTTCCGCATAGCCAGACCTCCTCAATTTTATTACCGTCACGTCTGCTATGCCCTCCCAGTCTCTATCGTGCCATAAAACCAACATTACGTCATAAAATAGAAATAATTTAAGTTTCTCGCATATTCAATTTCCTTCAACAAATATACATTTTAACTATTGCTATGCTGTAAATAGGCGTCATTGCTGCTAGATATCATGTTCTCTATCAAAAATTCTACATTTCAAAAAATGTAAGCTGAATCAATGAAATATTTTTCTTTTTCGACCTCAACAGTTTATTAAAAAAATATTTTGCAACCCAATTTCTAGGAAACCTTAAAGAGTCTCAACAAATATTCATTACTTTCCTCGTTCAGTACTTAAACAAGTATTATGTTCAGTTTTCCATTAATTAGTATTTTTGTTTTCAGAAATTTTTAAAGCTCTCTCTCACACACACATATACATTATATAGAGCCTTATCATATATATTATTTCTTTTATGAATAATTTTCCTTTTGTACATGTTATTTTTGATGTCACCTGTCGGAAAATTTCTCGATATTGAAAATATTTTATATTTTCACTTTGGTTATGTATGTTGATCAAAATATATTGTATACTTTATTATGTACACGTACGTACGTTGCTACACAATTCTATACATAAATGTATCCGATATATAGAAAATTAAAACTTTTCAAATTTTGGTTTTCTTTATCGATATTTTGGATTCTTCTTTTAATTAAAAATATATATAATACACATGGAATACATATATACAAAACCGAACCAAACCAAAAACAGCTACAACAACAACACGTTGAACTAAAAAGTTAATTTTCAAGACGATAAAGTAATCAAAGTTGTTTTTTTCATAATTAGATAACTTTTACTTTTCTTTTGCCTTCCATTTGATAATAATTGAGGAGGTAAAGGTTTTCATTCCGATGAATGTTCATATACACGGTGAATGTGAAAGTTTTCTGCCCCAAATAAAATTTTAATGACAAATTTTGGAATATTAGTCTCAAGATAGATTAGCTATAATATTATGTAATACATATAAGAGAAATTAGTATATAAATATGATATGACTGTGTGATCCATCCACATTTTTTTTTAGATAATCAAAATTTTACTAATTGGGTTGTGGATTTAGTACTACTATAGAAAATCTTACATTCTAAATGTTTTACATCTTTTGAATATTAATTAATCTATTTAGAAATTATAAATTAATTATTATTCCGAAACCGAACCATTTAAAAATGCTTAAGCGCATAATAACGAAAAATCTAAAATATTTCAGATAAGAAAATGATTTCATTACTATATAATGAAATACAATTTTCATTTGACTAAATCTTGATTTAATTTAATGTACAATAAAAAAAAAGTATTTTTAGGGAATTCAAATTTTTGTTTCGTATTCAGAACTAAAACGTTTTGTCTTCTATTTTAATGGTGATTACACATAATTATACTTGAAAGTGATAATTATTTTAGGAAAGTTATTGATGGTGTATCAACGCGTACTGATGTTACGTTGATTGCGAGCTTAGTGGATGGATCAACTAATTTACGATTTTTCAGATTCATTAACAAACTGAATATGTTAAGAAATCTGAGGCTATTTTGGAACGATTGTAATTGGCAAGGCCTTCGCTTTAAATGAATATCATCCAATGTCATTGTTTAGTAATACAAAGCCACCTCTAGATCATGTAATGACACGGAAGCGACAACAATAAAGATTCCTTAAGAGAATCGCATGGTTTACTCTATCAAGAGCTTCAGTCATATCGGCAAACAGACCAGATGACTTCAGCCCTGAATCAAAGCTCCCATTTATTTATTCCACAACGGTTAAAAAAACTTGTTCCGTGTTCTTATTTTTTGTAAACCCGAATTGGAGCGGAGATAGAAAATTATTTTTATTCAAAAAATGGACCATCCTATTTTTCATGGCCTGTTCAAAAATTTTGGAAAAAATGGAATGAAGCGAAATTGGTCGGTAGTTATCTAAATTCGATTTATCATTTATTTTTTAAATTAGGATAACTACAATATGCTTTAAGGCTAACGGAAAAATCCCTATATTGACACTTAAATTAATGTTGAAACTTAAGAAATCCACAAGATAACAAGCCATCTTCCTAACTAATACATTCGACACACAATATCTAATCCAGGCGATGAATTATTTTTAAACGAATTGATAATAGCATATAATTCAACCAGGAAGATCGGGGAAAAATAAACGCTTCTCGTCGTATCGTAGTTTTCTGTCACCAATGTATGTTTTACCGACTCATCCAAAGTAACCGTCGAACAATTGGATTCACCTACTCTTGAACCAAAAAAAAATTGTTAAACTCATTAGCAATGGCATTTGAACCAGAGATAACACCACCCGACATACAATATAATTCTGTTATTTCAGTAGACTCTGAAAATTATCAATTCACTAACTGACTTCCAGTTTTTCCAGGCATTAGTGCCATTGGAATTAAACTGTTCAACGTAATGTATTGCTTTTTACTTCTCTTGCGTAAACTGTTTAATAGGTGATCGGACATCTAAGGCCTTAGCCTAACTGCTTTTCCAGCTTTAGAGACAGTTTTCGTGTACCTTCAATTTTTGTGGACAGTTTTTGAGCACATCTAGTAAATTGTCGACATCAGTATTCTTTAATAAAAAATCTATATTAAGGTCGCCAATAGTTGTTATATTAGAGTTTGATAAATCAGCCAGTAACATATTGAATTCCGAAATGAAATTTTAAAAGCTGAAGGAATTTTGTCTGTAAATGTAGCCTGGAAGTGGATGATCATAAGCAGTTAACATTACTTACGCTGATTTTTACTGGATTAGCATTTATTTTAAATTCTAATAATATGGAGAATCTCGTTTTGACTTCGACGAAGTTTAAGGTTTTATTTCTTGTTTCGTTTATTCAGAGTATACCCATTTTTATTGCAAACTTTTTTTAATGAAATTTCGAATCTTCGGTGAAACCGATTTGACCAACAGATGGTTTCTTGATTGAACCTCCAGAATCCACTGAAGCACTGCATCATCTAAACATTGTAAAATTGCTGGTTGAACGTTTCTGTTTTATCTCAGTTCGCCAATGAATGTGGATAACGCTGACGAAGCGAATTGGCCCGAATAGCAAACTGTTGCTCTTGTAAAGGGTGCCAACAACCAAATGTGACTGGATGAGAGCGAGGTAGTCGACATTTACTGTTCGGTTGTCAATTGGCTTATAGTAAATACAGCCTTGGGCAAAAGTATTGAGCACCCATGATATGTTACAATTTTTTTGGGAGTATCAATTTGAAATAAATAATGAAACATTTTTTATAGGTTCACATTACTATTTATTTAAATAAAATTAATATTATGTGGGTCCACCCTTTGCCCTAATTACGGCAGAAATTCTTTTGTGTAGAAAGTTTACAAGTTTTTACATTCAGCAAAACGTATATAACTAAATTTTTAGTGGAGATAGCGGTTTACTTACTTGTTAGTTATTATGTGGCGCCTGAATTTGCATTTTAATAAACTCCCTTAATATTTTATGGGATTCATATGGCACGGCGCGTCATCCTGCTGAAATTTAACGCCATCCATGTTTGAATCACGCAGATTCTAAGACGTTTATGTATTTTAAAGAGTTCATGTGGCTCTCACACACACGAACATTTCGCCAACTCCATAACAAGTCATGCAGCCCAAAACCATTATGCTGCATCCGCCGTGTTTTATGGTTGGTACCACTCACATTGGACTAAATTCTTCGCCTACCCGGCGACGCACAACCAGGTATACCAAAAATAAGAAATAAGAAAACATAAAGACTTCGGAAAACTAAAAATTTGTATCATTAAATTTTATTTTTAAATCGCATAATTTAATATTATTAGGGAACAGAATTGTCAACTTACTTCAAAGTTTGATTCATCTGACCACACAATATATTTGACCAATCTTCTTCGGTGAAACTATGGCATTTTACGGCCCATTTATACCGAGCCTCTTGTTTTTTCGGAGAGCCGTGGTTTCTTCCTGGCTTTACAGTCTTTTAGACCAGCTTTCTGAAGTCTTCTGCGAGTGGTGCGAGCAGAGATTGGCTTCTTAATTTCTACAGCAGCGAGATCTGAAAAAGTTTTTTTGATATTTTTTAAAGCTTCTGTCGCTTACTTTCGGTCCTCACGGTATGTTGTAATGCATCCGCATTCCGTTCTGTACCTATATTACTGTGTGATCAACTAGCCGAGAATCGCTCAATAGTATATTGCACAGAACGGCGGGAACATTTCACAGTTGTAGAAATCTTTTCTTGTGATTACTGGCAAGTGTAAGCAATTATCGAAAGTACTGAACTGATGAATAAATACAAAATGGAAAAATAACAAGTTTTATTGCACCAGTAACACTTTTCTGGTAATTCCCCGGTAATGGGGAATTGGGAAAAGAATTTGTTGAAATATTTTTTTTATAGAATACTGATGTAGAAAGCTATATAAACCACCCAGTTATAAGCTCCCCTCCCCCTCCAGTAATGGGCCTGTTATACAATTATAATAAATTATTTTAATTTCGCGAAAAAATTTTGTGTTCATATTAATGTATTATTATAACGGGATTATTTGTATTTAACTGTATTTAAGTAAAAACAATTTCAGAACATCACTATTGCTATAAATTCAAGTGTCATCAGACGTGTGTCAGCGAGAGTGAAAAATCAGATGACCGTTGAAGATTTTCTTAATGTATCGATTTTGTTCGTCAATATTTTTGTAGTTATTAATAATTCAGTTTTTCTAAACAATTGACTTTTCTTTTTATTTACATCGAAATCATTTCAGATTATGTATCATAATTTAGCTTAAATTTAATAATAAATAGGGGAAATGGCTGTGCATATTTTACTTAATTAGTAATAAGCCATTAGGCTTATTATTGGTATTTGGAAGCTAAACTTTGTTTTGTAGTAATAAGCTTCTTAATAAATTAAACTAAAAAAATAGTTGAATGAAAACTAGTCTATCTTGAAATACCAATTTTCATTTTTAATGATCATTGTTACCAGTTGTTTTCAGAAAAATGCCAAAAGTACCAAAATATGATGCCAAATACATTGAAATGGCACTGAAGAATAAATGGTTCTAAAGCTTCCTTAAAAGGCATTCAATCTTTACTAATCAGACTCTTGAATAGAGATGTTCATTTTTTTAAAACCTATCGATAATACATATCGATAAATATATATCGCAAACCAAACTATCGGTAACAAAAATAATCGATCACAAAACTATCGATAACTGAAATATCGATAAATGTGTTTTTGTTGTTTTTGTGAGTAAACACAGAACGGATATACTTTTGCGCTGAGCGTTCAACTTTAATGATACAATAATATACTCACACATACATCATACACTACACAGTCACACACAATACATGTTACATAATAATCGCTCAGTAAAATCATGAAGTGGCCATGATATATGTAAGAACGTTTTCCTAAAAAAGATTTCCAATCTAAGAATAAATTGGGTCTCATACGAAACGACACATTTCACAACAGGATGTGCTAAAACAGGATGTCACAAAACAGGATATCACAAAACAGTACATGGTACGCTACAGTACATGGTACGAAACAGGACCGATTAAAACAGTACAACACAAAACAGTACATGGTACACTCAAGTACATGGTACGGAAGAGTACATCGCAAAACAGTACGTATTAAAATAGAACACCACAAAATAATTAATAGTCAATTTTGCAGGTTTTAATCAAAAATAGATCAAAAATTTAAATTTTTAGATCAAAAATTTAATTAAATATATAAATAAAATAAATATATTATTTATATATTTATTTAAATTTTTGATCTATTTTGCAACGATCGATTAGCGATTTAAATTAAAAAAATGTTATATATTGTTAGGTGAAGGGATATTTTATTATAATTTAAAGCGATTATAATTCTATATAGTATACTGTCTAATTACTCTTGGTGAAGGCAAATATCCACTTGATAATATCCTAATTACTAAACGTATTCAATAAAAAAAATATTTAACAAATCAAGCTGAAAAAATCCTCTAGCTTAACGTTCAGTAACATGTACTTTAGTGTACCATGTACTGTTTTGTGTTGTACTGTTTTTATCGGTCCTGTTTCGTACCACGTACTTTAGTGTACCATGTACTGTTTTGTGTTGTACTGTTTTAATCGGTCCTGTTCCGTACCATGTACTGTTTTGTGATGTCCTGTTTTATTACATCCTGTTTTGAAATGTGCCATAGTGAGCGGCTTCGGAATAAATTACCGGATATTTTTCATTTAAATTCCCAGATTCCCATAAACGGCAAAATTAATAAAATGCTTATTTTTTTTTAGATTAAATTAAAAATAAACTTAGTTGGCGAGGCTTTAAAAATGTCTGTTTATGTATGGCTACGAAACGACTCCTTTCTTAGTCCTCTTCCCGATGAACCTTCAATTTTAAAACTTCTTTCGGCAAACAATAAATAAACAACCAATCTTCGAAAAAAAACATTCTTTATTTTTAATTAATCAAACGTTATAGTAACCAATCATTCAAATTTAATGAATTCAGGAATAATAACTTATTTAATATCTCTGGAAGCAACCGGTTACGAGTTTCCTCCATTATATTTCCTGCTCTTGAGAATAGTCTTTCCGATGGCACTGATAGGGTTGGTTACTGTTATCGATAAATATTTCTCAGTAAGTTTTGCTAATTCCGGATTTATATTTTTTTATAATGACCAATATGCTAAAGGATCGGTTTCCAGATCCATTAGTGGCTGATTTAAATAATGGCTTAAAACAGGATGAATCCTATCCCATTACCTACGGATAGGGAAACATTTTGTAACGTGGCTAAAGCTACACTCTAAAAAAAAATCGTGTAATTTTACCTTTATCATAAATGGCAACTGAATGCCATCTTTTATCAAAGTAAATTGACACTGATGTTAAAAATAAGAAAATTTACGCTCTGTGTCGTAAATAAAAATTACACTTTGTTGTTTAAAATTAAGTAAAAAATTGAGTAAATAATAATGTAAATCTACGCAGTCAGAAGTATATTTTGATGAAATTGAATGACAAATGGTGTAAATTTACATATACTGCCTTTTAAGAAATCATAAATTTACATCAAATTGTTTAAATTTAAAACCACTATGACACATTTATCCGAAAAAACTGCGTTTATTCCTACAGAAAGTCGCAAATTTTATTTAAAATTTACACCAAAACCTGTGTAAAAATATAATACTAGTAAGGGGCATTGACCTACATCACCAACCAGATGACTTGCATAGCTAGAAAATATATTGAATAAAAAATAGAGTTTTTCATTTTTGTATCAAAATGTGTTTGTATTTCATATATAGTAGTATATAAAAATTATTTTAAACTAAAATTTTATTAATTTTCATGAAAAAAACTTACTAAAACATAAAAAATCCAAAGAACTAGAATCTAGATATTTAATTTTGAAAAATTAAATATTATTAATAGCACATTCAGTTGTAGCTAATTTTAATATTAAATTATTAATTTTTGAATGATTATTAATGTGTTTTTTAGAGCCTCTGACATTTTCCGCATAGTGTTTTAAAAAATACCTAACGAAAAATTCCATTGTCTGTGAAATTTGTGTAGGATAAAGCATATTAAAATTATAATAATACGCTATAATTATGGCTATCAAATCCAAAATATGTTTATTTTTATATTGGCCGACCAGTATATGCTCAATAAATATGTAACTAGTTTCTTCGTCACCTTGTATTGCTGTTTCTATAAATTAGAAAGACATTTTCATGACTTTAATAAATTTAACTTTGAAGTATGTAATTAGAAATGTTTACTTGTTATGGCTACCCACGGTGTATTGGTTACACATTCTTGTTTTATGACATCCAAAGTAGTACCAAACTGCAAAATAAAATTAAAACCAAATCAAATATAAGTTTTAAAGATTTTGTTACAAAACTTACCTCAAAAAATTTATATAAAAATGTTGAGTCTTCATTAAAATAATAAAATAAGCATTTTATGATAGCCAAGCTATCTACATATCCTTTAATTTGAAGAACGATGTTCTTTTTTTTGTTTGATTTTAGAAATCTTAATAGGATAAGTTTTTGGTTTTCAAATCTCGGTTTTAAAGCAGCAACATCAAAGGCCATTAATTCCTGGAAATGCTGCAACATCATTTCATTGTCAAACAGAAAAGGCCATTCTTTCTGGATATCTTGGATACTTGGAATTGTGTTTCTGTTATTCAGAAAATTCCTCTGTACAGCAAAGCAATCTTTCATAAATTGTTTTACAGTACTACGTTCATCTGATGTTAATTGTCCTTTATTATATAATTTTTGAAGATATAATTTCTTAGATTTCATGCTGTCAAAATTTTCACCAGTTGGCAAACAAATTGGCTGCCAGTTTGTACATGTTTCTTGTAGAACACATGCTTTCTTGCGTTCTTTGACAGGTATGTTTGCATCTAGCTCGGTTAACACCCTTTTAGGTGAACGATTCAAAAAACAGTTTCTATTTTTCATTATTGTGATTAAAGGAAGTGGAATACTTGATATAATGTTATTATCATTATCTTTTTGGATTAATGAGTCTGGGTACTTCGATGCCACCTTCTGTGCTACTGATCTTATAATTGCCATTGGAATGAAATGTGAAATATTGCGTAACTCGTCGATAAGGATATTTCCTAAAGAGTTTAATCGTTTACCTAGTTGTTGTTTATTATCTAACATCAACATTACATCTGTAGGTATTTTTTGCCATGGCACTACAAAATTTGAAAATATCAAAGCACATGATGATTTTTTCGATGATGTTGATGCACTTGACATACTCAAAGTAGTATCATATACTTCGTCAATTTGATTTGTTGTATTCGTGTTGGTTTCAACATTGGTTGATCCTCCCACACTATCAATTACATAATTATTCGGATTGTTTATAAATTCAGTTATACTTTGAATTTTCAAATTTGGTTCACAATCGGGAAGAGTTGTTATTTGAGATGGCGGCATCCAGTTATCTTGTTCGTTAAGTAACATAAACGTTTGTTTTTCTTCGATATAATATTTTAGAATGTCGTCATCGCAAATTTCGGTACCGTCAATTTCCAACAAAATTTTCGTACCATTGAGGCCACAATTATTAGCTGGAATTATAAATAAATTTAGTTATGTTCTTACTGTAAAATATAATGGTTTATTTTCCTACCTTTTTCAATTAAATTTGAAATGAAAGGTTTTATGAAAAAAGTTTTTTTCTCGAGTCTATTGCAGCTCCAAACTTTAATTGGATAATCTTTGTCCATGGTTTTAAATCAAAAATTGTACTTTACTAAATTTACTATTACTTTATTACCAAGTTAATTATTCAAATAAGAAAATTTCATACCAATAAATTATGACCTATCAGAACAATTGCAATTTTATAAATTTTAAATAAATAATTAATTTATATATAAGCTAATTTGAATTTCAAAATTTTCGATGCAATTTTAAAAAATTGTAAAAATAAAATATTATACAATTCAATAATTTAATTACTCTACAAAATTACTATCAATAAATGAATGAGCAGGAGAATAGTAATATGTTTTATTTCGTTTTAAAATGTTTAATGGTTTTTTTATTAAAAGATTTTCAATTTCGCACATTGAATAAGAACCATCCCCAGTAATACTTTCATACAGTAATTTGTATTCATTATACCACATTTTGAGTGTTGTACCATAAAATATTGCTAATTCATACGAACTATCTACAAATATTGCTTTGAGTTTTATTATTTCAATAAGTCCTTGCTCATCACAATTGCTTAGAATGAAATTATTTTCCCTATAGATTATATTCAGATATGTAATTTCCTTTGTTACAAAACAAAATTTTTCAGGTAAGCTTATGTTGAACATAAATGGTGACAAATTTATAACATTATCAGAAATAATATTAATACTAAACCGATCTTTAAAAAGTGTAGCTTGCATTAATTGATGGTTTTCGGCAAGTGATAAAGTTATATTCTTAAAATTTTTTGCCATTTTAACAGATGTTTTAAAAAATTTATTTTTCTGTTCAAAGAACATCGTCCATAAATTTTTAAGTGGCCCAAATTTTTGAATTAACTCCGGATAATGATTAACAAAGTGATGTTTGGGCCGTAATTTCAATAAGGGAAAGCAATCTTTTCGATGTTCAAAATAAAGATCTATATAATAAGAAAGTAAAGCAATCTGACCTTTTGATATTTCAGGCGCACATATCAGTCGACACATTTCTATCATTGCTGATAAAAATTGCCATATTGTATGATGATGATATGTAACATGCTCCAAACACACATATGGGATCATTTCTAAAATATGCCATATTTCATTAGCTTTTCCTGGAATTTTACTCATATTTAAATCAATGTTTGGAAAAGATAAAGATAATTTGAATAACTTTCTTAGAGAAGCAAGTGAAATATTAATGGTATCAATTGAGATTATTTTATGATTTGAAAAATATTTTATAATGTGCATTAAATCATATGGTATAAAGCCTTCAAACAAGTCGTGAGCTATACAAGGCGGAAGACCAGGATTACATATATGATAATGTTGTAGATGATTTAATATAGAATTACACTTAACTCCATTAACTGGTTCATCTTCTACTATGGATGTAACATCACAGTTATGGCTTTCTACGGTCCTTGAAGCTTTGGGTTTCAAATCATATTGAAGCATACTATTACGAGTATAATAACACCATCGACATACAAATTTTGATGAGCTAAAATTTTCCACAAAGCCACCTATTTGGTGACTACCTAAATTGTCTCCAGTCACGGCAAATAGACTGCCATAAATATGTAGAAAAGATTTAGATAAAGAATTATAAACGGTGATGCCATCATTTTCTAATAAGACTAGATCTTCTATTAATGGCTGCAAAATTTTTTTGAAACCAAATATTTTTATAAATTGTTCTTTACATAACAAAACCAATTGAATATTATGGATTTGTGTTCGATATTTGCGGTTGAGGTTTCCTATTACCATGTAAACTCCTATTAATTTGTACTTCTTTTTTGACGATCCTAAAGGGTTGCAAATTTCGAATGCATCTTGGAAGAGAATGAGTTCTAGTTTGTGTGGTTGTTGTTGAAAGAAAGCATTTTTTTTATACGTAGATCCATCATTATAGTCCATAAAAACAAAACATTTGCTTTCTTTCTCTTCGTGAGTTAATCTTAAAAATATGGGGTCAGCTAACAAAGATTTAATTGAGTCTATTATTGGTACATAATGAAATAAACATCTATTATGATAACTATCTATTCCTAATACAATTTCTCGAGGCATAACGTATGGAAAAGTTTTTTTAATATATTCAGCCCGTTTATATTTAGAGCTAAAATTATTAAGGTCATCGAGTAAATTTTTTTGGATAACAATATTTTTGTAGTGAGAAATACTCAGTTTCTGCAAAGCTTCGTTTTGATTTGTATTTTCCAATTCAAGACTAGAAAAAAGTTCATCGTGTAAAAATTGCAATGCTACATCTGACACCCTGAACTAAAATTTAAGTTTGGCAAACAAATCTTCAAAGGCATTTTTTCGTGCTTTGCAAATATTTTCTGCAGTTTCTATTTGATTATAATTTCCGGAAACTGATTCCTCTTGATCTGTAATGATTACTTGATTTATTTCTGTTTCTACACTATTACTAAGATTTAATTTTAATGAACCACTAATTTTATGTTTACGAAATATATGAGATTTAAACGACGAAATATTTACGAATTGCTTTGAACACTGGGCTATTGGACAAACTACTTTATGGTGACTAGCAATATGTTTAATCAAATGTGAATACACTTTATTACACTCATTAGATTTAAAGTCGCATTTACCCACATTACACTTGTATGACTGTATCACTGTACCACTGTTTTTATTTAAATTATTATTAAATCCTATGGAATGGCTTCTAAAACAATGCGATGGGAAACTAATGTATTTACTAAATTTTTTATTACAGTTTTTTTCTAAGCAAGCGAATTGTATATTATGTTTATTTCTGTGTTTATACAAATGCTTGTTATAATTTGCAATAAAATTAAAACTACAATTACAATAATAACACTTAAACATATTTAAAATATACTATAAATATAATTATTAATATTATAAATTAATGTTAACTTGTTAAATTACACACTACTATTACCTTTGATCACAATTCTCGAAGTGACGCTATCTTTTTGCGTAACAGAATGAAATACAAGTTTATCGTAGTATTACGCCGCTTGATTGATTCATGTGTTACGAAGGCATAAATTTACGTAGATGGAAGAATCCAAAACACAAAAAATATTAACTATACGACTTAGAACGTAAATATTACACATTTGATCGTATACAAACATAAAAAATTGTAAATTTACGCAAGAAGTTTTATATCTTTTAAAATACGACTTCTTGGTTTAATTTTCAACTATGGTAGGAAATTTACTTCAAAAATGGTGGAAAACTACAATTATTAATCATACAATTATACATCTCAGTTTTATCATTTTTTAGAGTGTAGTTTCTTATGGATTTTCCATAAATCGAATTTATCACTATTCTCGGCTAGTGCCTCTTTGGCTTTATTTTTTTTCAGTATGAAGTCCATTTTAAATTACCACTACTCCTTCTTTCAAAAATGTGTCTACTATTCTAATTGCTTTTGAGCATGACGTTTTATCTTTGAAGTGAAGTTTTTTGAAACGGGGAACGAGAATTGATGAAATTGTCAACAAGTGACATTTTTCGATATTCTGAAAGCGCTTCTCAATCTGTTTTAAAAGCTTTTCTTTTAATGTCTTTGATATAAATGTTTCGGTTTCAGTTGTTAGAAGTTTGTTGACCATACATGAAATAAGTGGTATCGCTTTACTATTGGTAATAGTTTTATCACCACACATTTCTTTTGTTAATATTTCAGGCGGGCATTATATTTTGATAGCATCTTCAACTGTCGAAAGTTCCAACCCTAAAATAAAAAGAAGCGAATAATTCCAATTATTTTATTACACATCAATTAAAATAATATAGTTTTTAGTACTACCTGTTAGCATATCATGGCTTTTGGGAAGTCTTAGCAGAACTACTCCAATTTTTTTCTTAAGCTCATGGAAACGTTCGAGCATATAATATGTAGAATCCCATCTAGTTTTAACTTCTTGAATTAATTTCAGGGGCTGTCCAGTTTGAGTTTTCCTTAGTTCATCTGCTGCCATAACACTATGTTTGAAAAACTTGACAATTTCCTTTACCTTTAAAAGTAAGTTTCTTAATTCTAGAAAGTCTGTCATAGCACCTTGACCTACCAGATTGGCGGTATGAGCAAAACAAGATAAGTGTTTATCTTTCCCAGAAGTATCTGCAATTGCCTTGGTAATCAATATTCAATATTTCTCAATATTCTACTCAGAACAAATTGTTTTTAAATGACTGAATATTACATCCGCAGGATGACGTTCGTCTAAAGGAGCTACACAAATCATGGCTGAGCACATTGAATTTTCAAAAATAAAATGAGCTGTAACACCTTAAAAGCTCTGAGTGTTCAATGTCTCAGTCCAAATATCCGTTGTTAAGATGAAATAGTTTACAATTCACATTTTACTTTTAAGAACTGACGATAGGGCACCGTATTTTTGATCTATTTCTTTTGTAATTGATTGTGTTGTAGGAACCTTATGTAAAGGTGCAATGGCCTGTATGAAATAGCGAAATCCTTCCTTCTCCGTAGTATATAAGCTTAAATTATCTTTAGCAATCATAAACAAGATTGCGTTTGTAATTTTTTGATCTTCCGCGCCACCTCCTCTAAAGCTGCTCATGTTAGCAAAATCCGTATCAATTTGTTGAGTTCGAGCAATCATTTTCCGTTTATATGATAAATACGGGGGTAATGTCTTTGACGACACTGCTAGTTCGGAATCGACCAGGCCTCTTGAGATTGATTTAAAATGCCGTGTTGTTAGGTGCTGAAATTAATGGTGAACTATTTTTGTCAATTTGAAAAATAAGCAAATACGTTTACGTTATACTTACCGAACGATTTTCATTATTCGAAAATGATTCGACTAGAATTCTACAACCTGCAGAAGTTTTGATTTTTAAGCCGTTGTAAATGGGCTGGATAAAAACTGAAGTGGAGAAAGCAACACATCGATAAAAAGCTAACAAAATCTTGTTTTGCTCCAATTTTTAAAACGGTTGTCGATAATCACATAAGCAAGAATTAATGGGTTTCGCACATGTGGCTTACAACCATTTAACCCAGATGCGATAGGTTTATCGAAATGCTTAGGAAAAAATTCAGGTAATTATAAAAATGTCGCACATGATGAGCAAAACCAGTCTGGAGAAAATACAATCAGTTTTGAAAAGTTTAAAGAAATTTTTGGCCGAGAAAAACTTGATTAATTTGAGAATTTATCGAACAGTTCACAGTCAGAATATTTTCTAATCCTACACGGTTAGAAATTAGACGTGACTTTTAACGTCTATTAGCTTACACCAGCGCGAACTTAACCTAGAGACGTTAAAGTTATTAAAATTTAAGATTCTTTTCATGGTAGGTAGTTTGTAACGAATATAGGACGTGGAAAATAATTTAGCTATTTTTTATTGCTAAAATTACTATCAAAAAATTTTAATATTTGCAATGAAAATACAATGAAAATTAACTACCCAAAATAAGAAAACTATTGACCAACGAATATTAACGGAGGTACTTGGTTAAACACAAAATTAACTCCCTTAGAGTAATAAAATGCGAAAAATTACTTTTATTTTCCGTCAAAACCAAATTATTTTAAAAGTTAAATAAAACATCTATTTAGTGTCAAATTTAGCGATATTCGTATCGTTAGATATAAAATCAGTTGACCGTCATTTTAAACAACATTTTGTTAACAATTTCGTTCAACTTACAGTAGCTCTACTTAGATGCATAGAATACTCAGTTATAAAATTTAAAATTTTATTTGGTTTTTAAAGTGCAATTTTTTATTTAATTAAAATTCATTACATATTTGATTACATTGTTAAATACATAATTAAAAATTTTTTAAATTCAAAAATTAGTTTGATTTTTCTTAAATAATACTGAACTTATAAGTATGCCACAATTTCCTGTTTGGCAATTTAACGAGGTTATATATTACATATTAAAGAAAATTATTTAATTTAAAAAAATATTAGGAATAGTAAAAAATTAATCTAATAAACCTAATTTATTTGTACAAAAGCATAGTTGCAAATTTATATATCAGGATTTAGTAGTGTATTCTAATATTTTACCGTTGTAGCTAGTTTTTGAACTGGAATGCCGAAAATATAATGTTTAAGAGTTTTCCAAAAAAAGTTTTCCAAATATTCGTTGTATGTTATGTTAAATACATAAAGGCATTTAAAAAGTAAATCAAATGCATCTCATACAGTATTGTTTGTTGGAATAGGCTCTTGATTCAATGAGATGTTTAATTTAGATATATTTGAGTTGCTTTCATCTTGAGCTTTCATAATTAGTTGTTGTTCGGCTGTAATGTCATCATTTACACGTCAATTACAACTTACATCAAGGTGAAGTTATCACCTTGATGTAAAAATGCTATCTGGCTATCAATCCAGAATAACCCAAAATTAAGTTAAAACTGGTTTTATATTTGTATACTTTTTAATCCTTGTTTTTACAGTTTGTTAGCTCAGAAAATTTTGGCTCATTTGGCTTACCTGTTATTCATGTTGATGATGCAAACGTCTTAATCGGAAGCTTCCTTGCAGTACCTCAAACGCCAATGAAAATCGAGAATGAAAATCGTTTTAAGGAGAAAAAACTTAAGAAAGAGAAAAAAAACAAAATTTGGCATTAAAGCAACTTCGTAAATAGCAGAAAAAATGCAGATATATTCTGAACCTATAAAAAGTCGGAAGGCTACCAAAAATATACCTTTTAAGTTGAAAGCTGTACCAAACTAATGTACCAAAACCAATACGATAAGATTTGCGAAGAACAGCTAATTGAGGTTCAGGGAACTGAACCACATGTTCGTAAATTATTTGTTGATGGTTACGATGACAGGTTTAAAGCAATTTCTAATAACGACAAGGAAGTTAGTGGCATGTGATTTCAGTGTGCGGGTACATCTCTATTGATAAACTCGGAATGTCTCGCAAATTATGCAATTTTCGCAGCTATCATCTCAATTGTGCTGCGGAAATAATGTTGATGTAAAGTTCGTTTGTCCAGCATGTACTACTAAAAAATTTAAATACTTAAAGTACGTTGTACCTAAATATTTTTGAACTTTACTCTGTAAATGTTAAATTACCTTTCTATATCTATTATATGCAATTATTTTAGATTTAACTTAAATGTGAAATATTATTTTATGTTCCTACTATATCTATCTGAATTAATTGAATAAATATTTATTTTTTATATACAAACAATTTTGTTTGAAACAAAAAAGGTTTTCTGGTACATGCTCCATTCGGTTGCAATTAAACTAATTATTGAATTACTTAAACATGGGTTTTTAAATTAAAAATTAAAGTTTTAAATTGCTGACTTGGGACCAGATGTCGGATTTACACCTTTGTCTTGTTTTCTTATTTACCAGAGTTTATTTATCAATTGGTTTATAATACATTCAAATTAGTTTATAATAACCGACATCCAAAATGATTTTAATATGAAAAACAGGAGGCAATATTGCAAAATTGAGGGCGAATTACTGAAAAAAGGCCCATTACTGCAAAAAGTGACTTTTTAAGTACGCCAAAAATGTATAGATTGGTGAATACTTTTGGCCAAGGCTGTACATTGTTTTTCACAAGGAATATACCGGTGGAAGGTTTCTTGTTAAATTCAATTTTTAGATTGCTAGATTTTTATAATTGAATATCTTGTAATCTATCTACTTTGATCCCTAGGGAGTGGAATACATCATTGTGTGGGAGTGGAATACATCATTTTATTAGTAAGCTCGTCCATATATGTAAATTCCAGTACCAAAAGCATTTCTCCAATTTGGTTTAATTCAATATGGCGGGAAATATTAAATTAAGTTTTTTTTTTTGTATTGTTTAGGAAGCCGAAAAGAATTAATTTCCGATCAGGAAATCTCCAGATGCATGTGAGACAATAATATTTTTTCCTTAGGTTGCTGATTTTGAAGCAATTGATGTTAACAGGCAGTAGAAAATGGTCCAGCGTTATTCGGGGCACCACCGGACAAGTGGTGTTGTGGTTAAAGCTTCGGCACTTGGACCGGGAGGTACTGGGTTCGAATCTCATCACAGGCTAAATGCAAATCGAATTTTCATCATCGATTACAATCGTGATGTTAATAAACAAAACTAAGACCCTCTGATGGAGTGCAGACTTCAGCGCCGACCCATCGTTCATGTCAATATACAGGTTGACATGAAGCTTGCAATGTGCAGGTGGTATACTGTAGTTGTGTGAGTAGGTGAATAGATGAATGGGTTAATGATATGGTGTGAATGCGTGGTATCACAATGGGCCAATAATGGCCTAAGTGTCAACCACTGAAACCTAACCTAAAACCTATTCGGGGCACAATTTATTTCTATGAATTATTTTATTATTTTAAAATTAAAGTAATTCATTTTTCTATGGATTCCTCTTCGGGGAATAAAATGCAACTTAATATCTGTTATCTTTAAGTTAACAATATTATGTTTATTTTGATTTACATAAAAAATATTTTAGGGTTAGTTGACAAGAACACAACCCCATCATTTGTATATCGAGATCATTTTTAAAAATTTCGAAAGAACATCGTTGCTGTCATTATGAGTCATGTAACTAATAAATCATATGTGGTACCATTTGTGTGTTATGTCAATTGATGGTGAACAAAACAGCAACAATATTATAAACAAACAACGTACTTAACACAAAATATTAAGGTTTATTTAAATTCCTGTATACATATAAGATATGACTAAAAGCTTCGTTGTTATTATTCTTCATATATTCTTATTACGTTAGATATAAATATTCAGAATATAACAATTGTTGTTGGCTTCGAAACAATTTAAATTAGATTGAAAGCTATTTTTTGTAAGACTAATATTATTGTTATTATTATTACTACTATCATTATTATTATTCCTCTAGTGTATTATTTATTACTTTGCGTGACACTAATAATTCGACATTTCTTATAGACGAACGGAAATTTCTCCTCGTATATAGCTTTTGGTTTTTGTGTTTTTATCTATATACCATCGAGTTTAAAGGTTTCAAACATATTTTCTTATATACCATATGTATGCATAATACCCGCTAGGTTAAACTTATTTTGTATATAGAAAGAAATTTAAGCCGACAGGTTGGTTTCAATATTATTAAGTAGAAAATTATAATTTAGCAACAAAAAATTTTATTTTTCATAAATTTATTTATGTTTTCATTTTTTGCTTTTTTTGTTTTATTTATTTAGAATGTGGGTGGTAAATTATGTTCGGGTAAAAATTTTTTAGCATTTATATGATTATGGTTACGCATACAAAGTTTATTATGTACTGTATACACGTATGTATAAAATAAAAAAGGGCGTCGAGCTTTTCGTTTTTCCGCAAAGTTTCGCTAGCAAAAGTATTATTAATTTTTTGAGAGTCATTAAAATTCTATTGTAGTCGTATAAAAAAGTGCTATATTTAACGGTGTTTAATAAGGTCATAATAATTTAATTAGTATATGGAAAAATAAATAAATAATTTGATTGACAAATAACACCCAAAATATGAAATTCACTATACAAAAAAACAACAATCATTAATTTAATATTTGACAACAGTGCGTGTATTTTATAAATAACCGTGTGGCATTACTTACATTTATCAAGAAACTTTTGAATAATATTAGAAAAGTGATTCTCTATATTATTCACCATTTTGTATAGTTTAAGTATAGGTTGAACGAATTTTGAAAAGAAAAAAATCACCTTTAATTAAATTAAATTACGTTGTATAATTTTACGTTTCATTTTGACGCTGACGTAAAAGGAAAACGGTAATGAAAACCAATGGTGCTGGAATGATGTGTTAAATTTGGTTTATCTAATATAGAATAGTTTTTAGTAATTCAATTCCGTAGAACAAAACATATTGTTTATAATTTTAATTAAGTTTATTTCAATAAGTTTAATAATAACAAAATAATTTTTGGTTATTATCTGAAATATTTTGGAATTATTGAAACAAAATGTCACCACGCTTTGATCCAACAACTTTTTAGTATTAACAGCCAAAATGTCGTTATAAGATGAACACTTTGTTAATTATTGATACAACAACTTAAGTTATTGGTACATAACTCTACAAAAAATTATGGTTGTCACTTAAAATAATTTACTAATTTTACATTCAATAAATTTCAACTTATTGTTTCAAAAAAAAAAGTTAATGATTCTACCCGGAAAGTTATTTCATTTTTCTGAATAAATTTTTAATAACTTAATACAAATAAAAATAATAAGAGATTTATTGTCGAAATTTCAATGTTGAAATTTATTAAATATATGTTCGAAAATAATGTTTTTAATAACTTTTTTTTTTCTGAATACCAGGGAATTACCAGAATAGAGCCACTGAAATTAACAAAATTTTTTGGCCCACATAATGATGCACACGTCAAATATAATACCATCCACAAATAAATGGCATGTTCGATTGATTTTATTGCCAATTTACAGCTACTCATAGAGCTCGAGTCGATATAATTCATTAGAGTTTGGAAATTCCAATCGCCTTATTTGGGATTCGAGCAACGTTTAAAGATGATCCTAAATGCTGTGAGATTTCATTTACCGAGTTCCTTTACTTCCGACATCATTCAATTTGTCATTTTAAGGACCACGTTTAATATTTTACTCTGCCGGGATGTTTTATTTTGTAATAAATAAGATAAAAAATTAATAAAATAAATTCCGCTGATTTTACATGTCAAAATAAATTCTTTTTAGTGATAATGCTGCCACTTGTGGTGAGTACCGTAATCTCTTATTTTCCGCTATATTACACAGCAAATTTATTTATTTAGTTAGTATTCTTGTACACCTGGTATTTAGAAAAATCAATTCGATTTTATATCATTCAAATTTGTGTAATAAAATTTATGATAACCCATTTAAATTTGTCTCTAGCCAAATTAAAATCGAACACAGCAGAAATATTTTTATAACACGACATGAATTAAAAATCGGGTCCGATATATCAAAGTTCGATCAATGGAAATGGACAGCGATCAACGGAGCCGCGGTATTTGCATGATCGTATAGGAGCACGTGTTGAATACAACGACAGTAAGACAAAGTTGAGAGAAAGCTTATTCAAGGTACACCATTCACAGCAAATATTTAATTCCTGGTGTAAATTAAACAGATCGGTATCATTTCCGACCTTGCAAAAGACCACCATTAGCATAAATCAAGAACTCACAATGTTTGAAGCATCGTTTTACATCATCTATGAATGAAATAAATAAGAGTGGTTCATGATAGCTTTTATATGGGATGCCATTCAAACCATTTATATCTCAAGATAGCTTCGTAAATCGAAGAAAATCCCATGAAGCTGTTTCAGTTTTTTTACAAGTAGAGCATTATCTATTTTATCGGATGCAGTACTAAAATCAGTAAGCAATACTTCAACAGTATCGCCACCTTCCAATGCTAAAATTAAAAAAACTGAGAACAAACCAAAATTGTCACAGTTGATCGGCCGAAAAAAAATCCACACGCTTGTTTACAGAGATGAATTTTTAACTAAACAAAATATACGGTCCGTGATCATCGATTCAAAGAACATTGGAATAGCCGAAAAGATAGAGATCCTTAATCCGTCCTCTCTTGAAAATTGGCGTATCAAAACTAGATTTCCAAATTGAAGGAAATACTCCACTCACCAAACTCAAATTTAGGTGGTAAGCCAGTGTTTCTTTTTTATACAAGAGGGTAAATTTTGTCCGAGCAACTCATATTCACATTTACATTCATAAGATCATGCAGAACGTCATCGGTAATAAACTAAAATTGAATGTTTGGATTTTCCTTAAATCAAAATCGTCATTCTATCTCGTAGAAGGGACATACACGTTTTTAAAAATTTTAACTCCTAAAGTTAAAAAACTTGTTATAAATCCCTGAATGCTCCAGTTTTCGTTGTTATTTATCATGGCTTAGTCTGAGTGAATAGATTGAGTTCATTATAAGGTCTGGAGTTAATGATCATTGAATGGCAGAATATCATCTTTAACAGTAAGCCATAATCGAAAACAGCAGCCGCAAGTTGGCTTTAGAAAAAATCAAGTAGCTCTCCGTAAATATATCCTCTATATCGAATATAAACAAACTCCAACTCTTTACTCTACAGGTCAATAATATACTTGAACATACATCCACATCTGAAAACCAAGGTGTCCGGGTAGGAAATACTCTGCAGAACCGTGCGAGTATGTCAGCCATGTTTTCGTGATGCAAATGACATCATACTCAATTTCCAACACCGATAAAAACACTTAATTGGTCGTGGCCAACGAGAGTCGTGGTCAATGTGACACCGTTTGCATATCAAAAATCTATGGTGAAATGACCGATAAAATTCAAGTGTCCTGCAGAAATCGTCTTGGATTACGTTCAGTTTTAGACTGAATTGCTCGTTTAAAAAACTAGGTCGAGATATGAAACTTATCGTTGATCTGTGCGGATGAGCCAATAACGTGCGATGTTATTCAATTCGGTTTTATATTTTACGTTTTGGCATTCGTCAAGTCACGATACATTTTTAAACGACATTGGCTTTTGACAGAGCAAAGATGTGATCGTAATTTGTGGTGAGCGTTTCAACGGGTTTGGGTAGTAAGCAGTGGTAGTAATTTACCACGCCACTAAACTGCTTAATTCGTTCAATTGTGGTTGTATGGAGATATGGAGTTATTTTGTGTCTGAAGAAATCGAGAGAGGTTGAACCGAAAACTCATTTGGTATTTTTAAACAGTTTAGCGTTTAAGAATTCCAAATGAGTTTTCGGTTGAAACTCTCTCGATCGAGTCATTTAAACAATTAATCCAAGTGGATTGTTTTCCATTTTCGATACTACGAGAATGCAGTCATTGTAAGTGAATACGAAATCTATAGATTAAGCGTGAATTTTTGAGGAAACGTTGAAACGAATAATATGGGGCATTTCTGAGACTGAATGCTATACATGTAAATTTCTATGTACATGAGCAACGGGAATTAAATGAAATGCTCTCACAAGATTGATTTTGCTTATCGGGCACCGATACAATTGCATGGAAAAATGTTGAATGTATGTCATAGATTATCGTAGGCGATTTTAATGCAAACAGAAAACGAGTACAGAAAAAATCGTATATCGACCTTACATCTACAACAATCGTCAACGCGTAATTGAAATGGCAATAATGAATAATTTAGTTGTATATCGAGTACGCTTTTCCCTCAAAAGAAAATTCGTTAGTTAACGTGAAGATCGAATGACGGACGAATGGAAAATCAAAGGCCGTAATCAGCAGTCAATGCATCTTTATATAGGCACACTTATAGCGAAGAACCTCCACACAATTTTCAAGAGCATAGCTTATAACAGAGACAGTCATTACTAGCGAGGGTAAAATATTATCGGGAAAAATCACGGAGATGTCGTTCGATTTGATGGTCGGTGAGGCCTGCTTTTCGAAAATAACACAAAAAGCTTTCCGGTAGAATATCTCCTAGCTACGAAAGCTACGACTAAGTTTGTTTGACAAAGGTTCTTGAACATATGATAATGTGCATCAAAAATATTTGGTTAATATCACAATACGGAAACTAAAGAAGCAAATTCTAACGACGGGAATCTCACTCGTGACTTGCATCTAAGAAGAACAGCTATCAAATATGGGAATTTAAAATCTTTTAAATCGGATTGAGGAAACAACTTCTATTAGAGGAACTGCTCCGCCATTGAGGAGGTCTTTGTCAAATACTCCACAGGAGAGGAAGCAGGAAAATCTTTAAGTAAATTGCAAAAGGTAAAGCACCTGGTCTTAACGGCATCCCTTCAGATTTTATTAAACACTTATACACTACCATTGCATTAGATCTATACGATCTCATCGTTGCTATTTGCAACCAAAAAAAATGGCCAAGAATTGAAAGACCGTCTTATTTGTGCAACTATCGTGACACAGCTTTAGTAAAGCTGCCTACATAAAGTATTAGCAATTGTTGTCGAAAATTTCACACCGACTGGGTTAATTATTATTTGCTTCGGCTGTTAGCGAAAGAGTTCTTTAGCAGACGTGAAGTGAAAAGGAGTTGGTGTATCGACCCAAAACATTGTGGTTTTGATTTATTGCTGGGTCGCTAATTCAATCAGCCGTCCTCGTTTGATATGGATAAAAGATCGGATTTACTGAGAGAACGGGCGGCGAAAATCGGGAGATTTATATAAGTTAAAATGCAGCATGAGTTAAAGGTCGTTTCAGCGCAAGATTAGGATTTCGAATTAAAAAATTGAAGTACAAATCGTTTGAGAAGTGTCACCAGAAGGTATATCTATTAAAATAGTCAGATTTTGATATTATCTTATATGAGAAGTCGTCGGCTTATATTTGTGAATGTAATATTTATTGCCGACGAGATCGTACGACTTAGTCGTTTTTGTTGGATGTGCTATATTTTCAAGGTGGGTGACATCTTAGCTGGTTTGTAATATTTGTGTGATTCAAGCAAACGCTTAAAATGTCTTGATGTTAGTGTTACTTTCTTGTTTTGATCTTGATCCATTACACGAACGTGGTTGTAAAAGTATTTGTAAGTGCAAATTTGACGGCCTCAAATACGACTTCGACCATGATGGACTCGAACTCGTTTTGTCCTGGTTATATTGTTTCCTAACGGTCGCCTATTAACTTTTTCTTTACTTTTTTTTTTAATGCTCGATGCCTTTTAAGCTTTGATTTCCCATTTGGATAATTTTGTACATCCTGTCAGATCGTGTATCACGAAACCTGTCCAACGGGGCTTTGCCAGGCTGAACTGTGAGCGTCATTTAAATTATGTTCAGTATCTTGCCGCTATGGACGCGCAGTGAACTATTTTAATGCTAAATTTTCTACCAGTTTGTGATTTAGCAAAGATCTTCTGATGGCCGGCGGTCCCTGATATCGTCTGCATAGCAACGATTCCATGCGTCGTTCGTTTGACAGAGGTAATCGTTCCAAAAGTTTTATTTTCACGTATCAATAATTATCTTTCGTAGGTAGGTTTCTTCAAAATTGTCGTTTAGGGCTTATGAGCCGGGATCGCCGACCTCACACACGAATAATTTTTTTTTTAATTTTTGATTTTAAAAAGGTCGAATTGAATTTCGAGTGCAAACCAGTCTCATATGTCGTCAGTCCCAATTTATTTTGTTGTTTCTTCATCTTGTGTTTGTGTACCGTCTGGACTGAACAAGACTTTCAAATTGTCGTCGTTTGCATCGTACTATCCATTCCACCAAATCGTATGTAAATGAGCCAATCTGGTCGCGTACTAGGTACTTTCATAAATTACTTCAACATACCATTATATTTGGCAGCTACGAAAGTTTTAGGCTTTATCGCTTAATACTTTAATTATTCAAATGCCTTTGTCAAAAGCTTAACGAGGAATTTTGGAACAAAATCTTCTGGGTCGGGACATCACCTTGTTTGTGATCTTGATCAAAACATCGTGTTTGTTCTGCAGTCCACTTTCATCACAGTTCCTAACATTATTTTCATATCTATAAAATTGCGCAAAACTGCTAAAATATTTCGTTTCTCTCAATCTGCAGGATTGGCTTAATGGATGGTAATTTGCATTAAGCTCATAATCGACTATATACTTCAACATAAAAGATTTAAAATGTTACGATATAAACTGGATGCCTCTATCGGATATCATAGCTGGGAAACACAAGGACTATGCTTCCCTTCTAGTATTCCGTCAGCGCAACTGCATCAGCTCGTCCTAAATAAATTTAAATTAAATTAAAATTTTTATTATTAACTATCCCTATCTATTTTTAATATTAACTAAAATCGGGGTTGAAGTCACCAGATACAACGTTTTATTTATTTATTATTATAATTATTAGTGGCCAGTGCATGAAGCTTACTCGAGTTAATTGCTTGCGCGGCTTGTTGCGAGGCGAACTGCTTGACATGAAATTTATATTTTTTAATAAATAATATTTTTATAAATTAGGTAAGAAACCAAATTATTTCAAATTCGGATTTAAATGTGTATAAAAAATATTCGTCCCAAGAAGATGAAAAGTGTGAGACTATGGTAGTATAACGGAAGCATAAGAAACTACGGTCGTTAAACGGGTTTTGTTACGAACTCACGCCCATACAAACTGATGGAAGTGTACATTAAGAAACGCAAATTTTCAAATACACTTACAGTTAAACGGCGGACGATGGAAGCGGAATTTTTTATGTAAAAAATTACGTGCTCATAATAACTGCCGTGAAGCTAAAATATTACCCATTTCGTTGGCTTTATAGCATTAAGAAGACTGCTGGTTCATTAGAAGGTTTAAAAGTTTCCAGAAAATGTTGCTGGTTGCCTTTTAGCAAAACCTGCCGTAACTCAGATGATAAGTTGGAATAGACAGAAACAAGCGCTGGATAATTAACCTGAATAATTAGTCTTCATACCATTGAGGCACCAGCAAGTTGAAGAAAAGAAAAGATGAAGAAAAATTAATGTTCGAGGACATCAAAGAAATACGGGGGGGGGGGGGGGGGAGGGGGAAGTAAGCTATAATTACGGATTTTGACAAGGCAGCAATTATTGCAATTTGTACCAAATTCTAGGGGTTGTTGTAAAAGGCTGTTACTTTCATTTCATTCAAAATGAATATACAAACATAAATACAACAAATTGGCTGGCAAATCCGATTTGGCACTGATATTGAATTTCCTCTATTGCTTCGGCAAAAAGTTGCAGTATGTATCTTAGAACCTGAAGAGATTCCAGAATGGTTTCAAGGAATATCATTAGAATTTTGAAGACCCACTAACAAATTGACTTATTAAATATTTCATTTGTTGGAAAAACAACAGACTACCATTGTTTCCGCCGTGTCTATTCAACGTATATGAACAAAACGAGAAAGAGATATCGCGTACTCAGAACTATGGTGAATCACGAATTATTGAATATCACAGACACCTCAATACCGTAATCGGTCACTCGCATATCGGCGTATTTAGCTTAATAAATTTAAAAGCTTATAAAAAATGCGAAAATAACCAGATCGGAAATTGACAAAATAGAACGAGGAAATCCTCCAAATGCCAAAAGAAACGAATACTAAATTAAAAAAAATCTTCAACTGATTTTAAATACCATAAAAATAAAGAATATAGTAAATTTTGTTTTTTGAATGTATTTAGATTAATAATATGAAAAAACTCATAAAAATTAAAAAAATGTTTAATTTATAATAAAACTCGTTTTTCGACTTTGTCTGATAAATACAAATTTTTTAAAAACACTTTAAAAACTTTTTAACTGTTTTGGCATTATAAACCATGCAAATTACTGGCGAGAAAGGCTGAATCCAATGAATAACAATATACATTTACTTGCAATAGACGACGTCATAATGATACATCTTCACACACACACATCACCCGTTTATCTTCTAACACAATTACAGTTAACCATATGCACGTTGCAAGCTCGCTACCAATGTATATTATTGATATAGAAGACTGGTCGGCAATGAATTGTACACTCGTTTTGAACACAGACTGTCATGGTTGCGGTTCAACCTACCTCTTGATGTATTTAAACCAAGTACCTCCCCTGGATTAAATACCAAAGCTTTAACCACTGCTACTTACACTAAAATATACGCTGATATTTTAAGATCTGCTCAAATGCCATAATTTTGTGGTTTAAACAAAATTCTTTTAAAAATCTTCTTGTACATTACTTAAGGATTTATCAGAATATGGTTCAACATATTTGCTTACATTTATATAACTAAAACATACCTTCAGTTAAACGTGAAAGGAAGCACCTGAAAAAAAATGTGTAAATAGTTAGACCAGAGCATATATTAAAGATATAAATATTTAATGTTGATACGATCGATACACATATATGAAAACACTCAAATTTTGATAATATATAATAAACCAATCAAGCTTTATTTAAAATTCCATTATAAACAAAATGACAGTATGTATAAATCAACATAATATGTGTCACTTGCCTGAGACAAATCTGTTTCAAATTTGATTCCTACAGAAGCATATTTCAACATATTACACATAAGATGATTTTCCAAAATAAAAGATTAAAATCCAAAATCTTATATATAAAAGGATAGTACTCAGTTGTTATACCGCCAATATTCAAAATAAGTAAACAAAAACAACAACAACAACAAATATATACAGAATGATAAATTTGACATGAATTACGTTAAACATTGAACATTTTTGTTGTGAAATCCTTCAAACTCAATAAAAATAAATTCGCTTCTTTTGTTTCCATTATTATAACATCATTAATTTCGTTTCCCAAAAAAAAAAAAAATATAAAATAAAATCCTTCCGCTATATACTCACTCGTTGTCTAAAACAATTCCTCTAACATTATCCATGTGTACTACTCCACCGCTTATACGTTATACCGTTATACCGCTTTTTTTTTTGTTGTTTCGCATTTTCCAACGGAATAAAAATTGAATCAGGCAAAATTATTTCGACGATGATTTTTGTTGCTGTTGTTGTTTTTATGAAAATCCACCTTTCTATTGTTTTTTCCAGACATCAAGAGCTTAAGAATACATAAAGAGACGTGAAGCACATAAAAAAATGCTTCGTCATTTATTTATATTTTCGAAGAGAATTTTCTTTTTCTATACGGATGCCTTTAGTGTTCATGTAACTGCGCTATGTCTCCTGGAATTTTTGCTTTGTTTTTTTTTTTTTTTGTTTTGTTATCATTGAATGTTTTAGATAAAGGTAACATGTGTTGCTTGCTTTTTGCGAGAAAATTTTATGTCAAATTGAATTTTTTATCAGGTACACATCCCGTATACATATAGCTACTCGTAGCTAGCTATCATTATTATTTTAGTTTTTTGCTGTGTTCGTTTTGTGTATTTTTATTACTCGATTTTTCTCCGTTACTTCACGTCACTTTTCCTTAGATTTAAGTTATTTAATGATTTTTCATACCAATAAATATAACAAGTACAAGTAAAGATAATAGAATGATATAAAATAATAAAAAATAAATGTTGAACGATTTGTCATTTATGGTTTCTTATTACAGCCGTGTGAAGTGGGAGAATTTGTGCAATAATCTCGATTATACATTAAAATATTTTGTGTTTCCTAAATTATAAAAGCCAAGTTAAAAGAAGCACAACCGTTAATTTGAAATTTTATCCGAATACTGAAATAAATAAAGCCTAGTCCACTTTATGAATTAATTGTTTATAATGCCCATGTTTATGATAACAACAGCAACAACAACAACAATGTTTGACAAAAACAAAATTTAAAGCCTGCTTTAAAGCGAACCAACCATCAGTTTGAATTAATTTAATCCGAATTCAGAAATAATATTAAGAGTCTATATGAATAAACATATTTAAGTGTTTATATCGGCCATGTTTATTTTGACAACAACAACAATGTTTGAAAAAAAAAAAATCATAGCCGGCTTTAATTAAAAGCAATCCAACCGCCAGTTTGAATTAATTTAAACCGAATTCAAAAGTAATATGTACAGTTTGAGTCCTCTTTATGAATATACATTAAGTGGAGTTGTTGGCCATGTTTATTTTAACAACAACAACAATGTTTGACAAAAACAAAATTCATTGCGGGCTTTAATTAAGAGCAATCCAACCGCCAGTTTGAATTAATTTAAACCCAATTCTAAAGTAATATGTCCAATTTTAGTCCTCTTTATGAATATACAATAAATGGTTATGTTGGTCATGTTTTTTTTGACAACAACAACAATGTTTGACAAAAACAAAATTCATTGTGGGCTTTAATTAAGAGCAATCCAACCGCCAGTTTGAATTAATTTAAACCGAATTCTAAAGTAATATGTCCAATTTTAGTCCTCTTTATGAATATACATTAAGTGGGGTTGTTGGCCATGTTTATTTTAACAACAACAACAATGTTTGACAAAAACAAAATTCATAGCGAGCTTTAATTAAAAGCAATCCAACCGCCAGTTTGAATTAATTTAAACCGAATTCTAAAGTAATATGTACAATTTTAGTCCTCTTTATTGATATACATTAAGTGGTTATGTTGGCCATGTTTATTTTGAAAACAACAACAATGTTTGACAAAAACAAAATTCAAAGCCGGCTTTAATTAAAAACAATCAAACCGCCAGTGTGAATTAATTTAAACCGAATTCAAAAAAAATACGTACAGTTTGAGTCCTCTTTATGAATATACATTAAGTGGGGTTGTTGGCCATGTTTATTTTAACAACAACAACAATGTTTGACAAAAACAAAATTCATAGCGAGCTTTAATTAAAAGCAATCCAACCGCCAGTTTGAATTAATTTAAACCGAATTCTAAAGTAATATGTACAATTTTAGTCCTCTTTATTGATATACATTAAGTGGTTATGTTGGCAATGTTTATTTTGACAACAACAACAATGTTTGACAAAAACAAAATTCAAAGCCGGCTTTAATTAAAAACAATCCAACCGCCAGTGTGAATTAATTTAAACCGAATTAAAAAAAATACGTACAGTTTGAGTCCTCTTTATGAATATACATTAAGTGGGGTTGTTGGCCATGTTTATTTTAACAACAACAACAATGTTTGACAAAAACAAAATTCATAGCGAGCTTTAATTAAAAGCAATCCAACCGCCAGTTTGAATTAATTTAAACCGAATTCTAAAGTAATATGTACAATTTTAGTCCTCTTTATTGATATACATTAAGTGGTTATGTTGGCCATGTTTATTTTGAAAACAACAACAATGTTTGACAAAAACAAAATTCAAAGCCGGCTTTAATTAAAAACAATCAAACCGCCAGTGTGAATAAATTTAAACCGAATTCAAAAAAAATACGTACAGTTTGAGTCCTCTTTATGAATATACATTAAGTGGGGTTGTTGGCCATGTTTATTTTAACAACAACAACAATGTTTGACAAAAACAAAATTCATAGCGAGCTTTAATTAAAAGCAATCCAACCGCCAGTTTGAATTAATTTAAACCGAATTCTAAAGTAATATGTACAATTTTAGTCCTCTTTATTGATATACATTAAGTGGTTATGTTGGCAATGTTTATTTTGACAACAACAACAATGTTTGACAAAAACAAAATTCAAAGCCGGCTTTAATTAAAAACAATCCAACCGCCAGTGTGAATTAATTTAAACCGAATTCAAAAGTAATATGTACAGTTTAAGTCCTCTTTATGAATATACATTAATTGGTTATGTTGGCCATGTTTATTTTGACAACAACAACAATGTTTGACAAAAACAAAATTCAAAGCCGGCTTTAATTAAAAACAATCCAACCGCCAGTTTGAATTAATTTAAACCAAATTCTAAAGTAATTTGTACAATTTTAGTCCTCTTTATTGATATACATTAAGTGGTTATGTTGGTCATGTTTATTTTGAAAACAACAACAATGTTTGACAAAAACAAAATTCAAAGCCGGCTTTAATTAAAAACAATCAAACCGCCAGTGTGAATTAATTTAAACCGAATTCAAAAAAAATACGTACAGTTTGAGTCCTCTTTATGAATATACATTAAGTGGGGTTGTTGGCCATGTTTATTTTAACAACAACAACAATGTTTGACAAAAACAAAATTCATAGCGAGCTTTAATTAAAAGCAATCCAACCGCCAGTTTGAAATAATTTAAACCGAATTCTAAAGTAATATGTACAATTTTAGTCCTCTTTATTGATATACATTAAGTGGTTATGTTGGCAATGTTTATTTTGACAACAACAACAATGTTTGACAAAAACAAAATTCAAAGCCGGCTTTAATTAAAAACAATCCAACCGCCAGTGTGAATTAATTTAAACCGAATTCAAAAGTAATATGTACAGTTTGAGTCCTCTTTATGAATATACATTAAGTGGTTATGTTGACCATGTTTATTTTGACAACATCAACAATGTTTGACAAAAACAAAATTCAAAGCCGGCTTTAATTAAAAACGATCCAACCGCCAGTGTGAATTAATTTAAACCGAATTCAAAAGTAATATGTACAGTTTGAGTCCTTTTTATGAATATACATTAAGTGGGGTTGTTGGCCATGTTTATTTTAACAACAACAACAATGTTTGACAAAAACAAAATTCATAGCGAGCTTTAATTAAAAGCAATCCAACCGCCAGTTTGAATTAATTTAAACCGAATTCTAAAGTAATATGTACAATTTTAGTCCTCTTTATTGATATACACATTAAGTGGTTATGTTGGCAATGTTTATTTTGACAACAACAACAATGTTTGACAAAAACAAAATTCAAAGCCGGCTTTAATTAAAAACAATCCAACCGCCAGTGTGAATTAATTTAAACCGAATTCAAAAGTAATATGTACAGTTTGAGTCCTCTTTATGAATATACATTAAGTGGTTATGTTGACCATGTTTATTTTGACAACATCAACAATGTTTGACAAAAACAAAATTCAAAGCCGGCTTTAATTAAAAACGATCCAACCGCCAGTGTGAATTAATTTAAACCGAATTCAAAAGTAATATGTACAGTTTGAGTCCTTTTTATGAATATACATTAAGTGGGGTTGTTGGCCATGTTTATTTTAACAACAACAACAATGTTTGACAAAAACAAAATTCATAGCGAGCTTTAATTAAAAGCAATCCAACCGCCAGTTTGAATTAATTTAAACCGAATTCTAAAGTAATATGTACAATTTTAGTCCTCTTTATTGATATACATTAAGTGGTTATGTTGGCAATGTTTATTTTGACAACAACAACAATGTTTGACAAAAACAAAATTCAAAGCCGGCTTTAATTAAAAACAATCCAACCGCCAGTGTGAATTAATTTAAACCGAATTCAAAAGTAATATGTACAGTTTGAGTCCTCTTTATGAATATACATTAATTGGTTATGTTGGCCATGTTTATTTTGACAACAACAACAATGTTTGACAAAAACAAAATTCAAAGCCGGCTTTAATTAAAAACAATCCAACCGCCAGTTTGAATTAATTTAAACCGAATTCTAAAGTAATTTGTACAATTTTAGTCCTCTTTATTGATATACATTAAGTGGTTATGTTGGTCATGTTTATTTTGACAACAACAACAATAATGTTTGTCAAAAATAGTATTTACACTTGGATTTAAATAAAATTCAATATCAATTTCAATTTAAATCTTAATTCAGTAATTATTTATTTATTTTTAGTCCTCCTTAGTAATATGTATTATATGTTTATAATTTTGACAACAACAACAATATTTGACAAAAACAAAATTCATGACCGCCTTAATTAAAAGCAATCCAACCGTTAATTTAAATTGATTTCAACCGAACTCAACAATAATATGTAGACTTTTAGTCCTCTTCCATACATACAAGATCAATTGGACGCATCAATTGGAAGGATTTACGGTGTTTTCAAAAATCGACTTAGTTAGAGCATACCATCAAATTCCAATCGAGGAATCAGATATTGCCAAGACTGCAATTTCCACACCTTTTGGATTATCCGAATTTACTCGCATGACGTTTGGTCTGAGAAAGGCGGGCAACTCTTTTCAACGTTTTATGCATTCGATCTTACAAAATTTGAGTTTCTGTTTTATTTTTTTGGTTGATCTACTGGTTGCATCAAAAAACACAGACGAACATTTGGAACACTTACAGATTATTTTTGCTAAATTGAGCGACGCAGGTCTCGTGTTTAACAAAGAGAAATGTCAATTCTTGGAAACAAAAATCAATTTATTGGATCATGAAGTAACAGCAGAGGGAAATCAACAACTACCGAAACTCAGCCGAAAATGGCTCAGCCGAAAACAGTTAAAGAATTATGACGCTCTTTGAGTGTTTTAGACTTTTATAGGTTTTTTATTCCAAATGCGAGCAGAAGTCAAGCTCTTCTTAATGACTAAAGGGTGCAAAAACAACGATTCCAGAGCCATCGAGTGGTCTAAGGAAGCTGAAGAAGTTTGTTTGATCACAAATTTAGCTAAGCGAAGCTACACTTTTAGTCTATCTTTGTCCAACAGCTCAATTAGCACTGATAATTGATGCATCCGACACGGCAATTGGAGCTTTATTCCAGCAAATGAGTAAAGGTGAATGGTGAATGACAACCACTGCAATTTCGGGAAAATTATCAACCACACAGAAACGTTATAGCGCGTGTGATAGAGAACTCTTACCTACGTACTCAGCCATCAAGAAATTTCGGCATATGATTGAAGGCCGTTCATTCACGTTATTCACGGATCACAAACCGTTGATATACGCGTTCATGCACCAACCGGCAAAGGCGTCACCAAGACAATTCCGCTACCTAGATATTATCGAGCAATTTACAACCGACATTCAGGATATCCCTGGATGTGATAATGTTGTCGCCTTACTCTGTCACGGTTGCGTAGCAAGTAGACAATGAACTAAAAGAATTACTGGCATTGTCTCCAGTTTGAATTTTATTTTTTAAATTTACTTACTTTATTATTATTACTCGGCTTTTATATTATCAAAGAAACTTCTGTCGTTTAGTTAATAAATTTGGTGCACAATATACTTTGGTTGCGAAAGCAGCGTATAATAATATAGCGGATATAAAAAGAAATTTTCGTGAAAAGTAAAATATATCGTTTTCCAATTTTCGTTCATGAACCATATAGACTCACATGGTGATAAAATTATTTACCATATATAAAATTGATTTTCCAATTAAACCAATATTAAATAATTTCAGTAATAATAAACTTGATAAAAATATAAAACATATAAAATATAGAGGTAAATGATTTGACATAAGAAGTCCCTATCAGGCACCAGAATAATCAGCTTTACTAGCAATACACCCACCATATTGTTCTGTCTTTGCATCATCGGACTAACATTTTTTCCGGCGGTCCATGCAGAACTATCTTAATGGTTTTACATTAAATTCAAAAGAAGCCTTCGAAAATGAGTTGTCTGGATTTTCCGCCACTAAACCACATATGTTCTATAGTGATGGCTCTAACGGAAAAATGTCAAAAGGTCATCGATCAAAAAGGCACACATTTGTTTTAATAAAGTTCATTTGAAATATGAAAATTATTTGTTTTAATGTAGTGTCACCCGAAAGAGGCAACGAACTATTTCCCCTAACAATTATTTACTTCATGCATGTAATAATTTGTTTGCTTATTCAGCCACTTTGTATTAAGTCATTTGAATTTAAATTAATTGATTTCGTGTTTTAATATAAACTGTAATATATGTGTTACCCTATATTTAATTTTTTTTAACATGTCTTTGCTGTTTATTTTTAGTGTTTCAAATTAATAAAATTCCCTTAGCGTGGATGAAGGAAAAATATTTTTAACAGGTTGCTAATTGGTCTTGAAGTAGTTTTTCTGTAAGTAAGTGCTTTTAATGAAAACTAGCTCATTTTCTGGATAAAATTATTTAAAACTAGCGGACCCGACAGACTTTTCTGACCGACATTGGCTGGTCTGGCGGGTTCAGCAAAAGTTTTTTCGATATACGAATTTTTGATAAACTTTATACTAAGTGACATTTGACATTGAGTTTGACATTTCAATCTTTTTGTTTGGTCATTGTGGACTTTGCTGTTGCCCAAAGCAAAATCAAAAAACGAGAGCAATTCCTCGTAATCCTATACGCCGCCGCACAATTCTCATGCCATGGCTGGACGACATTTTGTGTTTATCATTGGCAGATTTGGCGAAAGAGGCAGTACTTTTCATTAGATTGGTTTTAAGTATAATAATGTGATTGCAAAAAATATATTGCTGTTGTTATATGTATGTAAATGACTAACAGAGACTATATGTTTTAGCTACAGCCTCTACAAAATATGGATATTCAATCGAACTAATATTGTCAGCCCGACGTATATAAAAATTTCGCCGATTATTCGGAGGATCATTCGATTTTGTAGTATATCCATACCACAATAAAATAATTGTATATGCATTTGATAAAAAATTACACTGGATTTTATTGTTGCAATATAATCATTCGATTTTGTTCTAACTCCCACGGTTTTCTAATTCCCTCAATTTAAGTGGCGTACGGTGATTTGTTTATCACGTGGTAAAATAGTATAAATAGAAACCGCCACGTTGTATTATAATTAGCCGAAAATGAACAAAAATTGAACAAAAATTATCAGGTCCCGAACATTTTGAATGCAAAACGAATTCAAAAATTACAATGCCGCATCAATTGGAATGAATTTTCCTCCATTTGCTTACGTAATAAAATTTAGTAGACAATTTGGAAATATTGAGTTGGATATAGAAACCTGTGAATTATTTTAACCCTATGTTCGAGAGAATACCAAGAAAACTTGTTCATTAAGTTGGTCAAGATAAATGTTTGCCAGTTTAAATACTAAATGCCACCGGAAAATAAAAAAGATTAACATTCAATGTTGATATACATGCCAGAAATTGATAAACAATTTTATGAAATACATATATTGGAATTAATCCATTTATTTAATTTTTTATTATCAATAAATATATTGACTAAAATAGACTGTATTTTGAACTAATAAATTTAATCTGTCTTGGTAATTTCAATTTTATAATGGAATATCTCAAAACCAATAAAATGGTAGTTACAATATGGGTGACGATTTGCTAAATTGCCCATCTTAGAAGCGTAAATACCATACAGTGCGAAATATTTCTTTGTTAATTATAGATTACCTTCCAACAAATTGTATATTTTTTCTGTTTGATTTTACAATAATTAATTGTTGTCTCAAAAACGGTTATTTGGAAAATTACCAAAATTTTTTTTCAGTCAAGCACTAATATGTACGGAAATGTGCATGAAAGGAGAATCATTAGAAGGAGTTCAGTCACAAACTCACGTACAGAGGAATTATATATATAAAGATTGGGGGTGGTGGTGGAACGATGAAATTTTAGGGTTATATGTTCTGATATGCGAGAAATCTAATAAAAAAATTAACAAATTTCGTCAAAAAACAAAAAATAAAATAACAATTCTTAGATCCCGATCGCAGTACCACCTACCAGGTCCAATTGTGAATCTAAACTATCCAAGGAACCACTCAAACACACACACAAAATTTCATTAAAATCAGTCCAGCCGTTTAGGAGGAGTTTAGTCACAAACAACCGTACAGACAATTTTTGGATGGTGGGGGTGGTGAAATTTTGGCGGTTATATGTTTTAATATGAGAAAAATCTGAAAAAAATAAAATAATTAAATTTAGACAAAAACAAAAAAATAAAATCCTAGAACGCAATCGCAGTGCTACCTACCGAGTCCAATTGTAAATCTAAACCATCCAGAAATCCACTCAAACACACACACAAAATTTCATTAAAATCGGTTCAGTCGTTTAGGAGGAGTACAATTATATCTATAAAGATTAGGAGGTGGTGGGGTGGTGAAATATTGGGATTATATATTCTCATATGTAAGAAAAACAAAAAAATATAAAAAATATTTCGTCAAAAAACAAAAAAAAATTCTAGATCCCAATTACAGTGCCATCTACTGGGTCCCATTGTAATTCTAAACCATCCAGCGACCCACTCAAACACACATCCAAAATTTCATTAAAATTGGTTTAGCCGTTTAGGAGGAGTTTAATTACATACACACGTACAGAAGAATTATATATATAAAGATAAAATAAATTATAATTAATTTTTTGGTGATGATGACCACTTTCCTGGTCACTGGTTACTGAATTTCTATTATTTTCTATTAAATATTTTTCCGAATCTTAATACGGAATTAATTAATTATTTCAAAGCGATGTCCAGCTTATCAGCTCTAAAGCCATTTAGTTGTGTTTTTAGTAAACACGGAATCACCGAAATATTATAAGTCGTTTTATTTCAAAGAGAACTCTCATTTTGGAGTTTTTCTCCATCAAGTTGTTTTGCTATAGCTATGAAATTTTCGATGAGGTTTTGCAACAGGAGCAATATGCAGTTTCGATCTGTTAAGATAAAAATTTTTAAATACAACTTAGAAATGTTTCTTTACTTAATAACAAATAATATAACAAAATTTTTAATAGAAGACCATAGTACATAAAATAATTGTTTCTTAAACAGAATTATAGTAATCAGTGTAACAGTAAAACTTGTATCAGTACTATTCTAGTAATTTTAAATTATTCATAAATTATTTTGACATCGTTAATTTTATTATTATCCATACAAATTATTGTTGTTAGTTCTTAACGTATACTATAATAAATTTCCGTGTAATGGCATCGCAGATGCAAATTAAGACTGATTGACAAATTTCAGAGATTTCCTTCATTTACTGCAACTAGTTTTCCAGTTACAATGCAGTATTCTTATTTTTCGGTTTTTTGTATAGTACAGCAGAAATCGGAGATATGGTTTAAGCTAAATGTATGTTTAATTCGTCAAAGTAGTACGGAATTTTAGTTAACGGAATAAGTTAACTAAAATGTATTCTGTGAATCACAACCATTTCAGCTTAATTTTTTTATTAATATGATTAAAGACGAAACCATTCATTAGAACAAGCATTCATTTGTGCTGCTAAAAAATTTAAAAATAACTACATCATTTTAAATATTTAATTCGTGTACTCGTTTTAAGCAGTGCATTAGCTAAGCTTTGTATTAATTTTGGAAAATTTAAGTGGACTATGTCTTTATTTATCATGAATAATAAATTGACAAAATTGCCAAAATAAATAAAGTTATTTCATGGAATACATTAATTTTTAAAACATTTTATTGAGTTCATTTATCAATCAATGAAAAGTTCTAGTTTATCAATGCAAATTAAAAATAAAACATAACATAATAACACAAGTACAAATAATAAAAAAATAATGTTTCTGAGGTTTTCCACATCAAAATTAAGTTCTGTAATATATCATCACAAAATTTGACATTTATTTGTCATAGAGCAAAATTTAGGTTTATATAGAGCCGATTTATATTTCATTTATAGTATTTTAGTACATAACTCCATAACTCTAAAAAAATATTTCTTTATTCTATACCGTTCACTACAATAAAATGTTTTTATTTTGTTTCGTTCCAGTTACAAAATCCTGCAAATTTAATACATTTCCCGGAGTTAACCAATATGCACGGTCTTAAAACAACAATATTAGGTTTACAAATGCACGTCGAAGGTAAACACTTCAAGGGAGGTCAAATGCTAGTTCGATGTCTAGCCAGTCTATCGCCGGTACTCTGGAAAGGTACACAGGGTACAGTTGTGCAGCGACGTCAGGATGTCGTCGATAATCGTGAGGCAATGCTTCTCGTGCGCAGTTCATCAACACGTAATAAACAATTATTAGGTTTATCTATAACTTCGCTAATTGTATCATTACATGTTTTCATGTGACATAATATTTATTAAAAATCAAAAAACAAATCATAGAACATTAATTTATTTATTTATTAATTTATTTCAATAAAATATTTGTTTTAATTTTGCGGATAAACATAACATAAATCAAAATCAGACATGAAAAATGCAAAACAATCAATTAATTTTTTATGTTCATTTTATTGGATTAAAATATAATTTTAGTGTACATAATAAATTTTTTATTAAAAATAAAAAATTTTTATTTATTTTTGGAAAACTTCCGCATATCAAAAATTTTCATTAGAAATTTTATATCAAACAAATTTATCTCATTTGTAATATAATACTATTTAGGTACATAATTATTTTTTAATTAATATTATTATGTTTTAATTTTCTTAACATTATAATATATAAAACAAAAAATATATATATTTTTATTTACAAAACAAATAAAAAACAAAATAATTATGATAATAACGTTAAAAGTAAAATTGGGGAAAATAATTATTATGAACATTATTTTTTATTAAAATAAAAATGTCAAAAGAATGTGATAACATTTTTTTTTTATTTCTTAAAATATTAAATAAATAAAAGAAAACAAACTAATTACGTCAAAATAATAAACTTAACGAAATAATTTGTTTGCAAAAAAATAATAATAGTAATAATACAAAAATGGTGATGTTAATAAAAATAATTTAATTTAAAATTGTGGTAAAGGGTCTGGTTATAATTTTGAAGTTATCAAGCGTTTTAGAACTACCTACTTTTAAAATATGTTGTAGTAAAAATTAAGGAAATTGATCATTACAGCAAATTATTAGTACAGAATAATGTTACGCAAGCCACGATTAAAACATATAACATTTTAATGAGTTTAAAAGTGAGAACTGAAATAAATATTTTTAGCATTTTTTAATAACAGATGTCGATATATTGTTAATTAATCAATGCAACTAATCGTACGCTTTTCTATAATAGAACGATCCAACAAGTAAGTAAATTCAAAGAATAAATAGCAAATGATTAAGGCTCAGTCTCTGTAGAAGTAGTGTCGTTCTAAGGAACTTGATATAAAGCTTTTCGTTTACAAATAAAATTGGTCCTTTTGGTGCTACACGTTCAAAATGAAAAAACGTTTCGGATGAATTTAGACATCGAGGTCAGAATGAATCGCATAACAGAATCTATATTTGAAATAAATAAATTTTAAAGACTAAAAATCTTTTCCATTCTTAATAATACACCATAAAATCAGGGTCTTGAATCTATACAATTCAAACATTTAGTTATCGCGTTCTCGTTAGGAATCAAATTATCTGAAAGTGAATTGTAAAGGTAATCAAATTCGTTTGTAACAAGAACACCAACAAATTAAATCACAAAAATACGATAAGAAAATATTTAATAAATTCTGAGTACCGCGTCACCTGGAAAATTCTATTAATTCTAAAAATCAGAATATATTCCTGCTTTCAGAAGTAAATACTGTTGAGGAAAATACATAACAACAGTTTATTTTTATCAAAAAAAAATGGTTTTTAAATATAAAACGTGAATTAAAAAATAAGAGAAACTTTAAAAATCAAGTGATGCAAATGTTATTAATTTTTAAATATACATTTCTGAAGAGTAAATTTTGCAGTAGAGTATATGCGATTCTACTTTTTTAAATTAAACCAAAAAGTTGCCAAACGTTATTATTCTTAGAAAAAATCGAGAAACACTCTTTCCCAAATCATATTTCCCAATTACAACTTAAAGTAATTTTTAAAATTCGTAAGAGCAATACACAACAAAAAGTAACATTCTAAAACGCTTAGTACTTCCTAAACCTCAATCAGAATAATTAAATTTAAATTAATGGAAAATATAAAACACAAAAAAAAAATTAGAAAAAAGGGAAAAATTTTATAAAAAGTTTTTGTTTATTTTTATGATTTTTCCGGTTAATTATTTTTGTAAATAAAACATTATTTAATAAGTATAAAATAAAAAACAATAAAATTAATTATTTTATAATAATTTGTTTTTAGGTTATAATAATTAACAAAATATAAATCAAAAAATACAATAATTTTTGTATATAGATACATAAACACATATACATATACATTATAGTGTGTGGATTTGAAATTCGGATAAACATAAAATTTTTGGTCAAGATACTTTAAATTACAAAATAGAAATGAATTTCTAGTCACTATCGAAATATTAGATGCAAGTAAACTCGTTTGTGATTCAGTGAGTGAATATTATTTATGCACCAAATTTCGGCAGATCAGTGTAATTTCTTCGGAATAAAAGGCATGAAATCCTCAATATGAAACGCGTCTATACGCTTTCAAATTGTGAAACCAACTTAAACGGAGAGTATATAAAATGTGTTTCTCTTTAATTAAGGGGACCAGTTGCACTATTCTGGTAAATCCATGGGAATAGGGAATTGGGAAAAGATTTTATATGTAATTTCTATTTAAAATGTTTTTTTTTCTGGCATATACTGAGGTAAAAAGCTAATGTTAATTTTTTTGAAAACAAAGTTATATTGGGAATAATTTTTAGGTCGGAAAAAACATTATAAATAGAAATTATATATAAAATAATTCCCCAGTTCACTATTCCCCGGGAATTACCAGAATAGTGCAACAAGCCGCTATTATTGAAACCTATGGATATTAATTTGCATTAAAATACTTTAAATTATTCGAATTATTCGCCAGCTACTTTAATCATTTTTTTAAATTTGCTTGCAAGTCTTCTGTTATTTATTTCCGACTGGCTAATTTAATGCGGATTTATTCCCCCAAATAGTAGAAAATTTATAAGCAAATTTGAAACAATGATTAAAGTAGCCGGCGAAAAATTCGAATAATATAAAGTATTTGAATGCAAATTATAATCCGCCGACGAAAATATCAACCGATTTAAAGAATAGCGGCCAAGAACCTTGAAAGTGATGATAACTTAGACACAGGTTTAAAATGATCATAGAAGTTCAGATTTATATTGGATATTGGGATGTTTTAGTAAATTCGCATTCTCTAAATTTTATTCTAGACAAATGTACAAGTGGCAAAATAAGTTTACGTGAAAGAATATCACAAATAATTTATCGTGGATAACTTTACTTAAATATGTAAACGGTTTTCGTTTGAATATTTTTAATAATTAATTGGGATTTTTGATATTTTAGTTTAAAGTTTGGTTTTTGAGTTAATTAAGTTCAAGTTCTAATAAACAATTTTATTAACTGCGATAGATACCTTATAAAAAAATTTAATAAAATTATCTCAATTTAGAATGTAAATTTGTGAACTTATTAAAATGCAAGCATTCAAAAATTTTACTCGATCTTCACAACTTATACTCTCCTTCTTTTTCTGTAGATTAATGCAAAAGCTATTAAAGTGTCTTTCAAAAGTCACGCCTAGATGCAGAGCCATCTATGATTTTGAAGAGCCGTAATATTAAAAAGAGAGCTTTCAGTAGAGGGGAAGCTTTTATTGAATTACTATAAGAAACCGTGGTAATTGGAAATTTTTGAACATGAATTTATGAATAAAAAATTAAACAAATCATCTAAATTTTAATTTTATATTTTTAATAAACTATTCAAAGAACACATATTTGAAAATCAGCCATCATAATGTAGTATTTATTTGGTAAATTTAAACTAAAGCGGAGCATAAATTTTGCAATTTTTTATAAAAATGAGCTTTCCGTTTAGTTTTGTAGGTTTATAAAGTAAGATAATAAGGGTGCTGCCGCGGATTCCTCTTACATCCAATTTAAAATTTAGTTTTATAAAAATGTAACTTATTTGGTAAATACTGGTCACATGCACCTCAGAATTTTTGAGATGAACGATGCACTTAATAGCAATCTAAACATGCCCCATTTATAACAAAAGTAAAGAGAAAACGTGAGCTGAAACGGAATTTTATGAATCACCATGTAGAAACAATAATATTTTTCATATAATAAAATTTTTACATAAAAATCTATTATTATTTTGTATACAAAAAATCAACGTTGTCATGGTTTTCTTAATTAAATATTATTACAAAATAGAACAAAACGTAAAAAACTTCAATTTTATTCGATTGCAAAACCGAGCTTTCTGTAATTTGAAAATTCGTTTACAGATGTCTCTGTAATAAATTTACTTGAAATTACAGAAAAGCGTAAAATAATTAAATAACTATTTGCGAAAATAAACCATTATTATTGTAAGTTAAGCGCGAAATCTTTAATATAATAATTTAACATAATTATTAAAACTTAAAACAATTATAATTTTTATTTATAAAACGGTTGGCATAAATAAAGCTTTTCATCGCAAAATATTTATCATCGTAGTTGCTGCGCGGTGAAAAACAATAATAGAAAAATGTCACATTTTTTCCAAATTTTTTCTTTTCTTATTTCAATTCGCTCGTTTTCGGTTATTTTCAGTTCCAGGAGATTTCAATAAACTATTGAACCAGGCAGTATATATAATAAATTGTTAAATTTTAGTTAACAAACATTTAGGATTTAATATTTAGCTTTAATTTATACTTAGCGACATCTTTTGATTGGTTTTTTATTGCGAAAAGCTCTATAATATAAAGTTTTTATTTTATGAAGCTCCAGTTTGTTTATACTACAGGATGAAACAATGTAGGCTGCAAATTTGTTGCGATGAAAAATCAAATTTTTAACAAACAACGAAAAAAGAGTGTTCGAAGTTTGTTCATAAACAATGTTGTAATAGAATCCAGCGCACAATAAACCCCATATTACGTTTGTTTTGGCGAAAGAAATGCTGAAATTTTTGATGGAACACTCTATATTAATTTCTTACATACACATATAAACAAATTCTTATTTCTTCAATAAAAAAAAAATTTTGTGGTAGACTAATTTAAATATTTTTGCGTTAATACGACATAATATGACTTAATTTTAAAATATGCTTTTCCTGAATATTGAACTAACCATTCAAATTAAAAATTGAAACGAAACATTAATGTTTTTATATACAAAAAAGCTTCTAAAAAAATATTAAAATACACTGATTGGTATGAAAAAGAACAAAAAGCTTCCCCTCTATGGAAAGCTCATGGAAAACATGGCGGGATGTTACGGCTCTTATATTAAGGAGGCTCTGCTAAATAGATGTCAATAATAAATACTTTCTAATCGCAACCTTTTTTTCTGTTGTCTTTGATATTTGTGAAGTAGACAGATGCATACAATGGGCCTATTTCTTAATTCAACCTGAGCAAGCAGTGCTCTGTCAAAAATACTCTGTGTTTTTTAATTCAACCTAAGTAATTTTACTCTGCACACTGCGTTTTTATTTGTGAACTGTGCTAACACCGAGCTTAATCGGTTCATCAAATTTTACTCTGAAATTAATGTCAGTGTACGAAGAGTGTGCAAAGTAAAAAACAATTTTTTACTCTATGCGCGGTGTACACTACCCGGGGTAAGCCTGCTTGCTCGGGTTGAATTAAAAAATAGACCCAATATTAACGATGGATACTTACACGCTAGAAGAACGCATTAAAGTTAGTCAAACGATGAAAATCACCGATTTTTAATAAATACGTATAAAAATTGTTGGTGTAAATAATCGTCCAAATGAGTCAACAATTCAAAGATTAGTGAAACAATTTAAAGAGACACGTTCTCAAGGGTCGAGAAGAGTCTGACAGACCAAAAAGTTGACGTTCTAGTGAAAACATTGCTTCTGTGGCCAAAAGGGTTGCGGAGAAACCTTCAACATCGATATCACGACGTTCTCAGGAATTAGGCATTCATCTATCGACTGTTTGGCGAACTTTACATAATGATTTGCATTTCATCCGTATACAAAATTCAACTAACATAAAAATTAAACAAACAGATCATTGTCAACGCAGAACTTTCGTCGTTTGGCTGTTAGAACACGGTGCTGATTTTTCATATAAAACCATCTCTAGTGATGTAGCTAATTTCACTTTGGATGGTTTCGCCAACAAAAAATTGTAGTGTATGGGAAGAAAAAAATCGTCGAATAATTTCAGAAAAATCATTACATACACAAAAAAGTACTGTTTGGTGTGGTTTTTGGGCAGGCGGAACTAAACGAGCTATTACTGTCAATGGGAAGCGCTATACACAAATAATTAAAAAATTTTGGTGGATTTAACTTGAACAAATAGATACAAGGTATTGTTATTTTCAACAGGATGGAGCTATGAATCAAACATCACATAAAAACATCCAGCTATTGCAGACTAAGTTTCCTGGTTGATTAATTTTACGTATAATGGTGACATAAACTGGCGACCTAGATCATGCGATTTAATGCCATGAGATTACTTTCTTTGGGGTAAAGCTTTATTGAATAAACCTACAACAACGGGTTCTAACTACTAAAATCTGGGTTCTAACCACTGTCATCTGCATCGTCGTAAACAAAATCCTCTGTATTTAAGCAGAAATGGAAATTAACGCGACATTTATGATTTTTATGACGATATCGTCGATAACGTCAACAGCAGCTCGTCGAAAACATTTACTTGTAATTTAAGCCAGTAGTGATGAAATAAATTTTGAACTTCTATTTCCAGACATTTTATTTAATTCAAATTATTGTTTCTACCACACCCAGCAATGAGTACTTTGTGTACTATGTCACCGGGTTTTTCTACTAAATTACTAACTAAACTAAATTACTGCTTGTTTGTACTAGTTATTGATAGTTGTCGCATAAAACGACCTGCGTTTAATTTTTAATCTTAAATGGCGAACGAAATGACTAATTATCTACCATCGTTAATAAGTTCTTTAAGAATTGATAAACCTTAAAACAAATTTGGTAATAAGGAAACGACAAACTCTCTAATGGCCGGTTGCACAGAAAAATGACTAACGACCGGTTAGTTGTGCGCCAGATAAATTTTTTATATGAAATCTGGTTTTGCAGTCAGAAAAAAATCAACGCAAACTTGGGTAAATATATTTTATTCCATGGAAATATTTAACGATTAGTTAAAAAGTTATTCAATAAAAATTGGCCATTCAAATATTTATACGCAAGCTAAATATTTCCATGGAATAAAATATATTTAACCAAGTTTGCGTTGATTTTTTTTTCTGACTGCAAAACCAGATTTCATATAAAAAGTTTATCTGGCGCACAATTAACCGGCCATTAGTCATTTTTCTGTGCAACCGGCCATTAGAGTATTTAAATGAAAAATTTAGAATAAACAAATTTTTTCTTTTCAAAATCGCGTAACATGTTTTTTATTTGTTTCAGAACCATAATTAAGGATATATACAGTGCCATCTTTTCCTGACATCTATTGACATTTTGGCCAAACAAAAAAAAAATTAATGATAAAATGAAAAACTTATTTGAAATTGAACAATTCATATTTTGAAATATTTAGTTCACTGATCTGACAAATTTTACTTTCAATTATTTAATTTAACAAGCCAGTTCAAATATCAAAACATTCACGGAAAAATAAATTCTATCATGTTGATTCTATGACAGCTAAATATGTTAAGGGTCGCCCGATTGTTAAAAGTAAATAAAATTTGTGTGTGCGATGATATGAACTCAATTTTTATTTGATAAAAATTTTACGACACTAAGTATGGAATATCATGTTGTTCAAATGTTTGCCATGGCTTTGAATGGTGGCACGTATTCGAGAGATCCAATTTTCGAAGACTTTGTTGCAAAACTTTGACTTAATTTGCTGGATCGCCTTCGTTATGTTGACTTTGAGGCCATCAATTTTTTGCCATTAATTTGCGTAGACCTGCGATTTAAATTGTACGATCTCGGTGGCCAGTTTTAATTTTGAGCGTCCTTTTTGAAAGGTCTTTTATTTCTTCATTTACGGTGAGCTAAGTAAATCTGAACGAGATACATTAAGAATGAGACTTTGATGATAGGAATAGATGCTAGATTAAATCGGACATATAGACCCTCTGGAAATTATATGAATGCATTTTCATCACAGATTGAAGGCACGATGTCGATGCTAGTCTAGTGAACTTGTACTTATTTTAACGACACTGCTAAAGAAGATTGTTGTAAAATCACGTTCTTTTATACCCAAAGAAATTCAAATTTTGTGCCCGGAACAATTAATAAACTATCACTGGATAAACTAAACTATCGCTGGTTCAACTCTCTCTGACGAATGCAAAATAGAAAATGGCGCCTTAACTTTCATCTGGACTACGAAAATACATGCAGCGTTTGTGCGTCTAGCCAAGGTCTCTGCTTTAACATCGAACTGACATTGTCCCGTTGTCCGCGACAATTCCAGATTTAGTTCCCTGTCTGGTGGTGTTTCTTTGTCATTTAATAAATTTCTTCTTTGCATGTTCTTTACTTGCTCATTAGACATGAGAATGTTTTGTTAGCACGCAAAGACACGTACACTAACCTATTTTACCATTAATTTAAAAGTTACATCGAGGTCAAATGAGAACTTGTCAGCAAGGCTGACTTTACAGAACTTAAGATATTATCAAAGAATTCGAATATGCTTCATACTCTTTAATCTCAGTTTGCGTATTTTTAACAAGATCTTCAGTGTATTTAAGAATGACAAGGTTTCTAAAACATCGTAATTGGAAATCGCATGTCATTTTTGACAGACACATGGCAAAAGAAAAAAATCTCTAAACTCTTTTTTCCTTTCCTTATTTTTACAAAGATGTCTCTAGTTAATTACAGATTTTAAATTAATTTTAAATGTTTAAGTTAAAAAGATGCTTATACAAATTAAAAATAATTTTGTTACTTAGAAGTTTTTTAATAGAACACGACTTACTTTATAATGAGGAATAGAATAAAATTGAAAAACATCTTAGATGGCCCACTTAGGTTAGTAGTAGTCGGTTCTAACGCTGAAGTTAAGTGATTTAGAATCCAAATTTATTGGACCCCTAGGTCAACTAAACGTGAAAGCTAGATAGAAACTTTATCAGATTAGCTGAAGTAAAATAAATGTTAGGAACTCAGCATTTTAGTCACTTGGTTTTGTTTTATTTTACTCCGGTCTAATAAAACAATTAAAACATTTGATCTTGCCTTTTGAATTTAAATATCCAGAGTTGGTACTTCTAGCGGTATCTGTAATGTTTTAGCCATATGTGCGGCATATTAATGAACTAATATTAAATTTTACTATTAAAGGAAATTAACTATTTTCTTTAAATTAACACAAAATGTATAATGTGCGCTAACAATGCAAAACAAAACTAGGTGATTTACACCAACTCTAATTTTGATAATTATACAATTGCAAACCATAATAAATTGGAAAGTTATTCTCGTATTTTCTCCTACCCACCTCGCAAACATATACAAGAATTTGTTATTAAAATTTATTTTTATTTATCTACATAGTCTTTTTGTAAGTCTATTCACTTCTCCTAGCAATGCTCCAATCTCTTAAGCCCGTTCAAATAGTACACGGTGTCTTTTTCTGTAAAATAGTTGTTTACGAAGATAATATCATCTTCACTTGATAAAAATGTTTCTCCTCCGGGCGCAACAAACTTAAGGAAAAAAAGCTGCTTGGGACTCTATTAAATAAGGAGTGGGCAAGCAGTTTAAATCATTATTCGTATTTTCGCAATGGTAACCGCTGAAGTGTGGCAAAACACATTCTATTGGTTAAGCAAGATTGTTTTTATGCAAATGAGACCATTTTTTCGTAATTCCAGCCTGCAGCTTATCAAGTAATGATGTTTAGTATGCTTCTGTAATGGTTTCCCATTTTGGTGAAAATTGACTAACATAACCACATGACTGTCACAGAAAAAACAGTAACCACCACTTTCGCGTCTGCAGGAACAACTTTTTTGGAATCGATCCCTGTTTAGCAGTCCACTGCACCAAAAGAGCTTTCGGAATATTTATTCGAACTCAGAATTTTCCCTCTTGCCTACAACTTTAATCAAAATGTACAAACACATATTCTGGACATATTTTCTGTTTCATCACTCTTTCATCTTTTTAATCCGGCGCTAGTCTAAGACCATCTCAATTAATGGTTGCAGTTTTTCGACGTCCGGAACATCATCACCCAAGCTGATATTACCATGTTAAAACGTAGGTGCCAAAAATTGCACGATCGTAAATAAAGGTGCAGAGTCACCGTACACAGCGAGCAAGTCGTCTTTGATTTGCATAGGCGTTTTGCCTTTCAAACATAAATATTAAATACAGCTCGATACTTATATTTTTCCATTTTCACAAAAAATATAACATCGACTCACAATGATCGTTTGATTATTAAACAACAACTGCGCGTCCAAAATGGCTTATATTTCAGCGACTACCATTCAGACAACCTTGATACTAGATCAACCTCTGAAATACGTTTTACTCTCACGAAATGAGGTTTATGGAAATCTATTAGTAAAATTCAGAATAAAGTAATAAATTCTCATTAAACCAAATTTCGTCAAGCCAAATATTAATTTACGATTTTACTTAAAGTAGCAAAACATATTTTATAATATGCAAATTAAAGATCGATGATAATAAATAAAAGACATTAGCAATGAAAATAAAACAAAAGTTTGAGTAAAATGTCGAAACATTTTACAATTGCGAATAGATATTATGGTCAAAGAGAAAATAGGTCTGCGGACAAGTAAACGTGATAATTTTTAAATTATAATTTTTTATTGTCTTTTATTATTTTCTAATTTGTGCATTGCAAATTTTTTTATTTATACATTTAGAGATATTTCTATATGCTGTTTTTCCAAAACGACTCGGCCCTATTAGGAAAAAACAGAGTTAGCCAGTTCTCTCAAGCCTTTTTGAGGACATTGTTTGATGCATAATAATCTCCCAATCAAGGTCCGGGAGCTCCTGGACACAGCACGCCTCCCTATTGGCTAATGCTGGCCACAACTTGTCGAGTGCTGCCTTTACTCGATCCAATTGCTGGTTGCAGAGATTCAATTAGACGAGTCCCTTCTATTCCCACCAAACACAAAGCAAAACCTTCCTGACCGTCAATCCCGGTTTGGCCAGCGGTTCTTCGACCATGTCAGTTTCCGCTCCACATTGCCGTTTATAAACAATTTCTCGTCGCGAGTCACCATCCGCTTCACAAATGGCTGACTTCGTTCCGTTAAGCCAAGGATTCCCGAATGGAAAAACAGTCTATCAATTTTTTTTTCGTCAACTCATGCGGAACCAAAACATCGAGGTTATTTTTGAAGCCAACCTTATGCAAATCGTTTAAAACTGTTTTGTGGTAACTCTTCCGCTCCTAGAAGACGCTGCGACAGCTCGCATGCCGGTCATAACTGAAGTATGAAATTAATAATTAAATTTAACTTTATAATTATAACCTCTGAGTTTTGCGTTACCTACACTTAAATAAATCATAAAAATACAAAGAATTCGCTAAAAAAAATCAAATCAAGAAATAATTATGTAAATATTTTTGTTCGAATTACAAATCCACTAACTGGTTGGAGCAAAATATGAATCCAGTTTACCTTAAGACATCTGATGATTACAAAACGTCTTGTATATGTGTAAAGTACATTATATTTAAATTACATTAATGGGTTAACAGAAAATTCACAACTAGAAGTACGAGAAAAGATAATTAAAATCCAAAAATGAGCCTCTGCGTCAGATAGATCGCACTGTTTCTTAATATTTCGGAAAAACAAATTAAAATTTGTATATCGTGCCGATACTGTGGTTGAGCATATCCAGAAGAAGCCATTTCAACAGGCTACATAACTCTGTTGTTGCCCTCAAACGTTATAACATTGGTTCCATCGTAACCCCCGTATATCATTAAATAAATATTAAAAAATAATTTATTAGTCACAAAACAAAATAACAACAAAAAAATGTGTAAATATTAACTGTAATAAAATGCCTTATGTTTGAAAGTATAATTAATAAATTAAATATAAAAAAAAATCGATGAAAAATACCAAAAAAAAAATTAAAATAAATATTATAGTTATTATTTAAAAAAAAAATGGAAATATATTATATTAATTAAATTATAATACATGAATAAATAATTAAATAAATAAAAATAGATTATAAATAAATATATTAATACTATTATTATATACACTTAATATAATTTAATTTAAAGTAAATAAATATGTAATTATAAATAAAAAAAAATATAAAATAATAATAAATAAAACAAATTTGTAAAAATTATTGAAAAGAAAAAATATTTTTTTGTTTTATTTTTACTTTTAATTTTATGTGCAATTAAATTATGGAAGTAAAGTGGAATTGATTTACGAGTTCAATGTATTTATGTGAATACATTACATAAGGTAAACTGTGATGAAAATATATTTTGTACTCGTAACCGCGGGCAATTTAATTTTTTTGTGACTTTATCCATTTCATTGGGCTTGGTGTATAAATTTTTTAACTGATATTTAAACGCCAAATTTTGGAATTATTTCATGCTACAAAAATTATTGTTTGCTGATAATATGATTAAAATGTGTTCTGGGATATACTGTGAAGAAACTAGCATGTGGTTCCTCATCTGATACCAATTTTATTTTTAGATTTATGAAGCCAATTTTGTTCGTCTATAGATTCCGCGATATTTGGATATGGCAAAATGCGATAACATATCTAAAATGTGATTAAAATGCGAACAATTTTGTAGTTCGAGGAATAACTGTGAAAAATCTAGCCTGTGATTCCTCTTCTGATATAGATTTGATTTTATTTGATGAGTTTTACAATTACTGGGCCAAACTCATCTTCCTATCCAGGTTTCGTGATTTCATAACATGGAGAAAGCCATAATACACCCATAATATGATGTGAAGTTCAGGGATTTACTATGAAATAGTGTGTGATCCCTTTCCTGATATTGATTTTTTTAGCAATTTATTTTTATATTTACCGTAACAGTAGAGAGATACGAGGATGAACGTATCTATTTTCCGTGGTATCTGGATATAATAAAATGCGATAATATACCGATATAATAATAAAAATGAAAACAATTTTTAATTTCGGGGAATTACTATAAAAAATTTAGCCTGCAATCCCACGTCTATTGAGCAGTTTCATCTTCTTATATAGGTTTCGTGATTCCCAGATATGACAAAATGCGATAATATACCGATAATACGATTAACAATTTGGAAGTTGAGAGATTAACTATGAAAAATCTAAACTGCGATTCCGCCTCTAATTTTGATTTTATTTTTAGTTATTGAGGTTTATATTTACTGGTCCAATTTCAACTTCCTACGTAGGTTCAGTGATATCGGATATGACACAATGCGAAATTACACCAATAAAATTAAGAAAATTTAAACAGTTTGATTGAAGTTCGAAATTTTAATAACTATAAAAACAAAATCAATTTCAGATGAAGGATCACAAGCTAGTTCTTTTATAGTAAATCCATGAACTTCCAAATTGCTCTCTTCATTTTATTGGTGTTTTATCGCATTTTGTTATTAAATAATAATTGTTATTAACAAATTTGTATTATATTTTTTTTATTACCTTGATAGATAATACTTTCGCCTAAATGTATTTTTATTCAAGAAATATTAACCAATCGCGCTTCCAATCTAACTAATAATTTCTTTGACAACATGACATTTGAAATCACCATTACAAAATTCCAACTAATTTCAGTGTTTTTAAAAGTTTCAAAATATTTCCAGATTCGATTGGATTATAATCCCATCCGTAATGAATTAATTCTTTTATAACTATTTTGTAACATATTTTGGAAACTTTGCTCAATATCGAAAAATTAACTTTTTCTGAACTTACTGCACTAACACTTTATCAATGAAACCACTAATGTTATTTATTCTGTAATCTTTAATCTCTTCTAAACAGCTCTCTATTTCTTCAACAACGCGACTTTCGAAGGTACCATTCTCAATTTTTTCAACTTAACCAAGGCTATCTCGCTTGCTATTTTTTGACGAAATTCCAACTAATTTCGTCCAAGAAATTTGAAAAAATTTTCAAAAATCGTTGTCATTTTTAACATTTTGTGACTTATGGAATTTTGTAAAATATCGAAACATAAACGATTTTTAAACCCTTCAGTTAAATACCTTTAGCTTTAACTGAAAATTAAATGTTTATTAATACCATACCAAAGTAAGATTTCAAAACACCGAAATTATAACTACATTCTAACTAATTTGGTCTAAAAATTTTTTAAATTAAGCAAGCCTGACCCCTTGCAATTTTTCAGCTGAAAAATATTACAATATTTTGAAACCTAGTACTTGAAGTTTTTACTAAATTTCGACATTTAAACGATTTTTCAACGTAACTAGGCATTGAAGTTTGGCCTAACAAACCCATGCATTTGTGTTTAATCAAAAATTAAATTTTTTTATAATACCAAACATCCTAGTAACCACAATCAAATTCTAACCAATTTGGTGCACACAAGTATTTCAAAATTTATCAAAATCATTATGTTTAAATATTAAAAATCGTCTACTGTAAAATCCATTCTTTGGTTTATAGGACACTTAAGCATTCACCGGGCGAACTTTTGTCATGTTTTTGGGCGATTATGCTCAATATCGAAAGAAAAACGATTTTTTAATGTGATTTTTTGTTCAGGAAAACCCAAGTTATCAAAATCCCAGTTTTTAAAATTCCAGTTTTCTTTTCTATTAGTTCTAGTTGCACAAAATAATTAATTAAGTTTTGTAATTTCAAGATTTGGTATCTACAAAATTTTGTAATTGTTACATTTTTTAGTTGCAATATTAATAAAAAAAGCAATATTTTGTTAATGAAACATTTTTAAATGCAATAATTGTAAAGGCTGACGGCTTTGATAACTCTCACGGGCACTTGGCCCTCCAAATTCAATCCTTATTAGCCAATTTTTAGATCTTTATCGTAAACTCATTTTTGAGTTTTGTCAAAAAATAATTTAGGTGTCCCATTTTCCCACATGCCAACCTTTAAAAATTCAAACTTCAATTATAAGATTTCAATTATACAAAACCGGGATTCTGAAAACCAGGATTTTGAAAAGCGGGATTTTGTTACACAGCCCAAATTAACATCTTCCTCATAATTTTTCTTCACAACGTGACTTTCAGTGTCACCATAATAGATTTCCACTAAATTCGTCGATAAAATATTTCAAATTTAACAAGGCCCCCAACCTTTGCTATTTTTGAGTGACTCATTTCTTGCAGTTTTAGGTCATTATCAAAAGTTAATAAATTTCTTAACTTAACTGATCTGAAATTTTATTTAAAGTACCCACATGTTGTTTCAATTGGAAATTTAATTTTTATTTAAATTTCAGTTCTTAATTTCTTACAACGTGACATTTTGAAGCCACCTTAATCAAATTATAAATAATTTCATCTATAAAATTTTTTATTTTTTCCTAACCCCTTGCCTTTTTTAATGTGATAAAAATCGTAAATATATGGTGCGACATCTTTAAGATCGTGTTTGAAATAGCGGTTATTTCGCCACTCATAGCTCTAATGCCAACTGTCAAATGCCAGAAATTTAGTATTATATTCACGGGTAACGAAAAGAGTCGAAATATTCTGGATCAGCAGTGGAAAACATAGAAAACTTATTTTTAAATTTAAAGTGAAGACCAGCTGGTAATAGTGGTTCGAAGAACTTGAAGTTTGACCAACTATTCCATTTAAGAAAAACACTAAAAACTTATAACTCGAAGGCGTATTAATATTTTATAAGTTTTATTTATTTTATTTAATATATTTAATTTTTATAATAATTAGGATTTTTATTATATAAGTTATTATAATTTTATATCGAAGAATTTATTTTATTGTTACAACCAAAGATCTTTATTATACAACGTTTTTTACAATAATAATTAATTTCTAATAAATTCAAAACAACAAGCTTATCGCTTGTACATATATAGTTTAAATACATAGATTTTGGTATGTACATACATTTATAATACTATATACATTGACTAATTGTGCATTCTTGTTAATGTATATACTATACATACAATTCTATTTATATAAAATTTCGTTATGCCTAATATTTATTACAATTTAGATACATGATAATATATATAGCAAATTATTTGTATGAGTACTATATACATACAATGTTTATGTAATATTATAAGTGAAATAAAATATAATTCAATATATTATGTATAAATAATGTTCAAAGTATATATTAGCAATTGTAAATTATAAATATTTATGTACATAATATTATGGGATGTGAGCCATACTTAAATTGTAACTTATTATTTTGAATGCCTTAACATACCCGCACCCTTGAAATAACTAATTCAACATTATACTATACCAAATACATATAATAATTTGTTAATTTTATAGAATTCAAAATACATAACAATATATTTATTACACCTAGCTTTCAAAAGATGATTTTAAATTTTAATACATAATTCAAAAAACTAATATTAATTAAATTGTTTAAGATTTAGTTACATTTTTCTTAAACCAAAATGTATTTTCATCATTATTTTCAAGGAATATATTTTATTGTAAAGTTTCATTTGTTGTTTCAAGTGGTAGAATACTGATTTTTGTGATGGATCTTTTAAATGTAGATTTAGCAGTTCTTATTGTTACAACACGAACCCGATTATCAAGCCCTGGATGCAGGTCAACTATTCTGCCCAAAACCCAATTTATAGGTGGTACATTGTCTTCATGGATAAGAACCAAAGATCCAATTTTGTAGTGTTCATTTGAAGCTTTTTGCCATTTATAACGTTTTTGAAGTTCATTCAGATATTCAAGGTGCCAACGTTTCCAGAAATCTTGAAACATTACTTGTATCTTTTGATACCTTGACAACCTATTAATATTTAAATCTAGCATTGATGGTTCAGGAAGTGCTAGTAAAGGACTAGTAAAGTGCAGTAAAATCTGATGGATCATTGGAAACTGCAGTCAGTGGCCTTGAATTTAAGCAGGCTTCGATTTGGCAAATCAACGTATAATATTCTTCCAATGTCATTGAGCGTGACCCAACAACACGTTTCAAGTGCCATTTGGCCCCTTTTATACCGGACTCCCATAACCCACCAAAGTGAGGAGATCGAGGAGGTATTGTGAGCCATTCGATGTTATTACTCGCACAAAATCTTTGCGCTTCATTTTGGCACGACTCGGATAAGAACAAATTCCTTAACTCTTTTAATTCGGTACGACACCCAATAAAATTTGTTGCATTGTCCGAGTAAATTTTTGTGCAATATCCACGCCTGGATATAAATCTACGAAGGCATGCCAAGAATGATTGTGTGGTTAAGTCCATTACAATTTCAAGATGAATGGCTTTCACTGTAAAACAAATGAATAAGCAAATATATATTTTATTTTTAGATTTTGACCTTAGGTTAGGTTTAGCGAAGAAAGGACCACAGAAGTCTATACCAACGACTGAAAATGGCCTCGATTGAGTCACACGATCAGAAGGAAGATCGCCCATTTTTTCATGTGATATCTTTGGTTTATTCTTGAAACAGTGAATACATTTATTTACTACCTGTCTACACAAATTTCGACCTCCTATAATCCAATAGTTAGACCTCAGATTGTACAATAAGGTTTGAGGGCCACAATGTAGAAGTCGTAAGTGTTCAGATTGAACCAATAGTTTGGTAAATAAATGATTGCTTGGTAAAACCAGCGGATGTTTATTAGAATAATCTAGATTTGAATTTCGAAGACGTCCGCCAACACGAAGAAGTCCTAGCTCATCAAGAAATGGGTTTAATAATTTTAAATTGGTGGAGATTTGAAGACTTGTACACTTTTCAATATTTAGAATATCATTGCCATATTCAACCTGCTGCACTATTTTCACAAGTCTCATTACTGAAATATTCAATTCACTATTAGTTAGCTCACCTGTCATTTTTTCTTTTTTCTTATATTTAAGATTATTTATGAATCGAATTATGAATCCTGTAACACGAATAAGTTTAGTAAACGTGGAATATCGCTCAAATAAGTTCCAATGCGATTTCGTGTTACAAACTAAAATTGAAACATTTTTACGAAGGTCTAAATTCAACAAATCTGAGCTAATTTTTTGGTTAGGATTTTTTGGCCAATGACATTGATCTTCAAGTAAAAACGAAGGACCTGACCACCATAATCTTTGTTTCAGAAATTCATTTGGCATTATGCCACGAGAAACGAAGTCAGCAGGATTTTGTGACGTTGGAACGTAGCACCAACTGTGTAGTGTAGAAAGTTCTTGAATTTGTGTAACTCGGTTTGCCACAAATGAACTGAATTTAGCTGGTTCAGATTTAATTTGAACTAGAGTGTCATCAGAATCTGACCAACGATAAATGTGGTTACAATGAGTATTCAAACTTTCAATCACCTTGGTCAATGTCTGTAGAGTAGGCCCCTTAAATAAACAATCATTAAGAGACAATATCGATGAATATGTCGAGGAATCATTAAACACAACTCGCAATTGGGCTGTGGTACTACTATATTTAATCACAAAGTGATGCCGAAGATAGTATGATTTACCATCTGAGCTATTACTGATATTTGGATCATGAATTAGCGTCATATGGCCTGAAAATAAATACTTCTTCATGAAGTCTTTATATGGAGAATAAATTTCAGGTTTATGGGTTAATTTCCTTTCTATGGAATAAAATTGTTTAAGCGATGAAAAATTTGACAAACCGAGGTGTTTTATATTTTCATTTACAGGCAGCGAAATTGAGTATCGACCGGATGGTAATCGTTCTTGATGCTTGGCGTAATGTTCTTCGCAATATTTTTCTTCCAACGAATAATGGTTTTTAACCGAAATTGTTTCTAATTCCCAGAAACGTTTTATATCACTTAGTAGGCTTTCATTAGTGCATAACACTGTAGATGGACATTCGTTACTAATACGATTAGATGTCACACGGCCACTTATAACGTATCCAAACACGGTGGGATAGAAAGGTGGAAGATTCTTCAGCACTGTAATGGAATTACCATTAAATAATTCATTGTAAATTTCTGCACCAAGCAAAATATCGATTTTATTGGGTACATGAAAATAAGGATCTGCCAGTTCAATATTCGCAGGTTTAAGACGCAGATTGAAGTCAACTGGACTTGCTGGTAATTGATTTGTGATTTTTGGGATTACAAAGAAATCTAAATCTACAGTAAAATTTGATACCCTCGATGATATAGTCAGAGAAACTTTTGTGTTGATTCTTGTTTCAGTGCCACCGATGCCAGATATAATTTTGTTAGTCATTTGCTTCCTGAGTTTTAATAACTTTACGAGACTTTCAGTAACGAAGTTGAGATGTGAACCGCTGTCCAACAATGTCCTACACAACACATTATTGGTGGACCCAGCTGTTACATTGATTAAAGCCGTTCCAATTAAAATTTGTTCTACATTTTTCAGTGGCTTATGTATTAGTTTGCATGAGATACCTGTTGTTTGAACAACATTTGACTCAGAAGATTTATTTTGATTTAGTGAGCCACTTTGAACAAGTTCATTAGTAGGAAATGATTTTCTTGGATTACCTTTATAACGTTGAACATTTGATGTTACACCAAAATGAAGCAATTTATTATGTTTAAGTGAACATATACTACAGGGAGGTTTATCACAATCATTAACATTATGCTTGCAAACTAAGCAATTTGTACACAATTGATTATTCCTAATAAATTGGTAGCGCATTTGTGGTGTGATTTTAACATCTGAAAATTCGGAACAATTAGATATTATGTGTGTTCCACTACAATAAGAACACTTGAAACTGTTTGATACTAAAGAAGTCGATTTTGCTTTAGAATAATTGAACCTTTTGGTATCAACTGATTGTTTTGTATTCGTGCTCTTTATAGCTTCCAAAATTCGAACACGATTTCTTAGAATAGTAACAAATTTGTCAAATGTCAATAACTTATTACTCTCAGAATTTTTGATGACATGTACTTTTGAAGAATTATCCAGTTTTTCAGTTAAATGATGGATCAGAATTAAATCCCATGCTTCCACTTGAATGAGTAGAGACTTTAATGCATTATAATTTTTGATCGAATTATCAATAAAAACTTGCAGAGACGTTGAAGAATTTTCGTTTGGGCTTTTGATATCATACAATGCCTTCATATGAGCCTTTTGAATCAAAATTGCGTTATCATACCGGTTGCATAAAATTTTCCAAGCAGCTTCATAATTGTCTGAAGTCACAGGAAGATTTTCAATAAGGTTATATGCCTTGCCCGAACGTATACAAGAAGTTAAATAAACAAATTTAACTGTTGAATCAATATTAGTTTTAGTGTGAATGATATCGCGAAAGACATCCCTGAAGGCCAACCAATCGCTTTCCGATCCATTAAATGTTGGAAGCTTAAGTTCTGGTAGCTTTATTGACATAGACGGGACGCTTTGGTCCAGCATAGTGCTGTTGTTCGAAGATTCAAAATTAATCGCTTCCTTGGATTGACTTTCAATTTTTTTTATTTCATGAAGTTTATTCATTAGCATACTTTCCACATATTCGTAGTCCTCTTCGAATGTCACCCGTTCAGACGAAGCACTTTCATCCTGAATTTCTATTTTTAGTTGAACTAGGTGATATTTATCATACATTAATTGTAGGCGGCGAATATTAGATTCAATCGACCCTAAAGAGGTAAGCGTTGGTAATTTATTGCGAAACTGAGTAAGCTGGCCTTTGAATGCACGACGTTGGCGCTTCAGTATTTCTAATTCTCTTTTCGAAGATGCTTCACTACCTAATTGGGTTTCGGTATCAGACATTTTGTAGTTCTAATGGCTTAATCGCTCACGAAAAATTGAAAATACAGTGGAAAATTGAAAATACAGTATGTTACCAACGAAACAACCGTCAACTATTTTAAATTTAACGAATGACGAGAATTCAATTTAGTGGAAGATTTAAATAGTTTCAGAATGAAACAAAATAACATTTACTCTAAATTAACGCAACAATTGTGAAAAACTTAAATTTAAATAAAAATTTAATATTAATAATTTGAACAAGTACCTTTAGCTATATTGCTGACAACTGCAAATGTGTTTGCTGGGCTGACTGTATCCAAATTTAATAATCAAAAATCCAACTAATGTTGTAATCCCGTAATTATTGTTGATGTTGAAATTGGCCACATGTGATTTTGCACCAAACCGTACAGCCTTCACTTTAAACGGTACACCAAATAATATACCGCTGAATGGATACCAAACCGTATATCAAATAAACCACGTTCTCAGCAATATATTATTGATCCGATTCACGAAGTAGAACGTAGCCACAAATGGAAATTCGACGAATGTAATGTTGACCAAAATAAATGGTAACCGTTGCTTTGCGGTGTTATACTGCTTGAGGTTGAACTGCTATAGCATGTGATGTATGACCTCGATGAGTTGATTTGACCTTGGTGGTTAATAGATTTGACAATCACCACGTTTTATCGGAAAAATCGTAAAGTTGATTTTTATTTTATATGGTTTGTAGTAGGAAATATATATCGAAGAATCAAAATTATATGCTGCTATATTAACTGCTTTGCGAAGATGGTTAGATAATTTTACCATAAAGATTGAAGATTCCTGTGCAATCTCGACTGATTTGTAGTTGTTGCGTCAGCGTACAATTGCACAAAACTTGTTGATATACTGGTACACTGCTCACATTCGATGAATAATCACTGACGTTTGTATGGCACTTCACGGAACTAATTAACAGTAAATGCACCAACAAAACTACTAGTAATACCGTTAAAACATACGATGAGTGTTGTACTAGTTTGTATTTTTTAATACCAAACAACGAAGACAATTAAATAATTTGCTTACAAATTTATAAACAAATTGGTATCACAATTTCTGATTTCGAAGACGTTGCAAACTTTAACTTAATTGCTTAACTGTAAATGACGCACTGGTTTACCGCAGAAATAAACGGAGTTTATAAACACAGTCACTTGATTTATTTACTAGCACGTTTTTGCTTTTTAATATATAGAACAATATGGCACTGTCTAAATTAACTTTCACAGATATGAATGATGCCACATCCGGCTCGAAGGACCAAAATAAATGGTAATAGTGGTTCGAAGAACTTGAAGTTTGACCAACTATTCCATTTAAGAAAAACACTAAAAACTTATAACTCGAAGGCGTATTAATATTTTATAAGTTTTATTTATTTTATTTAATATATTTAATTTTTATAATAATTAGGATTTTTATTATATAAGTTATTATAATTTTATATCGAAGAATTTATTTTATTGTTACAACCAAAGATCTTTATTATACAACGTTTTTTACAATAATAATTAATTTCTAATAAATTCAAAACAACAAGCTTATCGCTTGTACATATATAGTTTAAATACATAGATTTTGGTATGTACATACATTTATAATACTATATACATTGACTAATTGTGCATTCTTGTTAATGTATATACTATACATACAATTCTATTTATATAAAATTTCGTTATGCCTAATATTTATTACAATTTAGATACATGATAATATATATAGCAAATTATTTGTATGAGTACTATATACATACAATGTTTATGTAATATTATAAGTGAAATAAAATATAATTCAATATATTATGTATAAATAATGTTCAAAGTATATATTAACAATTGTAAATTATAAATATTTATGTACATAATATTATGGGATGTGAGCCATACTTAAATTGTAACTTATTATTTTGAATACATTAACACCAGCTCATTCGTCAGTTCTGCTGTAGCTTGCGCAGAACTTAACACAAATACCAGATTATGAATACCTAATTATATTAAGAATTGAAGGCAGTTGACCATCCTTTGCGATTTCACTTCGCTAAATGGACCAATTCTCGGTGGAAAAAGATAAGCATTTTTACCAAACAATCATTTTTTCCAACGAATCTCATTCTCACCTCGGCGGTAATATTAATAAGCAAAATCGTGTTTGGGACACATAAAATTCACATGTAACAAATAAGAAAATCATATAGTCAACACGAGTGACTGTTTGGAGTGGAATATGATCCAAAGTCTTTTATTCAAAAATTAGCAAGAAGTTAGTGAGTTACTCAAGAATGGCTGGACCGATTTTTATCATCTTTGTTTTGTTGGATTTCTCCTCGCTCCGAATAGCATAATAACTATTAAAACATCGGAAAAATTCACCCAAAAAAAATGTATCAAGAAAATTCATTTTCTCGTACATTTTGTACATTTTACATTTTTTATTTTATTCGTCTCAACACAGTGTGGTGGTTTAGGAAAAAAAGTCGGAAAAACTCAAAAGGAAAACCCCAGAAATCTAATAAAAATCCTTTTTTTATATGAATTTTGTATGTGTAGTTTGTATGTGACGGCGGTGACAAGGAAAAAATTTCAAGGCTGGTGTAGGATCAATGAATTAATCACTCATTATCCGAAATGAAAGTATGATTATGAAACCTCATTTGAGGCGGCCAAATCCCTTGATGGGATGTTTAGTGCCAGAGAGAGAGAGAGAGTTTGTATGTGACGAATGGTGCAGAGGTTTAAGCTTCGGCGCTTGGGCCGTAAGGTACCGGATTCGAATCCGACTGGATAGTGCATGGAAATTAGTATTTTATTTTTTTTATCCAATCTTTTTATTTTATCTACTTATCTCTATAATTTATGATGGAAATGGTGGATTGTTTTTCTTCGATGCGCCCGGTGGAACTGGGAAGGCATTCCTCATGTCAATGATTTTGGCCACTATTAGTTCGGTTTCGACTTAGGCGGTTCTATATGCTTTACTAATACCAAAATACCAAGAGAAATTGAATCTTTAACCACAAACCTTCGTGTATCGTAACTAAACCACATTGCTTCAGACTCTTTTCCCCGCCCCACCTACCCCCGTGCATTCAGGAAACTAACAAGTTTTGGTTCATTGATTGGCCAAAGATCTATAGGCATCCTTCATGATTTCTTCATTTTTGAAGTGTTCCATCGGAATTGTACTTCGCTCAGTAGTGCGTTGAGCATGGATTATGTAGTTTGCTCCATTTGGGGATTTATCGTTGCCATCACCCTGCAAGGGCGTATTCAGTAAACATTTATTTGTGTCATCCTAACCTATTCTGATTTGACTGCCATCACGTACCATTGTACTAACCACAAAAATATTTTTAAGTTTTCCAGTGCTGCATTTGTATACTAAGGCCACAGTTCAGCATTGCCGTGTTCCTTAGTTAAAATATTTCTTCTTCTCGCTTTTAAAATATTCATAACGGGACGTCACATATTAGTTGCTTTCGAATCGACCACCGCAAGTACTTATAAGCACTTAAGGTTTTTGTTTTTGCTAAATTAACTACTCACAACTGTTCAACCTTTTTACTATGAGTAGTTGAAAGCAGTTATGATAAATTTGCCCGCTAGGTGCTATCACAAAATGCTATCACAAATAAACTACACATTTGTAAGTTATGATTTGTAAGTTATGATTTGCTTTTGGAATTTTTTGTGCTTTCCAATCGACACTTTAGCCAATACACGTTTTTTGCACTTACAAGTATTGCCGCACGAATATATGAATTTGATACAAATTCTTAGCTTATGGCCTCTAATTCGTCTGATGGCATAATCGATTGACCACCATGGCTGTTTAAATTTGTTAACACGTATACGAGGCAAACATTTGTCGCAGACATTATATAGTAATTGAATGATAATCTACTCTACTCTATTTTAGTCATCGACAGGTGGTACATTTGCGAAGCTTCCTCAACGGTGAACATAGCTGTTCTTTAATCGGTTTTGTGCTGTTGTTCCATATTTGCTACATTGGTCAGTTAGTTACTCTTATCATTATGTACGACAAGCATGTTATCTTTTGTTGACACATGAAGTATATGATTTTCCTTTTACTCCATGGTGTTTCTGCGGGAACCTGGTTACTAATGTTGGCAAATGTCAATGATCCCCAGCTCGTGATTTGAAGAACCCCTGATTGGTAAGTTTTATGTATTTGGTTTTGTTTTACCATTTGTAGTAACAGTATTTCTTCAAAGTTTTGGTTGATGAATTTCTTTTAGATGTGATTATACTACAGACCAATGAGGTTGCATTATTGAAAATGGTAAAATACGTTCCGTTGGGTATCGATGTTTATTTTAATGTTCTTGTAGAACTGAATATGTAGCGCTAGTCTTTTAAACCACATATCGATGGTATCCATATCATCCAGTTTAGACCACAACAAATTGATTATCTCCGATCTGTAGCGCTCGCCGTTGGAATGTATGGCAATGTCAGTTTCGTCTTAGAAGAAGTAAAGGAACTGATGATCCTGCCAGATAAATTCTGCGATAAACTTTTTTTCTCAGGATACACATTCGGTGCTGGTGTACCACGTTTGGATTGGTCCAAATCCGGCAATTTTGCTTGTTGATACATATCTAGATTTAGATCAAATTCCTTAGCTTCAGCGAAGAATCAGCCAACACACGGCGTTGTCTATTGTCGTATACCTTAAGTTCCTGGGTGAGTTGGATTTCATACTGGTGCAAACCGAAGTAACGACTCAAAATACGCTGAATTAAAATCGCAGGAAGATTAAATTCTTGTGAATGCCATAACTTTGTCAAGAAAGGTATGCCGGTATGCCATTTTTAAAGTAGATTTGCACTTTTGGCTCATAATTAGCAAGAAACAGTAATGGAAGGTTAAGGATTGTAGTATTATTATAGACGCTGGTAGTACCCCACCAATTATATTTGTATTCCATTAAAAATCATAAAAATCATTGTGTGACACATTGTACACACAAAATAAATAAATTTTGTAAAGAATCGAATATTCTTCTCTTTCGAATTCTCACTCCTAATATAAATTAAAAAGTTCACAATTTTATGTTATCATTTCGAATACAATTAAAAATATTTTAATACGAGCTCTGTACTAAACACAAAAAGCTTAATATTTCTCTATGTCATTTCCAATAATATGCTTCTTATGTTGTTCATATGCTGTAGTTGATTGAAAAATATATGTATATGTATGGTTTAATTGTTATATTGTTGTAAGAAAATTTCCTTTTCCCATGTCGTACCATATACGAGAAAATTGTTATCATTAATAAAATATAATAATGATATGGAAAATCATTTATGGGTGTACTGTACATGTATATGTATATGCTCGAAATATATATTGTTAAATTATTTATGCTTACATAATTGAAAATATGTTTTGCTTGCTATTTAATTTATACAAGAAATTGTTGGTTTATTATTTTTTGGGGTTTTGTTCGTGCCCAAAATTTTGCCCCATTTTTATTTTTGGTTTTTGAGGTTAAAAAATTATCTATATATTTTTAATATACAGATCGAATTTGCTCCAACAAAGATAACCATATATAGGAAATTATATATAAATCATCCTAAAATAATATTTTGGTTAAACTTTTTTCAAATGAGTTAAAAGTTTCAAATCGAAAAATTGGTATATATTTTATAAATGTCTGCGAAAGAAAAAAGAGGATATTAATGTTTCGAGAAAAAAGATCAATGTCCAAAAATTTACCAATTCAAAATACAATACAATATGTTGAAAAATAAATTTATTTTGACTTTTCAATTAACACGCTGATAAAAAAGTGTTCGATGTCGCTTGATCCAGCGTGAGCACGTGTTTGAGGAAAACCTCAGTTTGTTTGTTTTTTCTTAGTTTTCTAATATGAAGAAAAGCAAATTCTAATTATTTTACGACAAACCGAAAAATTATTAGACAGCTCAATTCAAAATTGGAGAGTTTGCATTAACCACATTTTATTTTGATGTAAAACTATTTTTTATTTTCTCTTTTTCTCATTCTGATCTGAGATTATGAGATTTTTTATTGGGGAACCCACATTTTTGTTCATCATTCTGATCGTTTCTTGTCTTGTTTGTGCTAAATTTCGAGGAATAATTATGTTTATTTTATTGTTTATAAAAAAAGATCTTAAACATTGGGGCGATAGTGAACATCATAAATTAATTACATATATAAGTGATAAACTGTTTGTTATTTAAGTGTTAAAGAATATTCAAAATGAGTGACGATACCTTTATAACTATTCAAGATGGATATGCCTCATTGGCGGAATTATTATATGAGAGGGACCTTTTGCATTTATATCCTAAATTAATCGGTAATGTAAAAATATTAAGAGTAAAATAGTTTATTATACATATTAATCTAGAGATTACACTATTTTTATTTTTGTTTTAGATGGGGGCCTAGATATTCATTCTTTAACCGATATAATAGAATATGATTTGAACACATTATTTCCCGAATTCAAAGAATTAGGAACAAAAATTAAATTTCGCTAAAAAATAGTGGAGTGGAGAAAAGCGAATGTATACAAAAATAAACAAAAAACATATGGAAAACGTTACACTAATAAATTTGTTGTATTTTTAATAAGGCATTATTGAATTAGCATCTTCCGTTAGAATCACGAGTAGTTTTAATCCATATATTGTAGATTGGTTGAAATCTACACAAAACTCATCGTTTGGCTCCCCTACATCTTCAACTTCATCGTTCGTACCGAATGCTGAAACCAAATGTACTTCAATGAAGGTAATATTTCTAGCTTACCCTTTTAGTTTTAAACTTAGAATATTAATTAACGGAATATTATTTTTTGCTTCAGGTAATTGATAATATGTTCAAAATACCACATATCATCGGTTTATTGAATTCTCTGAATAAAAGTGCATCGAATGCTACACGCGATCTTTTATGCAAAAAGATCACAGCACATTTGTTGGAGGAAAAAGCTGAAAATTTAAATTCTATAGAATTTAAAATAATAGTAGATAAAATTGTGAAGTACTGCCCGTTTGGAAAACCAGATTTTTATTTTCAAGGTGGTTTTTTCAAGATAAAAAAGGGAAACTGTTTTATAAGTACCGAAACTACAAAACAAATTTGAGGCAAGTCGGTTTGTTAACGAAGAAACACCCAAACAAGAAAGCAAAATTAGACGCATCTACTAACAAAACAGATGAACTAACCGAATGATATAACTCTACAATAAATGAAATAACTGCTTAACATTAAATTTCATTTCTATTTACATAAGATTTAGATGAGAGCGTTGAAAGAGGCAAAGAGTGGCTAAAGTATCACTCAGAACATTTCTTCCGCAACTCCATCGAGAAAAACGTAAAAGAATTTTTGAAAGAATGGCCACTTTTAAAATGTCCTTAAGCATATCAGTAAGTTTTGTAAAAATTATGTAAAAATTGTATTGAGGACGATTCTGAATTCTGAAATTATATATTGTGTGTTTATTTCCCTACGTAATTGTCATACAAAGCCAAATATTACAACATTTTGTGAATTTTATCGTTCTCAATATTTGCATATGTATATGGTTTTAATTATTACTCCCTTTTAGATTGACATTGATTTCGGTCATTTATATCCGGATAAATCCACAATTTTTTTTAAAAAGTGGACAAATGAATTTTTAACAAAGCTATACACTCATTTGATTCCGAAAGTCAAAGACAAGCTAGTACAGGATGCTGGGAAAAAAAGTAATGAAATTATATTAAGTGAACGATTTCAAAATGATGAAATAAACTTGGAACACAAAAGTAAGTATACTATTTTGAACATTGTTAATTTCTCTATATGCACATATCCATATATCTTTATCTTTAGTTTTAGCATCTATGTCACCAGTTATAGGTTTTGCACTCCAAACTCAACCTTTTACAAATCAGGATCACCAATTTGCAAATAAAATTCACATTTATTCAAAAAATAATCATAATTTTTCAAAACAAATTCACCTTTAATCAAAAATTGCTCATCCTTTTCCAAATCAAATTTATCTTTATTCAAAACATATTAATCCTTTTAGAAATCAATTACCTTTATTTAAATTAAATTCACCATTATCTAAAGCATATTGATACTTTTAAATAATTTGACAATTTTTACAATAAATTTACAATATTACATCTAATGTAAAGTTTGGCCGGCGCCCGCCAATGGTAATTTCATCGATATATCCAAATAATAATTGTTGCAGTCGGTGGATGTTGTGATTTGTATTGATTGCTCTATAATGTTCAATAAATTACAATTACTTTGCTCGGAAAGCAAATTTCGTGCACTAAATTTGGTTTTTGTAAATATACTTATATTTTCAATCGGCTTAGGCATGGGCCAGTAAGGCGAGAGACTAGATGATGGCGTGACTGATTCACAAGATCATGAACTTCCTGCGTCTTATGAATCCTTGCATTATCCAGCATCCACAACATTTGTTATGGCTATAATTTGGAATTTTGTAAATATTAAATCTTGGAAAAATTCACAAAATATGTTTGAATTAACTGAGGAGTTGGCATTTTGTGACACACCACTTCATTTATGTTCATGGCAGCGATGAGTTACATTTTACGACCTCTTACGGTAGGAAGGACACGTGTGACTACATGTGCTGCTGTATTTATCCGCGATCGCGCTTTGGTTCGTCGTATGTGGTAGTTTATTTGGATTTTAAAAGGGATGAATATGTTTTGGATTATGGGGAATTTGATTTCAAAAAAGATGATTATGTTTTGAATAAAGTTGAATTTTATTTGCAAACTGGTGAACCTGATTTGTAAAAGGTTGAATTTGGAGTGCAAAACCTATATAACCTGAGTTCATGCTCATTGCTGACTTCGGTGAAAGCGTGTATTCCGGTTAAATTGTATTCAAAGAAATTAATAAACAAATTATACAAATTCATTTGTATATTTTTAAAAAAATTTGTTTCTTCCCAATTCCAGATTTTGTTATTGCAGAATTATTTCGCCTCCTAAACGGTTTTTTGCCACCAAAAACTCGAAAAAAAGCATCAAAAATAATCAAGTTCAGAAACCGTCGATTGTAAAATCATTCAATTCGTTTATTAACTACGTTTCTGAAGTAAGCAGTATTAAAACTATATTAGAAGGCAAACAAATTAAGTACGCGGAATTCGACTGAAAATTCGATAAAATTATAAATGCAATTGACATCAATTTTAAATTATTTTATGTAATGCAGTTAAAATATCCATTTGAATGTATTAAATTATATAATTTTCTTGAGTATGCAATTTGTAAAATGCCTGATATAACAGACATTCCTTTTGAAATTAAAAATTTAAAAGACTTTTTAGACTAAATATTATTTTATGTAGACAACAGTGAAGAGAAACTAAGTCTTGAATTAGAAATATGAATTATAATAAAATCTGTGATTTATTTTATATACGTTATAATAAATTTGTATGTATATATTAATACCGATCTAATCCTTATTGAAATAAAATAAACTTAAATTAAATAAATTAATTTCTTTAATTAATGCATCCAAAATACAAATTCCCACAAAATATTTTCTTCTCCTGAAATAAACCCGATTTTAATTTAAATTAAAATTATTTAAGGCTAAAATTTATTGATTTTATAACTAATCAACGATGGTTTGGATTAAATTTAGTTTGGTTAGAAATTGTCAGTCTTTTTACTGTAGGGACAAAATATTTATGGTTCAATTTAAAACATTTAGGTTTTTTGTTAAACATCTATAATATGCAGACCAAAACTAAAACGTTTTTGATTCAATCGTGCATTCGCTTAATTTAAAAATTAATGTTTCACATAAAAATAACGTTTGATGTTTAGTTTTGTGTAATGCAAATCTTAAAACTAACCCCAAACTTCTTGACGGATTATCGAAATCGTATTTGATTTAAATATAATCATTTTTGCTTGATATTTATCATTTGTTTTTTCTGTGAACCATTTGTTTCGATCAATGCAAATAGACCTGGCTGTCGTACACTTCCGAAACTCCGGAGAAGTGCGAAATTGGATCGATGGCTGGATAGCTGGGAAATTTGAAGGCTTCTTCAAACGAGGCATACACAAACTTCCCAGGAGATGGTAGGAAGTCATTGCTAACGATGGCGAATATATTGGATTAAATATACTGTATCATTATCTTTTAATAAACGTTTCTTTTTTATAAAAAAAGTCTAAAAATTTGTTCCCACAACCAATATATGCTCTCTGTTATAGTCAAACCAAATTTTTGAAAGGGGTTTATTGTCCGTTATTAAGGTAAAATTCCTAACATAAAGATACTGAAAAAATTTACGAATACCAAATATAATTGCATAGGCCCCTTTATCTGTGAATACATTTGCTATGTTCCATTCAACGTTTGTGAGGCATATTTTATTGGTCTCTCCGTCTCACCTTGCAATCTATGACTTAATACCACGGCCAATTGTGATGCGTCCGTCGCAAGAATTAGTGGCAGTTGCGGGTCTTCTTGAGTCAAACACTTTTCCTCTTTGCACTTATCGTCCCAATCAAACACTACATCATTTTCCAGCAAATTGTTTATCGGTCCTAGAACTGTGCTTAATTTATCAAAAAATCTACCGTCTTTGTTTTTTGGTTCCATCATTTTAGTAAATGCATCTACTTTATTGTTCATTTTGTGGATCCGAAATTCATCTATCACGTAACAGCAATATGCTTTAAATTATCTAAACGTTTAAGTACTTCATTTAATCTTTCTAAAAGGGTTTGCTCTTTGGGTCCTGTAATATTTATGTCCTCTAAAAATACTGGTATCCCGGGAATCCCCGACAATATTTCTTCAATTTTTCGTTGCCATATTGTGCGAGCCAACGCTTTCCCGTACATCAATCGTTTTGGTTATTTAACCCTTTGTGTGTATTTAACCGATTCTTATTGTAAATATGCTTTAGTTAAATGTATAATTGAACAATGTTTTCCACCCGCTATTGCCTAAAATAATTCCTCAATTTTTAGTAATGAATGTTAAACTACTTTATCAGGTTCGGATTAACATTTATTTTATAGTCCCTGCACAAATCCTAACTTTTCCATCTAATTTTGGAATAGGTACAATGGGTGTAGCCCATCATTTACTGCTATTAACTTTAACTAAAACTCCGTTTTCAACTAATTCGTGTAACTCTCACTCTATTGCTTCTCTAACTGCAAATTAAACTGGCCTAGCCCGAATAAAAACTGGGTTTGCATGCGGAATGATATTAATTTTTGCCCGAATATTTGAAATATGTCCTAAATCTTTGAAAATAATTTTTTATACTTTTTTAACATTTCTTGTATTCTTTTAGACGTCTTTGGTTCATATAAGTCTTCAATTTTATTGGTTTCTGTATTTACAATTGATGGATAACTTCCGAAGTTCCACTAAAAAATCTTCCACACTTTCGCCATCTTTCTGCTCCTTTTGGTTTTTCCGGAGCTCTTTTATCACTTAATATATATAAGCTGTTTGTCCTTTATAATGGAGCAGCAAATGTAATTTAATTTTTCCGTCTTCCACTATAAATGCGGCAAATGCACTTTCTAAACGCTCCACTCAGCATACTTACTTAAATTTCATTGTTGAATAGCTCTATTGCAAAGGTTGATAATTTCAATACATTTTTAACATCAATCACAATGAAGTCTACCGCCCTTCTAACCAACACCCCAAGAACCCGTTTAGGTTAGGATATAGCACATAGAAATGGATTTTGTAAAAGGAAATATTGAAAAATGCATGGACCAGAGCACATTTTCAATTCATTTGGTGTACCCGTTTCATTTGTTCTTGCTGTTCCAAAGAGTGTTTAATGTTTGCTGAAAAGAAACTCTGCTAGATGAAAACTCGTGAAAAAATTATTGGTGGTTATGCCTGTGTCTGGTGCAAACGGTTCAAACAGAGGTTCAGTCAAGTCCTTAATTGGATTGTGACCATCGTCTTGTACTGACGTATTTATTTATATTAAAATTATTTTTAATAAAATTTCTCTTTTAATTTTAATTTATTATTTTTTTGGTGTTTTAATTAATTAATTTAATTAATTATGTGTGAATGTTTTAATGTGTGTTATAAGTGCTGTTTTACCTAAAGTTCTTTTTATAAGTATAAAAAATAAAATAAAATTTCATGTGTTTAACGTAAACGTGGTATAACGGTTTACGAGTGTCTAAATACTAATCCTGTGATAGAAAACTTAGTTTTTTAATATTAAACTTAATATGTGACCTAGTGCTTAGTTTTATCTTAAGAATTCTTTTTTACCAATTTTCTAATTAATCGGCTTGTGCAATTTCAGTTCAGCAATTTCAAACAGTTTCTGTGATATTATATTTAGTCTGTGTTAATTTATTTGTGCATTTTTGGTGTTTTATTTACAGACGTGCTTCTGATAAGTATATTAGCATGTTTTTAGTTTAGCTCTAATTAGTCAGTTTTTTTTTTTTTTTTTTTTTTAATTATATTCGATTTTATATACAGGGTGTCCGCCGGGAAGGTATACTACTTTGTTTGTTTATAATTTTTGATTAAATGAAAGAGTATGGATCTTATATTGATAAATGTTTTATTTGATGTCGGCAATTATATATGGAATACAATATCAGATAAATGTCCGCCTCTGTTAGCCTCACAAATGCGAGCCATTTTGAGCACATTTTTTATTACATTCTCACACATTTCACGCGGCATTTCATTAATTTCATCACGAATATTTTGTTTTAGTTGCTCAAGCGTTTCTGGTTTGTTTGCATAAGCCTTGCTTTTTAGATATTTTCACAAAAAGAAGTCCGGAGCAGTCAAATAAGGCGACCGTGGAGCATAGGCGACTCGTGAACTGGAGAGTAGAGGAAGCTGCGTTAAAAAATGGAATTTTAATTTTGTTGGAATTTAGAATAAAAAGTATTGTTGAGCCAAATTATCAGACAAATTAATGAAATAATCTCTTTTTTTTATACTTACATCAAAATATAAAAAAATAGACCTAAAATACACAATAACTAGGAAAATTAAATTAAACCTGATTTTTATTGACAGCATAAAAATGTTTTATTTACAAGATTTATTTAAAATATAATTCAATTCGACGATTCTTTTTAAAAACAAAAATTTTCATTACAAATTAATTTATAGAAATCTGGTGACATTTTAATCAGAGACAAAAGGTTCTTTTCAATAGAAATTAACGAAACATGAGAAAGCCGTTCATCTCCAATAGTACTTCTTAAATAAGTTTTAATTCTACGTAAAGCAGAAAACCTTCTTTCAGATAATACACTTGTAGATGGAATCGTTAAGAATAGTCGACAAAAGGGTGATACTTCATTGAATGAACTTATTAAATCAATGTCTTTAGAAATTCTAACATCTCTAATATTGATTTGTCCAAAAAGTTCTCATCGCTATACACAAAAATTAATTCACTTCTCAATTTTGGAAAATCGAATCGTTTGCCATAAAAATCGTGGAGATTTTTAAATTGTTGCTCCGGAAAATTCAATTTAAATTTAGAATTTTTTTTTGAATTTATAAGTTCCAAGAACGTGAACTCAGCAATATTTTGAAATCTAGTACTTAATTCGGTTGAAATATGCTGATCGATTTTGTCTCGTGAGTTACTCGATGTACGTATTCGTGTAATACGATGTACGTATTCGTTTTTGTTGTTTCGCTCATTTTAAATGAGTAACTTACGAGACAAAATCGAACCCATGATCAATTATTTCAAAAAATAATTTTCTATAAGAAGTTTTTAAATCTTTGATGATTTCGAGTGTGATTCTCACTCGCACCACGCGAGTGAGAATCGCGTTTCATCAATTTCCACTACAGCTTTAGTTTTTTCTTAAAAACTCTAAAATTTATCCCTAATCACATCTTTATTACATTTTTTAATAAATTTTTCAATAAACCGATCACTTGTTGCTTTACAAGAACATGAGAAGTTAATTTGTGCAAAATTGAAAACAAATAATTAATTTCAGTATTTTCTTAATAAGCTGCTAAAGTTGCAGCGTATTCTGAGAGTAACAAGTGAGAGTATAAACAAATCTATGAATAGATAAAACACATACACATCGATAATTAATTTTGTTAATAATATCACGGTGAAGGGTAATAAGGTAAAGCTAAACTAAAAGCAGATTCCATCAGAGAGAATATTTTCTGTTATTCTGTTTTGTTGCGTTGGATGCAACACGCATGCTATAAATCAACGAGAGTATTCGTATTTATTTTGGTTCTATGTATGCATAATATGCAATATGAAGTTGGATGATGTGTATAAATTATAATGAGAAATCAAAGTAAGAAAGAAATATACAAAATATTTTTAAAGTTAATTGTATTAAACTAAATATCTATATGTGCAGACCTGTAAAGCATAATAGTGCATATTATTGTGAAAAAAATATTTTTAATCAAACGTGTTATACATAAAATAAATCAAATTTGAAATTTTATTTTAACGATAGTGATTTTTGAAAGGGATGCAGTGCTTCCCTAGCGTCTATGGACCCTTCGCTTCTGCCGTGGAGGCCAATCAACATCACCATTTTTTGAAATAACTTGTTGTAGAAAGAGTTCTCGCAGTAATTCCATTGTAATCCTGGCTGTATGCGATGTGGTGCCGTCTTGTTGATACCAAATGTTAATCAAGCCCAAAGCATGCAGTTGTGGCGTTAAAAAGTTTTCAATCATATCACGATATCGCTCTCCATTCACAGTTACTGTTATGCCGTTTTCATTTTCAAAGAAGTAAGGTCCAATGATTCCTCCTGGCCAAATTGCACACCAGACTGTCACTTTTAATGGATGTAAAGGTGACTGATGAATAATTTGAGGGTTTTCCATTGCCCAAAGCCGACTATTCTGTTTATTCACATATCCATTTAAATGAAAATGTGCCTCGTCACTCATTATGATTTTTTCATGAAAATCGGGGTTGTCATTGGCGAGCTGTCATCTTATTGGCATATGTACGGTGGCGTAAATGGTCTTGTGGAAGAAGGTCTTGTGTCAACTGAATCTTAAATGGAAACAAATACAAATCTTTGTGCAAAATTGTGGCCAAACTTGTTCTTTGAAAACCAAGCTCCTGAGCACGGCGTCGAAATGAGGTTGATGGATTGTTTTGAACACTTTCGTGAACAGCAGTAATGTGTTCAGCCGATCTTGCAGTACGTTGTGGCCCATGCTTGTACCTATCACTTACAGACCCTTTTTCTTCGAAATCATTCATAACACGATAAATAGTGCGTTTTGTTGGCACGTTGTTTCTCCCAAAAATTTCACGTAACTTTCTCATCGTCACAGTAATCGATGATTGATTTTGATAAAATGTTTTAACGATTAAAACACGTTGGTTTATCGAATATTTTTCCATAATAAATTTGCCACGTGTCTACTTCACAACTGCCAAATATGAACTGTCAAGACTAACGTTTACCAAAATGGCGGCAAAACAAAGTAGTATACCTTCCCGGCGGACACCCTGTATTAATTGAGAATGTATAAATATAAAATATACAATATATAATATACATTTTTTTTCAATTATTTCACTTACTCATTCATATATTTTTTATCTGGTGCCGTAATTAATACTCAATATACGTACACATTGGTTATTAACGGGAACATTGTGAAGTGTTTTGTTATCCTATTTAAGCTAAACTTAACTGAAACCTGTGCCGCTTAACATTATTTTTTTAGTATTTGTTTTGCTTGTGCAAGTGGTTCTAATTTTTATTGACAATGACCTCACTAATCAAATGTTGTTTTTGTAATACGTCTTCCAATCTTACATCCGAACGTGTTCCGTTATTACGTGTTGACGCAAATTTTATAAAAAAAATTGATTTTATTTGTATGGATTGTAAAAGCAATAATGTTAACGGACAACTTTTATTGTTAAATGAATCAATGGATGTAATTACTCGCAGTCTTGACGATTATAAAACCGGGTATAATGAAAACTGTACTCGTTTATTTAATATGGACAAGAAGTTAAGTTTGTTGTGTAACAATTTAGACGAAATTTCTTCTTCCTTAGATCGTACCGAAGATTACATTGCCGCTAATACTAAATCAATCGCGCTTTCTAATTTCGGCAAGGAAATTTTTTTCGCGAAAATTACTAAGTTTATCGACAACTTTGATTCAATCATTAATGAAGCAGTCAGTATTAAGATTGAATCAGTTGTTTCCGGTGTTAAGAACATCTTCACCAACATCCAACACAACAATCAACTTACAACTGACAACATTAACAACAATATCAATAAACATCTTGCTTCGAATACTAAAATAATCATGAGTTTATCCAACGATATTAATTCTCGTATATCGGCATGCACTACTGCAGATACTAGGTCGAGTAAAACCAATGATGACTCCCTAACCATGCAACTCGAGAAGGAATTGAAAGCTACCAGGGATGCTTGCCATGAACTAACGAACTCCCTTTTAATTCACAAACCAGCTTTAATTACAGATCGCGCTAATAATCTGAGTCTTCATCAGGAACTTTCTCCTGCCACAGCTATCAATCATTTAAATAACAGCATAGCCCGTTCATCTGAAATTGTTCCTGCTAGCATTGATACCAACTCCAGCAATTCTCAACACAGCAGCAACAGCAATATTAATCCTCCACACATTCTTAGGACTGTCGCTAAACCGAAAATTATATTTGTATCCCGGTTGTGTACCAATGCAACTAACGCCGATGTTATATCACACGTTAATTTTATATTAAATCAGCACAACATCCAAGGACAAAATGTCAAATGTAAAAATATATCTCGCTTCAATGGACAAGTTGCGTCATTTAAATTAACCATTCCTGAAGCTATATTTGACGTATTACTTTCCCCAGAGTCATGGCCCGAAACCACTTATCTCAAAGAATTTGTCGATTTCCGAAATAATTTTAATAACTTGGCAGTACCAAAAAACTTAAATGCCCGTCCCTCTACTACCAAAACGTAAGGGGACTGAGAACTAAATCTCGCGACGTCTTTTTAGCAATTCAAAGACTTCCATTTGATGTTTTTGCACTCACTGAGACCAATTTGAACAGTGATTTCAACAGTAACGAATTTTTTACCTCGGATTTTATCGTCTTTCAGAAAGATGGTTTTTATTGTTCAGACACGAATTTAACCGGTAGAGGGGTTCTTGTTGCAGTCCACATCAATTTTGATAGTCAAATTGCTATCATTCCCAACACTGATAATATCGAGCTAATGTGTGTCAAAATTAAAAATAATAAAAATAATGTTTTTATTTTATGTTGCTATATTCGCCCACTAAGTCAGATTGTAAGCTATCATCTTCTTACTAATGCTGTTGACTTCGTCCTTGACCTGATGAATACTAAAGGTGAAATCTTTGTTCTTGGTGATTTCAATCTCCCCGGACTTAATTGGGATTATTCAGATGATAACACTCATTATATGTTGCTTCGAATGCACTAACCGCCAAAGAAACTTTTTTCACTGATAATATGTTGAACTCTGGACTATTTCAGATCAGCAACATTAAGAACAGTCTGAACAGGCAGCTTGATTTGGTGTTCTCTTCGGTTACCAACAATAGCGTCGCTTCTGAAACCAATCTAATCCTCTGTGCCATAGATATATACCACCCTCCCATTTTAATCACCTTTTGTATGGAACAAGTCAGTCTAAATGTCAACTCTAAAAGTACACAACGTTTCAATTTTCGTAAGGCCAACTTTGTGAAGCTTAAACATTTATTGGCTAACGTAGACTTTAACACCATTTTAAATGATCGTAATGACATAGAAACACAAACTGTCAATTTTTAATCTGCAGTTTTTGAATGTTTTGAACAATCCATTCCGTATATCCACCAAAAAACTGTATCGCCATCACTTCCTTGGTATAATAATGAATTACGAACATTACGTAATCTTAGGAACAAACGTTTTCAATGATTCCTAAAAACTAAATCAGACTCTGATTACTCTAACTATTTAAATAGTTATAATGATCTCAGTAGATTGTCTGACGAACTTTATGGGAATTATCTCAGACTCATGCAATCCAATCTGATCGCTGATCCTAAATGTTTTTGGCGCTTTATCAATATGAAGAGAAAGTCCGAAGGATACCCTTCCACTTTGAAGTATAAGGATCATTCTTCTAATGATCCTAAAGTCCTAACAAACCATTTTGCTAACTTCTTCAGTCTGGCTTTCACAAGCAGTGATTTTAAACCTGATGAATGTTACTTTACATACATGAATAATTGTACTCAAACAACCGTAACTTCCATTGAAATCGATTATGAATCCGTGGTACAAAAGATAACTTAAAGATCCGAACTTAAAGATGATTTTACATCCGGCCCTGACGGTCTACCATCCATCGTCCTAAAAAACTGCAGTGATTTTCTTGCTCAGCCACTGACGACACTTTTCCAAAAGTTGCTTTCGCTTGGAATTTTTCCATCCATTTGGAAAAGTAATTTTATAGTTCCGATTCATAAGAACGGCTGCAAATCAGACATCTGTAATCACCGACCTATTGCAAAATTATCTAGTATTCCTAAGCTGTTTGAAAGTATTGTGTATGATTCACTGTACTTTCATTGTAAACCGTTGTTTTCTGACAATCAGCATGGTTTTCTCAAAGCACGGTCCACGACCAGAAACCTTATTGAATTCGCTTCACAAACACTAAATACGATGGAAGCAGGAAAAGAGGTTGATGTTATCTTCACCGATTTTAGCAAGGCGTTTGACAGGATTTCTCATGAAGTTATTTTGTTTAAGCTTATGGCTCTTGGCTTTCCTCCCCAAATTCTCCGTTGGGTGGGCTCTTATCTCAAAGGCCGTTTATACCATGTTCTATTCAGGTCATCAGTATCAACTCATATATCAGCAACATCTAGAGTGCTCCAGGGCAGCCATCTGGGGCCAATTTTTTTTTCTAACAATCAACGACGCTGATTGTTTAATAAAAAATGCATCGATATCTATATACGCCGACGACATGAAGATTTACAAACGGATTTCAAACACTACCGACAAGAGCTTATTACAATCCGACCTCAATAACTTCTCCACTTGGTTTGCAAAGAACAACCTTGATTTGAACGTAGGTAAATGTCAAACAATCACCTACTCTCGAAAACGTGTACAGTCCATTTCTCACAACTATTACATTAACAGCGATGCTATTACCAGAGCCAGTTCTGTTCGTGATTTGGGAGTCATTTGCGACAGTGAATTGAATTTTAGACAACACATCGATCGTATTATCAATCAAGCCAACTCTGCCCTCGGTTTCATCAAGCGTTGGTCGAAAGAATTCGATTATCCTTATGTTACGAAGGCTCTCTATTCAACATTCGTTCGTCCATTGCTCGAGTATGCTAGCCAGGTGTGGTCGCCTTATCAGAAGGTTCATATTAAGAGGATTGAAGCAGTTCAGCGATGAATTCTTCGCTTTGCTTTACGGGGGCTACCGTGGGTGGACATGTTCAACCTGCCTCCATATCAAGATCGTCTAAAGCTAATTAAATTACAACCACTTAGTAAGCGCCGAGTTGATGCAGACGTGGTTTTCATTCATCAAATACTAACCAGCGGTATCGATTCTCCAGTTCTGCATGGTAAAATCAATCTAAATATACATTCGCGAGATTTAAGAACGGTACCTATGTTTAGAATCGACCCTCATCGAACTGATTACGGAAAGTACGAGCCCGTCTCTAGAATGCTGTTTGAAGCTATTCAGCACTTCCATTTGATCGATTTTAATATGACGAAACGCTTGTTGAAAAAACTTTTTTATTTTTCCTGACTATAGTTTGATGTTTTATTTAACTTATTTGTTTTTTTTTGTTTCATTCTATTCTGCTTTACTTTATCTTGTTTTATCTATTATCGACTCAACTTCCGTTTTCCTTCCGTCTGCGATGGGTATCGTTTTGCTTAACTATTCACTTAGCTATTCATTTATAATCATATTTGATTTTTATACTTTACATATTTAGCCGTTTCAACATTCAATTTTTCAATTTCACTGGTTAAGCAACTCGATATCCTTGTATATAATTCACTTGAATTATACTCAAAAAAATAATAATAATACAGATGGAGACTCCCCGCGCGCGGTTGAGAGGGGTAATAGGTCGTTGGGATAATTATTATTATTATTATTAATATGCCTTGATTCTTTATTTTTTCTGCGATCCCACCATGATCCCCGTAGAAACCTGTATTTTATATTTATTTGAAGTTTATACATCTACTGCCTAAATTTTTATGCCACGTATCCCAGATTTTTCTTATGACCGCAAGGTCACCCTGTTTTGACGTCAAATCGAAGGTATCGAAGGAATTGAGGGAAGGTATAGCGAGAAATTACAAGAAATCTGTTACGAGATATGGCTGCAGTAAAAATAATTATACGAATAGATTTATCAGTCGTCCACGATTCCTTTAAATTTTCTTTTCTACAGAGTAAGAGCTCCAGCTGATAGAACCATTCCAAGCTCAATTACAGTAACTGCATTCCATTTACTTTGTTTGTCAGGAAACCTTTCATTGTACCTAACCTTTATGGGAGACCCAAATTCACCCGCCCGGTGCTTAAAGTTAAATATTTTCAATCTGTGGTATTGATGCCAAATATCAATACAGAATATTTAATGACAAATTTTATGTTTATTGGTAATTATTTGTGATAATTATTTGTGTGGTTGTCCATCACTTATCTCTTTGTCACTATGATACATTCCATTGAGGTAATTCGTGGCGTAATACATTAAAATGTATACGAAACATAATTTATTCAATAGCAAGACTGACTAAATTCACTATAAATAATATCCAATTTCCCCCCATGTCAACATCTTAAACATATTTCAATCGATGGCCCAAAATAATATATAAAATCGATTAAATTACATTTTAATTTGCAACAAAATACTATCATTATTCATTCATTGAACTAATTTGATTTGATTTAAAAAAAAATCCATAAAAATATTTTATACCCCTGCTCCTGTTGTATTGTATATAACAAGCCTATATATCTCTCTATATTATAATATTTATGGCCTGAAAAAATGTTTCCCCAGGAACGCAAAAAAAATTGGGCAAGCAAAAAATGATAAATTGATTTTGCGTTTTTTTTTATACATATTTTGACCTTTTCCTATTTGGCCATTTAGTGTATGTTATACTGATATTATAACGTGCGGGGAAAGTCGAACAAGAAAACAGGAAAATCGGGATTTCAATGATACTCGGTGTATACCAAAAAGCTTTGCCGCACATTCCTCAAATTTGTTGTTGTTGCCTTTTGGTACCTCACCATATAGTATTAATATATTCGAGTCAACATTATACTCTTATGTATATCATATGTAATATACAATATATGCGATATATAAATTTGGAGATGAAACCGTAGCAAAGAAAAGTTGACATGATGATAAATGACACGAAAAAGTGTTTTCCTGTTATTCCCATCATATTCCTACATACATAACTATATACTACTTGTGTACAGCTTTTTTATTTATACATTTTGAAACTTTTGATAGAAATGTATAAAGCTTTGTGGGTTTCAAAATTGTCTGTGAGAGGGGTTTCGTGTAAATGAAATATGAGTTCGTTTTGTATTATTTTTTTTATTTTGACAAGATAATCATAACTTTCAACAAGTTAATTTCTTCTCTCCTCATGTTCCACTTTATGTTTGATCCGGTTAAAATATTTTGGCAGTCGTATAAATAAATTTAGAGAAATGTCTATAAAAATAATTTTATAGCATAGTGAAATAGTTCAATAAATGTCAAACAACTAAAATGCATTTTATGATATTGAAAACGGCATGGCATATAATAATGAACGTCTTATACCGATTTTCTGTCTTTTTCTCCAAGTGGTGTAATATATATAAAATATTTTTTAATGACTGTCATTGCCAGATATACGAAAACAGGAAAATAATAATAATGCTAAGTGATTATGGGGTACTGGTACAATTGCTGTGTTAGATCCTTGGAAAAAACGTAAGGTACTATAATAAAAATGAATACTTTATAATTTTGTAACAAGATATTGGAATTGAACACATCTGGTGCTATATATACCAAACAGTTGGTGTTGATTTCATTCACAAAGAAATGTTAGACTCAAATAAAAATTGTTGAGTGCTTTCTTTGTGTATACAGCTCATTATGTTAGGTTATATACAAATTTTGGAATCGGTTAGTGTCTAAAATGTTTTAATTAATGATTTTAATAAATTTACATGTTTATATTACTGGTGTTTTCTTAACAACACTTGTGGTTTGTTCTTCACTTACTTTTCTTTTGTGTTACCACTTGGGGTGACCGAGTCTGGATAACAAATACTTTTTAATGATTTACTAATCAATTGTGTTTGACAGCAGCAACTTAACACAAGCTGCCTTTGTTCTCTATCTTCCTTTTCTTATATATATATGTATTTAGCTATCTCTTTCTCTCTTCCTTTGTGTTGTCGTATTCAACACAATTTTGCAGTTTATATTTGGAGTTCTCGCTATTGCCAACATTTCAATCTTTTTAGATAGATACCTCGAAGTCTTGTAAACGGACAGGCTGTCGTCTATGACGTTGTGGACGACTTACCGGTCTCGGTAAATTTTTCGTATCGCAATTCCTTGGCGTTGTTGCTGTTGCTGTTTCTTGGTTAGCATCTGAAACTGTTGATAGCCCGGGTTGATCAACTGATGCTGCTGGTTTTTGACTGAATGCTGGAATCTCTTTGGTGGGCGTTATTAATACGTCGAATGGATGTGGATGTCGTTGTTCACGCCGTCATCATCAGTGTATCGACGAATCAGCTGACTGGCAGCTGATCTAATTGCACGATTTGTTCTGGTCAGGCCAACCAAAATACATCTCATACTAACAAGGAACCCTTTACGGCCAATCGGACCTGCAATGTCGGTGTGTATGCGCTTCATAGGACGCATCACTCGTTGTCATGACTGTAGTAAGATTTTTCATTTTCTGAGCAACGTTTACATGATCGCATCAGAGTGATTGCTTCGTTGATTTTCGGCCAATATATATGTGATTTCGCTACCATTTTCATTGCATCGGCTCCTGTGTGCAGAACATACCACGATTTGACTACTAAACATAATACACCCGTGGTTGTAGAAAATGACTCTCGACAGTTGTAAAATTCAAGTCAGTCTTCACTGTCAGGCAATGTTTTCTTTACTTCTGGCCATCCTTGCTGGATATATGAAACCACCATTCAAAGAATTTTATCGCGATGACTACTTCTTCATCTTTGAAATTTGTGTTGGCTATGCGGCGTGACAAAATGTCTGCATTGCCAAACTCGGGTGGTGACTTGTATTGTACTCTAAAGTCGTAAGACAGTAAAGTTAGAGCCCAGAACTTTAGCCGATTTGTAGTGCTTACGGGAATACCGCTCTTATTGTCGAAAATACGTAGGCTTATGGTTTGTGATTAGAATGAACTCTCTACCATACAAGTATGCGGTGGAATTTCTGTACCTCCTAAATAACAGCTAACCTCTCCGTCACGATTTGATTAAAGTTCTGTTCGGCTTTTATCAGTGCCCTCGATGTGAGTGTGTGTGTGATAGCTTTTTCCGTTCCGTTGTCGTATACATGATTGATTGATGCTCCGATTCCCGGATTATTCGCATCGGCGTATAGTGTTACTGGTAGCGCTGGAAAGTAATGTGTGAGGAGCAATTTTAAGGTGAGAATCTTTTTGAATATTCGAAATGCTTGTTGGCATTCAGGAAACCATTCCCACACAACATCTGCTCTTAAGAGTCGATCCAATGGTGCACGTAGACTGTATGTACATATATCTGCTTGATAGACATTTTCTGGCTCTGAGAAAGGAGCGGAGTTGAGTTATGTTCCGAGGCATCGAGGTTTCTGCACAATTTTTGATGGGTCAGTTGTGATGCATTTGGCATTAACAATCATACCCAGTATTTTGACTTGATGCGTTAAAAAGTCGCACTTTCCAAGTTTTACTTGAAACCCACATTCCGCCAAACGTTGGACAACGAATTATTTATGCGTTTCCTGGTCCTTTGCGTGCACGAGGATGTCATCGTCAAAGGCATAGCATTCATTATCTTTTGTTAAAATACCAGGAGTTGATTTGTTACCTGGTACAAGCCGAATGAACGTGAACAAACCCTTGTGCGTATTTATTGTGAGTTTCTGCTTTGATTCGTCGTCGAATTCAACTTGCACATACCCATCTGATAGATCGATCTTGCTTAAAACTGTACTTTCTGCAAGACGATCCAGTTCGCGTTCGACGTTTTTAAGTGCAGTGAATGCTACACAGATATTTTCGGGTGGTAAATCGGATCTACATCATGCGAATGTGAGCTTTAGTAACTTTTACATGAACCGGGCGTGTCGCTGAAAACTTCACAACATTTTTGCTGTAGTTCCATTTCTAACTGGTCACGACTGCTCCCTCGACGCATATAGCGTTGCAGATGGAACTATAGGGCTGGTCCCAAATTCCAAATGGTTCGACCAAATTAATACCTAAATATCGTGCCCCTTAATTATTTGGCAGATAATACTTGCCGATAGTGTTGGCATACCGGAAAAAAAATGTAACGTTATTAATTTCGTTATATTTGTAAATCATATTCCTTTACGGTTATGGTTACTGGTGTAACTAAAAAATCAATTAATTTCGTTCCGTTATAACGTTATTTTTTGGTACAAAGGGTCGAATGGAATTTGAAGTTTGCATAAAAATATAAATAGATCGTTACATATAGAACTTAATTCTTGGAGAATTGCAAGTTTTCGAGAATTATCAACGTTTCCAGGTTATAAAAATTACCTCTACAAAAACTATGGTCGTGAATTTTTCGAATACCTTAATTGTAACGAAATAACGGAAAATAAATTTATCGTTACGTTACAAATAACGTTATTTTCAATTTTATTATTTTTTATACCGGTACAAATAACGTTACTGGAAATATTTCGGGTTTTCCGTTATTGCGTTCCGTTACAATAACGTTATGCCAACACTGCGGTTGCCGATAGTTGGTATCCCCATTACGCAGTAAAATTCTGAATGGTTTGCCAAATCTGTTCAGATATGACTTTGAAATCTCCGGCCGTATCGATTTGCAATAATATGGCTTCATGCCCATTTATTTTCACAGTGATGAATTTCCGATCGCTATTCCGGATCACCCTCGATGTTTTCGTTTCGACTGTTGGGATTTTTTGGAATAATTACAGAAACTTACGTTGTGTCCCGTTGCTTGACATTGTGTACACTTTTGCTACGGAATTGACAATGGCACGAATAGCACATATTACCACAGAGACAACATAGCGTTGATGGATTCAGTGTGCGGCTGCTGATCTTTCCCAACTGGTACAGACGAAGCTTTCCGATATGAAGCTTTCAGATATGTGTTTGGTTTCTCCGGAGGCAGCCAATTTTTCTGCGGCTGTTTAATCCCATGTATATAGCTAATGTTTGTGTTCCCCCAATTATCTCTGTATCTCTTTTTAGAATGAGCATGCGTTGTATTTCATCTGTGAGTTGTAAACTACAAAAATAACTAATGATACATTTCTCTGTGCCATTAAACGAGTCTAGGAAGAAACAGTTAGAGATGAATTAGGATCATTAATATAACTGTTGTAACCGTATAAGTATAAAGACTACAAACTAATCCATCCCCTAGTTCGAATTTTAAGATAATAAAAGCGTGTTGTGAGTATATAGGAATTCCATTTACGGTTTAAGGTACATCCAATTGTATTGCCATCGAAATATCGTCTTATCCGGTTAATTCTCTCAGAGGAATATCTTTAGCAATTACATGCTACAAAGAAGAGGTGACGGGCATTTTTGCGCATTTCACACATTAATCATTGGTCACACATTAAAGAGCCAGTTACCTGCATCCAAGGTAAATTTTGAACGAATTTTCGTAAACACGAGATTTGATTATTCTGGTTCAATAATCATAAGACATTAAAGTTAGTTTCAGATATGTCAACTTAGGGCCTTTCTAGCTAAAATTGAACGTATCTAATAGATCGAACTTATTCGGAGCAAACTACGAGTTATACACATACGAACGAAACTGTTCCTACTTGCGCTGAGCGCTGAAAGTATATTTAGTAACTTCTTCTGGCTTCTTTTGGCCGCGTTCATACCCAGTATCACATTATCTCTATCAATTTCATTCTAACCCTATTAACTCAGGCTAATTTATTTTAAATATTTATTTTAAATTCAAAAGGAGTTTTTATAACATTTATAACCTATTTTAGTTTGGATATTTTTTTTTTCCTTTTTTTTTTTTTTCTTAACTTAACCTATCCCATATCTATTATAATAGATGGCGCTACCCCAATCCCACTTTGCCAAACCATGTGCATGGAATGTGATTGGGTCAACCTCATCTTTTATCTTATTTACTAATTTATTAAACTTAATTTTATATTTCCCTAATCCTAATGTCTTAACTAATAACGCTGGTATATTCATATAATTTCGCGCGATATACCAGCCTTCACTTTCCCATTACATCACCTATGTAAAAGCTCGACTATACATAGATGGTCTAATGGGAAGGTGGATGAAGCACGTGTTTACGTGTTTTGCGGCGGCGCTTCCAATTCCGGTAGAAAATTTTTACTACCGATTTCCGGCTAAAACTCATTTTGTAACTGGACATAATTTTTACGGAATGCAAAAATGCTGTAATGCCGTACTTAGTCTCACCATGACATTTCCAATTCCGAGAGTTCGACGTTCGTACTTGTAATTTTAGCACTGATGGTGGTATTACGGCAGTTATAATATTACATAGCAATAATTTTACCTTTTTATGAATGTTTTTAATAACCATAAGATTAGCACAGCTTCTTAATGAATCAGTCTGAATTACTGTAGAAGATTCACTATTACTAATTTTGTTGTCAGAAAGTGAATTAGGCCTATTAAGTGTTTTCCCAATCAACAGATGGTTTTTGGTCAAGGAATCTGGACCCATTTTAATCACATCTGGCTTTGATCCTAACATTGGAATATTTTGTGAGAAATACGTCAGACACTTTTGGGTAACTTCGAAGTTTAAAGGCCTCATGTAAGAATGGCATGCCATTGAGAACCTAATCATGAGTAATTCAGATGGAAAGATCGTCGGTAATTTAATTAACGTAGGTTGATTTGGGATGATTTCGATTGATCTGATGATATTACCTATCTGTATTTTATGATTACCACTGATTATTAAACTTTTATCTCTAACTTTACTATTCTTATTATCCTTAAAATATTCCAAAGGAACGATTTTGGAAAATTCTCCATCGAATTTGACCCTGGTTTCTTTTTTAGAAATAGGTAATGTTCGTTGTTCTATTGCACCAGATGGAAACGTTGTTTGTGCTGCTTTAGACGATGATTTTCTAATTACTTTATTTTGAACTACTTGACTATCATTTCTCTCGATCAATGACGTTTTGACGTCAACCCCGCCTTGCGCATCGACGGTGGTTCGTTAAATGTCTCCAACCTCAAATTTTCGCACTCACGTTGGTTTCGACTTACTTTTTGAACTATCCGTGCATACTGCTTACGGGTTCGTTCATCTTCAAAAAGATAACTCCGTGAGGTGTTCGAGTGCGATAAGTTGAAGCTATGTGGGATTGTCTCTAGACCTAATATAGCCTTTGACTCATCTGAAATGATTTTTAAGAAATGTAATTTTCTCGCAACTGTTTGTAACTTATCAGTTACTTTTAAAATTGCTCCTAAGTCCCACAGATTTTTTATAGTCAAGATCATCTCGTTAACTACCTCTTGTAAAGAGAGTGTAAACCGGATGCGATCCAGTCTACCTTGAACGTGTAGCAACTTTGTTGACACCACTGGCAATTGTTCGTCCTCTGTAATAACTCCATTTGTTATTTGGCGAAACAGTTGTTTAACACCTTCCAGTTTGTGAAAACATGTTACTACCTCTTCTTTGGGTGATCTGACTGCGGCTTGATGTAGAACCAGATTATTCCGTTTAAGATTTAACCGTTCTTCCATCAATTCCTTCTTCAAAGCGATGACAGCTTTAGGATAAAACACGACGGGAATTTTCCGACATTCACATTCAATCAAGATCTCGTCGCTGTCTAAATGTTCTACATTCATTTTGCGAAAAAGGTACTTAACTTATATCTTAAAACTAAACTGAACTAAAAATCTAAAAACTAAATAAAAAAAACATTAATTTTAAATTTACACAAAAAATAAAACAACCATGGGTAATATTCCCCTACAATGAATAAATTCCGCCAACTTGGATCAAAATAAGGATAGGATAAAGGAATTGAAATTGAAATTTGGATGAAACTGTCTCCATGTTCCCAATGATGCAACGGTAGTCTAAACCTGACATACAAGGTGATCCTCGCTGCTATGGTGAACTTGAAAACAGATAACATTAATGGTACCCAATATAGGCCGAGGCAAAATTCTTGCCCCCGTATCCACAGCTGGCAGTCTTACTCTGAACTCAGCAGAGGAGCTCACCTGCGAGGGTGACAGAACGTTCCCATGTAAGTCAACCAATGTTGCTGAGGTCTTCTCAGACACTCGAACCTCGGCTGCTATGGCTGTCTATTGGGGATGATAACTCGCCGGTTATCACCAAGGATTTCCGCAGTGTGAGATATAATAATGTTTAGCTTATGTCCTAAACCTCATCAATATCCGTTCACTGATAGAACACCGGATTGGCCAGCTAAACACATTATACCCTGAACCTAAAACTAACTATGGGGGGACTTGCAAAACCCATCCCGAAGGATGACAAATTTAAATAAACAACACAAAGTGGAATTATCGCAATAACCTAACTATACACTGTTGCTTGGAAATCCATATTTTTTTTAAATAAATAAACTTTTCCTACGGCTTGTGGTCATTTCTTACCGTTGGCATAAGCATTTAACAAAGGAAAATTAAAATGTAGTGCAGTTCAGCTTTACGAGCCAGGATACGGAATGACCGATCTGAGTAATGAGCAGCCCTTTATACCACCCGATAACCGCTCGGCAGGAAAGGGATATGCCCATTACCTCAGGGACCGCATCATTCTCCCTTACTGGTAACGCAAGGCATATACTGTTGGTTGTACACGGTACCGAAAACCGTACAACTAAATTATTGTCTGAGTTCGGTTATCACGGCATGCTCCAGCCTTCTACCAAATCAGATGAATTGGAGTGCGGGTTGGGACATGCCACAGATAAACCATCCATTCGGGGATCCAGCATAGGGGCTCAAAAATCATCAATTCCAGTCGGTACGCGTATGACCCACCACGAATAAGGTCAGGCTTGCCGCTGTCATACTCGTATCGATAGAAATTGATATCCAACAATGATAAAAACCAAGCACACGGTCATTTAGACCGATTTCAATTTTACTTAGAAGTATTTAACAATTTTTGAACATTACATAAAGTAATGTCGACTATTTAGACGAGAATGTGAGGGAATCCTCAATTGAATTTAATAGACTAATTGTGGTATTTATTACCAGAATTTTTGGGCCGAATTATGGCCCCATTTGGGCGCCACTGTAACAATAAAAGTTTACTGTCTTACGACAGTATACCCTGTTGTTAAAGAAATTTGTCCCCATTTCATGCCCTAGCCCCATGTGCGGCTTGGTTTCCCGCAGCTCAGCCTGGTAGAGGATGTGGTCGTAGGTTTTTGGGGTTAGGTGAAATAAGGGACCTAGATTACCGCACAATCATATACTCTCAGAGAAGATGACCTAAAATTTGAATCAAAAAGGAAAAGGGGGTCATCGGACCCAAAACTGGCGGTTCCTAAACATTTTTAGGGAATGGGTTTTCACCCATGGTTGTTATTTCTGGCTTCTTAGGGTAACATAATTACCTTAAGAAGCACAGACACACTTTAACAATGACAATAAAAACTTAAAGTTAGTTGATGAATTGAAAGTGGAGGAAGTCCTTAGCAGAAAGAGGGTGTCCAGCCTATAGGCCGGGTTACTCTCGATGCCCTCGCTTCTAGCAAGACTCAGTTTTGCTAGAAGCAACTAAGGTACCTCGCCACTATTGTAATGGTTAGTAATTCCGCCTTAACGCCATACTTACCAATATATATCTCCGTATCCAAATCCGAAAATCATACGCACGCACACAAGATTATTATTACTAATTGTTCTTTGCTAAGTTCTACACGATTCAATTATATAACTTGAAAAAGTTTAGTATAAAGTTCATACATCAACAGGTAAATAGTTCACTATTATTTTTTTGTATAATTATGGCTTTGAAATATTGCTATGCTTAACAAATTTTGCAGGTTGGTGTTGCTATATGCCCGTTAAATAACCACTATTGTTTCGTATAATATATATATGGCCCAATATAGCTATAGCAATTCACAAAAGCTCAAACTTTTCTTTCAGGTTTAGCACAATCTCTCGAATTGATAAGATTATTTTTTATTCTTATTTAAGAGTATAATCGATTCACTTATTCCAATAAATTTCACTGCTGGTAACCATTAAAGATAAAAAAAACGCTAAAAGTTTCTGTATTAAATTATTATATTATATTATAAGTAAAGTGGGAAAATGCACACCGAATTATTATTACTATTTTATAAAGTTTATGAACTACAATATTTTTTTTGTTACTTAATTTAGCAAAACACGAAGTTTGAAGTAGACTCCTCAAAAAAAAAAAAAAATAAAAAAAACAACTGACCACTCGTTGGTCTATCTATTCACTGCCCTCTACCAAAAAAAAATGTACAATATTTATACACACATCGATGATACATTTTTTTGTGCTTTCAAAGCAAGAAAATAATGTACAACCACGATGTACAATAACGTGCTATCCATGATTGCAGAATCGGCTCACGCGAAAAACCATTTTTCTGCAATGTAAGTAAACTGCACGAGGCTTACAATTATTGATTATTTGCAATAGCAGAGTTCATTACTCATGCCATTTACCTCAAAAGCATTTGCCTTTGCGGAATCAAAGCCAGCGATCGTGTTACATTAAATTATAATATACGTTCATTCAACCCCTGCATGAGTATATGCCGTGGTGGTATATACGTATATTCAAAACTAGATGTGTAAACTCGGCATGGTAATTGCTTATGTTATAATTTTGAGGTTTTACCTCGAAAGTTATGCCGATAGGTAATTCTTAAGTGTTTAGGTTTTTACTAGTAATGGAATCGAATAGAATTCCGTTACAATTGAGTAATTAAGATGATTTCATAAAAGATGAGAGATTAATTATATTTGCAACTAGTTTTAAAATCAAATGTAAATTGCACTACATAATTTCCATTTGTAGAGAATTCTAGGTGAATCTGTAACCCATTTGTGACCAATGTATCATTTTCGCAACACTAAACGCATCGACGGTTTTCCCAGATTTATATAAATCCACATAATTTTTACCGTAAATCATTAACAGTTATTCGAATAGGTATATAAAGGAATGAAATGAACGATAGTTTTTGTATTGTTTTGTTTTCGTAGTCCTGTGAGGATATAGTAAAAATTAAATAAAATTTTGTGTAACTTCAAAAATGGATCCGGAGACAAGAAGATATTGGTAAGTCGAATATAAAAAACTATTATTTACTTTTTATTAATTATTTGTATATAAAATATAATAAAGTAACATAAAATTATTAAAAATTAAAAAAAAATTGATAAGCGCAGTTACAGATTCATTTTTTTTTTAGGTGTTGCGCAAACGCATCATTGGTCATTGAGTGATACTAAAATTTATTTATAGGAAAACACCGCTTACAGTTGCTGAAATGCTAGTGGCCTTCGATAATATGCCCGACGATGTTGATATTTCCACTGATGTATATCTGTATCCACCTAAACTTAGTGTTGATACGGATGAAGATTCGTGACGAAGAAGATGTAAATACTATAACCATCTAACCAAGAACCAATTAGAAGCAGGGGTGGAAATTAGATTTGGGGATTTGGAAATTCAAAACGAGATCGAGGTAAATGGAGAAGAAGAAACCATTCCTCAAATGCCGCAGCCCAGAATACACCAAAAATGGGAGCGGGGAAACGAAGAAGATTTTCAATTGTCCGCCAAAATGTTCAAGTCAAATCAATGGAAAGGCACAAAAATTAATCCTTTGACATTGAGCGCAGAGTCAAGTCCAATTGACTTTTTCGAATTATTCTTTCCAAAAGAGTTTATCGAAACGGTGGTTCATATTCATACTACATATTACGCAAAAACCAAAAAAAATCAATCACTTAATATTTGCGCGGATGATGTTTTTGGGCGTGATGATTATCTCCGGCTATAGTTCTTTACCTCGTCGACGGATGTATTGGGCAAATGATGAGGATGTCCGTAATGAAATCATTTCGCAATGGATGCGACGAAAGAAGTTCGAAGAAATTTTTACGCATATACATTTTTGTAATGTAGATGCTATCAAAGAAACGAATGATCGATTTATAAAAGTGCGTCCGTTTATCGACCAATTAAACGATGTATTTATCAAATACGCACCTATAAAAATGGATATATCTGTCGATGAATCGATGATTCCATACTATGGGCGCCATCCTAGCAAGGAATTCATTAGAAATAAACCGGTTCGTTTTGGATATAAGGCCTGGATAGCGGCCAGCCGTTTGGGATATTGCTATCAATTCGATGTGTATCAAGGTCGTAACCAGCAGCGTGATGGAACCTTAGGATTGGGCGAATCTGTCGTACTAAATTTGGCCAAAAAAATGAAACAAAAATTTCCAGTATACCTCATTTTCATTTTATTTCGATAATTTTTTTACTGGGCCACATCTTATAAATACACTCAACTTGATGAACTTCGTTGGAACGGGCACACTGCGGGAAAATAGACTGAAAAATATTACGATGACACATAAGAAAATTTTTAATAAAAGGCCGAGAGGATCATATGAAAATGTCTTTGATGTGGATAACGAAATGGTATTGACAAGATGGAAAGACAACCAAACTATATCGTTGCTATCCAATTTTTCCGGAGAACATCCTGTAGGTGCAGCTCGAAGATATGTACACTCAGAGCACAAAAGAATCGATATACCACAGCCTTTTGTTGTAAAAATGTACAATCGCAACATGGGCGGCATTGATTTGTTGGACCGCCACATATCAAATTATCGGATGACTATTCGAGGAAAAAAATTGTATATGCCTGTAATATTGTGGATGCTGGATTAAGCCGTAGTTAATGCGTGGTCACTGGCTAAAGGATACAATTTAAAAATCGACCAGTTGGAATTTCGACGGCAGCTATCAAGGGCCCTCCTAATGCGCTATGGAACATTATCTTCTATAGGCAATAAAACCAAAAAAAACCGTAAGATTTTATCAAAAGAGGCGCATACTTGTGTGAAGAGTCCAACAAGATTACGTTGCAAATATTGTCACTCACAGACAATTTTTATGTGTTCTACTTGCAATATTGCTCTACACACGAAATGCGCTGATGATTTTCACAGTCAATTGAACTGATTGGGTTTTGAAATTTAATTAAGTTTAAGTCCCGGAAAGCTACTAGTAATATGAATTATTAAACAAAGCTAGTAATATGAATTGACGAAAACAACTTAAAATATTTATTTTAATAAAACTGAATTATTTTTTTGAATTTTTAACATTAAATTGCTCCTATGAATAAATTAGTAAAAAATAAAAAATTTACATTTTGGTTTTCATATGCCCTTTGATGCGTTTACGCAACACCCATTATTTTGGATTCTACAACAGTTAAAGCCTTTTTTATTTCAATTTTGTGTTATTTGAACTAAAATTAATAGGAAACTGTTGAAAGAAATTAAAATTCTTAAAAAAAATCTTGGTCACACAACATACAATGAAATGGGGCCTATTAACTCAAATCGAACATTTTGTGAGATAGCTATAACGAACAATTAGATCCTGGCCATCCGATAACATTAATTCTGAAGAAGAATTTAGTGTATCTTGTAGACAAGTCCAACGAGCAACTTGAATGTCGAAGATCTAGCTGATCTTATGGATATGCGTTTAAGAAAATGGTTGATAGGTAAAATATACGATTTATTTTTAATACCCAAACAGGAAATTCTTTATTGGCCGATTAACAAACTCTAGTTATTACGTTCTGTAATCTTACCTTGTCATCTGAAACATTTTTAAATTCCGTGGATTCACAACAGCATCATTGTAAAATTATAGACTTATAATTGTATTTTGAAATAATACAGCAACCAAACTATTTGAAATTCTTCACAGAAATGCCGCTACTCTTATCCGATAAGATATAAAAAATTGATCACTTAGGACACCTAATGCTAACCGCTTATTCAATGGATGAAAAAAAAAGATCAGGACGACTTGTTTAATGAATTTTTATGTCGGCCAAATTCATCAATGAAATGTTGTCTGCTTAACATAAATTAGACACTAACATTTTTTTTTTACTATTTTCTAGATTAGGAACGTAAATTCAAAAAACATATTATGTTATTTAAGTAAAATTAACCGTTTTTGTACCATAATCAAAGACCAAACGAAACAAAATATAATATCAACTGCTAATATTAACAAATAAATTGCTTTCATTGCCACCACTTATCTCTTGAATATGAACAACATAAAGTCAATATTTCTTATATATAAAGGAAGCTAATTTTAATTTTCCCACGATTTGCCATTTTCTCACATTTTCATCTTATACGAGTATTTATTCTTGGCTATATTTAAACAAAAACCGAATAATATAGAGATGGGAACTGTTAGATAAATAGCCCTAAAAGCTATATGAGTGACAGTAATTGCTACTTTTCCATTGCATTGTTGTTTTATAAGCTGGAATTCTAATTACCCACCAACATTTTCTAATTAATCTGAAATAATTTATCATATTAAAATAAAATGTAAGAAAAAAAATTATAGAAATAAAATTAATTTTCACAAATTAATAATTTTCAACAGATTTGTTTTTTTTATTTTCGTTTTTTGTTTATTTTATTTTGTCTAATGAAAATCCAGTAACAACAACAACACTAACGAAAAAAAATAAAAAAATCATAAATCTTTCCAGCAATTTGAAGTAGCACACTAACAACAAACGTAATAACAACGACCGTCAACAAAATGAAAAGTTTGTTCTGTGAAAGCTAAACGAAATGAACGAACGAATGAAAATAAATACACACACACACAGTAAAAAAATCTACTGTGTAAATAGGAGAGGAGCTTTTATTTTTTACTTTGCAATGAAAGAAAATCATATTTTTTTCTGCTGTACTCTACTACTTTTGTTTTATTCGGTATGTTGAAAAGAAAATTTATAATTTTTTATAATGTAAAAAATAAAAAAAAAAAACTTTTTTCTACCCATTTTCATTTTATGTTTTGTGTATTTTTAAAATTGTGCTTGAGTACTTTTTTTAAATTTTACATGTATATTGTATAAAAATGCAATTTTCATAAATTGCATTCATAAATTTATGCTTATTTTAAATTTTATTTATTATTTGTTGGATTGTTTTTTATATTGCTCTACTCGCCGTGTTTTTTTGTTTGTGTTACATCTTAAATTGGGTTCAGTATTTTACGATTTTAATTTTCGAATGGGTTTTAAAAATAAAAAACCTTTATTTAATTGTATTGTTATAATTGGACATAAATTTTCACAGCACATTTTTGCAAGTTTCTGGTTTATTTATAGTGTTGCTTGAACTTTGTTATAATTTTTGGAATTTGGTTTTGATGACATGGTAAATACTTAACAATAAATTTTCGTTGGTATTTACATTATGGCATAGTTAATTTTTTCATATGCAACAATGATGGTATTGTTGTCATTGTAAGAAAATTATTAAAAAAAATTTAATCAGGTGTAACTGGAAATAAAGCATTGCTAATAATAGAAAAGAATGTTAATCATAGTTGTTTTTTTTGTATATACGATTAACGTTTGGGAATGCCGGGACTGATATTTTGGGCAAAATCAATTGCAAGCTGTAACGCCTAAGTGAAGTATTTAACATTTATCAAAAGTTGAAAAAATTCAATCATCTCATCAGGCCATGGCGACTGAGTATTTCTAATATATTTCGTGTGACTTGATGAAACACATTAAAATGGCCTAAGTTAGGGCCGATATGTTCGATATCGCTATGAATTAATTAATTAATTCAGTAAAATTATTAAAAAATTACTTGCAATAGAATTGAAACCAGTGTGAATGAGATGAAAAGTTTGTAAGAATAAAATTTAGTGAAGTTGTCATATAAGTTGTAACGAATTTCTTTCGCTACAATTTGTTAATAGGTTGCCCCCCTATTCTGGCTTTCCCAGGGAATTGGGAAAATATTTTGTTGTAATTACAAATTGCACTAATTCCCAATTATTTATTTCTCGTTCCCAATTGTATATTCTGGTAGACTGGGAATAATTTTTCCGGGAAAATTTTTTTATTTTGGTTTTTTATAAACTAAAACAAATATTGCGACCTTATTACAAGTTAAATTTATTTTTAAATATATATTTATTAGAAAAAATAATGTTTCCAAATTCGAAAATGTACGAATTACAATTCCCCAAAAAAATAATGGGGAAAAATTAACGTCAAAATTGCTATAAAATGGAATTATTTTTTCCCAATAAAAAAAATTCCCAAACGCCAGAATACACTTTGGGAAATAAAAAATTCCCAACTGCTAGAAATACGTCACTAATTCCCAATTTCCTATTCCCGGGGAAAACCAGAATAGGGCCACAGCACAGATTTTTAATTTCGCATTGATCGTTTTGAAGGTTTATGTAAATATGTACAAATTTGTTTTATTTCGAGCACGTGTCACAAATGAAACAGAAATGATATTCTAACGGGGTTTTGCATTGGTATAAAAAAGAAAATCTGATACGAAGCGGGGAGTTGTTTGTTTGAAGTGTTGAGTTAAACATCTTGTAGCTTAGAATAAACAAGTTAAGCTAAGATAACGTTTAAACTTAAATTATATTAAATTATATAAAGTATATTATTATACATCTTACAACTATATAATAAATAATAAATTATAAAAATAAAATTAAATAAATCATAATCTAATTCGTATAATAGTAAATTTATGTATTTAAAACGAGTGCTATGAAAATCAAAAAGCAACGCGAGTTACGTTCCATGAAACCAGTAAAGTTGAAGATAAAAATGCTCATTCAACAATATTATTTTAAAGATAAATATTGAAAGACAAAACAAAATTTCGATGTGAATGAAAATTATAGATAATACAATGTATTGTAATACATTTTACTTTGATTCAATAAAATATCATATTATAATAAAATAATAAAGATGCAATTATGCATAAAGAAATTTCCAAGAATTAGAGATAAGATATTAAACATGTTGAAACAAGTATTAAGATTTATTTTAAGACAATTGTTTAGTGAATAGAAAATCATTCAATATTCAAACTCTGAAGAGTATACAGTGTTGATTCCCGACTTTAAAGAGATCGGTAAAATTGTTATATAAGTTTAATAAAGTTGTAAAGAAAAATAAAGTGAAAATAAATATTTTTTTTTATAATAATTAGCTAAATAACACACATAAATGGCGCAGTTGGTAATTTTACCTTCCAAAGAAGATAAAAATAGTGTATAATCGAACAGTGAAGTAAAATAGATACATAGAAAAATCCAAAAAATTGATTTTTCGAAAAAACGTGAATTACTTCATATCTAATAAAGCAACGTAAATTCATTCTTAAGGCCGCTCTTCACGATAACACGTGGTCGATTTTCAAAGCTAAGACACAAAAACATGTGTTTTTTTTTATCTAGTAGATGGAGTGTACAGTACCATTTTGAAATCTTCATCAAAATTGTAATATTCAAAAATTTTTCATTTTTTTATGTTTTGGAGACATGTGCATCGAAAATAAACATAAAACGAAAGAATGAAAAATGTTTTACAAATCCAAAATTCCAAATACCTAATGGTTTGGTTACAACAACAAACATATGTATATTTTGATTTTTGTTAATTTTCGATTCTTTGATATATGTATTATGTATTTGATATATGTTCGGGTATTTGTTGTTTGTTTTTACAATATTACAATCATAATGAAATAATATCAATTTTTTATAAATAAATCTCGTAGTACGGAGTAGCAAAGTAAATGCGATGGTCACCTCAACTCAGGAACTGACCTCATTGAGCTGGATTTAACGTTATGATTTAAATTATTAATATTTCGGGTGAAAATGCACATACATAATTTTAGTCACACAAATATTTACAGACAGGTCTAAAGAGTGTTCGTATTCCTTAGGGTGATAATAAAATGTTTTGCTCATTTGATGATTCCGCGAATGATTCAATTATTTGTACATATATATGTAATAAATAATATCTACTGGCCGCGTTAAATTTTTAACCCAAACATCTCTTTTGTTGCTGGTTTTACACTTTTGGTGTAGACTGAAAGTCTGGTAAATTTCATAAATTATTAAGTCCGGAAGTAGCAAATTTTAAAAACAATTCAAATTGATATCAAGAGTCTAAATGTCTTTCCAAAAATTGATATTGTTTGACTGTTGGTGGTACATTCCATGAAGGTATTTGGCATCCCCAACGATCTTATTTCAAATTTTACTGTTTATAACAAGGAGATGAGAGAAACCATAATCGAGTGAGTTTAGATCCCGCTCAACGTGATACAGCCATCGTGTAGCAGTTCTTCCGTCAGTTCTACTTTCCATTGAATGAGTTTTAGCTTGCTGACTCCTGAATTCAGTGAATTTTCAATGACTCCAATTCAACATATCTACTTTTTCGAGATGGTTTCTTGTCTTGTAATTTATACATAATTCCAAATTACGAATGAATCGTAATTTTCCATTAGCTCAAGTACAACAAGCCTCTGGATGTCTCTTAACCGTATACGGTTAGCGGCAATTAATAGCGACCACTGATGTAACCAGCGCAAAGTGCAGATGTTAATTTTAGAATGCCTTCACAAATGTGTAAAAGACAAACCCGATTATTAAAAATCATGAGTCAAAAAATCAAGTGAATGACGCGTTATAATAAAAATAACTTTACTCATTAGGAAGATTTGCGGTAATTGTTTGTAAACTACGAATCAACAAAACGCACCGGATCATTTAACAGTTTGTAAATGGCTTTTGGTTCATTTCTAGGTCGATCTGACGAGCTGGGAATTATAATGACAAGTTGATTTGTTTCAGGAGAACAACGTTGCGAATTAAAACCCAGATGCCATTAACATATGCTAGTATCAGCTGCACTGATCTATATTGAGCTCACATATGACGTATTATAAGAATAAATTAAAAAGTATTTGGCCGATAGTCGTCATGCATATTTAAAGGTTGCCGAAACTTTATCTTTGTTGTATACCTTGAATTAAAAGTGCTTAGTAATTTGCACATATACATCAGAACTTTTAAATAAACTATAAATATGAAGATTTGATCGGGTGTCTATACGTATGAATGAATTCCACATAAACTGGTACTCGTGGCTAAGATGCGTTCGCTATAAATAACTTTTCTCCCACTACGGTTTTTAAGCCAAACTGTATTAAATAAAGCTATTCCACGATAGATATTACAATTTAATCGATTTTTTTAATAAACAAATATGAATGTAACAAATTCAAAATGCCGAATGGGATTTGAAAATGCCTGGACCAATTTTGATCAAATTCAGTTTTATGGTGGGATTATAAGCCAATCTTAAATTAAACATAAGGTACTTAAATGAATGGATTAGACTGGTTAGGCTGAATGGAACCCGACAATTTTTATTCATTAATAAACGTTTAGTGAATCCCACACTCCATTTTAAATTAAGATGACCATTCTTCGTAAGGAGCAAAATTCCAATCCATCCAAATTATCTCCATTGATCATCTCTTTGGCTTTTTTTATTCCAACATAATCTTCTGATATACTTTTTAAGGGGTATGTGTTTATAATTATTCATCCAATTGAAACGGCATAATCTAATAATCGATAAGGCAAGTTTTTGGAGGCTTCTTAAATAACATACGGGTACAATGTTCGACAATGAAACCAAATAGCTAAGTTTTTTTCATCGTGTCATTACCGACAAAACATACAACAGCGCAGCTCTTGTATTATAAATCAAATTAGTTCGTTTCCGTTAAACCGTCCAACAAATGAGCTTCACATCAGGGTTGTCAGCGATGAGAAAGTTCGATTACTTAGAATCGATGGTATATGAGCAAAATATAATCTCTATATTGCGCAAGAATCACCGCATGGTAAAATTACATAACCGAGTTACACACTATAACACCATCTTTCACTACGAATCTGTTGAAACGAACCAAATTTTTATGGAAATACGGACTGATTCGACTCTTTAGAATACTAGAGAATTGCTGAGGTAAGATAGCTTATGATAACCGATAGTTTATATGAGATCTATCCTCAAGTTTGCATTTTTTGTCTGTCAGCTTTTAACAGCTGTTCTTGATTTATCTGTATTTTACTAATCTTATAGCAATAAATATTGACCCCCCTTGTATTCATAACTGGTAATCTGGTAGTTGCTGTAATTGTTACATTTCCATAAGTGAATTTTGATTAGATTATGTTAATTGATTTTGACTCACCGTCGACGAGATTCTCAATAATGGCTCCACTTAATGTTTGTACTCGACCTCATTCCAAGTTGATTGTCGACTTCTGATAGTTGGTCTCTTCAGTTTATGGACGGTTTAGGACCAGCATAAAATTAGAGATATAGAATTCGTCATTCATATGAACATTTAGCGAGGAATCAGATCGATCATGTACACGCCAACGTCGCCTAAATCAATGAGAAGCAATGGCATATGTTGATTGTACATTGAAACACGTCGATATTGTGGCCGTAATATTTCAGAACTGTTTTCCATTGCATCATTTATGAGACTTCGGCTTGTGTTAGGTTCCAAATTATTCCAATATGAATTTGATGAACGATTATTTGATTTTCTCTATAAATGGGACTTGCATGGATGACACACGAGGATTGAAGGATTATTGGCAAGTTCCGGAGAATTGAAGTTGCAAATTAAGAAGCCAATATCATTATTATTAATTCGCCATATTTAGAGTGTACCAAGACTAACGGTATTACAAATAACCAGATATAGGGATAGGACGTGATTGTAATAATTATAGAATTGACCCGGTTTCAGATGTTTAGTACTCAGAAGTGGTAAGAAAATTTGTTATAGTTGTATGAAACTAGCTGTACGCAGCCCGCTTTGCGTATGGTTTCAAATCAAAGATTATTTTTATTTTTAGTAATATGAAATTAAAATGAAAAATGAAATCAAAAATATTTTAATTATATAAAAATTGATTAATTTGCTCCAATGCAATTTGGTATATAGTACAACATTTCTTGTTGATCCTTCAGGTGCAATCACATATATTGATGCCAGTTTTCCTACAAGTGAGCATCCACCATATGATTGACAGTGTCAGAAGCATGGATATTCCAAATTTAAACCACAAACTTCAAATGACTGACCTTGAGATTTGTTAATGGTCATATCAAAAGCTAGACGCATTGGGCATTGTATTCATTTAAAATTAAATATTTGACGGAATTATAGTAGGAATGCTTGGGATTAACTCTTCTTCTCCTTTGTATTTGCCAGCTAATATGATTGCTCCAATTAAATTTGTCATTAATTTTTTAATAGCAAGTCGGCATTACAAAGTTTTGGTTGGTTAATATTTCGTATTAAAATGATTGGTACACCAATTTTTAATTGAAGAATATGTAGTAGTACTCCAGGCAAATCTAATGAATTTAAAAATTATGTAGGATAATTTACTACTTAGTCTTGATCTATAACACAATCAATTGGTTTGTATGCAAATGTTTCACCAACATTTTTACTTTAAATGGCAGTATTTATATCATTAACGTACTTGTTTTATGCTGTCAATATTGGTCGATAACTTATGATTTGATTTGATTATGATTTGAATTGTTATACAATATTTGGGTACACACTTTCAATTAATTTTACATTTGGGTGTTTTAAAAAACAAAACTTTTGTGGAAATGTAATTGCATCAGTTGCACTATCAATTTGAATTTTTCAATTTCCAATGTCTAATAATTGTTTTGGAAATGTTACAGCACATTCATTGTTTTGCAATTGAAAACGCATATTTGTTGTTAAATTTAAATTTTTAAATGTTTCTCCAGAAATTATATAGTTTTTAACACGCGTTTAATTCACCAGCTGGAGTTGATCGGGTTATAACAGGTAGTGCCTGTCTAAAGTTACCTGATATTTATATTGTTGTACCATCAGATATCTGTTGGTAATTGCATAAATTTTGTAATGTTTTATCTAATGCTTCTAATAATTTATGATGTGCCATTGTGCATTAATGCAATACCTTTCCTGATGTTTTTGGAATGTTACATGTTGGACAAGTGTTGGACATATGACATCGGACAAGTGGTGCAGTGGTTAAAGCATCGGCACTTGGACCGAGAGGTATTGGGTTCGAATCCGACCAGAGGCTGGATGCAACGCGAATTTTCGTCATCGATTACGATCGGTGATGTTAATAAACACAACTAAGGCCCTCTGATGGAGTGCAGAATTCAGCGCCGACCCACCGTCCATATCAATGTACAGGTTGACAAGAAGCTTGCAATGTGCAGGTGGTAAACTGAAGTTGAGTGAGTAGGTGAATAGGTGAATGGATTAATTATGTGGCGTGAGTGCGTGGTATCACAATAGACCAAAAATGGCCTAAGTGTCAACCAGCGAAACCTAACCTAAATGTTGGTGTTTAAATTATTTGCATATTTAATGGGAGTGTTAGTACTGAATGGGGTCCGCCATGTAATAATGTTTCTGCTATTCTTGAAGAAGCAATTGCTAATGCTATATGTTGATTTGCGATCTTATCAATGTAATTAAAAATTCGAAAAAGCTCCCATAGAAGCTGCCACATCCATTGGCTCATTACCCGTAGAACATATATATATATATATATATATATATATATATATATATATATATATATATATATATATATATATATATATATATATATATATATATATATATATATATATATATATATATATATATATATATATATATATATATATATATATATATATATATATATATATACATTTTTATTGAAATCGATGCTGTAGTTTTTGAGTTTATCGACCGAAAATGCTTCTACGGAAGCTGTAACTTCCGGTGGACCATTATCATGACTCATACAACTATACACCAATTTTTATCAAAATTGGTACAGCAGTTCTTAATGTCACAAACACACACGTCATTTTTATACATATATAGAGATTCTGGATATAAAATTTGATCGTTTTTTGAACGGCACAATGACCGGTAACTTAATCAAGAATTACAAATCCTAATTTATTTTATTTTTCTGATAGTTTGCTAGACTTTTTGGATCTGGCATCCCCGCCGTCAAATTCAATAGGTTTATGAAATCTGAGGTAGATTACACAAACATTATGTCATTACATTATTTAAAGCATTTTGGATGTCGGTTATAAATGTGAGACATAAATTGTAATGATTGATCTTTTTGTTTTCATTAAAAATTGTCAAAACTAGTTTGAATCGATAAACGTAAATCGTACTGAAGGCTGCCGCTGTGGATTCAAAAACATTTTTAACTTTGTTATGTTGCACCTAGCTCGTAGAGAACTTTCATGCGGCAGTGCCACATAAAAATTGTTTACGAGCTAGGTGCAACATAACAAAGTTAAAAATGTGTGATATATAATGTAATTGTTCTTGTAAATTATTGTTGTATGCAATTGTTGTTGTACCGCCGTTTTGAGATCACACACTTTTAACTTTGTTATTTTGCACCTAGCTCGTAGTTCGTAGACAATTTTCATTCGGCAGCCTTCAGTCTGCTTACATAATTAACTCCCTAGTATACATCTTGAATATACAGAAAAAAGTATGAGGTTGAGATGTAATTTTAAACAACAAATGATCAGATCTGCTTGTACATATAAAATTATGTATCGCGATTTACGAGATGTAATCAAGGTAAACAAAATAAAATCAATTCTGCGTGAAAATTTCTACAAATGAATTTATTATCCTAACTCGCTAAATCAACAACAACAACGACAACAACACATAGTTTATTTTTCAATCTCATTCTTTTTGTGTTTATCATTATAATCTATAGTTTTAAGACATTCATACTACTCCAAATTTACACACATCTATACAGTGCTGTGTTTTTTTATTAGCGCCCGATAGTTGTATCCGGAGGGCCAATTTTCTATGTGAAAACTTATATTTAGCGCGCTATTATTGCATTTAATTAATTTATTTAAATCTAAACTAAGATTTTTCATTCAACTTTTTAATTAAAAATCGATAAAAAAATATCTCGGCTCACTTATTTATCGGGAGCCGCTATCGGGAGCGCTATCCATTTCAATGGGAAATTTGAAAAGGCTTTTAATTTTGTAAACCCCTGAAACCATTAGAAACTAAATCTTACAATAAAAAATTAAAACGCAGCAAAATGAATTTTTGTTTATAACGTCATGTCAAAATAAATGTCAATTAATATATTTCAGGTGATAAATGTTTGTTTTATTGATGAATTTAGTTTTAATTTTTATAGTACAGCGACACCAGTGAATAATAGCTGCAGTTTCAATAGAAAATTGCCATTTGGCTCCGGATAGTGCTCCAATATTAAAACACAGCAATTGTTAGTTTCACAGCTGTACATCGATAACGTCCGTTTGCTTTTATCTTCCATATACATCCATATGTACGTAAATAGATATACATCGAAACATTTGAAAACAATACTGAGTTTTATTACTGTGCGTGGAAACTAGCGACATCTGTTGTATTCTGGTAAAACTAATTAGGAATAAAATCAATAAATTTTACAGATTGGTTCTTTACTTTGCTTTCTTTTTTTTACCAAAGGAATTTCGTTTTTTGCTAATTTTTCGGTTAATACTTCAAATTTAGCAAAACGCCACCGTCAATCGTCTCAGATTTTTTTTCTGCGTCTTTTGATATATCACAATCTAAGTTTTGTTGACTAATAACGTCGCAATGTTACTAAAACTTTTGCGATTTTTTCGAATATTGTTCGCTTTGTAATGCCATAGCGGAAAATCTAGAAGGAAAAATGAAAAAAGCCACCGTCAATTTTCCTAAAAAACTTCAATTAAAATTTTAAGATATAAATGTTGGCGATCGGTTGGTTAGTTTTTACGCAATGGTACCACGAAAAGTCGTGTTTTTGCAAAATACGTGATGAGGGGCCTTAAATTAGAAATTGTAAAATAATAACTAAGTGCCTTAACGAACAGTAAACAGATACAGAATTTAAAAAATTAAGATAAAATAGTACCAGATAATTAATAAAGTCGTGTTCATAATAAATAAGTGCCTTAACTAACAGTGAACAATTACACAATAAAAAACAAAAAAAAAAATAAAAAAAAAATAAATGTAATTAAGTGAAGTTAAGTTAATAATTCCAAAATTTCTAATAAAATTTTCGATTTAAATCGAAAACAAGAAACAAAACAAAAAATGGATCTCGAACAAGTCGAACGACAGTTGTCAAGCCAACGACAACAGCAACAAAATTTACAAACTCAAGTGGAAACTCTACAACAACAATTACTTAATCAGGAAATAAAAATGCAGAATATGAAAGCCACCCGATTTGATCTAAGTCCAGATCAAAATTAAAAGGAACTTTAACTTCAGGCGTTCTCAGGAGAAGATACTTATAAATTAAAATCTTTCCTGAAGAGCATCGTAGACACCGAAAGCCTATGCGGTATGAACAGCGAAGAACTCAAACAATACTGTTTAAGAAAGCTGATCAACACGAAAATAATCGGAAATGCCAGAGGGACTATCATGGAAATACCAGAGACTCAACGTACCTGGGAAAATGTGATCAAACAACTTAGACTGAGATATCGACCAAAGAACACCATCCATCAACTACTGTACAACGCGAAGGAAATAAAGGTATTCAATCTCAAAGATATTTTTAATAAATTAAATAAATTTAAAAGTCAGTGTAGCGAGATTTGTGACTTTGATGACGAAGATAACTTTACATATCACTCGATAGATAGGGATTTAGTACAGATACTAAAATCAAAATTAGTTCCCTTAGTTCAATTACAAATAGACACGAGTAAATCATTATTTGAACTAGACAATATTCTGTGCAAATCAGAAATTTATCTGTCAGAAGACATAATTAAAACCGAATTTAGAGTCAATAGAAATAAAGAATTTAATTTTAAATCAAATATTAACACCTATTCTCAAAATAAAATCTCTCATAGAAGCAATAATGTTAATAGTAGTTATAACCACGAATTTAAAAATAACAATAATCAATTTAACTCAGGACAGTTTAGAACACAAGACCACAAAATCAATCAATTTAACTCAGGACAGTTTAGGCGACAATTCAATAATAATAGAACTGGACAATACAGAAATAATACTCAACCAACAGAACCAATGGAAGTCGATAATATAAACCAAATAAATCCATTAAACCAAGAGGTAAATTTTATAGAACTCACACCGTCAACCAGCTACCGAAAATAAAACTAACTTTTAACGATCAACCTATTAATTGTTTAATAGACACTGGTTCGGATACCAGTTTATTAAAACCAAACATTCTTAATTTCAAAGTATTAGATTTAGCAACCCCTATTATGTATAATTCTCTAGGAGGTCCCAATTTTGTAAGAAAGAAAGTAATAACGCCAATTCCAAGGGAACTAATAAAAAATGGTACTTTAGAATGGAAAATTTTTCCTCTAAAGAGCGAAAAATATGACGCGATTATTGGAATGAATTTCTTAATCCCTTTTCAAGCCGAAGTTGATATAAAAAATGAATATCTGAAAATATTTAATAAACAAATAATCCCTTTCGAAATAATCGGATACCCCCGTGAGTTTACCGAAGTAAATCACTTAGAACCAATCATTTCCCAAGAGGAAATTTTCTCCAAAATAAACAAAGAAAACTTAAATATAGAAGAAAAATATAAATTAAAGCAATTATTATCAGCAATAAAGATTTATTCTATGAGGAAGTTGACAATTTAACCTTTACTCACGAAATAACCTACGAAATAAAATTAACAAATGAAAACCCAATATACTCCAAACTGTATAGGTACCCACAAATTCATGAAAAAGAGATAGAAAGTCAAATTAACGAAATGTTCGAAGCTAACGAAGGGAGAAGCAATTTCCCACAAGACCCCCTTTTTCAACAAGAAATCAATAACGAAGAAGTCTTAAACAAAAAACAAGACAACATATCCATGCAAGCTACAATGCATTCACAGGAAAAAAATTTAAACGACGAAATAACATTCTTAGACACCATAGTAAACTGATTTAAAACACAGATAATAATTACGGAAAATTTCACTAATCAATTTGAAAATATATTAGGTAATCGTAGAATTAACATAAATCCAAATATAAACCACGTAGAGTTAATTAATAAACTTAAAACATACATATCATCAACAAAAGTAGCTATATATTCCGAAATAGCTGATCATGATTTACATGTAATCATACATTAAAGAATTCCCAAATACCAAATTCATAAAATGTAGACATTTTGCACAAGACATAGAAACAGAGGAAAATTTAATTAGAATTTTGTCCATAGAACATAGTATATTCCTATCATTGCCTAATTTAGTCTCCTATTCCGTTTTATTCCCCAATTTTTTGTTATCCCTTCCTTTGGCGGTAAAGCACGATTATTTACGCTTCAACAAAACCCACCCCATTTCCACTGAGCTTTAGCTGGCAAGATGATACCGTCGTTGAAGCCTCTGAGTAAAGAACTAACAATTCAATTCTGTTAACGATCGAGTATTATTTTGGAAGGTTCTCTGTGAGCCGGACCCACTCATACAACCAGACGATCATTTCCAATCGTTCTATCGATACGTTTAAGCATATTGTGAAGACATTGTTTCACAGATAAAATCACTCCACGTATAGAATTAAATGAACAAAACGAAGTGTTAAACGCCTTAAACGCGAAAAACTTAAAAACTTACTCTAATCAGCAGTACTACCAGAAATTATAATAAAACCCAGAAATTCATAGCATACAATCAAAGTCAAAAACCAACCTGAATAATTTACTGACCTATATACACGTACATGAGTAGTTGGGTTCAAATATAATTGCTCCTAAAAACCGATGGCAATTAAAAAAATATTCATTTATAAAGAAAAATAGTGAAACTCATCTTTTCATTGCCTCCCCACATTTTCCGCAATTTATCACGGAAAAATCATTCGAAAATTTATTATTATTAAACCAATCTGAAAACTAAAATTATTAAAAAGTTAAATCACTAATTAAAATCGGAAGGCTTATCGACAGAATATTTTTATTTTGCCCATAAAGAATACTTTTGTTTCATGTTAAGTAGCAACATTTTGTAGTAGCAAAAAAAATTATATTAGTTAACAAACTCACCTGTTAGTTTTCGACGCGATCACCCAAAGCTTAAAAAAAATGGCGTTATTTTACTTTACGTATACATCGAGAAAATCAGGTAAGGAGTATAAATTTTGAAAATTTTTAAATGCAGGATTGTTTATCACCAGTTTTTAGGAGGGGGAAGCTAAATTTTTCCGGAAAATTTTCTGAGTTTCCGGAAAATTTTTCACTTTTTTATTTTTTCAACTAAGGTAAGATGTTAATTTTGGATAATTTTGGCGTTAGGATTGTGTATCTAAAATTTGTATAAAGTACAAGCCAAATTTTCCAAGAAAATGCATTTATTTCATTAATAATAATTGCTTCGTCAACCTTGCAGACACAGATCAAAGAGTTTTTATCGCTCGTATCGCTTCTTCTGATAGTGCCACAAATGTTTAAAAAAAACCAACTTTTGTAAATATAAAATATTTCTAATGTAATTTTAATTCGTTGTATACCTTAGAGGATGGGGGCTGCCGCCCCCAAACCCCCGCTTTTCCGAAATTTACACAATTCTTCAAGTTTTAAATTCAATTTATAATTTTAAACTTGTTAAAAAAAATTGAAAAAATTTCAAAATTTTCCTGGAAAAATCGCAAAATTTTCCCGGAAAAATCACTTGTACTGTCGAAAAACTCTTAAGATACAATTCTAATATCAAAACTTTTATAAAAATTATACATTTGTGCGTATTTTAAGTAAAATAATACGCAATTTTTTGTTTTTAAGTGAAAATTTTCCCAGAAAATGGGGTAATTTTCCGGAAAAATTTAGCTTCCCCCTCCTAAAAACTGGTGATAAACAATCCTGCATTTAAAAATTTTCAAAATGTATACTCCTTAAGTGTCTATTCCATGGGAAAATTTTACTGACTGCAAAAATAAAAGCGAGAAAAAAATATAGATTTACTGGTTGTGTACGAAACAAAAATTTTTGTTAGTAAAATTTTACTGAGAAAATAATTATCATTGTGGTAGTGTGCTGCCATAACGTGCTATAAAAAAATGTAAACTTTAGCACTTTTTATGGCAACATTGTCAACACATCTACAAAAAATGTATGTAAAGATAAGAAATTTTTTTCACACTCACACAAAATAAATCGATCGCCATTTTTATAGTCAAATGTCAGTTTGTTTTTTTATTTCGATACCTAAAATTCGAGTTTTGTTTACATTAGTGAATATTAGTGTTTTTAACGTTTTTTAGGTGTTCAAATATACAAAAAAAAATCTAAATACTTGTTATAAAATACAAATAATTTTATATTAAACTACATAATAATAAATTAGTATGGAAAATTACGGTAAGTTTGATTGAGCATTATTTTATTTGGTGGATATAGCATCAAAATTTTTTATTGTGTGTCGACGAAATTATTAGATACGTGAGAATTTTGTATTAATCTATTTATATAATTACAGCACTGAGTAAAAAAATTATCGTATTGGAAAATATCCGGGTTGAGCAAGTATCGCAACTGGACGACAGCGGCATTTCCCCGATACAAATTTTTTTTGCCAGTTATGGTGAAGAGTACGATGAATATTCAGCGTCCGCAGAAATTACAAGCATTACCGGGTATGCGGATGAGTGCGACGGTTATTTGGAATCAAGATCACTGCTATCACCCAAATTCATTATGTTTAGTGGATCTAAATAATCCAAATCTTTCAAATCCATGGTGATATTAATAAAAATTATAAAGTAATTATAAAATTAATGGCGATTACAATTTTTTTTGTTTAAAACGAACGAAACGAAATTACAACTTTTATGAAAATTTTAGGTTATGTCAAAATGTAACTGTCAAAATTAAACCATAAATTTTGCTATAAAAATGAAATAAAAGATATTTGTTTTCTTTGTCACTCTTATGGAATTTTACGTATTTTTTTGTTTTCGTTTTTGCAGTAAAAAAATACAGTCAGTAAAATTTTCCCATGGAATAGACGCTTTACCTGATTTTCTCGATGTATACGTAAAGTAAACTTTAGCCAAAAAAATTTACTTTGCACAAAATATAATTTTGTAGTTCACTACACTATAAATTTTAATTCACGACAATAAATTATTTTAGTTTGTTAGTTTTGTTTCGTTTATAAATCACAATCACACACACACACCGATTAAGAACCATATGATTTTAAAATTATCACTTAATTAAATAAACACTATGCACATTTTTAATTTAATTATTAACAAACACTAAATTAGCAACTACAATTTGCTACGAAAATTACGACACAACTAAATGTGATTACATGTTTTATCCTGTAAAATTCATATTCAACTTAACTGGTTTTCATATTAACCCTCGATTGGACACATTGCACCGTTTAATCGATTTTTTCTTCTTTTGTGCTAATTTAAGGCAATTACATTTTTTTTTGTTTTCACCGTCAGGGTTAGAATTTGTTAACGAGCTAGAATTGCTTTGTCTTATGCTCATAAATAATTAAGGTCAAGTATTACTTTGGTATTGGATTAAATATTATTCCCTGGACCTTGTGGTGGGAAGGTCAACCTTATCCAGGTGTGTAATAAATTATTTTGTGTCAAAGTAGACGGAATTTGCTTCAAACAGTAAAGGCTTCAAAATTGTAATTTAAAGGCCGATTTTACCAAATTTAATAATTTATTACACCAAATTCGAAAAGTTGACGAAACAACCGCATGTATATAGTAGTGGTACGTGTATTTGTATTAGTACGAATGTGTGCCATTTAATTTTTTTGGATATGACATTTCTAGATATCATTTCCTATTATGATTTAAAATTTGTAAATGCAAATAAATATGCTTTAAATAAAACTAAATTTATTTAATTTTAGTTTTAAAATAATTTCTAATTCTATGTTTCTGTGAAAACAAAACATTTATTCGACATTACATTGAAAAAAAATAATTGAAATGTGCAGCTAAAATATTTTTTCCTTAACACATTGAGGCACACTTTCTAAATGTGTGTGCTACTCAGGAACACATTTGATAACTTTTGTAATTGCAATAATATTTCGTCACGGAAAGGAATGTATTGTGAAAACTGAAAAACATGTCGAGTTATTCCTTAAAAGGTGTTAAAAACGTGTTAAAAAACAAAAAAGTTGTTTGACGGCTAATTAACGCGAACATGTTAACACACCACTCAATTACTTGGTGAGATGTCAAAAAACTGAGAAGACGAAAGGACATAAGCTTCAAAAAATTGAACCGATTTGAACCGATTTGTACCGATTCATAATTTTTGATGCTTACATTCGCAGAAAACAAACAAATATAAACACAGAAAAATTACACACACTAATATAAAAATGTATACTATACTCCTTATACGTATACGAAAACGTCATTCGTCGTTCGTCGAATTTTGGAAAAAATCGACCCTCCAGATATTGGGTCGTATAGAACAGAAATTGCATATAAATTCTTTCCCCATTTCCCTATTTTCGGGGAATTACAGTAGCCCTATTCTGGCTTTCCCTGGGAATAGGGAATTGGGAAAAATATTTTCATAGCATTTTTGTTAAAATTATACTTTTCTGGTGTACTGAAAGAATAAGTTTAGTGAACAAATTTTCAAAACAAAGTGATTTAGGAAACTTTTGTTCCACAAAATTTTTGTAGGGACAAATATTTTCCCATTTAACTTTGTTTCGAAAATATTAACACCAATCTTGTTCCCTCAGTGTACCAGAAAAATACAATTTAGACAAAAATGCTATGAAAATACTTTTCCCAATTCCCTAGTCCAAGGGACAGCCAGAATAGGGCCAGTTACAAAACTTCACCGAACATTTAGCCTTACAATAATTTGTTTTAAAAATATAAAAATGTTTAAATAATTTAAAATACACAAATTAACAAAAAAAAATGTAGTTACACAATTTAACAATAAATTCCAACGACAAAACCACCACATTTTGTCGTTGGAATTTATTAATTTTTTTTTTAATTTTTATCCCACTTTTTAAACCTAAAAATAAAAGGTAGAGCTTAAACACTTTTTACGATGAGTTACAATATAAATAACTGATTCTACTAAATAATTTAGAGTGCCATTTTATTAATCAATTTTCCCAATTTAAATCTGTGTGAATTAATTCGTAAAAAATTAAAAAAATATCGAAAATAATGAAATAAATCTTTATGGTTTTGAATTAAGGATTTTCAAATATTATATTAGTTTATTATGTTAGTAAAAAACGTATATTTGTATGACCATTAACACATAATTCCAGAGATGTCTAGAAAAATATGAGTATACTCAGGCATTTTAGGCCTTCTTTCATAATGTATTTGTGATATGCGGCGTACCGATGCGACTCTCGGAGAATTTGCTATCAATTTTTCAATAATTGGAAATACCGGAAATTAGCTGAACGCTTCATTTGGCTTCGATATTCGAAGCTGGATAAAATCACAGCGTAGTTTGATGCTTTGGGTTTCGCTTGGACTACGAACTACAGAAGATATTAAGATAAGTTATACTAGAAATCTACTTTTGTTATTAAATTATTATCAATCGTCAAAATGTAGAGTCTGTTGCAATATGGTTCAGACTAACCGACCTGGCTTGTCAATGGAACCAACAATGACGTCTAGCTATTCGTCTGATGAACAGTTTATTTCTTGAAATCCGGTAGCAAATTTTGATCTACATTTAAGATGTATCTGTAATACCTTTCTAAGCACCAAATCTGCGCTTGCTTCTAATTGACATTACCCAAAAATGACTTATGTTCTTTGATCTTAGTAATCTGTTAGTCTTGAAAATTAAATTTAAACACGTTATGCGGGTGGTAAGGTATTTTTCTTATCTATAACTTAGCTTACTAACTTTGCCATTGACCAACCATCAGTGTGTATCTATACCGTATGGGTGCTAATGTAGAAAATTATAAAATGACGTCGATAATGTAAAAAATGTAGACAAGTGCGAGAATTATTATTTCTGCACAATCATCAAAATTCTTAGGATTTCTTTATCAATGGAACCATTTCAAGATGGAGCTCATTCTTAACATTTAAAAATTTAACTCCAAGTTTTAATGTGGTGAAGCACATTTAATTATTTGTTACCGAAGTACGAAATTGTTCATCTCAATACCCACAGTATTGTTTATTTACCTTGGGAAGAGTAAATGCTGGAAGGGAGGTGGATCAAGTTGCCGCATACCGGTGACAGTTATGTCGGCCGTTAAATGAACTTTCGAGTTTTGAGCCGAATAAGCGTCATTTGTTAAAACTTTTGATTTACTTCTTTAGGAAGGTTTTTGTCAAACGCAAGAAGAATTTGCACTTATATTAGGAGTGACTCAACAAGCAATTTTACATTGTTTAAAATAATTAGAAATAATTCTCAAGCAAGGAAATTTGGTTCCGTCTGAAGCCGGAAGATGTTGAAAGCCGATATTTTTTCATGTAAAATGCTGCTTGCCAGACATAACCGAAAGTGTTTGGTGATGCAAAATGGATCTTCTACGACAATGCAAAAAATTAAAGAATCTATGGAGACCAGCTGACAAAGTTTCAATATCGAAAGCCAATCAGAATATTCATGAAAAAACCCATTTTGTGGTATTTGGAGGGATCAGCTTGGCGTTGTGTCTTATGACTTGCTAAATCCAAACGAAACCATTACCTGAGCTCTTGACCGAACATAATTGATAAGATTGAACAGAGCACTCAAAGATAAACGCACCGAGTACTATACTTCAGACCCAACAAAACTATTGTTCTGATAATGTTCATCCACAGGTAGTGGCACCGATCAATAATCTTAATAAATTCCAAAATATAACGGTTTGCTCACTAGATATTTCCATCAATATTGTTTCCCCTTTGTCTTCGATTTAGAAGCATAGGGCGTTTACTAGGCTAGACCATCTAACCTTGTTGGGTGCTATTGTTGATTTTCACTCACGATTTTTCGAGTTGCCTCGTTTCTGCCTAGCATCATTCGTTTACATGCAACAGTTGGTTGACCGACGTTCCTTTTCCCTTGTGGGGTTCATTCCAGAGACTTTATTGTCATGTTTTTCTTGAAATTCCTCAAAGTGGCCTATCCATCGCAAATTGCGCTTTTTGATTTCCATCTCACTGACTGTTTGTGTTGTTTGCCTGAGGAGCTCGACGGCATTGGTGGTTTTGTTCGGCCAAAATCAGAGGTTAGGCATATACATTTTCTCATTTGTGATGTATGTTATGTGCAAACTTCTAGCTTGCTTGATAAAAAGTATGTATTCCTGTGGCTCTGTTAATTTCTTTCATTATATCTTCCTCTGGGCCACTTATTTTTGTTATAGTCGAACCAAGGTATATAAATCCATGGACTTTAGACAACATTCTCTAATTATGAATGTGTAAGGCATCTGGGACTTATCTTGAATTATAAGTTGTCACGGAAACTTTGACTTAAAATTTGGTCTTTTTTTTACCCTAAAGGTTCGAACTCTTGCTCTTTGGGTTTGCCACCAATTGGTGGTGTATAACTTTGGTCCTTGAAAATCAATTTGATTATAGGCCAAAGAACACGGTTCTCATTTGTTGGCCACTAGTTATACTTAAAGATACAATGAGGTGTATTTTTTACCTTCGTTTGCTACCGTCCAGAATATTAAGTTCGAATATAATGAAGCTTGGAATAATCGTTCAGTTCTTCAGGTTTCCAACGAATTTTGGATTGATTAACGATTAACCGGATACATTTTCAATGTATTAATGTAGAAAACGAGACAGCTGATCTTCTAGCAAATGCTTGTTTATAGCTTAGTCGGTGCGGGACCTAATTCCAGTGTGTAGTTTAATGGTGGTAATGCAGCGAAAAAAAAAATACTTTTTAAGTTTGCTCAATCAAAAATAGCTCTCCACTCCTACCTGCCGCATAGCTAAGACAGTTTTACTTATCTCAACCAAGGTTTAGCTTAATATACGATTTATTTAAAGAGAGACCATCTAAGAATCCATATATGAACATATTCAAGATCTTCATATAGTCCGATTTGCTGCCGACCAACAATGGCATCCGAGTAATTCGTGCACTTTATTAATTCAGAAAATGTCTGCAAGATAACCAATCGAAAGCATTTTACATTTGAACATACTATACAAGGAGTATTATCCACGATAATTATTATTTGTGTGATCGTCGTGCTGATTTCTCAAATTTGCGCTAAATAAGTATTTTTTTGTATTTTTTTTTTTTTTTTTTTTTTTATATTTTTTATTATATTTCGATAAAATTCGACAACTTGATATAGAACCAATGTTTTCTTCATTGAGCGATCAACAACAAATGCTCAAGCAACCAGTCTTGCGAATAAAAGATCTATACTGGAAAATTATATCAGCCGAAGAAATTTTGGAAACCATCAGATCCAGAACGGCGCTAGCAAAAATAAAAATAAAAAAGAAGATGTTGCAGATAGCAGATTTAAATGATAAATTCTGCATGAGCGCTACAATGCAAGATGAGGCCAACTCAACATATTTGATAGAAAACCACAATGAAAATGTTAAGCGTCGATGTGACAATATTGTCATTGAAATCAAGCTAAAACCCATGGGAATCCTCTTTTTTCAAGGGGATTATACATAGTGGGTAGGATTTGCTGCATAAACCTACAAAACGTAAGTCCACAATAACAAACAATTAACGAATACAAAATCATTTATTTGAGATTAAATAAATTAGTTTACGGTCAAGTGCCTCATACGGTAAAAAATGCTATTTATGCTCCATATTCCAAATTCGATGCTTTAACTTTCCATCTACTAAATATTAATCAGCTCTACCGCTCACCACTGAAGCTTCAGTAAATCAGGATCGTTCGGGTACATTCATATACATTCACCAATGATATTTAAAATTTGATGGTTGCCCAAAATAAACGGTTGTACAAAATTTTTATTTCGAATATGGTATTGGATGGAGTAGCCGCAGAACATTATTGTTTGACATTAGAAAGTTATCCTAGTTGTAGATGGCTCGAATTACGCACCTAGTTCATTTTGAAGTTTCAAGCTCGACGCACGGATCTCAATATTCGAATAATTGCAAGCAGAAAGGCAAGAATTGTGTGTCAATCGAAGATACATATAAGGACGTTGGTTATGTGCCTTAAATATAATTCTGTAGTAATTCAAGAAAACCAATTATCTATTTTAAGCTACTTTTCAGAGGACCAAATTTAAATTTTAAATTAATTTTGGAAGAAATAATGGAACATTTCTAAGCTTTTTTTGGATCCATACCGCATCAGGTTTTCTAAACTGCGTAAATTAAGGGGTTACCCTTCAAGTACTTGTTACATGCTCTGGCTTCATCGGAAATTCCCAAAATTTTCAATTAGCATTTAGAAAAAAAACACTTTTATTGATTCAGTAAATACCAAACACAAAATTAAATTTAAATTATTTTATGCTACAATTTAAAAAATTATCAATTAAGTGGTTTTCAATAAATACCAAACGCACGTATAACAAACATAAGTGGTTTTGATTTTTGTTTATATTTTGGTCAAAAATAGTCGAATTTTGATGAAATTATTTTAAGGGAAAAAACGGGATATATGTAATCGAAGCAGCACTATATTCATGAAATTCAAGAGGTTAATATTACTGGTTTTCCCCAATAAATTTCACAATTGGCTTTAAGCAAAATTCCTCAGTGCAAAGACTCCTGTTTCGCTGTCCGATGCTCATCTTTTGCCGGTTCTTAACAGTACAAGTACATCAAATAGTAAATCGTTTAAATTTTCAAATTATACTTCATTTATTCCATCGGCAATGTACCTAAATATAAGTGGTATTGTTAATTCTGTTCAAATTTCTACTGACAATTTGGTTATGAATAAAAATGTAATAGTTTGCTTTCCTGGACATTCAGATAAGGTGTGTGATCTTCCGAAGGAACGAAATCTTTCATATCGTTGTGGTTTATTCGAAGTTCTTTTACCACACTATTCTACCTGCAACAAGCCAGGTCAGGGAAATTGAAGATCGAAAAGGCAAAATGGGCCTTCGCGTTTCTGATCTCAGATCGTCTAGAGACAGAGTCCGTTGCCAAATGACTATTCAACCCAGAAATATTCGTTGGTTCCGGCTAAGTCTCATTTTCACTTTTGATCGAATAATAAGCAGAGCACCCAATTTTTAACAAAAGATCTACAGTGGGGGCATTGGTGTTTGTTACTTTAAATTCAAAAGAAAACTCCTATCTTCTGTTTCCCAATCCTATATTCTTTCGATATCCTTGGGCCTCCCTTGATATCCAGCGGATATCCAGCAGTCTAATACAATGATCAAAATTGGCGGCATCCAAATCTGTGGATAATTGGATAGCGGTGCAGAAGTGAAAAATCTCGGCAATGGTTCTGAACATTTTTTGCAAGATTTAAACTATACCTTATTATTTTCCCTAAGAGGTACTGTTCAAAATGCTTGCTTCTACCTTTTGATCTAACTGTTCAATTTAATAATAGTTTCCTATTTCATGAGCTCGCCGTCGATCATCGGAATAAGCATCGAGACGTATAGTCGCATGCTTACCATGTTTTGCGAGAGCGAAAGGGTTGTTCTCAACCTTCAATATTCTATCGACGTCGAAGATGCCAAGGCATTTAAACAAATATTTTATATCGTTTCACCTGCTGTTCTTAAAGACATTAGAAAAAAATTCACAGAGCTTGGTAATCACTGATGGCGGTAGTAAGAAATAGAAATGGGAAGGTTTAACTGTGCCGCGACATGAGGAAGCTTAAAGTACTTACCGAAAAAGACGATTACCCGCTTCCGCTGATTGGTAGTCTTTTGGATAGGATCCAAGGTATTTGTTTACTTAGGCTGCGGGCCAATAGTCGGGTAAATCATTTACTATGGTAAAAATCGGATTTAGAACAGATTTTTCGATCAGTGTGCCATAGAGTTTTTGAAAAATAAATGAATTTACCGAAAAATTTACTAAAAATTGGCTTTTACCCGACTATTGGCCCACAACCTTAGACGATCTTTTGGTAACGAGCGAAACATCTCTCGTTACTGGAGGACATTGCTCGTAATTAATTTTTGCCATTTTGAAAGAATTTGTAATTTATACGTCTAGTTTATGCATACCAATTTATGCGTTTGGATATTTAGGTCAATATCGGTTTTTATCAACTTAGGCTACGGACCAATAGTCGGATAAAAGTCAATTTTAAGTAAATTTTTTGGTAAATTCATTTATTTTTCAAAAGCTCTATGACAAACTGATCGAAAAATCTGTTCTAAATCCGATTTTTAACAAAGTAAACGAATTACCCGACTATTGGCCCGCAGCCTTAATAGTATTTATTACTAAAATTGAAGGTAATATTTTTTGTGACGTGTGATCAGTTAAATTGAATCTTATGATAAAATGTCAGCTTCTGAAATAGTTGTTGTATTGAAGGAACTCTTATCCTTGATCTTTGGAATAAAATCGTCGGGTTGAAAATGAAGAATAACTTTTTTACACGATCCACCATTCATCTGACCAATTCATAGTATCAGTAATGACTCCATCTTTGCTAACATCTTCAAATTGCTTAAGTTTGTCAGAACCAATCAATTGTGAAAATGTTTGGTAAGATGCATGTCTATCCATCTATAATTAGTCAGCTTCAAGACCGGCTTGATGTTTTTCCTAAGCATCTGGAAAAATCAAGTTGAATGGAAAATTTCCACATCGGATATTGTCGCCGCAACTCAAAAACTTTTTTGTTCCAAGTATTTTTTAAAAGATTGAATTCACTTACATCGTCTGGTTGGATAATGCGGGTTGCATTGGGATGCAAAGCTATTTAAATATTTCAAGCCTGTCAACAAAAATATAAACGGGAACTTTATCCCAACCTTGATTAGATGTGGAAGGAGAACTTTTGAAATAAATTCGTAGAAAATTTCCTTCGCCATCCACAGAATACTATTAGCGCCTAAGGGATTCTTAATGTGAATGTGATTATCCACTCCTCAATCACATTTTCTTCAGATTTAGATAAAATTGTTTTAGAACCAAGTCTGACCTACCTGACTTTGGGGACTAAACGAAAAATTAATGTTGATCGCGGAATATTAAAATATGTAGATGCAGCTTTTTTTACCTTTTTTTACTTTTAATAGCTGCAAAAGCCTTTTGAAGCGATTGTTCAAAGTAGTTGTCCTTGATAATGTCTATTTTAGACTAGAAATTTATTTTGAAATGTTGATAGTTATTAACCCCATTTAAAATACAACTATTGACATAGGGTCAATTATTGTACTGCAATAGGATACAATTATCAACACAATATATCAATAGCTGTATATTGAAGATAATCGAACCAATTATTGACACCACAATTATCTCTATTACTTTATTTAAAAATTAATAATTTTTAACCCTAGAAAGGTATCGCTATATTTTGTACCTGATCTCTTAACGCGGGGTGAAAATCACCCCAATTTTCAAGTGCCCCTATCTCGGGCCTAGTATGACTTTGAGGATTCCAAGGGGGCTCATTTCGGTAGTTTTGGCTAAACGTTTGAAGGGTCCTAGCAAATTGACCAAGAAGGGTAAAAAACGTGAAAAACTAACAAAAATGGCATTTTTTTCTAAAATCACGATGTCTCAATGAGTTTTTGAGCGAATCGAGTATTTCCAACGGGGTTCCAAAGAGGAAATACTATGTTTTAAGGGTATTATTATGGTGGTTTTGGCCAATTCTCTAAAAAAGGTATTTATTTTGAGAAATCAAAGTGCGCAAATAGTAAGAATTTTAAAAATCAAATATTGCCGCACGTCGTTATAATCATTAAGAATTTCGTTCAAATTGGTAAAAAATGTCTTTGTTTGGTATGATAAACTACAATGAAAAACTAAAATGAAAAAGAATATTAAATTAATCATTAACCATTTTTTATCTTGATTTTTATCTCTCATTCTTGCTCATCACTCGCCTGACAGATAACAGCTCTATGGTCTTGGCACACGAAGGCCTGACACTTGGAGCATTTGACTCCATATTTTCGGTCGATGGTTCAGGGACAATGAACACATCTTCCCTGTCTTCCTGTTCCACCTATGTCCTGTCGTATTGGCCCTTCATCCAATATCTCTTGTATACAAAATACTGTTGGGTGTAGCAGATTTTTTAATTCTTTCCTCCTCCGGATATGAGGAATTGTGAGAACTTCAACTAAACTTTTCAGAAAATCTCTCCTGTTGAGCGACAGATTTGCAGCATTGAAATTGTATAATCGAGGCGTGGATCCTCGATTGGTCCAGCATCCCCATGAAAACTTGCACTGGCCATCTATTAGTTTTTCTTGCTGTTGAATATTCGTGACACATCTGGTCAAATGTGTCAGTGCGACCATTTGTCTTGTTGTAAAAATTGACTATCTCTGGTTTATTTGTAGTCTTACATATTTCTTGCAATCGATGGAACGTTGATAAAACAAGGGCCACTTTATTCTTCTTAGGAGTGCAGGAAACCAGAGTTTTCGTTCGGTTAATAGTGAATTTTGGACTTCCTGGCTCACCAGCAGTCTTGAAAGACAACGGTATTTGCGGTTTATTTTTGTTAGTGTTCCAACCATTGTGAGGTTCTTTTCCGGTATCGAAAATGTCTGTTGAGGAAAACCAGTTGTCGCAGGTTATATTTCTGGAACTTCCATAAATTGGCTCACTCAACTTTCTAACATAATAGGATGGCACTTTTTCTGTTTTGTTCTCCAAAACCACTTTACCGACATATGGAATTGCGTTGACTAAATAGAATGTTTGAGAGTCACTCAAATTGACATATTTTAGACCATATTTATCTGATTTTTGACCGCTATAAACCTTAAAAGGGCAGCGCCCACGAAAAGATAACACTTGTTCGTCAATGGTACAGTGCTTTACGGGGTTGTACAGAGTCCTGCATTTTTCATTGAATGAGTCCTTAGTTTGTCTTATGGGGGCGAATTTATCCCCAACACGACGAATTGCTCGAGTGTACTTATCATCAAATCTCAGGGATTGTAGAAGGGCTTGAAATCTTTTAAGGGACACGACGGCACTGTATCTTATGCAATTGACTTTTAGATCCCATAGATCGTGACTATTGGTCATATTTCTTTTTTGAAGACCAGAAAAATACAATAAGCATGGCTTCGTCAAAATATAAACTCCAATTTTAATAAGGAGATTTGACCTCTTTTTCAGGTCCAAGTAGAGTGGCAAGATTCATGACTATGTGGTCTCTATTTCACAGTATTTCACGAGAAGTTGCGTACCACTTATGTCCATCTTTACCCACAACAATACTCTTTCGTCATCTACGATTACTACCACTGCTTCCTCTTCCCCGTCCTCTTCCTCTGCTTTCTCTCCTCTCTGCAATACGCAGTTTCTTGAAGGCTAGAGCTGTACCCGAGCCATTATCATCTGACTCCTCCGACTAAAAATTACAATAGATAACTAAGAAATACATTTGCTCGCACCGAAATTTACCGAAAAATATGATCTATATACCTCAATTTCACTCTCGCGAGAGTGAAATTGAGGTATGTAAATCATATTGTCTGATTCTGCGTTTTGCTCTGATTCTGAGCCACCATAATCTTCCGTTAGATTTTCATCATCACTAAGATTTTCTACAGGTTCAATGTGATCTCCCTCCTGATTAATCAACTGAACTACAGCCTTCATAGGTCTTAAATTGCACCGCCTAGCCATTTTTCGAATCTTGAAACAGTGAAAACTAAAGTGAGGTTATGGTATACACACGCGAGTATCAGTAAATATACGTAAATATATATAGTGGCCCACTATACATTCATTACTGCCCCAAAATGTGTAAAAAACAGGGGGGTGAAAAAACACCCCAGACTCACTTCAAATGTTTACTGCTCAAGCATCCACGTGCTACTAATGCTGCGAGTGTGCTCCTTCTATTCTCAGATGATGAAACTGAGTTATGGTTACGGTCCAGGGTCATAAACGTAAGCCGTTTGTGTTTGCCGCGAGATTTAAACTGGTCTTGGGTGTTTTTTCAACCCGCGTTTCCTTTCTAGGGTTAATCTTTAAAACATATACAGGTAACCCTCCAAGAACACGGTATTCGAAGAACACGGTTTTGAAGAACACACGATACCCTTTTTCCCAAGTTACACGGTTTCAAACAACACGATTTTCGATATACTCTTTTATTTAATTTTTTTTCTATTAACAAAAGTAAAACGTAACGTTTTTTTTTATTTTATTTGTTGTAGTCTCGAACAACACGATTTCAAAGAACACGGAACTAGTTTATTGTATTCTTGGAGGGTTTCCTGTAATTGAAAACAAATCAAATATGATGCACTTCCTTAACGTATTCCTTAACAAAATATGGGTTCAACACAAAAAAGTAGGCGACAAGTCATATTATGACTTAATCGAATAAAATGCACTAATCAACTGAATGCCAAAAAATATGTAGCAAGCGTAGAATGAGAAATTATGTATGGACTATCGAAAGGCAGAGAGAGAAAGAGAGAGAGAGAATGTGATAATTCAAAAATTCAGTTTATGTAAATACCTTATGAAATGCAGCAGTGCCAGTTTGTTTATTTTTTTATCCGTTTTTAACCGAAAGATGGAACTATATAATCCACGAATTTGTAAAACAACATAAAGTTTGTCCTAAATTAGTTCATGGGAATTACAAAAATTCCAGATACATGAAAAATTAAATGGCAGTTAATTTTTCCCATAAGTTATAAAAAAATCAGCTGAATATACTGAAATATTTAGTATTTTTGGCGATAATATTTTTCATATCAATTGGAACGGTTAGGACCTGAAGAGCGATTAAAGAAGAACTTCCATAAATTTTGATACAAAAATGCTTAATAGTGATGTACTCGTTTATTTTTACCCATCGATCCTATACCCAAAAAATCGATATTTGTTGCCACTCTCGAATTTACTCATTGGTTAAAAGACAATGCCTAATCGGCTTATTCGTTGTCGTTTATAAAATTCAATATTTTTTCGTTACAGTAACGAAGCACAATTATATTAATTGGGTTATTATATCATTCGACCATTGTATTAGCAGCAGTAACATATTTTTTGTCTTTAATTTATCTCAAAATTAAATCGAATAACGTGAAACATATGTTCCACCCGAAATAAAAAAACAAAAAAACATCAATAAATAGCAAGAGTACGAAGAGCTTAACACTTAATTTAGGCGACTTCATAGATCACCACACAATATGTATCATATTTAGTAACCCGCCCGTCCAAATAATAGCCAATTAAATAAACTTAATGGATTTAACACAATACACAAAGACCAATAAATTGAGTTGTGTTTCGCTCATCCAAACGAAACGAGAAACCGACAGAATTACTATTCCGTACAAAAAAAAATACGTCCAATGAAAAAAATTCTTATATACTTTTTTTTACATTACCAAGAAAATTTTAACACTTTGCCGTTGTTAATTCTCCAGTACTCTTTTATTTATTTGTTTTGGGCTTTTCTATTATTTTTCCATTTTGGTATAAGACAAACGATACTCATCATCATCATCATCATCATCATCGTGATCAGCGTACATAGTATACCGAATAAGAACATCAAAGAGGAAAACAGGACACTGTACAGTGTACAGGATACAAACAAACACAAAAATAACCAAGTAATCGTTTAGGGATTAAGAGACTTGTATTATGATTTTGTTGGTCTCGATGTGTCTTGTCTCATGATTATACTCGTAATACGAAGTGAGAAAGAAAACAACGATAATTTCGACATTTATCACTGGAGAGTTGGATGCGGTATTTACGTGGTCATGAATACCAAATATATTTAGTTATGTATGTTTGTAACTTAAGTTTTTCAATTTTAGATTATACGGTAATATATGATGTGTGAGGCGAAAACGGGAGACATATATAATCACAAAGTCCTCAATACAAATAACAAAACGATATAACACGATTATTTATCAATTTTGAAACGGTGAGCACGATTTCGTTCACATAACTATAAATAACTTGTGTTTGTTCCGGTTGAGCTTTTGACTTTAGTTTTCTTTTTCAGGGGAAAATTAAATAAAAATTAAACTATTTTAGTATATTTACGAGTATATCGTAGTTTTTTTAGTTTTCAGATCAAAATAAATAATGCAGTAGTTTTACGTCTGTTTGGTTTGTTATGCTGCTCGTTTTTTAATGATGTACATACAAACCGATAACACAAAAAAATAAAAATGTATAAACCGGATGCTGTGCAATGAATTCTTAAAATAATAATTAGAAATATAATTTCCCAGGGTAAAAAACAGCTTTGGATAATAAATAATTTTCCACTGTACGTGTCTGTTTTCGATTATTTTCCACCTTGTTCATTTTTCGGAAATACAAAATAATTAGAAAGTTTCTCGTATAATAATTAGTTGAATTTCAAGAATTCACCACAGTAACCAACATTTTAAAAGTTTAATATAAAAATAAATTTTTAATATCAAAACAGTAAAATGTAGAATATTTAGGTAGTTGACATAAACATATGTTTAGAAAACAAAACACAACTAGTAATCTATTTGGTGGGAAAGTGCTAATTTGGATGAATCATTGATTTCATTTTAATATACTTGATAATAATTGCTTTTTGCAGCTTTATCACAGTACGATTACCAAAAATCCAAATAGAAAATTTCTCTGGGGATTATAGATATTGGGCCTCGTTCCACGATTTCTTTAATTCCACCGTGCATAACAACAAAAATATCAGTGATGTGCATAAACTACAAATGTTGAAAGGGTTACTATCGGGTGATGCTGATGCTGTATAAGATAGCGGAATTTTGACAGCGGAAAATAAGAGATTGCGATACTCGCCGCAAGTGGCAGCACTATCACTAAAGAGAAATAATTTTGTTATGTAATTACCAGCGGAAATTTTTCATTCATAATGTACATCTTTTTTCAATAAATAAAATATTCCAGCGGAATAAAATATTAAATGTGAACCTTAAAATGGCAAATTAATTGATCTCCGAAGTTAAGAAACTCGGTATATGAAATCTTGAAATTTAAAAACAATCCGTCTATCCGCCATTTCTTCCAAAAGTAACCAATACTTTCGGTTGTTTTTCTAGTAGCCTAGGTCATACTAAGACTATATGGAAAATTTGGGGAAAATTCATAGACCAGAATTTTCAGTAGAATTTTTCGATTTTCTGCGGTCATATGTGATTTTCAGTTTTAGACCAATATCTCAAAAAATTCCACTAGTAACCCATACTTTCGGTTGTTTTTCTAGTAGCTTAGGTCATATTGAGACTATATGGAAAATTTGGGGAAAATTCATAGACCAGAATTTTCACTAGAATTTTTTGATTTTCTGCGGCCATATGTTATTTTCAGTTTTTGATCAATATCTCAAAAACTTCCACTAGTAACCAATACTTTCGGTGGTTTTTCTAGTAGCTTAGGTCATACTGAGACTAAATTGTAAATTTGGGGAAAATTCATAGACTAGAATTTTCAGTATAATTTTTTGACTTTCTGCGGCCAAATAAGAGATTTTCAGTTTTTGACTAATATCTCAAAAAACTTTCACTAGGAACCAATACTTTCGGTTGTTTTTCTAGTAGCCTAGGTCATACTGAGACTATATGGAAAATTTGGGGAAAATTCATAGACCAGAATTTTCACTAGAATTTTTTGATTTTCTGCGGCCATATGTTATTTTCAGTTTTTGATCAATATCTCAAAAACTTCCACTAGTAACCAATACTTTCGGTGGTTTTTCTAGTAGCTTAGGTCATACTGAGACTAAATTGTAAATTTGGGGAAAATTCATAGACTAGAATTTTCAGTATAATTTTTTGACTTTCTGCGGCCAAATAAGAGATTTTCAGTTTTTGACTAATATCTCAAAAAACTTTCACTAGGAACCAATACTTTCGGTTGTTTTTCTTGTAGCCTAGGTCATACTGAGACTATATGGAAAATTTGGGGAAAATTCATAAACCAAAATTTTCAGTAGAATTTTTTGATTTTCTGCGGTCATATGTGATTTTCAGTTTTTGACCAATATCGCAAAAACTTCTACTAGTAACCAATACTGTCGGTTGTTTTTCTAGTAGCTTAGGTCATACTGAGACTATATGGAAAATTTGGGGAAAATTCATATACCAGAATTTTCACTAGAATTTTTTGATTTTTTGCGGCCAAATAAGAGATTTTCAGTTTTTGACCAATATCTCAAAAACTTCCACTAGTAACCAATACTTTCGGTTGTTTTTCTACTAGTTTAGGTCATACTAAGACTTAATGGAAAATTTCGGGAAAATTCATAGATTAGAATTTTGAGTAGAGTTTTTTGATTTTCTGCGGGCATATGTGATTTTCAGTTTTTGACCAATATCTCAAAAACTTTCACTAGTAACCAATACTTTCAGTTGTTTTTCTAGTAGCTTAGGTCATACTGAGACTATATGGAAAATTTGGGGAAAATTCATAGACCAGAATTTTCAGTAGAATTTTTTGATTTTCTGCGTCCAAATAAGAGATTTTTAGTTTTTGACCAATATCTCAAAAAACTTCCACTAGGAACCAATACTTTCGGTTGTTTTTCTAGTAGCTTAGGTCATACTGAGACTATGTGCAAATTTTGGGGAAAATTCATAAACCAGAATTTTCACTAGAATTTTTTGATTTTCTGCGGCCAAATAAGAGATTTTCAGTTTTTCACCAATATCTCAAAAAACTTTTACTAGTAACCAATTTTTTCGGTTGTTTTTCTAGTAGCCTAGGCCATATTGAGACTATATGAAAAATTTGGGGAAAATTCATCGATCAGAATTTTCAGTAGAATTTTTTGATTTTCTGCGGCCAAATAAGAGATTTTCAGTTTTTGACCAATATCTCAAAAAACTTCCACTAGTAACCAATACTTTCGGTTGTTTTTCTAGTAGCTTAGGTCATACTGAGACTATATGGAAAATTTGGGGAAAATTCATAGACCAGAATTTTCAGTAGAATTTTTTGATTTTCAGCGGCCAAATAAGTGATTTTCAGTTTTTGACCAATATCTCAAAAACTTCCACTAGTAACCAATACTTTCGGTTGTTTTTCTAGTAGCTTAAGTCATACTGAGACTATATGGAAAATTTGGGGAAAATTCATAGACCAGAATTTTCACTAGAATTTTTTGATTTTCTGCGGCCAAATAAGAGATTTTCAGTTTTTCACCAATATCTCAAAAAACTTCCACTAGTAACCAATACTTTCGGTTATTTTTCTAGTAGCTTAGGTCATACTGAGACGAAATGGTAAATTTGGGGAAAATTCATGGACCAGAATTTTCAGTAGAATTTTTTGATTTTCTGCGGTCATATTAGATTTTCAGTTTTTGACCAATATCTCAAAAACTTCCACTAGTAACCAATACTTTCGGTTGTTTTTCTAGTAGCTTAGGGGAAAATTCATAGACCAGAATTTTCACTAGAATTTTTTGATTTTCTGCGGCCAAATAAGAGATTGTCAGTTTTTGACCAATATCTCAAAAAACTTTCACTAGGAACCAATACTTTCGGTTGTTTTTCTAGTAGCCTAGGTCATACTGAGACTATATGGAAAATTTGGGGAAAATTCATAGATCAGAATTTTCAGTAGAATTTTTTGATTTTTTGCGGCCAAATAAGAGATTTTCAGTTTTTGACCAATATCTCAAAAACTTCCACTAGTAACCAATACTTTCGGTTGTTTTTCTACTAGTTTAGGTCATACTAAGACTTAATGGAAAATTTCGGGAAAATTCATAGATTAGAATTTTGAGTAGAGTTTTTTGATTTCCTGCGGCCATATGTGATTTTCAGTTTTTGACCAATATCTCAAAAAACTTCCCCTAGTAACCAATACTTTCGGTTGTTTTTCTAGTAGCTTAGGTCATACTAAGACTATATGGAAATTTTGGGGAAAATTCATAGACCAGAATTTTCAGTATAATTTTTTGATTTTCTGGGCCAAATAAGAAATTTTCAGTTTTTCACCAATATCTCAAAAAACTTTCACTAGTAACCAATACTTTCGGTTGTTTTTCTAGTAGCTTAAGCCATATTGAGACTATATGGAAAATTTGGGGAAAATTCATAGATCAAAATTTTCACTAGAATTTTTTGATTTTCTGCGGCCATATAAGAGATTTTCAGTTTTTGACCAATATCTCAAAAAACTTCCCCTAGTAACCAATACTTTCGGTTGTTTTTCTAGTAGCTTAGGTCATACTGAGACTAAATGATAAATTTGGGGAAAATTCATTGACCACAATTTTCAGTATAATTTTTTGATTTTCTGCGGCCAAATAAGAGATTTTCAGTTTTTGACCAATATCTCAAAAAACTTCCACTAGTAACCAATACTTACGGTTGTTTTTCTAGTAGCCTAGGTCATACTGAGACCATATGGAAAATTTGGGGAAAATTCATAGACCAGAATTTTCGCTAGAATTTTTTAATTTTCTGCGGCCAAATAAGAGATTTTCAGTTTTTGACCAATATCTCAAAAAACTTCCACTAGTAACCAATACTTTCGGTTGTTTTTCTAGTAGCTTAGGTCATACTGAGACTATATGGAAAATTTGGGGGAAATTCATAAATCAGAATTTTCAGTAGAATTTTTTGATTTTCTGCGGCCATATGTGATTTTCAGTTTTTGATCAATATCTCAAAAACTTCTACTAGTAACCAATACTTTCGGTTATTTTTATAGTAGCTTAGGTCATACTGAGGCTAAATGGTAAATTTTGGGAAAATTCATAGACCAGAATTTTCAGTATAATTTTTTGATTTTCTGCGGCCAAATAAGAGATTTTCAGATTTGACCAATATCTCAAAAAACTTTCACTAGGAACCAATACTTTCGGTTGTTTTTCTTGTAGCCTAGGTCATACTGAGACTATATGGAAAATTTGGGGAAAATTCATAGACCAGAATTTTCAGTAGATTTTTTTGATTTTCTGCGGTCATATGTGATTTTCAGTTTTTGACCAATATCTCAAAAACGTCCACTAGTAACCAATACTTTCGGTTGTTTTTCTAGTATCTTAGGTCATACAGAGACTATATGGAAAATTTGGGGAAAATTCATATACCAGAATTTTCACTAGAATTTTTTGATTTTTTGCGGCCTAATAAGAGATTTTCAGTTTTTGACCAATATCTCAAAATCTTCCACTAGTAACCAATATTTTCGGTTGTTTTTCTACTAGCTTAGGTCATACTAAGACTTATTTGAAGATTTGGGGAAAATTCATAGATCAGAATTTTCAGTAGAGTTTTTTGATTTCCTGCGGCCATATGTGATTTTCAGTTTTTGACCAATATCTCAAAAAACTTTCACTAGTAACCAATACTTTCGGTTGTTTTTCTAGTAGCTTAGGTCATACTAAGACTATATGGAAATTTTGGGGAAAATTCATAGACCAGAATTTTCAGTATAATTTTTTGATTTTCTGGGCCAAATAAGAAATTTTCAGTTTTTCACCAATATCTCAAAAAACTTTCACTAGTAACCAATACTTTCGGTTGTTTTTCTAGTAGCTTAGGCCATATTGAGACTATATGGAAAATTTGGGGAAAATTCATAGATCAAAATTTTCACTAGAATTTTTTGATTTTCTGCGGCCATATAAGAGATTTTCAGTTTTTGACCAATATCTCAAAAAACTTCCCCTAGTAACCAATACTTTCGGTTGTTTTTCTAGTAGCTTAGGTCATACTGAGACTAAATGATAAATTTGGGGAAAATTCATTTACCACAATTTTCAGTATAATTTTTTGATTTTCTGCGGCCAAATAAGAGATTTTCAGTTTTTGACCAATATCTCAAAAAACTTCCACTAGTAACCAATACTTACGGTTGTTTTTCTAGTAGCCTAGGTCATACTGAGACCATATGGAAAATTTGGGGAAAATTCATAGACCAGAATTTTCGCTAGAATTTTTAAATTTTCTGCGGCCAAATAAGAGATTTTCAGTTTTTGACCAATATCTCAAAAAACTTCCACTAGTAACCAATACTTTCGGTTGTTTTTCTAGTAGCTTAGGTCATACTGAGACTATATGGAAAATTTGGGGGAAATTCATAGATCCGAATTTTCAGTAGAATTTTTTGATTTTCTGCGGCCATTTGTGATTTTCAGTTTTTGATCAATATCTCAAAAACTTCTACTAGTAACCAATACTTTCGGTTATTTTTATAGTAGCTTAGGTCATACTGAGGCTAAATGGTAAATTTTGGGAAAATTCATAGACCAGAATTTTCAGTATAATTTTTTGATTTTCTGCGGCCAAATAAGAGATTTTCAGATTTGACCAATATCTCAAAAAACTTTCACTAGGAACCAATACTTTCGGTTGTTTTTCTTGTAGCCTAGGTCATACTGAGACTATATGGAAAATTTGGGGAAAATTCATAGACCAGAATTTTCAGTAGATTTTTTTGATTTTCTGCGGTCATATGTGATTTTCAGTTTTTGACCAATATCTCAAAAACTTCCACTAGTAACCAATACTTTCGGTTGTTTTTCTAGTATCTTAGGTCATACTGAGACTATATGGAAAATTTGGGGAAAATTCATATACCAGAATTTTCACTAGAATTTTTTGATTTTTTGCGGCCTAATAAGAGATTTTCAGTTTTTGACCAATATCTCAAAATCTTCCACTAGTAACCAATATTTTCGGTTGTTTTTCTACTAGCTTAGGTCATACTAAGACTTATTTGAAAATTTGGGGAAAATTCATAGATCAGAATTTTCAGTAGAGTTTTTTGATTTCCTGCGGCCATATGTGATTTTCAGTTTTTGACCAATATCTCAAAAAACTTTCACTAGTAACCATTACTTTCGGTTGTTTTTCTAGTAGCTTAGGTCATACTAAGACTATATGGAAATTTTGGGGAAAATTCATAGACCTGAATTTTCAGTATAATTTTTTGATTTTCTGCGGCCAAATAAGAAATTTTCAGTTTTTCACCAATATCTCAAAAAACTTTCACTAGTAACCAATACTTTCGGTTGTTTTTCTTGTAGCTTAGGCCATATTGAGACTATATGGAAAATTTGGGGAAAATTCATAGATCAAAATTTTCACTAGAATTTTTTGATTTTCTGCGGCCAAATAAGAGATTTTCAGTTTTTGACCAATATCTCAAAAAACTTCCCCTAGTAACCAATACTTTCGGTTGTTTTTCTAGTAGCTTAGGTCATACTGAGACTAAATGATAAATTTGGGGAAAATTCATTGACCACAATTTTCAGTATAATTTTTTGATTTTCTGCGGCCAAATAAGAGATTTTCAGTTTTTGACCAATATCTCAAAAAACTTCCACTAGTAACCAATACTTACGGTTGTTTTTCTAGTAGCCTAGGTCATACTGAGACTATATGGAAAATTTGGGGAAAATTCATAGACCAGAATTTTCAGTAGAGTTTTTTGATTTCCTGCGGCCATATGTGATTTTCAGTTTTTGACCAATATCTCAAAAAACTTTCACTAGTAACCAATACTTTCGGTTGTTTTTCTAGTAGCTTAGGTCATACTAAGACTATATGGAAATTTTGGGGAAAATTCATAGACCTGAATTTTCAGTATAATTTTTTGATTTTCTGCGGCCAAATAAGAGATTTTCAGTTTTTCACCAATATCTCAAAAAACTTCCACTAGTAACCAATACTTACGGTTGTTTTTCTAGTAGCCTAGGTCATACTGAGACTATATGGAAAATTTGGGGAAAATTCATAGACCAGAATTTTCGCTAGAATTTTTTAATTTTCTGCGGCCAAATAAGAGATTTTCAGTTTTTGACCAATATCTCAAAAAACTTCCACTAGAAACCAATACTTTCAGTATTTTTTCTAGTAGCTTAGGTCATACTGAGACGATATGGACAATTTGGGGAAAATTCATAGACCAGAATTTTCAGTATAATTTTTTGATTTTCTGTGGCCAAATAAGAGATTTACAGTTTAAGCTACTAGAAAAACCACCGAAAGTATTGGTTACTTGTGGAAGTTTTTTGAGATATTGGTCAAAAACTGAAAATCTCTTATTTGGCTGCAGAAAATCAAAAAATTCTAGTGGAAATTCTGGTCTATGAATTTTCCCCAAATTTTCCATATAGTCTCAGTTGACCTAGGCTACTAGAAAAACAACCGAAAGTATTGGTTACTAGTGGAAGTTTTTTGAGATATTGGTCAAAAACTGAAAATCTCTTATTTGGCCGCAGAAAATCAAAAAATTATACTGAAAATTCTGGTCTATGAAATTTCCCCAAATTTTCCATATAGTCTCAGTATGACCTAGGCTACAAGAAAAACAACCGAAAGTATTCTTTACTAGTGGAAGAAATGGCGGATAGACGGATTGTTGTTAAATTTCCAGATTTCATATACCGAGTTTCTTTACTTCGAAGATCAATTAATTTGCCATTTTAAGGTTCACATTTAATATTTTATTCCGCTGGGATATTTTATTTAGTGAAAAAAGTGGTACATAATAAATGAAAAATTTCCGCTGGTAATTACATAACAAAATTATTTCTCTTTAGTGATAGTGCTGCCGCTTGCGGCGAGTAGCGCAATCTCTTATTTTCCGCTGTCAAAATTCCGCAATCTTGCCTCTCTTATACGACATATTACCATCACTGAAAATAATTATTCAGAAGCATGGGACAAATTATGTAGTCGTCCAACTCAGACATTTTCCGTCCAGAAATCATGTGTTCAATCGAACGGCAAAGACTTGCGGCGCATTACTGCAGCAGCTGACGAGGTGATACGTGGACTTTGCGCACTAGAACAATAAGCTGAAACTAGCGATCCTTGGCTTATCCACATACTACTTAGTAAAATTAACAATGAATCAAAACAATTGTGGGCAAACGAGTCAGTCGGTACGAATTTTCCTACGTTCACAAATTTAATCGCATTTCTAAATAAGAGATGTGATGCTCTGGGAATTTGAGATGGAACATCTAAAAAGCATGCCGTGAAACCAACTGCAAAATCGTTTCTGTCTTCGAGTTCTAATAACAATCTAGAATGTTTCGTTTGTAAACAGACACATCCATTGTTCAGATGTCCAGTCTTTAAAAACTAAAGTTTAAGTGCGAGGTGGGATTTAGTGGATCAAATGGATTCATGTCGAAACTGTTTGGAAAAAGGGTCACACAACGAAAAAATGTTGAAGCAAAACACATTGTCTGATTTGCAATAAACGTCACCATTGATCATCGTCACCATGATTCTTCTAAAGCTCAATCGAAAAATGAAAATGACCATCCTGTTGAACCACCACCTTCGTCCAATGAGCAATCAGATGAAAAGTTTTACATACGCTGTATTTATCGCCACACACGGTACTGCCAACTGCTATTATATATATTAGATCACGTACCGAAGATCTCCAGTCATTTCGAGCATTTCTTGATTCCGAATCGCAAAATTCGTTCGTAACCGAACATTGCGCTCAACGCCTAGGCCTTAAGCGAAGTCAAGCTTCCATATCTATTAACGGGCTAGCATCTACATCGACTGGTAAAACAAAGAGGAAAATCGATATGACCGTTTATTTCCGTATAAACAAGCGCTATACATTAAACATCAAATAGACCTTTTGCTAGGAGCTGATGTATTTTTTGAGGATCTACATCAACTATTGAAAAAAATTCTGGAAAATCGAGGATGTTTCATATAAAGCAGAACTGCCAGTCAACATATGCGAAGAACATTATAACCAAACTACATCGAGAGATAGTAGCAGTAAATTTATTGTGAGACTGCCATTTAAGGAGCCAAGGCCGATATTGGGGAGATCATTTGAGGCTGCACATCAACGTCTTCTACAGCAATGGGACGCAAATTCGCGAAGATGCCAGAGTTTTTTAACGCCTATCAATCATTTTTGAATGAATCAGTTACGGTAGGCCATATGACTTATGCACCATGGAATGAAACCGCAGTTCAAGATGATGATAAATATTTTCTTCTACGTCACGCGATCTTCAAAACCAGTAGAGGAACTACCAAATTGAGGGTGGTTCTCGACGGTTCTTGCAAGAGCAGCTAGCAAACATCGCTCTATGATATTCTTCACATTGGCCCGAATCTACAAACGGATTTGTCAACGATCGTCATAAAATTTTGAAAACACGCAATCGCTATGGTGGCCGACATTGAAAAAATGTATCGCCAAATTCTGATGAATTCTGACGGTGCAAACTACCAGCTTATTTTGTTGCGCTATCACAGTTTGCGCTCCGTATCTAGCAGTTAAATCACTGAAAAAATCCACTGAACAATATCATGATATATATCCAGAGGCAACATGCAAAAATTAAAGTCGCACCACTGAAACAATTATCACTTCCCAGACTCGAATTATGTAGAGCAGTACTTTTATGCAACTCAGTTAAATATTGCATCAAGTCCCTAGCATACAAAGACATAGAGGTTTTCGCGTGGACAGACTCGATGATAGTCTTACACTGGATATCTATTTTTTCTCGGAGATGGAAGAGCTTCGTATTCCGCGTGATAAATGGTACCATATTGAATCCAAACATAATCCTGCTGATGTGATGTCCACAGGTTCAAAACCGAAGGCGTTAGCAAAATCACAAATTTGGTGGCACGGGCCTCATTAGCTAGTCAATAATCAACAAAATTAGCGAAGATCAACTAAGGAAAAAGAAATCTTTGATAACGTAACTTCAGAGGAAAGACAAAAATATACAAACGTATTAACATTAACCACCGATGTTGATAACGTAGTTCTCAATCTAATAAATAAATTTACATCTTGGTCAAAAATTAAAAAACATATTACGATTATGAACTCACTATTCTAAGTAAGAACCAAAAACTCCCTTTAAGAAATCAACTGTTTCCACTCGATCCGTTTATTAATCAAAAAGAACTTCTTTGAGTGGGTGGTCGATTACGAAAATCATCATTGCCGTTTGCAGTAAAACATCCGATTATTTTACCAAAAAATAACTTAGCATGCCAATTGATTATTTGTGAAGTTGATCTAATCAATATGCATGCTGTGGTAACGCGCTAATTCTGAGTATTGTACGAAGTAAATATTGGATTATAGTAGCAAGGTATACAATTGTATCTGTTACCGTTGTCAAAAAACCTGAGGAGAAAATAGCTGATTTACAAGCAGAAAGGTGTATACAAAGTCGTGTATTTTAAAAAACCGGATTCGATTACACCGGTCCACTTTACATTAAAACAAGTGAACGAAGAAATTTTCCGGTCGAGAAGGTTTATGTCGCTGCCTTTGTCTGTCTTATAGCTGTTAAAGCAGTGCATTTAAAAGTGGTCAGCAGTTAAGATACTGAGTCGCTCCCGGCTGCACTAAAACGTTTTGTTGCTCGACGCGGTGCTCCGGAGCAAATTTAGTGTGACAATGGGTCTAATTTCGTGGGTGATAATAGAGAACTCCAACAACTTAAACATCAAATAATTAATCAAACCAACATTTTATTAATCTCCGAATTTCCATTACAGAAAAGTATTAAATTCAGTTTTAATCCTCCACGTGCACCACACTTTGGCGGTTTATGAAAATCCTGGGTGAAACCATTCCAATTCCACTTAAAAACGGTGACCATTGTAAATCTTATGTTTGAGGAGATGACAACGTTGATAACACAAATTGAAGCTCTTCTGAATTCGAGGCCTCTTTGTAAAATAAAAAACGATCCAGCTGATTTGGGAACTCTCACTTTTGCGCATTTCGTGCCCTTTAACTATCACTAGAATTTTTCGGAATTTTGATTATATTTAATTAATTTTTTTTAATTTTTCGGAGCACCGTAAAAAACAACTAGGCCTAATCCCATACAAATGACATTATTTATTTTGCTAAATGAGTTATAATCAAATAAAGATGTCTCTCAGTAAAGACAGGAGTTATGAAACTAATGAAATTTTGCTGCAAACTTGTGTGGCCAAAAACGGAACAATCATCAAAAACGGGTTAAAAAACACAGCATGTAAGTCACTTAGTATATACAAATATATCTTATTATAATCTACTATTCGGGTAAATTTTATAAATGATCAATCTGCCAGTATTTTGTAAGCCGGAAATACTGAGACATTTTAGTAGTGTGAGTCGTCCCCATCGATGTTATGTAGTTACTAATGATTCGTAATCATGATAAACGATATCATACTAACGGGTAATTTTTTTGTGGTTATGATTTTCATGCATTAGTATTTGACAGATCACGCGGGATTTCAGACAAGGTGTCAAAGAGAAAGATGCTCAGTATGCTTTGACATTTCATAATGAATAGACTTACTAACGAGCAACGCTTGCAAATAATTGAATTATATTACAAAAATCAGTGTTCGGTTCGAAAAGTGTTTCGCGATTTACGTCCGATTTATGGTCTACATAATCGACCAAGTGAGCAAACAATTAATGCGATTGTGACCAAGTTTCGCACTCAGTTTACTTTATTGGACATTAAACCAACCACACGAATGCGTACAGTGCGTACAGAAGAGAATATTGCGTCTGTTTCTGAGAGTGTTGCTGAAGACCGTGAAATGTCGATTCGTTCGCAGCAATTGGGTTTGTGTTATTCGACGACATGGAAGATTTTACGCAAAGATCTTGGTGTAAAACCGTATAAAATACAGCTCCTGCAAGAACTGAAGCCGAACGATCTGACACAACGTCGAATTTTCAGTGAATGGGCCCTAGAAAAGTTGGCAGAAAATCCGCTTTTTTATCGACAAATTTTGTTCAGCGATGAGGCTCATTTCTGGTTGAATGGCTACGTAAATAAGCAAAATTGCCGCATTTGGAGTGAAGAGCAACCAGAAGCCGTTCAAGAACTGCCCATGCATCCCGAAAAATGCACTGTTTGGTGTGGTTTGTACGCTGGTGGAATCATTGGACCGTATTTTTTCAAAGATGCTGTTGGACGCAACGTTACGGTGAATGGCGATCGCTATCGTTCGATGCTAACAAACTTTTTGTTGCCAAAAATGGAAGAACTGTGGATGACATGTGGTTTCAACAAGATGGCGCTACATGCCACACAGCTCGCGATTCTATGGCCATTTTGAAGGAAAACTTCGGAGAACAATTCATCTCAAGAAATGGCCCGGTAAGTTGGCCACCAAGATCATGCGATTGGACGCCTTTAAACTATTTTTTGTGGGGCTACGTCAAGTCTAAAGTCTACAGAAATAAGCCAGCAACTATTCCAGTTTTGGAAGACAACATTTCCGAAGAAATTCGGGCTATTCCGGCCGAAATGCTATAAAAAGTTGCCCAAAATTGGACTTTCCGAATGGACCACCTAAGACGCAGCCGCGGTCAACATTTAAATGAAATTATCTTCAAAAAGTAAATGTCATGAACCAATCTAACGTCTCAAATAAAGAACCGATGAGATTTTGCAAATTTTATGCGTTTTTTTTTTAAAAAAAGTTCTCAAGCTCTTAAAAAATCACCCGTTATAATCATGGTATATCGGCTTATGTGCAGATAGCATAGAAGTTTATACTCTTGGTAGAATAATCAACGCTTATATTTGTCTTAAGTCATTTTGAGAAATTTCTTCCCATTTTTAAATTATAAGAAAAACTATAGGTTTTGTTAATTTTTTATAATTAAGAATTGTAAATTAAAGTTTAAAAATTATGCCTCAGCTATTATAAATTAATTAAGTCCGAGAAAAATCATAGTTAAAAATGGATAAGGACGCTTTTTTCTATTTACTATCGGATAAGGCAGGCTTTGTACCAAACCGAAATGGATAAGGTTCGTTTGATTCGAATATGCTTTAAATCAGTGTTTTGCAACGCCGGAGAGGGGACATATGGCCTCCCTAGGGAGGTATTCCATATATCCGCGGATATTAAACGGCTTAAAACGACATTTGTTTTAAATAAATTTTAATTCAGTTATAAAAGGCAAAGTATTCAACATCACAATTGTAATAAAAAAATCAAAATCTAACTATGTCTATACAAAACTCTTTCGTCGGTTTCATGTTCATCTGCTGCTTCACATATTTCCTTCTCTATCAGCTGGTCAGTTACTTCTAGCACATGTTTCTAATAGCAAAACTGCCAAATTTTGATTGCCAAAATTTTTGATTGTTTTTTTAACTAATTTATCAACATTCTAAAGTTTTTCCACTTTTACGCACACATTGAGAGGCAGAATACTATCGTATTGCGTTAAGATTTTCCTTTCTTTAAAACCGATTTGGCCTTACCTATATCCGACAGGTAAGCTATTTCCCCACGAAAAGCAATCGTGTTATGATCAAGTCGATTCATTGAAAATCTCTGCGGCAACATTGCATTTAAAATGCCATGGACCAGATGGTTTGAGTGTTCTAGCTGCTGCATTTTTCCAATCACTAATTTTACAATAAGGACCTTCTTATCTAATAATGGTCCACTTCTCCTTGTAAAGCTCAAAGTAATCCTCCGGTTTAACTATTGTCTCATTCGGTTTAACTTTTCTTGCCTATTGATCGAATACTATATCCGGGGAGATGAACAAGTGTCCAGGGTTGGGAAAAATAGTTTCGATTTCCTTTAAGTGACGGGGAGCCCATAAGCCTAGCCATAAGGGCACATAGCCAACATAGTGGTATTTTTATTTGACACCTCACAACCATCATAAGCCTGATTTTTGAGATAATACTGCTAAAAATGGAATTTTGATGTCTGTGAAAAACAGCTGAGGCAATTTTATTAGACAACTCTAAGATTTTCATTATTATTCTGGAATTACGGGCCAAAATGGGGCATTTTGACGATCAGCCTAGGCATGTAGAATATTTTATCAAAATTGGGCAACTTCGAACTATTGCAACATGTTTACCAGGTGTACAAGTGTAAATTTTAGGCACCAGATGGTGCACACAGTAAGTTATTTTTTACTAGATTTTAACTAGATCCGGATCCCTAGAATTTCAATTTAATCTTTTAGTGATAACTAAGTTTGGATTAGTTAAACTTACGGAGTAACTAGCAGAAATATCGAACTGACAGTTAATATTTTGGTTAAAATATCAGAACATGCAGATTTGCTCACTTAAATTTTAACTAAAAATTTACTTATTCGGGTTAGAGTAACTAGAGAAATCTAGTTTAAACAACTTAACTGACAAACTCATCACCTTGAAATCTAACCAATGCAATTTGTGCTATAAAATTGGAGACTGCGCCATTTTATTGTGTCGTTAACAAAGTGTCAGACACGCACGAGTGATAAATTGGAAGAGTGTGTGCATAGTTTAGTATTGTCGAAATGTACACTGAACAAAAAGCATTCGCTTAAAAAAATTGCTGCTGAATGTTACCGATTACATCGAGAAGCTTATGGTGAATATGCTTCATAGTAAGATATGTGCGTGTAGACGATGGTCTCGGCGTTTCAAAAGTGGTGACTTCAAAATTGCAGACAAGTGACGTGAAAAACCTTAAAAAAATCGAATATGTGAAATTGCAAGCAATGTTAAACGGATTCTCCAACACAAAAACAACTCGCCCAGCTATTTGGCGTTTTTCAAGAGGCCGTTTTCAATCGACTACGAGAAATGGGAAAGATTAAGAAGAGAATCAACCGCAAGACCGAATAGCTTTGCCAGAAAGACGGTGCTCTGTGTTTTTTGGGACCAGAGGGGCATGATCTCTTATGAACTGTTAAGACCTGGGGAAATTGTTAGTACTAAACGTTATCAACACCAGTTGACAAACTTATTTTTCTTCATGGCAATGCTACATCACATGCGGCAAAACCGGGTCGCAATACGTTGGAATCACTCAGCTGGGAAGTTCTATAACATCCGGCTTACTCACCAGACTTTAAAGGGGCACACACTTGCTGAGCAGTGCTCTGGTTCATACGAAAATGTGGAAAAATGGCTTAATAAATAATTCGCACTAAAAGAAGAAGATTTTTACTGGGTGGTATTGACAAATTGCCTGAAAGATGGAAAAATGTACAACAAGCGATGAAGTTTAAAATACAATTTAAATACAGGTTTATTTTTTTTTAGTGAAAATGGCTTTATATGCCAAAATGTCAAGGCAGCTCTCCCTAAAATTTTCAATCTAATTATTATGAAAAACAGGCCACAATGGTAAATCCAATAATGTGAAGTTTTCGACAAAATTAAAAAATAACAAAATATGGCGGATTAAAAAATTAGTGTAATTAATAAAAATGCACATGTATTAGTGAAACAGTTGACAAAAGCAATGTTAGGATTATTTTAAAATTGAATTTTAAAAAGCAATTGCTCGTTATTACGCATTCAGTAACAAAAAAATATTTGTGTTGGTGTGGTTTGATATAGTAAAACATGGTCCCACTACTGTATAACCTTTGTCATTTAAGAAATTTTATAATTAAAATACTTTGTAATTATTAGTGACAATATACAAATTTTATTTTAAATTTCGATTTTGAAAAATATAATTCTTATCTTCAGTTCAAAATTACATATTTTCAAATAGTTTCGAGTTATCTTCGAATAATCGTGGACTGGCCATTACCCAAAGAATTCCAACGAACATAGTATATATGTATAGTTAGCTTAAGACATCTTGAACAAATAGAAATTATCCCCATTTTAATACGATGAGGTAGACCCATTTGTTAATGACCCCGAACCTGATCAAATTTTGAAAATTTGAAATAAATGGAATCTACACATTTAATATATCGAGGATTGGCCAGTACCCAGAAATTTCTAACTGACATGGTATGCATGAGCAGTTAGCTTAAGGCATCCTTAACAAACAAAAATTATCCCCATTTTAATACGATGAGGTTGACCTATTTGTTAATGACCCCGAACTTGATCAAATTTTGAAAATTTGAAATAAATGGATTATACACATTTAATATATCGAAGATTGGCCAGTACTCAGAGATTTTCAACGGACATAGTATGCATGTGTAGTTATCTTAAGACATCATAAACAAATAAAATTTATCCTCATTTTTATACGATGAGGTAGACCCATTTGTTAATGACCCCGAATTTGATCAATTTTTGAAAATTTGAAATAAATGGAATCTACACATTTAATAAATTGAGGTTTGACCCAGAGATTTCCAACGGATATGGTATGCATGTGTAGTAAGCTTAAAACATTCTCAACAAACAAAAATTATCCCTATTTTAATACGATTAATGAGACCTATTTGTTAATGACCCCGAAATTGATTAATTTTGAAAATTTGAAATGAATGAAATCTACACATTTAATATATCGAGGATTGGCCAGTACCCAGAGATTTCCAACGGACATGGTATATATGAGAAGTGAGCTTAAGACATCCTTAACAAACAAAAATGATCCCCATTTTAATACGATGAGGTAGACCTATGTGTTATTGACCCCGAATTTTATCAATTTTTGAAAATTTGAAATAAATGGAATCTACACATTTAATATATCGAGGATTGGCCAGTACCCAAAGATTTCCAACGTATATGAAATGCATGTGTAGTTAGCTTAAAACATCCTTAACAAACAAAAATTATCCCCATTTTAATACGATTAGGTAGACATATTTGTTAATGACCCCGAAATTGATTAATTTTGAAAATTTGAAATGAATGAAATCTACACATTTAATATATCGAGGAGTTGGCCAGTACCCAGATATTTCCAACGGATATGGTTTGCATGCGTAGTTAGCTTAAGACATCCTTAACAAACAAAAATTATCCGCATTTTAATACAAAGAGGTAGACCCATTTGTTATAGACCCTGAACTTGATCAATTTTTGAAAATTTGAAATAAATGGAATCTACACATTTAATATATCGAGGATTGGCCAGTACCCAGATATTTCCAACGGATATGATTTATTTATTTATTTATTTTATTTTATACAGTATACAATTTTTCAAAACCGCACACCCCATTTTGAGCATCAAAGCTCATTTATATAACAAGGGTGCAGTTTATAGTTTCCTCCAAAAGATTTATGTGGAATTTGTAAGGTCATTTATAAAATGGATGTAACTCATGTGCTCCATTTACTATCATCTTCAAAAGTTTGTTTCGTTCTGAATTGCACCAAAATCATGCACGATCGACATGCATATAGCCATTGTATGATAACCAGGCCAGCAGCAATAAATACATCGAATTTATGCCAAAAGCTACGAAGCCAAGCGCAATATTACCTTTCTTCAAATTCATGTTTGGGGTACATTAACGTTCCACTGGGGGGGGAGGCAGTGTTTCACTCCAGCAACAAAAACATACAATTTGCGATTTACGATTCCGATTTACAGGACGACTTCAAATAGAACTGCTAAAAGGCCAGTCCAAAATATTTATTTTATCCATTTTGACCATTGAAATAAAAACTTCTAAGAAATATATAATTTGCATGTGAAGTTAGCTTAAGACATCCTTAACAAACAAAAACTTTCCTCATTTTAATACGAAGAGGTAGACCCATTTGTTATAGATCCTGAACTTGATCAACTTTTGAAAATTTGAAATAAATGGAATCTACACATTTAATATATCGAGGATTGGCCAGTACCCAGAGATTTCCAACTGACGTGTATATACATATGTGTAGTGTATATATATATGCTAAGTTGACTCATTTGTTATTGACCCCTAACTTTCGGGTTCTTGTTCAATAACAAATGGATCTACCTCATCGTATTAAAATGGGGATAATATTAATTTGTATAGAATGTTTTAAGCTATCTACACATACATACCATGACCGTTAGAAATCTCTAGCTATACTGACCAATCCTTGATAGTTCGAAGTTAACTCGAAACTATTTGAAAAGTTGTAATTTTGAACTGAAGATGAGAATTATATTTTTCAAAATCGATATTTAAAATAAAATTCGTATATTGTCGCTATATTGGTAAAAATAATTTCTTAGTATTTTAATTATAAAATTTCTTAAGTGACAAAGTTATACAGTAGTGGGATCATGTTTTACCACTATCAAACCACACCAACACAAATATTTTTTTGTTATTGTCATTGCCGAAGTCGCTAGTTTTCTGAATGCGTAATAACAAGCAATTGCTTTTTATAATACAATTTTTAAATATTTCTAACATTGCTTTTGTCAACTGTTTTACTAATACCCCCATAAACATATGATGTATTCTCACGAAATTTGACTGCTTCTATCTATATTGCACTATTTAGTTGGTTATGTGTCAACTTTTTTAGGATTCTCTCTTCAGAATTTTCATTTTCGTTATAATTTTGTTATGATAAAAAGAATAAATCATAATGGGGCAGTCCTTGATCCACAAAGACTTGAGGCAATTATTTGAAATGGGACTGCTTCAAAAATTTCCGAGATTCACTTTACAAAATTTCCATTTACGAAGTTTCCCGTTACAATTATTAAAATTAACGGATCCGGCATTCAGACGATCTACGTAGACACATAGCATGTTTTTGGTGTATTATGTGCCTATGTGCCAACATCTCCAACATTCGATCCACATAATTTCCATTTGATGATTTTTTCATTCAAATTATAAAATAAATTGAGTCGAACGAAAATGTGAACTCAGACGATCCGCGTGTCTCATCAAGACAACGAATGATACTATCTCCGCACTTTGTTTCTTTAGATAAGAGGTCCAGGTTCAATATTTAGACGAAGCAATAACTTATCAAATGCTCTAAACACTATGGGACGGCTTAGCTCTTTTCCATCGCTTTGGGCAGCTACCATGTTTTATAAACTTGTAAGAGGAATTAAAAACTTTAGTTTGGCATATTTACATTGCATGAGTGAACATCAGGCATTCAACCATACATTATTTGCCACTGAAAACAATCTCAAGTAGCTCAACTTAAAATGCGGTTTCTAATTTTGCCTACCTCCCAAAAAAAACTAAGCACAAAAAGCAATCTACGAGGGCAAATCAAAAAGTCTTGCAATATCATATGAAAAAAAAGAGTGAGTGAGACAGCAATATTTTTATTTTTCGACATAATCTCCTTTAAGGTTTATACATTTGTCACATCAATCAATTAACTTGCCTAAACCCTCTAAAAAAAAGATTTCTTTTGCTCCATAAAATATTCATTTACAACAGACTGTACTTCATAGTCACTGGAAAATTTCCGGCCCCTTAGTGTTTTTTTCAAATTGGGAAACAGAAAGTAGTCACTGGGTGCCAAGTCTGGATTTTACGGTGGATGCGGAATTTCCACGAAGCCGCAGTCTTTTAATGCAGCTTGAGCAATATTAGCCTTGTGCACGGGTGCATTGTCGTGAAGAAGCAAGATTTTTTCCTAACTTTCCTTGGCCGTTTTTTCCGGATCGCTTTTTTCAATTTTCGCAAAATCTCTACGTAATATATGCCTGTGATTGTGGTTTTCGTTGGCATATAATCGATTATCAAAATTCCTTCAGCATCCCAAAAAATTGTTGCCAAAACCTTACCAGCAGACGGTTGAGTTTTGAATTTCTTTGGTGGTGGTTCACTACGTTTAATCCATTGCATCGATTCTTGTTTGGATTCCGGATCCCAGTGATGAAGCCAATTTTCATCGCCTGTTATTATGTTATCCAAGAAATTTTCTGGATCTTCTTTGTACATATCTAAAATCGTCTTTGAAGTTTGAACGCGCATTTTTTTTTGTTCTGCATTCAACAAACGGGGAACCCATCGCGCACTTACTTTCGACATGTGAAGGTGGTCATGTAATATAGTATATGTGGTACCGTATGAAAGAGAGTCTCCACGCTAACTGCGGAACAGATATACGCCGGTCCTCCAATACAATAGATTCGGCCAAAATTACGTTTTCATGGCTAATGGCATCTGCTGGCTGACCCGAGCGGTTGTTGTCTTCTAATGACTCCCGACCACTTTTGAATAATTTTACCCACCTTGTTACTGTGGCATATGATGGTGCAGATTCGCCGTAAACTTTTGATATATAGTTGAATATATAAATTGCATTTCGTCCATCTTTACAGAAAAATTTAATAACGGCGCGATATTCAATTTCATTCATTTTAAGAAAAATTCAAAACACATGTTACTAAATTGACAAAAACAAACGAACTGTAAAATTTACATCGAAATGTTCTTCTAGAAGTTTCATCGCGATAAAAAATGGTTTTGAAAAATATATTGTTGTCTCACTCACTCTGTTTTTTCATACGATATTGCAAGACTTTTTGATATACCCTCGTATATGACGTAGCTATGTCTTTTGGCAGTCATAAACCGTCATGATTTTACAGTGCAAATAATGTTTAGCATGCACCAAGATTTTCCAGTTAGATCAAACACAATTCGCCAAATTTTTACTATTTTTATTTATTTATTTATTTTGTTTGAATTGGTGCAGCTGTCACAAATATTATTTTTACACTGACTGTTTTTTTCTGTATATAAAAAAACTTAATAACAATGTACTAGATTGAGATAATGATTTTAAATCGTAATAGATTTTCTACACTAAAATGTTATACATACATAATCAAATCGTAATAGATTTGCTACCATAAAATGTTATACATATAATTTGACATGAGTGTACTAATACTTTTATAAATTTACATAATTGATTTTGTAGGTTTTTACTGCGAATTTTAAATTGTAATTAGAAATGCAGTTCGTTTAAAAAATGTGGTTTTATCGCGTAATACGTGACTTAACATACTCCCCTTCAAAATATATTTGGTATATTTTAATCATCTATCAGTAACCGGCACAATCTTGTGATTGGACGCTTAAATGACGACGATTTGGTTTGAATCGTGACAACTCTGACTATACCATCACTTCCCTTATGTAATTCAATTACTCGACCTAAAGGCCAATTGCATGGAGATGATTTAGCATCGTGTAATAATACAATGTCATTGATTTCAAAATTTCGAGCTGTGCCTTGCCACTTTGTTCGTTGATGTAATGTATTCAAGTAGCTTATGGAATAATGACGCCAAAAATTTTGCACCAATTTTTGAAGTCGTTCCCACCTATTAATGCTCGATAACTTTACTTCTTCGTAATTTGGGCAAGGTAAAGCAGTAATTGGCCCAAGTGTGAGGAAATGTGCCGGTATTAAAGCATCTATGTTGCTTGTATCTTCATTTTTAATGGCGCAGAGGGGTCTTGAATTCAAAATTCCTTCAATTCTGGTCAAAACAGTGATCATCTCTTCAAACGTAAGATGAGAATTTCCAGTGACCTTAATTAGATGCGTCTTAACTGATCTGACTGCTCTTTCCCAGAGACCTCCAAAATGGGGGAAATAGGTGGAATAAAGTGCCACTTTATGTTGTGCACGGGAGCATAATTGTTGATTTTGGTTTTGAATTCACTGGATGTGACTAGGTTGGAATACTCGTAGAGTCTTCGTTTTGCGCCTAAGAAGTTTGAGCCATTATCCGAATATATTTCTGCGGGCGCTCCCCTCCGTGCTATGAACCGATCAAAAGCGGCTAAGAAAGCATCCGTAGTCAAGTCTGATGCAACGTCAATGTGTAATGCTTTCGTAACAATGCATACGAAAATAACTATAAATCCTTTAATAAGTGTTGCACCCCTTCCCTTCCTAGATAACAATGATATTGGACCGGCATAGTCAATTCCGGTTATGGAAAACGGACGGTTTGGAGTTATTCTGGGTTCGGGTAGGCTACCCATCTGCTGAGTTGATCGAATCGTAGAGTGACGAACACAGATTAAACACTTGTGACTAACGGTACGACTTGCTTCTCGTACACCTAATATCCAAAATTTCCGTCGAGAAAGTGCTGTTAGTAACGATGGCCCAGGATGTAAATATCTTTTGTGCAAGTAGTCTAGAATTAAAGTTACAATTATGTGTCGCCGTGGTAGTATTATGGGATGTTTTATATTATAGGCACATTTTAGATTTTGTAATCGACCGCCTACTCGTAATGTACCTTCGGAATCAATGAATGGCGCTAATGACGTTAATTTCGACTTTGATTGTAACCGGTTATATTTATTAAGATTTTTTATGTCCTCTGAAAATTCGAGAGATTGAACAAATTGAATTATTCGAATTTCAGCGCCTTCTAACTCAGACACAGTTATATAACTTGGGAAGTTGATGGTCTTCTTAGCAATATGCACAACCCTTAACATATATGCCATCACTCGAATAACTTTAGTCCAGCTAGAGACATTTTGTAATAGTCTGGTTATAGGATGAATTGCAGTTGTCTCACAAACTAAATTCACTACACAGATCTTTGACCTTCTCTGTTCGTGGCGTTTCTGTACTGTTTCGTTGCCTGATGGATTGGTTGGCCAATTACTTACGGATCTCGACAACCATTGGGGTCCCTTCCACCATAAATCATTTTTGGTTAAATTGTCTACTATGATTCCGCGAGTTGCTAAATCTGCAGGATTGTCCCTTCCACTGACATATCTCCATTTAGAATCTGGAAGTAATTGGTGAATCGATGCAACGCGATTGGCAACATATGTCTTCCATTTTCGAGGGTGGCTTGCAAGCCATGACAGAACTACCATAGAGTCTCTCCATAGGTATACTTCAATGTTGAGCACGTCGAGGGATGTAAGTACTCGTTTGACTAATTTGGCAAGTAGATGTGCGCCACATAGTTCTAACCGTGGTAAGCTTACTTGCTGTATTGGAGCTACCTTGGTCTTTGACGTAAGTAATGAGGTTCTAATAGATTTATCCCGTTCCATTCGCACATAAATAACTGCTGAGTATGCCACTTCGCTCGCGTCACTGAATCCGTGAATTTGGCAATTGTTTTTGAAATTAGACACATATCTTGGAACTTGTACATTTTTTAAAAACTTAAATTGACCTTGAATACCGGTCCATGCTCCTTGTACATCTATTGGGAGTTTCTCATCCCAAGATAATCCCTTGAGCCACAAGCCCTGTAAGAAAACTTTCACCAATACCGTAAATGGACTCAACCAACCCAATGGATCAAATATCCGTGATGCTACTGATAGTATGCCTCGCTTACTAGTCACTTTGTCTGGTATATCGGTATTCTTGAATGAAAACATGTCGTTTATTGGATCCCAGTACAATCCCAAAACATGAGTTCCTTGACAATCTCCTGTTATTTGGATTGAATTGTTATCTTCACTTAATTGTGAACAATTAGATAGCCACTTTCTTAGCGAGAAGCCACTATGGTCCAACACTTTTATTAACTTGATTTTCAGGTCGATCGCATCCGCCTCATCATCTGCGCCTGTAAGTACATCGTCCACATAAAAGTTTTTCCTTATTACTCTGGCGACTTCAGGGTGTATCTCTTCACATTCATTGGCAATTTGATATAACACTCTTATAGCTAGGAATGGTGCAGGTGAGGTGCCGTATGTTACTGTTAGTAACTCATAATGCTGAATTAATTCAGATGGAGATTCACGCCATAGGATGCGTTGCATTGACGTTTGTGATGGTTCAATTAGTATCTGGCGATACATTTTTGCAATATCGGCACACATTGCAATTTTGAATGATCTGAAGCGTAATAATATTGTCCATAATGTGTCTTGTAATGTGGGTCCAATCAGAAGGTTTTGATTTAAGCTTTCACCATTGGAACTAACAGCTGACCCATCAAACACGACGCGTAGTTTTGTTGTTGAACTATTTTCACGCTCAACTCCATGGTGAGGCAAATAATATACTTCTCTGCCATCTACATGAATCTCATGCGGCTGTAATAATCGCATGTGTCCGAGAGTTTTATACTCATTCATAAACTCGATATACAGTTTCCGGAATTCGGGATTTTTACTCATTTTTCTTTCCATCGACATTAAACGTTGTAAGGCTAATTTATACGAGTTGCCAAGTCTAATCCGATTTGATTTGAATGGTAGTTGAACCACAAATCAACCATCTTTGGATTTGGTGGTTGTTGCTCGAAAATGATTTTCACATAATTCTTCTTCTACTGTCTTTGGTGCCTCGTCCAATAACGTTTCTTGTTCCCAAAATTTTCTCAGTAATTTCTCTAAACCTTGATCATCCGAAATTACTATGTTGAAAGTTTTGTAAGATTTCCAGTCTGCTTCGTTCTGCCCGGCATCCTCTCTTCTACCAGCAATCACGTACCCAAACAATGTTTCTTGTGCGATTATATGCGGTGATAATTGAATTTGAGAGGCTGCCAAATCCTCAAAAAAATAATCAGCCCCTAACAGAATATTGATTTCCATTTTGTTACTAAAATTTGGATCGGCCAACCTTAAACTTCGAATTTTACACTCTTGCTCTTCTTTTAACATCGCATTGGCACATAATTTTGTTAAGTTTGGGAGTATATAAACGTTTACCATTAAATATTTGGAATGATCGAATCGGGAATGAATGGAAATTGATGTCCGTCCTGTTGTTGACACATTATTTGTTGCAAGTCCTTCCACTAATATTCTTCCCTTTTCCCTTGATACTCCAAGCCTACGTACACATTTCTCTGAAATGAAGGACGACTGTGAGCCTGAATCCATTAATAATTTGACTGATATCAATTGCCCGTATTGTGTTTTTAACTGCACTTCTGCTGTTGGTAAAAACGTGTTTCCATTGCTGAACAGACTTAAATTGGTAGTTGTTCCTTTTGGTAGTTCTCTTGCAGCTGAGTCGTTGCCAGGAATGGTTGATGATGTGGTTATTATGTTCGCCACCGTGCTTGAATTTTTGTTCGTTAGCGTGCTTGAGTTTACATTTTCGTGTAGTAATGTGTGGTGTCTACGTCCACACTTCATACAATTTGCTTGGCTTAGGCATTGCATAGCTCGATGGTTAGACGATAGACAATTAAAGTACATTCGTAACTTGGCCGCTTTTTCTCTCCGTTGTGTAACATCCAATTTCTTAAATTCGATACATAGGTAGATTCGATGTGATTCACCACAAATTAAACATTTCACAGGAATTGATTTTTTATCTTCCGATGTGTCCTCCCATGAGTTTAGTTGGTGAGCCTTCGTTGTGCTAGATTTGAGATTACCTTCGCAAGATTCAAGAGCATCAGCACGGTCACTAAGAAATTTAAGAAATTCTTCAAAAGACGGAAACTCATTTGATACTGTTTTGTGTGCCCAAGCTTCTTGTGTTTCATTGTCTGTTTTGCGCAGTAATATATAGATCAACCAAGCATCCTTTAAATTTGCTTCACTACCCAATGCTGTAAGCCCTCGAATAACTTCATCAGATACGTTATATAATCGCCGTAATCCCTTTGCCGAGCTGTGGTGATTGTTTGGTTGTTCTAAGAATAACCTTATAAAATTATTTAAAACGTACCGTTTCTTGTCATAGCGCTCGCACAATTTGTTCCAAGCTTGGGTATAATTTGCTTCCGAAACCGTTATATGCTTTATTAGATCTGACGCTTCACCGCACAAATACCCCTTTAAAAATTGAAATTTCTCTGCTTCATTAAGTCCTAATTTACTATGAACGGAAGCAATAAATAAATCCTTGAAGCAAGGAAAATCTTTGTAATCTCCACTAAACGTTGGAATGTTTAATCGTGGAAGCCTTACCGAACAGTGGGGCGGCTCATCAAATGATTGACTGACAGTTTGATTTAGTGAAGTGGTAAATGTTGTGGATAGGCTCGTTAGAAATTCGTTTTGTTCCTTAAACATGCGTGACATCATTTTCTCTACCTGGGTCGCCTCTTCCTTCACTGTTGGTACAGTCAATGCTTGTGACAATTTTGTTTTTATATTTAAATATTTCATCTCGTAGTCGGCCATATCGGATGCTACATCGAACGCTGCTAACTTCATTTCACATTCCATAAACTCACTAAATGATCGCTCTAACAACTCTAATCTAGTTTTGATATCCGAAACTGATGTTCGATCAGTGATACTATCGGCATATAGCACTAACCTAGTGATACTCCCTTTCGCCACTCCCCTTCGTCCCATAAACTCTTTAACTTGATCCATCATATTTCTTGGTTCAAGCTCCCTTATACACACACTCACTTATATGCTTAATTATAAACTAGGGTACGACTTCGATCGAATAAGATTGTATTGTTTTGTTACACGATCCAATCACTAATTCCACCAATGAATTTGCAAGAGAATTATTTTCATATACCGAACGAATAAGTGTCAGCGGTTCTGATATTGAATACGATCACGAAATTCTTTTAATATGTGGTAACTAAATGATTATGCAACCACAACTGAACTGCAATTTTCTAATTACAATTTAATATTACTTACAGTTATTGGTGTTTTTGTTGATTTCCCGGTGTTGAATTAACTTTTAATTTTAAGGTCACGCAGACTGGTCCCGAAATGTCACTCCCACGTTGCTACCATAATTACTGAAGTAGGCCTCAGCAATTGCGTTAATAATAATAGCTATTCTGCTCACTTCTCACAATTGCAATGTCACTCCCGCGATGCAACCAATTACTGAAGTCGCCCTCAGTAATTGCGTTGATTGTAATAGATATTAGCTCGATTATTCACACGAGATCACGATACTCGGTCAATCACTGGCGTTGTAGTATAATTAACTGATACCACTCGAAATACTGTCGTCGTGTTACGTTGATCACTATTCACACGTCGTTCACTGTATGTAATTATATACGTAATTGCAAGATCGAAGAAATCTCTAGAAATCCTCTCGATGTTCCCAAAAGGGTGACTATATGTAGTCCATATGTTCACTGTATAAACTTATGTGATTATATTATACGTATAATTACGCGCCGATAACAAGCTCGATATAACTTGTCGGCATACGACGAAGCTTGCTGCTCACCCGATGCTCACTGTATATTTCTGTAATTATGTACGTATAATTACGCGACGATAAAACGCTCAAAATGTTGGCGTACCACTATATTTAGGGTCACACGATGCTCAGTGTTTCTAGTTGTATGCACTTGTAATTGTATCCGTATAATCACGTGATAAAAACGCTCCAAAGGTTGGCGTACCACTGTGGTCAAGGTCACACGATGCTCACTTCAACGGCTTATGTAATTATATACATGTAATACATACATGTATACATGTAATACATGTAATTATCCGACGAAAAAACGCTCGAGAAATGTTGGCGTATGACGCTGCTCCTTGTCACACGATGAAACGTTCGAAATGATTTGTCGGCCTAACACGATGCTTGCTGGATGTTATTTCCGTAATTGCGAGATGAAAGTGCTAGAAATCTTATCGGGGTACCACGGTATCTCACTGTATATACTTATGTATACGCATTTACACTTTGTTAAACTCGCAAATGTTAGCGTACTACTTTGTCCTTGTAGTGATTGTGTGCGGACACTATAAAACACCGCTCGAACGAAATCTTTTTTGGTACCGTTTGTTTGGAATACAACTTACGCTGTTTCCGTTGTATATTTTCGATCCTTGCGTACAGCTTTAATTTACAACGTTACTGCTTTCCACTATCCCGCCATTCGGCTCGAAGGACCATTAATGTTTAGCATGCACCAAGATTTTCCAGTTAGATCAAACACAATTCGCCAAATTTTTACTATTTTTATTTATTTATTTATTTTGTTTGAATTGGTGCAGCTGTCACAAATATTATTTTTACACTGACTGTTTTTTTCTGTATATAAAAAAACTAAATAACAATGTACTAGATTGAGATAATGATTTTAAATCGTAATAGATTTTCTACACTAAAATGTTATACATACATAATCAAATCGTAATAGATTTGCTACCATAAAATGTTATACATATAATTTGACATGAGTGTACTAATACTTTTATAAATTTACATAATTGATTTTGTAGGTTTTTACTGCGAATTTTAAATTGTAATTAGAAATGCAGTTCGTTTAAAAAATGTGGTTTTATCGCGTAATACGTTATTGTGACTTAACAAATAACGCCGTTAAAGTTGATCCAATTGATGTATTCAATTTTTGGTTGGAATTTCTACACGAGCAAGCTCTTTCAGTAATGCATCCTCACAATCTACAGCTCAAGGATGGTGGTACAGCTTATGTCGCAAAATATAAAAACCTTGCGAATTCGCTGATTGGAATGCAATTGACCAGAAGTCGTCATTATTGCTAAAAATCATCCGACAGACTCGACTCTGCAATTTCTGTTATGTCGTTGACAAATTCCTGCCGTTCCTGCATTGGAAATGAACCTGCATTATACCATTTCGGTTATGGTCAGCTATACGTAACGTCTTTATACTATGTAAGACGTCAGTAGCAGTAAAAATAGTAAGTAGACATTGAGCAGTCTCAAGAGCAGGTTTCTAAAGAACATTCGATAATTTACGCGCAACGTTGGCATATGCGTAAGCCAACAAAATTAATTTAAAAAAAAAAATTTTAATTGAGCAAACATAATGGAACATAATTTATTATGAAGATAGGTAACCTGAAATAATTTATTATAATTAAAATAATAATATTATTGTCGCTCATAACCTCGAGTCTAGAATCATAAGAATAAAAATTAATATTATATCAATATGATTCTCCTCAAACATAAAAATGTCAAACACACAATACTGAAAAATGCTGCTTTGAACGTGCCTAAAAAACACCTCTAGTTTAAATATTAAATCACTAGGGACTATACAAACACCTTAAAGAGGTTAAAAAGTGTGTACAATATACGAGTACCTTAATATGAAAAAAAAAATAATAAAATTCAATTTTACGGTGATCTGAACCTGAAATTACACAATAAATAAATAAAATTGAATGGGTTTACAACAAGCACAAAATAAAATGTATGTATTGTATATGTACATAATATACGTAACAATTGTACATAACAAATACATAAATTTTAACAATAAACCAAAATCAAATAACCATAACATTCCGTTTGGTTATCAATAATACAGCAAATCACGTACCTCTATATAGTTTCTGTGATCTCAGTGCACCTGTTTATGATTATAGAATTTTAAATTTTGATTTTAAATCGACGGAGCAACAATAAAAACCAAACCTCGATAAAAACCGATTTTATGTATTTTTTTGCAAATAAAATTTATTGATTTTTATGCTGTATTATAATACATTATATTCTATCTTACTAAATAAAGCATAAAGCATACAACAATATATAATATACATTTATCGACATGTGAAAGCTTTCGCAGAAAAAAAAATTACAAAACTTTGACAATATTATGCTGTAGAAAACGGAATTTTAAAAAAATTCTAAATAAATAGTTATGTGTTGATCGCACGATGATGATGTTATTTAAATGCAATAATGTTTATCTACTACATTGCGCTTATTTATTGTGCCATCAATCTGAACAAATAAGTTGTGCAACAATAAATTGAAATTACGTTTTTGTTTATGTTTCCATTTACAATGTGTCGTCAGAAATAAAAATATGCAGTTTAACTAAATTTCCGATTTCTTTCAAAAATTATCATCATTGTAAATTATATTTTGAAATCTGTTGATTTCATCGTATTGTACTCTGAAGCATTTCAATTTGTTTGTTCAACGAACAAGTAGAATATTCCATTTGTCTAATTTTTATTTATAAATTGTTCATGTTACTAAGAATCTAATCAAGCCATTAACAATTTTTGACCAAATTAATTTTACTATCAAAATTTTCATCAGCTCTCCGTAGGAAATCAATTAAGTTAAATGAAATTAAATATACATTAATTTCATCATTCACCTTTTATTTGCATTATATTTATTAATTGAAGTATTTAAATTAGCCAAAGAGTTTAATATTATTTTAAATAAATTAAAATGGTCATTTTTATTTCACACTACCAAATCACCAGCTCCCAGCTAACGGATTAGCAACAGCGTGTCCAATAAAATTGGTATATTAGTTTTGCTTTTAATAATAATAACACAATAAAGAAAATGATTTTTAACAATAAACCTAAAGTTGATCGCCTTTCCGAGTCTTGTGTTTATAGTATCAATTGTAATGAATATAAAGTTTCTCATATATTGGTCAGACTGGGCGCAATTTTAGAGTTAGAGCTAAAGAACATTTATCTCGTTGCAATTAATCAACTTTACATAACCATTTAACTTCAGAAAATCATACAGCTAGCTTGAACAATTTAGACATATTACATATACAACCCAAAGGCAAACATTCAGATACCTTAGAATCTTACGAAATTCGAAAATCAATATTTCTTAACCAAAATATCCTAAACGAACAGAGAGAAATCCGGTTCTCACCGGAAAACAATTAACAATTTTAGTAATGTAAATTAACCGATTAGGGACTGAGATACCGAGTCGTTTTTGGTCGGGTAATCATTTCCTCAAGTACACTAAAATAAACACGATTTGTCAGACCTTGGCCCAAATGCTTGTTAACCGAGAAAATACCGATCAGTTATTTTGCAGTTTTGTTCTAGTCAAAGACAGTTTTCTTGTTTTCTTTTAGTAAGACTCGTTGTGGTACTAGTTAACTGAACATTGACCGATCGGTTATTTTGTGGTTTTGTGTCAGTGAAGTGTTAGGCAGAAGTCGGATGTAACAAGTTACTTGTTGTCTCAATGAAACCATCTCGGTTGGTTAATTGTTTTTTCCCTAATAAATGTTAGACATAATTCCGACCCTATGCGGTGCTTGTTAACTGAATGAAGACTAGTCGGTTATTTTATAGTTTATTTATAGTCAAATGTTAGGCATATTTTAGATTTTAGTCGTTGTTAACTGGGAAAGACCGGCGAGTGACTCCTTTTTTTCAGATTTTACTGTAAATACATTTTTTCGGTCATTATAAGATTTCATCTTTGGGAATTTATTTTCCACATAAAGTTTGTCATGGAAAAATTATTCACAATTTTATTATGTTTCACACAAAACTACTCCTAACTTTTATTCTTAGTATGCCAGAATAAAATTTATTTACAGTAAAATATAATGAAATTGTTCCCCCAAGTCCCTGGAAATTATCAGAATAGTGCCACTGGCGGAACTTCATCCAGTTAACAAACATCGACCAAAATTTAAATTATGCTTATATTGTACAATTTCAAGCCAATTTTCATTAAATAAAAAATCATTTTCTATTCTTTTAAAATTCATTTATTCTATTCTTTTAATTTCATTCCTTAGCTCTTTGAATGTAATGAAAAGAAAATTATTTTCTGATATAATGTTTTAATAAGGTTTATTTTATTTGTTTTAATTTATTTGTATAACGGAAACTCGCTCTTTTTAAAAATTCTTGAACACTCTGCTTTTGACGTTGTCCATTGTGACAACATTGTCATTATTTTAATAATTAAATATATTCCTGAATAGTTCCAAAATATTGAACTGTAAAAAACAAGGTTTTGGTTTAAATTAAAAGATGCAAGTTAAAAATAAGTACTTATTTACAAAAAATCTTATTTACAGTATTTACAGAAAATTTAAACAACACAAAATTAAATTTTGTAAATAACAAACACTGACGAATTTAATAATATATAACACTACAATACGTATACACCCATCGCACTGCATCTAGTTTGTTAACTGCTAGAGTGCTAGGACGCTCCCGATTTTACAGGTTTAACCAACGTTTAGAGTTCGTTTCATGTTCGTCACATTCGACTATACTCGGACAATTTTTTTATTTTGTAATGTAACCAAACAACCGACGAAAAACTAATATTGCATACTGTAAATGGTTTCTTGGTTTTTAAATTTATTTTTTGTTTTGTTTAAGATCAGAGCTGCACTGCAATACAGTATTTTTAGCGTTATAATTTGGTTTTTTTACAACGTGAACCGACATGAAACTGTCAATTCGTTTGTGGTTCATTTTTGTTTGTCAAGTACAGACCCCGCCATTTCTATTCTCACGTACGCAATAATTTGATTAACATGTCGGGTAATTAAATATACATACTTCAGTATACCTTAAATTTTGTTACTCAGCCGATGATTAATCGTCTACCTGCGCGATCCATAGCTAATTTTGATTGGTTATTTTTTGCCCCTCCTTCTTTTATTTATTTTTTGCTTTTTTCTACAATATATAACAAAATATTTATTTTTACAAATCAGTAGATACTCCTGATGATGACCTGACGGGTCAAGGTCGATCGCGTGATTTTTTAAACCTTTAAAAAATATTGAAACAGCTTGTAGACCGATGCAAAGAATTTGGCAAACAAATTGCGAATATCAGACGGCTGACTGACGGTGGAGGTCTGGTAAGACATATTCGACGGAAAACCACATACATTTTTCTTACTGTTAATGAAATTCCAAAATTTTTTGGTATTGGATGTCAAAATTTGCTCGATTTGCACTACGTAATTATTGTAAAGGAACCAATGGAGAATCTTAAATTCCTTACGAGCTTTGACAAAATCGGGATAGTAATCTACGCCATAAAGCCTGTACAGGGAATAAAACTTGTTGCGCTGTTTCTCGAGCACCATAAACTCGGTATTATACCATGGCTCACGAAAGCTGGATTTATTATTGATAACCCACGGAACGTGTCTCACGATACCACTCCCGAGAAGCTGATTGAATCTGTGCACCGTGTCATTCAAATCCATATTGTGCTGTAAAAAGTCCCAATCGGCAGTGCTGAGAAATTCATTCAAGGATGCGTAGCCGGCCATTCTAAAATTAAAGTGAAAATCATTAGAAAAAATTATTAGTTGTACATTTAGTTTAAAAAATATTTATCGAAATTGGTGTGTGCGGTAAATGCTTTCACGTTCAGTGAAGTTCAAGCACGGAGCAACATGGGCAAGCAAGACATCGTTGGCAAACAGCAGGTCCCGGAATTTCCCTCGACTGTTGCTGAAACGGTTAAGCTGCGTTGTTGATATGGAAACGAAGTTATCGATGAGAGTCACTGCTTTCTCATCAGTTGAGGATGGAGAGAACATACCGTCAATATCATTCCAAGATATACCAGGTAACTTAAAGTCACCCACTATGATAGTTTGATTACAAGGACGAGCTGAAGGTATAACGGCTGAGCCGATGTAGTTGATAAACGTGTTGTAGACATCCCGGACGGATCCGTAAGGATTGTAAACGGCGGCGACAACAATCGAGGTATTGTAAGCTTGTCTGATGCAAACAGCAATGACGTCAAGGCAGGGATCGCAGGCGATCACTTCATTGGAGGCTGAATTCTTTACAGCAATTAACACACCACCACCTCTACAACTGATGTCAAAATCATATCTGTCTTTTCCATGAATGACATAGTGAGATGAAAAATACTCTTCAGATAACAACATATTGATCGTGAGCCAGGTCTCGCTGATAATTATAATATCAAAATTCCACTATCACATCAATGTTCCCCAAAATCTTGGACATGTTATTATTTTTGATCAAGGATATGCAGCAGTTGCCGAAAAAGCAAATGCTGGTGTACTTTTTAATTGAGTTAATAGCAGCATGGTCAAGCCCACTACAATCGTAACAAAATTGTCAATCACAAAGATTACATGAATCGATGTCCGTAAATGTAGCGGAAAAATATTTTTGACACGAGTTGCAAGACATTATAATTGAATACAGTTAAATAAAGAGCTATGTACACAATTTATCACAGGTTGTTTGAATTATCACAAATTATGTAAAAATATCACAGTTTACAGTTATTAATGTTTGGACTTATATTATCACGAATAAATTAAATTTTAATGTAAAACAACGGTTCATTCAGAACGACAGCCACGAGTATGTAAATTTATCGCAGTTTTTATTTTGATAACACAGTTATGCACGTAGAAACATCCTAGTTTATAGTTAGAACTTACTGCCAAATTTCACAATACAAAATTTTATTCTGTTTTAGTTTTTTCACTTTTTTTATTTTATTATATTTTATATTTTTTATTAATTTAAAAGAAATCAAAACACGTCCATACAGTTCAACGATCGATGAAGAATGAATGATTAAAATTAAAAAGAAGAAAGATTCTTCTTCGACGGGATACATATATAAATTTTTCTCTTATGCAGGGAAAGCCACTAATTTAAGCAGAGAAGATGGCCTGGGCTACAATGTTGCGCATGAGTTGGTAAAAATTGTGAAACCCCGCAACAACACATTGTAAATTTTGACAATTTTTTACGTCGAACAAATTGATTCTTTCTCTAAAAAATGAAAATTTTATTGCGACATGGACGGTTCGTGAGAATCGAAAGGCGAAGTGCCCAGTTACCCCAAAAAAACTTATTCAAAAAAAAAAGAGGCCACTATGAGACTCAGTTCGATTCTAAAAGCAAAATCCATTCGATTCGATGGAAGGATAATTCAGTTATCTTCGTTTTATCAAATTTCGAATATGAAAATTCAGTAGGTTTTGTTAAACGATTTTTTAATGCGAAGAATACATTTATAAATATACCATGCCCTAACATCGTGAATTCTTATAATAGCAACATTTGGGAGGGCCAACATCTTTTTACCTATTTCTATCATAATATAGAGTTTAAATTAAAAGTAAAAAGTGGTGGTGGCCCTTTTTTACCAACAGTTTGGATTTAGCTGTGTAGCAAATGCATGGTGTTTTCATAAAATCGTATCTGAGAAGCCAATGCCTTTATTAAATTTTCGAAGATATATTACTACATCTTTATTAACAACAAAAACTGCAAAGGAAAGATCAAACTGTTAAGTACGTTTTGAGGAACTTTTAAAACTTCTTAGACATGTTTTTGTTGTATTTGAGTTTTACATCGAATATTGACAACAACAACAAATTATTACAAAAACAACCATTTTCATGATATAGGCTCTTGTGACAGCCTGAAATTTGACAGGCTTAGTAAAAACAATAATTTATTTCGTACAAAACAACAGCTTTTGAAACTTCTTGGCATCGTTAATGATATATTTGTAATATAAAGTAAATTTTGACAACAACAACATTTTTTGACAAAAACAAAATATCTTATGATTTTCTCTAATGATTTAATTTGAGATTTGGTACTGATTCGAAAATAATAATTTTTATTAATTAGAATTATAATGATTTAAAAATTTTGAAAATTATAGAAATAGATATTCGATTTTTGAAACGAACAAAATTTTCTGATTGTACTAGAAAGGATTCCAAAAACAATAGTTTTAATTGGTTAAATTATATTTACCTTTAGTTTAACAATGGTTATGAAAACAATGGTTTCAAAATTAAAGCATTTATAATTTTGAAACCAATTACGGTAAAATCTGATTAAAACTAAATTCACTTTTGAAAATTGTAAAAATATTTTAAATGACTTTGAATAAAAATTTATTTAAAATTTCAACTGGTTGCTAAAATTATTTTTTATGATTCGACTAGTGACAATATTTTGAATCGAAATAATGCGGAACAAAGTGTTTTGTCGCGTGGATCTGTGGGGTTCTAATTCCCGGCATTAAGATTATGTTTTTTAAAGTTGAGTGAGCAACATAAATTTACCGAATTATTCCTTTTCTTCAATATTTATTCTAAAGAACTTATTTATTCGTTTTTAACGCGAATAGTTAAGATAGAAAATCTTACGTTATATAAATCTTTAAATTTATTTGCATCTCTTAAAAACTAGAAAATGTGTTTTCATTTCTGTGTATTGTCTGTTTTCCTCGTTGTCTGCTTTTCTACTGTATTACTAGTACACACATACAGAAATAATATATAAGCATAATCGTACAGTATTCGGAGTATTTCAATTTTAATTCTACCATTATTATTATTTTGTCGAAAACGAACACAATTTGAGATAAACTTAAATATAAACTATTTTTATGTAAGCTTCTCGCATTGAATTTGTTTTGAACAAGCATGAAAAGTACGGATGCTTCTTATTTCTAACTACATACAATAATATATGACTAGGAGCGCATCGAAATTATACATGAGAATTTTCGTATTTAAATAAACAAGAAATGAATTCGTATGGGATATTTTTTGTACATAGCTAGTGCTTGAATGAGTTTTTTTTCTACGTAGGAACGTTCTATAAAATGTAAAGAAGAAAACAATGAGAAATAGAAAAGAAGTAAAAAGGATATTAGTCTGTCGTTTTTCACAAGATTTATTGTTATTTTTCAGTTTTTTATATTAAAATAATATAAAATTAAATAGAAAAATAATAGAAAAAAAAAAAATTATTTATGCCTAACTGATAATCAAATATGATTATTCTTCGTCGGTAAGATGCGGGGCACAAACATAGTGAAAATTATTGAGTTGTGTGTAGAAGTAACTAAATTACCAACAAACTTTATATGCTGCAGAATATTCTTGTATAAATAATAAAACGAATATTTTGCTTTTCGTATATTAAAGAAATCCGATTGCAGCTTTAATAAGGCAATGTTGCGTTAACTCGTATCATTATTACATATACTACAGTTACATTATAAGGAAAAATGAGCACGCTATACGTAAACAAATATAAATAAATAAAAAACTAAAGGAAAATGTATCAACCGGAAAATGTTCTTCATATTTCCTAAAACACAGAAACGCCGAAACTCTCATAACGTTATATTTTGGATTTTATTTTCTTTGCGTAGTAAAAAAAAATGTTCATCTCGAGTTTTTTGCAGCCCTGCCATTCGCTGTTTCATCGAAGTTTCAAAAAATGATTTTCAACATTTCACTCTGTGTGTGCCTGTTTGTGGTACTGTGCATCAAAATATTTATGATTTTTCTACAGCCTCCACTGAGGTGAAACTCGATACTTGGGAAATGGTAGTTTTAATAAATGTTTTTAGATTATTTTTGAAAATTTTACATTAGTTTATTTAATCAAATTTCGGGATCTCTAGAGATTAGGCGGATTGACTTTTCGCGATAAAATTTTACTTCTTCAAAGATATTACTTTTAAGCTTTATAAAACGTTATATAACTAAAAGATTCAAATAAATTTAAAAAGTTATTTTCAACAAAGCTTTACTTTGTTGGCTTTCTGAAATTTTACTAGGAATAGTAATCATTAAATATTTGAAAGACAACTTCATGAATCTGTTTGTGTCGAATGAGCGCTTCAGCCAGTTATTTTGAAATTGAATGAATGTTAATCATTTAACCATATTAACCATGTAATCCTGCCAATTTGAATTATATTTCATATAGTTAACACGAATCATTGGAAGCTTCTCAAAATTTCATCATTAACTCAAAAAAACTGAAACTTAGTGTCCGTCACGCCAGCCTGAACCATATCAGCCGGAACCAAACAACAATAGCACAAGTAGTACGATGCATTGTGCATCATTGAGCACTATATGCTTTTTCAGCCGGATCCTTATAATTTCAACCGGAATCTGATAGAGCCGACCAGAACCATACAACAGTTAAACCAACCATGGCACTAGTAGCACGATGTATTGTGCATCATTATGTACTATATAATTTTTCAGCGGGAACCTATATATGATTTTTCGGTGAAACCTTATAATTCCAGCCGGAAACGACGGTTTAGTTATATACGCAGTCAATCTAACTATATCACAAGTAGCACAATGGATCGTGTATCATTGTGTACTAAATCTTTTTTCAGCCGGAACTTTATAATTCCGGCCGGAACCTAATAAAGCCAGCCAAACCTACTATAGCGCAATTAGCACGATGCATTGTGCATCATTGTGCATTATATAATTTTCAGCGGGAACCTTATAAATCCAGTAATCTAAGATTTCTTGGGAAATAACCTTATAATTTCAGCCGGAACCATACCCCCTACAGCCAAACTATCGTAATATTGTAATTCTTAACAAGTTGTAGTTTATTATGACAAAAATCATAGGTCAAAAAAGTAATTAAGAATAACCAAAATACTTTGTTAAATATAACTATAATATTGTTCACCTAACAACATCTTTTTTGGTTAAAATAAACAAAACTACGTACCAACATCCATGATAACTCAAATTTCACCAATTTTTTGTAGTAACCAAGTAAGGAAATTCCAAGTTTCTAGATTATACAAGAGATTTGGTTTATGTAGCTCAGAACATCCAAATTAATTTAACTAAGTATTTGGTAGTAATCTTTTTTCTGAGTGAACACTTCACAAAAAATGCTTGCCTACATGTTGTTCTATATACAAGAACGCAAATCAAACAAATATATGAAATATAAAATATTATTAATAAATTATTATAAAATAAAATGTTATTTCTGGACTTTTTTAAATGTTATTTAAACTTTTTATTTAATTAACACTTTTAGCGGTTCGGGAATTATAATGTCCAAATAATGCCACTTGAAATTTTAGCTGGTTCAGAAAGACCTTCAACCATGCGTACTCTTTATTGCTCCGAATGGTTCACACCGACTTCATACGGTTGCGGCTGGTCTTGCTGGTTCTGGTTGGGTTGGCATTGTAGTGCATAACGTTTTAATCATTCCGAAAAAATCATATGTAGCACTATTTATGTAAACATTTTGTTTCGACTGAATTTTAATGGTTCTGGATGGCATTATAGTTAAACTGCAAAAATATATAGAAAACTACTGTAGAGAATTATATAGTGTACTGTAATGCACAATGCATTGTGCTACTTGTGCCATAGTTAGTTTGGTTGTAAAGGGTATGGTTTTGGCAGAATTCATAAGATTTTTCACGAACAATTGTATATTACAGGATTTATAAGGTTCCGGCTGAAAAATTATATAGTGGATAGTGATGAACAATGCATTGTGCTACTTGTGTCATAGTTAGTTTGGCTGTAGGTTTCGGCTGAAATTATAATTTTTTTCCGAAAAATTGTATATTTATGGATTTATTAGGTTCCGACTGAAAAAATATATAGTGCTCAATGGTGCATAATAAATCGTGCTACTTGCACCATAGTTGATTTGGCTGTAATATGGTTCTGGCTAGCTTTATCAGGTTTTGGGCGGAATTATTAGGTTCCGGGTTAAAAATTTAATAGTGCATAATGATGCACAGTGTATCGTGTTACTTGTAATTTGGTAGTTTGGCTGTAAAGGGTATTTTTTCGGCTAAAATTGTAATGTTTTTTCAAAAATTTATTTTATTACTGGATTTATAAAGTTCCGGCTGAAAAATTATATAGTGCACAATGCGTCGTGCTACTTGTACCATATCTGTTTTCGCTGTAATATGGTACTGACTGGCTTTATCAGGTTCTGGGTGGAATTATAATGTTCCGTCTGAAAAATGATATAATGCACAATGCATTGTGCTACATGTGATATATTAAGTTTGGCTGTAGAGAGTATGGTTCCGGCTAAAATTGTAAGGTTTTTCACAAAAAATCTTATATTACTGGATTTATAAGGTTTCGGGCAAAAAATTGTATAGTACATAATGATGCACAATGCATCGTGCTACTTGTGACATAGCTGGTTTGGCTGTAGTACGATTTTGATTGGCTTTATTAGGTTCTGGTCGGAATTATAAGGTTTCGGCTGAAAAATACATAGAGCAAAAAGATGTACAATGCATCATGCTACTTGTGAAATAGTTATTTTGACTGTAGAGTTCTGCTGAAATTGTAAGGTTTTTCCCCCGAAAAATCGTATATTTCTAGATTTATAAGGTACTGGCGAAAAAATACTAATATGGTCATGACTGCTTTATCAAGTTCTAGGCGGAATTACAAAGTTCCGGCTGAAAAATTATAAAGTGCACAGCGCTTTGTGTTTCTCCTGCCATATTTAGTTTGGCTGTTGAGGGTATGGTTCCGGCTGAAATTGTAAGGATTTTTCACGAAAAATCGTATATTTCATCGTTTATAAGGTTCCGGCACATTGCATCGTGCTACTTGTGCCATAGTAAGTTTTGCTACAGTATGGTTCTGGCTTGCATTATTAGGTTCAGGCTTGAGTTATAAGGTTCCGGCTGGAAAAGGATTTAGTACACAATGATATACGATTCATTGTGCTACTTGTGATATAGTTGGTTTGACTGTATATAACTAAACCATCGTTTCCGGATGGAATTATAAGGTTCCGCCGAAAAATCATATACTGCTTGATTAATACGGTTCCGACTGGAAAATTAAATAGTGCACAATGATGAAAAATACATCGTGCTACTAGCGCCATAGTTCGTTTGGCTGTTGTTTGGTTCTGGCCGGCTTTATCAGGTTCCGGCTTTAATTATAAGGATCCGGCTGAAGAAGCATAAAGTGCTCAATGATGCACAATGCATCGTACTACTTGTGCCATAGTTGTTTGGTTCCGGCTGATATGGTTCCGGCTGGCGTGACGGACACGAAACTTAATGAGTTTGTGACTATAATTTCCGTTCAAATAATCAACTCAAACACTTTTTTACAATTACGAAAATTTCGATTACTTAATTATTTATTTACAACTTACTACAATTTACATTTAATAATTATGTTTTAATGATGATTACAGTTATTAAGTTTATATTAGAACCATTTGCTTGAATGGTAAAGTGATTTATTGAATTTGTAACAGTTTATTTGAATAAGTTTATTCGGGATCGGCTCAAAATCCCGAATCGCAAATTTCAATTCCGAAATCGCGAATTTTAAAATCCCGACTTTCAGAATTAATAATTATAAAATCTCGACTTTCAAAATCCTGACTTTCAAAGTACTGATTTTAAAAATCCCGAATTTGATGAAACCTTAAAAATCCCGACAAAAGTCAGGATTTTTTTAAAAATGTTAAATATTAAATTTTGTTTTTTTATAGCTAAAAAAATCAAAATTTAATATTTAATATTTTCATACCTACTAGAGTAGCTGTCATCAGCAGATTCTATTTATTCCGCTCCTATGTCCCAAAAGTTCAAATCTAAAGCCCCTAGCAGGGCTATGCAGGGGGGAGCGCAGCTACATCCCGCGTGCCCGTGAGAGTTATCGAAGCCGTTAATCTCCATAATTATTCGGCGCCCGAATTCATAAAAAAATTAAAAAATTGGGCTTTTTTTTAAATTAAGATTTTGAAAATCGAGCTTTTGAAAGTCGGGATTTTGAAAGTCGAGATTTGGAAAGTCGAGATTTTGAAATTTGGGATTTTAAAAGTCGGGATTTTGATTTCGGGATTTTGAAATTCGGGAAAATGAGCCCAACCCGTTTTATTTAGCAGACTTGTTTTAATATAGTTTTGAAATTTGTTCGGTCATTTCAATTATACAGTTTATGTGTCTACTAAGTGTTTTTACGTCGTTTATAACGACTAGTTAAAATAAAGTTTGAACAGCTTAGCTATGTTTGCAGTCACCCATCGTGCTATATTATGTTCTAAATATTTCGGTTGGTGAGTGAAGGTCAGAGATTGGAGGTAAGTGATATCCGTGTTCTAGGATAATAAAACTGGAACCAAAGTTTAGGTCTTATGAAAAATGTAAAGAAATATTTTGAATTTAATTCATAAAATGTATTTAATATATTGTTAGCTTACCTGGTGTTATCCCTCCATTGGCAGTCAATATGTTGTATAAAAGTTGATTTATCGATGATAAAATTATGGCAATCGGTCCTTGTTTTCAATTTTCCATTTACTGTTTTATCGATAGAGTGATAAACAAATACACTGCCATCTCGTTTGTAATAGTTTAATATGAATTTCAAGCAGTTTATTATGGATAAATTTCGCCGCGCTATTTTTTCTAGTAAAACCTGTATAAAAAATTATCAAATTTCTCTTGATTACTTTTATGGAATATTTCGAGCTGGGCACATTTAATAAAATTAAATGAAACATTTGTCTTGGAAAATTTATTTAATACTCTTATTAACAAAAATAAAACGAAGCTGTTGTGAAGCCAAAATTATGTTTTTTGATTGGAACCGAAAATTTGGAACAGAATCCAAACAGTCCGTTTATAATTTGTTTCCACATAAAAATATGTCAAACAGAATATCTGACTTGTTGAGAATTCTCCCGTTTGCCACTGAGTCAGTAGCAGCAAAAGCTGTGCTCAGGCATTTTGTTTGATAATTTTGTAACGATCGGTAAGTCGTTTGTTGAACGATAATTCGTTTGTTACAAATGGTGCCCAAGCATTGACTTACAACTCAATTGTGATATCCTTCAGTTATTACTATTTACTAAGCAACTTTTAATTTCCTTGATTAAATTTGAAAAATTATTTACCATTAACTTCTTAACTTTTTAACCGTTGACTTATTTTGCAGAAACATCAACACATCATCGCATCGATATTCGACTTTGGTGTCTTTTGATTTCAATGTCCAGTAATCCTGTTTTGATGTAACGACCTGCATTTGCATGCGCGTATATATTTCTTTAATTAAAAATTTGAATAATGTCCTGGATATTTTGCAATTGGAAAGTCCCTTAATTAATTGTAACGTCTATTTAATTCCGGTTAGGAAAAGGACGCGTAATTATTCCTCATTTAAAGTTTTTTTTGTGACCAAAATATGATTTATTGTGTTAGGTATCATATAACTGCAGCTGGATTTAGCTGAAAAACATTTAACTTCATACGCCCGTTTCATTAGTTTAATTTCTTTCATATAACATTAGTTTTTTTTTTTGCAACCTTGCCACTTTTTGATCTGCTGCACTTCACTTACTTTATGAACCATATTTACCTTAAGGTTTACCATATTTTTGATGCAAGTTCGCGAAATATATTTTATAATTTTTTTTGTGCTTACGTATGAAAATTAATCATAAGCAATTTACTATTTTTGTGTTCTATTTTTTCTCAAACAATTTTCTCAAATTATTTTGTCTCTTATTACTTTCATTATAAATTTGATAATTTTAAGTTTACTATATGTTTCTAAGAATTTTGAATTACATCGCTATTTGCGAATTTTACGTTTATCTTATTTTATACAGTTCCTTTTAATTTGCATAAATATGTCTATGAATTTTGATCATTTAACTCAAGACGAATTTCTGACTGAATACGAAATTAGCAAATTTCATGAAACGGCCTTGGAGATTTACACTAAACTGAAAGAACAGATAATTTCGGTTCCCGTTCTAATTCCCACTCGCGCACATGAGGCGTCCCGCAAAAACTTGAAAAGATAAACTATGACAATGCAACGAACAAAGATGAGTATGGTAAAATTTTGTATCGAATAATCTACGTAGAGGTGTAGAATACTAAGAATATCTCATTCGCGCTCCATAAAAGAAGAAATTACTGAGTTAAAATATATAATTGTTTCGTTAATCAAATGTTTGCAAAAAACAACGTTTAACAAAACCATTCAAGGACCTACGGAACAAGATCTCGATTCCGAATCCAATGCAACCGAGGTCGAGCTTGTTGGCACTACCGTTCAATCGTTAGTGCCTAAACCACTTTCATTTCCAACCACCGCATCTACTCAATCTAATGTTGGAAAATTTAGTAAAGCCTCGGCTTCAAAGGATCACAGTCTTGACTCGGAATCCGATTCAACTGTGGCTATTACGGAGAATAAGCCAGGTGCGCTCGTTCTAGTGGACATATCAGCGCTATCTATAGTGCCTAAATAAATTTCTTTCCAAGAGACCGCACCAACCTATCACCTCTAGTGTCAACCTTAATAAAGCTTCGTCCTCAAAAGATTGCAGTAACATAGTGTCCCTATTGCTAAATTCGCACAAGCGGTACAGAAAAATATTCCTAGTATGGACCCCGAACAATTAGATAAGCTACTCAAAATTATAAACAGGTGTTTCGTATAAACGAGCGTTTGGGCTCAATTCACCCATATAGAAGTTCTTCTAAAACTCTGTCATGACCATAGCCATTAAGACCCATCTTTATACTGATAAAGATGGATCTTTATACCGGGTAGAATGGTCTGTTGTCCAATATAACATCTCTCCTTAAGGGAGAGGCCCTTGAATGGTACTGGCTTTTTCTGAAAAGAAATGGTTTAGTTTCGGGGCTCAAGTGCTCGCTGAATTAATACGTAGGTTTCAACGATACTCACCTTATTTTCATCTTCTTCAAGAATTAGATAATCGTAAACAGCGCTAGCCAACAGAGTACTTTTATGATTTTTATTGCGCATTATTAAAAATTGCAATGAAATCTCCTATGGCAAAATGAACTATTAAGCTACGTTAAAAAGAATATGCGGCCCAGCCTGCAGTTTCAATTCCAGATGTTAAATACAAAGAGTAGTTCCATAGATCAACTCATTGCCACATGTGTCAGTTGGGAAAAAGCTTGGACTAGAGATGGACATTGTCCAGAAGTTTTCTTTAAATGAATAAAAAACGGACCAATGAACTTGATTTGTTAGGCAATCCGGTTGATTTGTCTAATCGATCACATCATCAAAACCAAACCGAGCAGCTTATCAACTGTTTAGTTAGGATAAATCTTTTTACAGTAATTAGGCATCTTCCCAATCAGGACTTAAACCAAGACAAGTACCTAATGTCAAAATTAATGATGCTGCAAATAGTACATTTGTTGGAATTGCGAAGACATATGCCACCTTTATCAAAACTGCCCCATTCCGTAATCTCACATTTTTTTCTATGATTGTTGAAGCGAAAATATATTGAAATCCAACTGTCGTAAATGCAATGCCGAAAAATCGGGAAGCTTGAAAATGGAAATGCGCCCGACTGGGCGAACACATTCCCCAAATATTATGTCACCAGAACCATCCCGGTGATTACCATAAGCCCAGCCGGGACGGAATACTCGAACCGTCTAGCTCAAGAATTTCGTTTTCGCATCATTCAAATTCCACCATACTCCAAACCATAAATTCCATCGTTTGTCGTCATACGTTTTCAGTGCTAATGGCTATAAGAATGTAATACTCGGGCATATTAATCTTCCTATCACATATTTGAATAAAATTACAATTTTCCGAATTCATGCTGCACCAGATTTACAACAAAGTTTATGTTTTGGTATGGACTTTTGAAGAGAATTGGGGATAGTTCACTCTGTCGTCAATGATATTTATTAGCCTCTCAAAAGTTCCGTAGACATTAAGCAGCAAGGTTAAGTCAGACTCGCATGTATAAGAAAGGACGACTCTTATTACGCACACTTTCGAGAGCAATAAGCATGCAAATAGAACAGCTACATTAAGTATTAACCTCCACGAAACAGAAAAAATTAATTCGTCTATCCGAACTAAACAACGGCTGGAACAAAATGTTCCTATATAGAGCTTCAACATTGGGCGAAAATAAACATTCGAAAAAAGAGACGAGAGAGTTCAACGTCGTTACCTAAAGCAATAGCATTGCTGTGAGACATAGCAAAATTTGGATATGGAACAGCAAAATTTTTATAAAACTGACAAAAAACTCTGATCAATTTTTTTCTCTGAGCAAATATGACCACATAAAGATGAAAAAATGCAACACATTTCATCAACTAGACGGAATTGTAGGTTAGATAACCACACGAGCGATATTTTTTAAATTGTTTTGAACACACTTCAAAGTGAAACATTTTTACATTTCGTCCATTTAATTTTAAATTTTGGTTGTACTTACATTTGTAAGCAGAAATCTAGAATAGAGTAGTCTCACTCCTGAGAAAATTATGGTTAGCAGATCCAAATAAGTAGCATATGCACAAAAATTGTAGGTAGCCTGGTAATCTTTAGAAAATTATCTTCCGGATTTCAAGTGGCTATTTGAAGTCAGCAAACAATAGATTTAATTAACCTTTGGTATAATTGAACGTGGTAGTCAAAGGGTTGTGTATAAACTAGACTATATTTTACGTCAAAAAAATACGAACGAATATGAGTGCAATTTTTTTAAATTTTATTTATTTATTGAATCTTTTAACTCGAAAATAACAAGTCATCAACTCGACTGTGCCCGAGAGCGATTTTTTCGACTAAATTAAATTATGTGTAATTATGCTATTACCCACCATTTTCTATCATTTAGATTCCGGCTGAGGTTGCTTGACTATTTAGTTGTCATTTTCATTTCTTGTTTTTATTATTTTTTTATCGAATACATTCGAGTAAAAATGTCTAAAAGGAAATACTCTTATTCTTAAATTTCAATTGTAATTTATAATCACATTCATGAATAATGTGATTCCCATATCCATTTTTGTTTTATTTTTTCATTCCCTTGATTTTAAATCATAACAAATCGGTGTTGCTGAATACAATATGACGTTTGGAAAGTCATAATTTAGTTTAGTTTACAATTTAGTTTACAATCAGAGGCACAGCATATTTAAAAGATACTAGTGCCACCTTTGAATGAATGATATGAATCAGTCGTTAATTTAGTTTAGTCGGCAATTTAGTCGAAAAAATCGCTCTCAGACACACAGTCTTAATCACTAAGATAATTATGTAAATATGCGAGAGCCGAATTTACTTGTTATTAATAAAAAAAAAAATTCTGTTGTCACAGCGTGAAGATTTCAGTTTTTCTATGAACCAGGGTGCTTCTGTAATCATTCTGAGAATTTTTGACTGTGTTTGTTGGTTAATATTCAAATTTGAGGTTTCTTGCCCTAATTGTCAAATTGATTTATTCAATATGTTATACAGGAGAAGCTTGTATTCTATAGGTTGAAATTAATGAATGTTTTTCAATCAACCATAGCATTTTATCTATTTTTCGACGAGTTAATCGTCGGTCTAAATAGACGCATTGGCATTTGCTTGAGGGATCTGTATTCCATTCGTTACGAAAGGCGAACATACGTAAGCTTATTTAGTGTGACTGTTACATCGGTCAACTTTTCTTCATTGAACATTTACCTTCCATTGCTTTAGCCAGATTTTGATGTCACTGATATGGTAGGTGCAGAATTTCGGACGCCGGTTGTAATTTTTTATGGGTACATACGAATGCCGAATCATTGCGAAAGTAGACGTGATCATTTAAGACGATGTTGGTTGGGTCTAAGTGAAAATTAAATACAACGTTGAGCCAAGCACACTGCCTTGTGGTAATATATGAGCCACTCGTCCAAAGGCATCTTCAGACAGTTCTCTATGTAGTTCACCATTGATATGCAATAATAAACTTCACTAGTGGTTTCTTTATCTTGAATTTCCTTTCAGCAATAATTATCTATATTATCTGTTTGGACCACCGATACCCCAAGGTGTTGGACCCAATACTTTTACTTTTTTAGCTTTCAGAACCTTTTTGGTTCCATTCTCAAACGAATAATAATATAATATTACAAAAATATATTTTTATACAAAATAAGGAACATATATAAAAAATGGAACGCTAAACAAATGCTCAAAGAATTAAGATTGTTTTTATATTCCTTGATAATAATCGTTTAGTAATTAATACTCAAGGTGCATACAGGAGATTTTATGGTAAAAGGTCTGCTCCAACGGGTACAACCTTTCGTTCGGTGGTTGATAAATTTGCTGAATACTAGGCTGTTGGAGATACAAGCAGACAACGAACTGGCAGATCGGTCGAAAATTTTGATATTTTGAGGACTCCACGAGAAGACGATCTTCTCAGTTACAGCATGCTTATCGCACACTTTGGTGGTTTTTGAAAGATAATTTGAACCTATTCTCGTATAAAATCCAGCTAGTCCAAAAACAAAATGGTAGAGATTTCGCATTATGCTTGGAATACAGAAGAACTATTTTAAATCTATTTGAGAATAATAAAAACGTTTCAAATACTTCCATTCAAAACACTTTCTCAAAAGCGATTACGCCCTGTTCGTTTTACAATTTGGTTTGACATTACCACCGAAAAGTTTTACGGCCATTTTTTTCGAAAATGTTCGAACATTAAATGATGTACAATGGAGTTATTTGCGAGAATTTCTACATCTAATTATTTCCAAAAACCGCTATTTGAGATGGACACTAAGACCGTCTGATTTGATGCCGCATACTTTTTCTTGTGAGGCTATCTCAAGGAAAAGACGTGAATAAGCTAACAACATTTCAGCAACTAAAGAAAAAAATCATGGATGTCTCTCATTTAACTGATATTGTTTTTCTTATTTAATGTAAAATATATCATAAAATAAATTTCGTTTAACCTACACGTTGCGATGTTGACACGAGTCAAACACTTGACCTTAATATTTTTTGATTACTGCTATCACTTGATTCTATAAATTTATTCTAAACTTCACAATATTATAATTCACGAGAAAAATACAAGTTGGTATAATATTCGGGTATATAGTATCTCCTATTTCTAACACCATATTTAATTCGAAATCCCCAGTGCTTGTCTTTATGGAGCATCAACAATATTCTTATAATATGGAACGGCAACAACAACGGAAAAACATGGGGTCTAAGAATTACATAAAAATGTTATATAATAATAATAATAAGTCCTTGAAATGCCAAAATATCTCACTTACAATCCAATTTTTATTTTGTTCCTTATATATTTAGTAACGAATTTACAAATTCATCTTATCCATAACCATTCAATTAAATCCAAATCTTTATCGTTTTATTTTTTCCTCCTCGAAATCTAAATATTTCACTTAATTTAAATTTTATTTTTACAAAAAAGAAAATAAAATCCAGCAACAACAACATAAAATATTTCATTCGTCCTTCCCCCTTTTCGTCGAATTGTTAAAATAAAATATTTAAATTAATTTTTTTTTTATTATTTCATTTTGCTTTTCTTCTGTTACTCAGATTTCATTTTTTGAGATTTTTTTTCGCCTTTCTAATTTTACCAATGTAATTTTGTTGTTGTACTCGTATTTAAATTTTCCTTTCCAGAAATTTGGAAATAGCAGCGGGAAAATCAACGAATAAACCAACAAGTAAAAAAAAAAATAAATAAAAATAAAAAACAAATAATACGAAGGCAACGAAGAAATTATAAAATTGACACAGTGGATTTTATCAAAAAAATTTTCCTGATGAAAGGAAATTTTATTTCATTCCATTTTCCAGATGGAAATAAGAAACAAATTGAATAAAATTTAATTAGGGAATATAAATATAGGCAAAAATTACGATTTTATTGCCATAATGATTGATACATTGAGCTAAAAAGTATAAATAATAATTGGTAACCAATCATTTTTGCGATCAGCGGAAAATTACTTTGCTGGGTAATATCAAACAATTTTTTACATTTGTTTGTTTATTTTTGTTTTGGATAATAACGGACACAAAATAATGGGGTTTTGTGAACGTTTCATATTCAAATCATTTTTGTTTATAGTCGAGATTTTTTTTTTGTTTACCAAAAGTTACAACTTTATATAGTTACTGTTTCATTTCTACAAGTGATTTTCACAACATATAAGTTAGATAAAAAAATCTCTTTTTATTTAAATTTAACTTAGTGGAAAATATTTAACTGCGGTTTTCTGTTTAAATATGAAAATGTAATTGAAAATTATATCATTGTGGTTTGGATCTTTTTTATTTTCCTAGTTTCATATGAGAGAAATGTGTTCTGTTCTGTGGTTTACTTCTCTTATACACTCAGATGTAGTTAAAGAACGGACATTCTTTTTATCAAATTGGTTTACGATGTAGCTAATAGCTGTTTTGTTGCTTAATTAAATTTGTATTATATATGAAAATAATATTACTTACACTTATACGTTGTGCAGCTGTCTTTTTTTCTATCCAATATAATTGTAATCATTTTTGAATGCTTTTTATAATGCTCCTCCAAGTTTACTGTCACATTTCATCCCTAAAATTATATAAATACACAATTCTGAATTGCACAATCTCCTTTTCACCTTAAAGTTATAACGTTGTTATGTATCATGATACCACCTCAAAATAAAACAAAAACAAAAATTCCGAACAAGATAATTAAATATAAATTCCATTTTCCACCCACAATATTATTTTATCTCTCATATACGACGAGTATGTAGGAAAACAATGTAGCAAAACTAAATTGCAAAATAAACAATGAGCGAACGTTGTTTTTTTGGAAGGATAGTATATAAAATTTTACTTACACGTTACGACGAAAATTATAATGCGAGGTGTAAAATAAGTGAGGGACAATGTTAAAGGAATCATGCCAATGCTAAAACGATTAGAAGGACTTGTTGGGTGAAACGATAAAAATTTTAAAGGACAATTATTTAATAAAATGAGGTTTACCTAGATGACGCTACAGAAATTAAAGAAAGCCAACTTATAGAATTTGTGGCTACGGGCAGTGATACCGAGCAATGGCTGAAAAAGTAGTATATAACCATCGTCCGATCTACTGGTGGAACGAAGAAATACCCGTGTTGTGCGAACGAATAAATACCGCGGAGCGGTAAAGTTATTACAACGCGCCATATAGGCACAGAGACGTTTGCCGTCAGATCAAAGAAGACAATAATAAAAGTGTAGTCAAGAAAATATTCGATAACTGTTTTCGGACGTGAAAGATTTTGCGAGCCTGGAGAATGTAGTAACTCGTGATGCCGTTCTGGCTGTTTAAAAAAAAAATTAGGGTACCTCACAGTTCAAAAGAGTTTTCTCAACAACAGATATTGAATAATCCACCGTTTAATTGTCCGGAAATTTCATACGCGCGTATAAAGCAAGATATTCCGCAAGCTAGAAATTTTTTATTTGCAAATACAAAAGTTTTTAATAAAAATAGATTAGCTTGCTTATAATATAAACATATATTGTATTATTCACTTATGGCCTGTAATGTTAATATTTATTAGTTAAATTAAATATAAAATTGTTACATGCACGAAGTTAATATAAATGGTCTTTTAAAAAACGAAATAAAATGGACACATAATATACGATAAATAAAATATTATCAACAACGTACACCGTTGTTGATAATATTTTATATATCGTATATTATGTGTAACGTTGCAGGAAGTGATTATTTATTTTTAATTGTAACAGCCATATGTTGTTTGAGTAATAATTTAAAATTTAAAATGCACTTATTATGTAATTGCACATAATTGAATCCATTCATTACATAATTTTGGTAAATGATCTTTGTTATTCACTTCGTGCATGTTATAATTTTATATTTCGATAAACCAAAAAATATTAAGTAGAAGCATATTGCGATACATATTTATTGTTTGTAATCTTTGATTTTTTAATTAGTAAAAATATCAAATTATTACATGCACGAAGTAAATAAAAATGATCTTTGACAAAACGAAATAATATGGACACATAATGTAAGATAATAAAGATATTATCAATAACGAACAAAACTACACCAAATCATCTAACTAATTCTGACTAAATCTATTGCTTGCAGGAAGTAATCACTTATTGATTTTTAATGTAACAGTCATATTATGTGTGTTTGACTTTTAATTACAACATTAATTAATTAATTATTTGAAACATTAAAATAATATAGTTACACTCAATTTTATCAGTTTTACATAATTTGGGCAAAACATATTCACTTCGTGCATGTTGTGCATATTGTGTGTTGAAGCATATTGTGTTATTTACTTATGGTTTGTAATACTAATATTAATAACATAATTAGAATTTCAAATTATTACATGCACGAAGTAAATATAAATGATATTTTACAAAACGAAATAATATAGACACATATTGTACGATAATATAAAAGTATCATTAACGAACAAAACTACACCAACTCATTTTGACTAGAATTGTTACATGCAAGAAGTGATTACTTATATTTTATTATTATAGCCATATGTGTGTTTGAGTATTAATTGAAATTTTAAAATGCGCCTATTGTATAATTACACTCAATTGGATACATTTTACATAATTTTGGTAAATGATCTTTGTAATTCACTTCGTGCATGTAATAAATTTACATTTCTATAAACCAATGAATATTAAATAGGAGTATATTGTGTTATTTACTTATTAATTGTAATCTTTATATTTATTAATTAATTAGAATATCAAATTTTACATGCACGAAGTATATATAAATGATATTTTACAAAACGAAATAATATAGACACATATTGTACGATAATATAAAAATATCAATAACGAACTAAACTGCAACAACTCATTTTGACTAGAGTTATTACATGCAAGAAGTGATAACTTATATTTTATTATTACAGCCATATGTGTGTTTGAGTATTAATTGAAACTTTAAAATGCGCCTATTGTTTAATTACACTCAATTGATGTCTATTGTGATGTCTAAATGCCTATTATGTAATTACACTTATTGATTGTAATCTTAGACTGTGTGCCTGAGAGCGATTTTTTCGACTAAATTGCCGACTAAACTAAATTAATGACTGATTCATATCATTCTTTCAAAGGTGGCACTAGTATCTTTTGAATATGCTGTGCCTCCGATTGTAAACTAAATTGTAAACTAAACTAAATTATGACTTTTCATATGTCATATTGTTTTCAACAACACCAATTTGTTATTATTTAAAATCAAGGAAATATCAAAAATAAAACACATATGGATATGGAAATCGCATTATTCATGAATGTGATTATAAATTACAATCGAAATTTAGGAATGAAAGTATTTCTTTTTAGACATTTTTACACGTATGCACACGATAAAAAAATAATAATAACAAAAAATGAAAATGACAACTAAATAGTCAAGCAACCTCAGCAAGAGTCTAAATGATACAAGCTGGTGACTAATAGTATAACTACTCATTAATTTAGTTTAGTCGGAAATTCAGTCGAAAAAATCGCTCTCAGGCACACAGTCTTAATATTAATTAATTAATTAGAATATCAAATTATTACATGCACGAAGTAAATATAAATGCTATTTTACAAAACGAAATAATATAGAAACATATTGTACGATAATTTAAAAGTATCAATAATGAACAAAACTACACCAACTCATTTTGACTAGAGTTATTACATGCAAGAAGTGATAACTTATATTTTATTATTACAGCCATATGTGTGTTTGAGTATTAATTTAAACTTTAAAATGCGCCTATTGTATAATTAGACTCAATTGGATACATTTTACATAATTTCGGTAAATGATCTTTGTAATTCACTTCGTGCATGTAATAAATTTCTATTTCTATAAACCAATAAATATTAAATAGAAGCATATTGTATTATTTACTTAATGTTTGTAATCTTAATATTAATAAATTAATTAAAATATCAAATTATTACATGCACGAAGTAAATATAAATGATATTTTACAAAACGAAATAATAAAGACACATATTGTACGATAATATAACAGTATCAATAACGAACAAAACCACATCAACTCATTTTGACTAGAGTTATTAAATGCAAGAAGTGATAACTTATATTTTATTATTACAGCCATATGTGTGTTTGAGTATAAATTGAAACTTTAAAATATGCCTATTGTGTAACTTCACTCAATTGGATATATTTTACATAATTTTGGTAAATGATCTTTGTTATACACTTCGTGCATGTAATATATTTATATTTCTACAAACAAATAAATATTAAATAGAAGCATATTGCATTATTAACTTATTGTTTGTAATCTTAATATTAATAAATTAATAAAAATATCAAATTATTACATGCGCGAAGTAAATATAAATGATATTTTACAAAACGAAATAGTATAGAAAAATATTGTACGATAATATAAAAGTAACAATAACGAACAAAACTACATCAACTCATGTTTAGAGTTATTACATGCAAGAAGTGATAACTTATATTTTATTATTGCAGCCATATGTGTGTTTGAGTATTAATTGAAACTTTAAAATGTGCCTATTGTGTAACTACACTCAATTGGATACATTTTACATAATTTTGGTAAATGTTCTTTGTTATTCACTTCGTGCATGTAATAAATTTACATTTCTACAAACAAATAAATATTAAATAGGAGTATCTATTATATTAATACGCTTAATTTTTTCAAACTCAACGCTAAAATGACCTCTAAACATGATCCGATCCGTTTAAATTTTTCAGGGTAGGTCGACATAAATATAGCGGTGTGCCTTTGCTAGAAAAATCGGAAAAATTCTACCGGGAAGTACCTGAAACGGGTACCTAAGGTGTTTTCAGCAAAAATTTGTCATGACGCCAGAATGCCATGACAAAATATGTTTATATTGAATCTATGATCATGCGCATTACACCGTGACAATGACAAAATTTATTAAAATTGCCGATGTTTTTGTCATACCACTGTGATGACAAAATGAGTAGAAAATTTGTAATTGAATCTCAGTTAAACAAAACAGAGAACATAAAATGTTTACATACATTTTGGTGTTAATAGTTGTGAGTGTAAAAATACAATTTTGTCATGACACTCTATCTATTTAAGATTTAAAAATTAACCGCGTATATGAATTTACTTTATTTTTGATAAAAGTGCATCAAATTTACATCCTAAAAAATCTTCTTAATTATTTCTTAACCAAAAATTCAATAAAATGTATTCACGTGACTGATTTGATTATTCAGTCGAAGGTCAGCTTCTATCTATCTTCTATCTATCTATTATATTAATTTTCTTAATTTTTTCATACTCAACCCTAAAATGACCCTTAAACATGATCCCATCCGTTAGATTTTTTCAGGGTAGGTCGACATAAATATTGTGCTGTGCGTGGGCTAGAAAAATCGGAAAAATTCCACCGGAAAGTACCCGAAATGGGTACCTCAGGTGGTTTCAGAAAATTTCCAAGTTTTTGTGCGCGTGAAATCTTGCAACATTTGAGGATTTTATGGGACGACCAAAAAGCAAATATTTTTGTTGAAATTAGTGGCGCGCGATTCAAATTCAAAGTTGTAAAACAGTTGGTACGCGATTCAGATTCGAAGTTGCAACACTGTCGGCGCACGAATCAATTTCAAAGTTGCTTAATGGTTGACGCGCGATTTAACTTCAAAGTTAATCATGCCAGGAGCAGAGCTCACAATCATAGACGGGTAATGGGTGTTCCATTAGCTGGGAAAATCATCCTCATGTGTGGTGACTACCTGAAGGCGGGATGCGTTCACTGGCTTCTCAAAAGACTAGCGCGTTCTCATCCCACGCATTAAGCTCTCACCCTCGGAAGGCATCTTCTCATTTAAAATGTCTCGCCTTCAATTTCCGGTTCAGCTCGCGTTCGCCATAACCATCAACAAGAGTCAGGGTTAAAGCTTGACGAAGGTAGGAGTGTACTTGCCGGCCCCCGTATTTACGCATGATCAGATGTATGTAGCCTTTTCACGATGCCGCTCATTTGACGGACTCCGCAGGTGTTTATCGTTGAGACAAGCGATCAATTAGCTGATCGGGATGGGCGCATCACAACAAAGAATGTATTTTTTGAAGAGATTCTGTGCATGTAAATTGTAATATATTTTAGTATTTTATTATCTACCTTCTACTACTATTTTATTATCCTTTTGTATATTTCTTATGAAATATTTAGATTAAAGTTTGCCTCAGCAATTATGTGCTTTTCCCTTTTGAGATTTTAATATTTAGTTTGGGTGCGTAAGTGATCATGTGTACCCGAGCGCGCGCTTCCTGTTTGAGATATGAATATTTGACTTGACACGTAAGTCATACTGTGTACATTTGAGCGCGTGCTTGCCGTTTAAGATTTAAAAATTAACCACCATGAAATTACTTTATTTTTGATAAAAGTGCATTTACACTTAAAATTTACATCTTAAAAAATCTTCTTAATCATTTCTTAACCAAAAATTCAATAAAATGTATTCACGTGACTGATTATTCAGTCACAGGTCAGCTAGTATTGTATTATTTACTTATTGTTTGAAATCTTAATATTTATTAATTAATTAGAATATCAAATTATTACATGCGCGAAGTAAATATAAATGATATTTTACAAAACGAAATAATATAGACACATATTGTACGATAATATAAAAGTATGTGTGTTTTAGTATTAATTGAAACTTTAAAATGTGCCTATTGTGTAACTTCACTCAATTGGATACATTTTACATAATTTTGGTAAATGATCTTTGTTTTCACTTCGTGCATGTAATAAATTTATATTTCGATAAACCAATAAATTTAAAATAGAAGCATATTGTATTATTTACTTATTGTTTGTAATCCTAATATTAATATATAATCTAAATTGTCAAATTATTACATGCATAAAGTAAATATAAATGATATTTTACAAAACGAAATAATATAGACACATACTGTACGATAATATAAAAGTGTCAATAACGAACAAAATTACACCAACTCATTTTGACTAGAGTTATTACATGCAAGAAGTGATAACTTATATTTTATTATTACAGCCATATGTGTGTTTGAGTATTAATTTAAACTTTAAAATGGGCAAATTGTATAATTACACTCAATTGGATACATTTTACAAAATTTTGGTAAATGATCTTTGTAATTTACTTCGGGCATATAATAAATTTACATTTCTATAAACCAATAAAGATTAAATAGAAGCATGTTGTGTTATTTACTTATTGATTGTAATCTTAATACTTATTAATTAATTAAAATATCAAATTTATACATGCACGAAGTAAATATAAATGATACTTTACAAAACGCAATAATGTAGACACATATTGTATAAAAGTATCAATAACGAACAAAACTACACCAACTCATTTTGACTAGAGTTATTAAATGCAAGAAGTGATAACTTATATTTTATTATTACAGCCATATGTGTGTTTGAGTATTAATTTAAACTTTAAAATGCGCCTATTGTATAATTACACTCAATTGGATACATTTTACATAATTTTGGTAAATGATCTTTGTTATTCACTTCGTGCATGTAATAAATTTATATTTCTATAAACCAATAAATATTAAATAGAAGCATATTGTATTATTTACTTATTGTTTGTAATCTTAATATTTATTAATTAATTAGAATATCAAATTGTTACATGCACGAAGTAAATATAAATGATATTTTACAAAACGAAATAATATAGACACATATTGTACGATAATATAAAAGTATCAATTACGAACAAAACCACATCAACTCATTTTGACTAGAGTTATTACATGCAAGAAGTGATAACTTAAATTTTATTATTACAGCCATATGTGTGTTTGAGTATTAATTTAAACTTTAAAATGCGCCTATTTTAAAAACACACTCAATTGGATACATTTTACATAATTTTGGTAAATGATCTTTGTTATTCACTTCGTGCATGTAATAAATTTATATTTCTATAAACCAATAAATATTAAATAGAAGCATATTGTATTATTTACTTATTGTTTGTAATCTTAATATTTATTTATTAATTAGAATATCAAATTATTGCATGCACGAAGTAAATATAAATGATATTTTACAAAACGAAATAATATAGACACATATTGTACGATAATATAAAAGTATCAATAACGAACAAAACCACATCAACTCATTTTGACTAGAGTTATTACATGCAAGAAGTGATAACTTATATTTTATTATTACAGCCATATGTGTGTTTGAGTATTAATTGAAACTTTAAAATGTGCCTATTGTGTAACTTCACTCAATTGGGTATATTTTACATAATTTTGGTAAATGATCTTTGTTATACACTTCGTGCATGTAATAAATTTATATTTCTACAAACCAATAAATATTAAATAGAAGCATATTGTATTATTTACTTATTGTTTGTAATCTTAATATTAATAAATTAATTAGAATATCAAATTTTTACATGCACGAAGTAAACATAAATGATATTTTACAAAACGAAATAATATAGAAACATATTGTACGATAATATAAAAGTATCAATAACGAACAAAACTACATCAACTCATTTTGACTAGAGTTATTACATGCAAGAAGTGATAACTTATATTTTATTATTACAGCCATATGTGTGTTTGAGTATTAATTGAAACTTTAAAATGTGCCTATTGTGTAACTACACTCAATTGGATACATTTTGCATAATTTTGGTAAATGTTCTTTGTTATTCACTTCGTGCATGTAATAAATTTACATTTCTATAAACCAATGAATATTAAATAGGAGTATATTGTGTTATTTACTTATTTATTGTAATCTAATATTTATTAATTAATTAGAATATCAAATTTTACATGCACGAAGTATATATAAATGACATTTTACAAAACAAAATAATATAGACACATATTGTACGATAATATAAAAGTATCAATAACGAACTAAACTGCAACAACTCGTTTTGACTAGAATTATTACATGCAAGAAGTGATTACTTAATATTTTATTATTACAGCCATATGTGTGTTTGAGTATTAATTGATACTTTAAAATGCGTATATTGTGTAATAACACTCAATTGATGTCTATTGGGATGTCTCAATGCCTATTGTGTAATTACACTTATTGATTGTAATCTTAATATTTATTAATTAATTAGAATATCAAATTATTACATGCACGAAGTAAATATAAATAATATTTTACGAAACGAAATAATATAGACACATATTGTACGATAATATAAAAGTATCAATAACGAACAAAACTACTCTTACTCATTTTGACTAGAGTTTTTACATGCAGGAAGAGATTACTTATATTTTATTATTACAGCCATATGTGTGTTTGAGTATTAATTAAAACTTTAAAATGCGCAAATTGTCTAATTACACTCAATTGGATACATTTTACATAATTTTGGTAAATGATCTTTGTTATTTACTTCCTGCATGTAATAAATTTATATTTCTATAAACCAATAAATATTAAATAGAAGCAGATTGTATTATTTACTTATTGTTTGTAATCTTAATATTAATAAATTATTTAGAATATCAAATTATTACATGCGCGAAGTAAATATAAAATATCTTTGACAAAACGAAATAATATAGACACATATTTTACGATAATATAAAAGTGTCAATAACGAACAAAACTACATCAACTCATATTGACTATAGTTATACATGCAGGAAGTGATTATTTACATTTTATTATTACAGCCATATGTGTGTTTGAGTATTAATTGAAACTTTAAAATGCGCCTATTGTATAATTACACTTAATTGGATAAATTTTACATATTTTTGGTAAATGATCTTTGTTATTTACTTCGTGCATGTAATAAATTTATATTTCTATAAACCAATAAATATTAAATAGAAGCATATCCCTTTAGTGATTTACTAACACAATTGTGCGGGTAGGGTAAAAGTACCATGCTAAAAATTTAGTTTTGTATGTTTTTTGAACCAACTTACACATTTGTGAATTCCTTTTCAACTTATTATCGTCCGAAATAAACACTATATCTATAAACACAATTGTGCTGGTTTTACTTCAAATAAAGGGACATTTTTTATTAACAACGCCATTACATACTTTAGTTTTTTACTCACACATTTGTGTGGGTTGGACTAACACTGAGTCAATTTTTTTGTTTTCTTGGTTGATAAAGGGATATTGTATTATTTACTTATTGTTTGTAATCTTAATATTAATAAATTAATAAAAATATCAAATTTTTACATGCACGAAGTAAATGTAAATGATATTTTACGAAACGAAATAATATAGACAGATATTGTACGATAATATAAAAGAATCAATAACGAACAAAACCACACCAACTCATTTTGACTAGAGTTATTACATGCAAGAAGTGATAAGTTTTATTTTATTATTACAGCCATATGTGTGTTTGAGTATTAATTGAAACTTTAAAATGCGCCTTTTGTATAATTACACTCAATTGGATACATTTTACATAATTTTGGTAAATGATCTTTGTTATTCACTTCGTGCATGTAATAAATTTATATTTCTATAAAACAATAAATATTAAATAAAAGCATATTGTATTATTTACTTATTGTTTGTAATCTTAATATTTATTAATTAATTAAAATATCAAATTATTACATGGACGAAGTAAATATAAATGATATTTTACAAAACGAAATAATAAAGACACATAAATAGATTACTATCAATAAACGAAATCATTGTGACTAAAATTATTACATGTGTTACAATTTGATATTGCCACTTAGGTTCCACTTGTTAATAGTTCAAAAATCTTTAAATCACGTTTTCGGTTTCAATTAATTTCTTTAAAATTGAGTTAGCAAAGCTATTTTCGTTGGAGTTTTTTGTCCTGTGAATTTTTTTTTTTTTGGGAGTTGGAAAAATATATTTGGTTGGAGCTGAATGTGCAAAAATATATAGAAGTTAAATAAATATTTGTTTTATATGTAAAAAGGACTTACAACCATAATTTATAAAATATTTTTAAATAAACTATAAAAATTGAATATAATAATAGTGAATATAAAATACAGTACATTAATAAAATATGTAAACTGTATGTATATGTTTTGAATATGTGTAGTTAGTAAATGTTTTGGTACGTAAATAAAATAAAATGAAAATATGTATAAAATGATATTAATCAAATTATATAAAAAAAAGATATCTTAAATATTGTAAATAAAACTGTATAAAAAATATTATATAATTTGGTGAAGCATTTGAACAAAAAATTTATTTGAGAAACATTATAATTAATTATAATTAATTGATTATATCATAAATAAGGAAATATAAGTTGAATATTAATTGATAAATTTTTTTTTTAAAATGGCTAATTAATAGGATTGAATTGGTGTTACATTGAGTTAGTTTCTTATTCGCAATTTGGTATTGGAATCTAGAAGCGCAAGTAACGTTATCTCCTATAATTTTTATGGACGGTGTTGCTTAATTTACTGTTTCTGCCGTGTTGAACGGAAATATTTAAAATCAATTGGTAATCACTGAACATACTAATATAATATTAATTTGGGTGTGTCTTTATTTAATCGAAGATCGTCCTATTTGAATTGTAGAATTTACTTCAGAATTAATGTCTGATATTTCGTATGGACCAAGCCATGTAGAAGACAATTTATTATTTTTCTTTTCATTTTTTAACATTGCTAAGTTACCAATTTAAAATTTTGTCGGTTTAGGATTTCGGTCGTAATAATCTTTAGATTTAACTTTGCAGCTTAGCAAGTTATTCTTGGTATTTTAAAAAACTGTTTGCATTTAAAATTTTAAATCGTTGTAATTGTCGTCATAGTTGTATAATACTTCGGGATCACACTGTAAAGAACTTGGGATTGTCGGTTTACACCCAAACACTAGTTCGTAAGGCACGAAATTTGTTGATTTATGAGGTGTTGTATTATAAGCAAACATTGCATGCATATACTACCCACGAATCCCAATCGAGCGGGTCTCGACCACAAAAAATTAAGAGTTTTTGGCTAGAGTTTTATGTGATCGTTATACATAGAGCTTTCACAGAGTAAATGTGAATGATATGCGGTAGTTTTAAGTTTATTTAAAAAGTTTGTAAATTTGTTTGAACACATATTGCTCATAAAGTTTGAGCCTTGGTCAAATAGAATGGAAAACGGTGCACCAAAATACAAAAAAAAATGTTCCACAAACACTTTTGCGACGTTTGTCGCTTTTTGATCCGGTAAGGGGTTTCCAGTGGAAAAACTTGTCAGGTCATCTTGTAATAATAATACATATTTGTTATTTTTGTTACTGGACGGAAGTGAACCGACGATATCTAGAAACACTTTTTTTAAATGGTTTCCTGGAAGTTGTCGTTATGATCATAGGCGTTTTTGTGATTTTATGGGATTTATTCCGTGAACAATCTTTACAATTTTTGTTGTACTGCTGTACGATATGAATCATGTTTGAAAAGTGTAACATAGAACGTAGCCTTTTGCGTGTTCTGTATATTCCTTGATGGCCTCCCAGTGGACTAGTATGGAATTCGGCAATGATATCCTTTATTATTTCCGGATCGCTTAAATATATAATTTTGTCTTGACTATTGAAATGAATTTGATTTTGAGAATTTGAATCATTTAAATGATTTTGAGGTTGGATTTTGTATTTGACATTTTCTATTGATGTTGAGGTTGAGAATTTGAATTTTGAACATTTGCATCAGCGTTAGAGTTTTCTTTCCCACGTTTGTACACTGTCTCAAAATCGTACACATCCAAACGTATTTTCCATCTCATAAATCTTGATGATGGGTTAGTGCTCTTATACAACCATACAAGAAGTTTGTGATCGGTGACTATGAAAAAATTTTGTTACATAAACAGATGGTCGAAAATGATCGATAGCCCAAACAACGGCCAAAACTTCTTTCTCAAATGGGTGCATATTTCCTTTCAGCACAATTCAACATTCTACTCGCATAAGCGTAGACTAAAACGACTTAGACAAGACGGCTCCAATAGCCAAGTCACTTGCATCATATGTTACAGTAAACTGTTTTGAAAAAGCCATGTATTGCAAAATTGGAGGTTTTATAAGGCAGGATTTCAGCTTGCGAAAGGACTCGTCACAGAATTTATTCCAGATAAATGGTTCGTTCTTTTTTAATAATTTGGTTAACGGCTGTGCGATGGATGAATATAATATAATATAACATATTATAATATAATATACAGCTTAACCTAGAAATGATTTAACTGCTTTAGGGTTAAACGGAGCTGGATAATTATTTATGGCAACTAATTTAATTGGGTCCGCCTTAGTACTTTCAGTTGTAATGACGTGTCCAAGATAAACTTTTTCATTTCGCAGAAATTGACATTTATTTGGATTTATTTTTAAAGTATTAAGACGAGGACGATCAAAAACAGATTTTAATTTATTTAAATGATCTTGATCTAGATACACAAAACATTCCAACCCATTCAACTCTGTCAGCATTGCGTATATCAATCTTTGGAAGGTTGCGGGTGCACCTTTTAATCCGAAGGGCATCCTGTTGAAATGATAATGGCCTGTAGATGTGATGAATGTTATTTTGTGTTTATCTTGTGAATGTATTGGGACTTGATGGTAACTTTGTTTTAATCGATCTTGCTAAAATACAGCATTTGTGAGCATTTTTGTTATTTTGGATATGGGATTTTGGAAACTTTATTAAGCAGTTTTAGCAGATATTAGCAGAATTCAAGAATTCAACAGAGGGGACCATATTATGATCGATATTCCAGAGACGGTGATTTAAATAAGAATTGTAAATAGGATTTTTTTTTAATTTGTTTTTGCTTGATTTTTTTATTTTTTTATTTTCTTTAAATATTTTGTAAATATTCCATAGTTTTTTTTTGTTGTTCGTGTTGCATAACATGTAATTATTTTATAGTTCTGATAATGATGGTTATTCCTAGACATACTTGTTGCCTTAAGATATAGTGTATAAATTTAGTCCCACGCAATAGACACCTCATGAACTGAGGTACCGGTGTCTCACACACTATGAAGGTAACAATATGGCGCCCAAACATATGGTTTTTCTTTATATGAAAATTTAATTTAGTTTTGATTTGTTTGATTTGAATTTTATTGAATATAACCAAACGCGGACAATTTTCATACTTCAAAGCAGGTCAAACACAACTGAATTTATTTAAATACTAGAATTTTCATATTTAATTCTCGTTTTACTGAATTTTTTTTTGTTTTCTTTTAAAATGAACCAGTTTCTGATTTTTAAATTTGTTAATAACTCTTATTTTGATAATAGATTTTAGTTATTTACGGTTTTGATTATTGAAGACTGATTCAGGGGAAAACAAAATAAAACTTAATTTTTTTTATAGAATTTCAACAGAATATTTTATAAATAATTTGAGTACTTTGAATGTTTCTTTAATTGATTGCTTAAAATTTGTTCTGTTAAAAAATTTTTTTTTGGTTGATTCGAACTCAAATTCATGTGTAGTAACATTAAGCCTCTTTGCTAGCCAATTGCTATGACACATATGCTAATAAGTTGCAACACAAATGTAATAAATATTTAAAATATTTTCACCCATCTCAAAACTTTTGTATTTTTCATTTATGTAGTTTCTGTTTTTGTGCCTGGGATTTGCCATCATTGGATGATTTTACGATGATTAAATAATACTTTTCAATTTACTTACATATTACATTACATGTATAATTGTCAGCGTATTACATATATTGTGCGCGGCATAATGATCTATTTAATTTTTTTTCTCAAATCTGTGTTTAATTGATAATAGTTTTTAATGGTTGTTTTAATGTTTGTCATTATTGAATATTGGGTTATTTTTTGTCGTTTGTTTAACTTCAAAGAATAACATCGTCAATGTTTGGAGTAAGAATTTAATCATATTTCGTTTATTTTGTTTTGCATATTGAGGTTAGACGAGATAGCTTTATTGGGTTACGATTTTACAATCAATCAAACACTTTCAAGTTTTAAACACTTTTTTTAACCTGCGAAAATAGCTTTCATTTTGTAAATATTACGTTATTATTAATTGTACATATTATTTTATTTTCTTTTTATTCAAATTTACTTGTTGTTATTGTTTACAATGGACTCAATTAGTTTGAAATATTTAATGCCTGACGAATTTATAGTTGAATGTTTAGTTAGGAAAATAGATGGTAATCCGTCGGCTAAATTTGACATTCTTAAGAATTTGGTGACTGAAGAAATTAATAATCCGGCTCTAAAACCTTTCAAACCACATAAAGCAGTTTCTAAAATTCCAGATAGGGAAATTCCAAAATTCCTTTTAAAAATATCAGATTTCCGAAATTGGTTTGTAGATCTAAAGAATGGAGACCAAGATGATAATATTTTTTTTCCGGTTAAGTCAAGAATTAATCGTGTAATTATGAGGTAAGAAAGATTATCTAAATCAACTAAGCGTTACAAATCAAATTGTCTTAGCGCCTTTAAAGAGGTCCAGTTATTACTTACACATTTTGACAATTGTATTGACAATGGTGGCTCTCTTGATGATTCAATCAAGTTTGTTGAGGAAAACATAAATATTAAAGTCTTATCATCTTTGGAGGGTGATTTTTCTGATGTAGATTCTATTTCTTTTCAACAAACCATAGATTCTACGCCTCGAAAAACCAACAACAAAATGACATCTAGTAATAGTAATGATAATTTAATAAAAAATGGGATTTTAGACAAATTTTCAAATTAAAACTTCGATAACCCACCACCAAATTTTCAACAATTTCGTTATACTGGGCAATAGTCCAAAAATAACATTATACCTGGTTCTTTTCCAAATTCCAATAAATATCAATAATTTGACCAATCTCAATCACTTCCTGTGTTTTCAACACAACCTACTAATTCCTTTGTTACTGATGGAAAACATCAATTATCAAAGTGGAAAATGGATTTTGATCGCATTACTGATGAAGTTGCAATTGAACGATTCATTTTTAGAGTAGAACATTTAGCACGTACTTATTTAGTTCCTGATAATACCGTAAAAGATCAATTTGGTGTTCTTTTAGAGGGAGTTGCTTCTAACTGGTACTGGTATTATCTTGAACGGAATCCTAATGCAACTTGGTTCCAACTTAAAGCTGGATTTATTAAACGATTCCAAGATCGTCGCATGGATGACGACATTCGTCGGTTGATTGATTTTCGGAAACAGAAGACATGTGAATCATTCATCGAATTTTACAACGAAATGATGTCGCTAACTCTTCGATTCCGCAATCCTATTCCTTATTCGGACATTTTACGGATTTTACGGTGCAACATGAATATTGGTCTTCAAAAAACCATGTTTCTGATCAGGAGATTGATTCATTCAATACTTTGGTTAGGAGATGTGTTTCGCTTGAGGATATGTGGAAACGACATAATCTTGTCCCGGAGAAATTTTGCAGAATCCAAAATGTAAAGTTTTTGTTCTGTTGAGATTCCATTCAATATGCCATCTGTTACAGCTGTTTTGTTAAAATCAAATTTATTACCGGATATTAATTCAAATTTTTCTATTCCAAATTCAACAAATCAAAATTCTAACAATTGCATAAGCACTGATTTGCATCAATTTAATAATTTAATTTCATCTAATCAAATTGAAGTTTTTAATCAAAATTTTAATTCAAACCAAACAAATTATTTTGTATGTTGGAATTGTCGTGACGTGGGTCACATACTTTTGAATTGCCAGCGCCACGTAAATTATTTTGCCATGGGTGTAGTACAAATGTGTAGTCATAAGGCAAACGTAAATTCGAGGACTCAAACAGCTGCATTGAACACTCCTCGAACCGCCCAACAGCAACGAACCACACAATCGACTATAATGCTCAGGAGAAATTCTCAACAAAATCAAATTTAGTAATTTCAAAAAAGATTAATGCAATAAATCATAAATTTTCAAAGTCAAAACTAAAATTTCTAACTCAGCTAAATCTCGTGTTCGAAGATATTGGCACAAACAAAAAGAAACAACACATTTGATTTCCGAAACGTCTTTTACAAATTATACAGATGATGGACCATACGCTTTTGTAGAAATAAATGGAGCAATTTTGGAATCGCTCTTGGTTCTGAATGTGAGAAATATTTAGCAAATTCCAATCTCAAAATTTATAATGTTTCATCCAATGTTAAAACAGCAGATGGACAACCTCAACGTATTCACGGTTATTTCACTGCGTCAGTTATTTATAATAGAAAACAGAAATCGACGAATATTTATTTAATACCTGGTCTTAAACAACAGTTATACCTCGGGATAGACATTTGGAAACTATTTGATATAGTTCCTAAATGTATGTCAGAAATAAATGAAGTCGATTCTGATTTTCATTCTCTTTCTACTGAACAAAATTCTCGTTTAGAGATAGTTCTTGAACAATTTCCTTCATTCAATAAACATGGTCTAGACAAAACTTCCCAAATATTTTACCAAAATAATGTCCAAGATGCCACGCACATCAAACAGCCTCATTATTCTGTTTCTCCTATAGTACAAGCTTACTTGTACCTGGAGATTGATCGGATGCTGTCTTTGGGAGTAATCAAAGAATCACAAAGTTCATGTAGTTCACCTGTGACATTGGTTCGGAAACCGAATGCCAAAGTTCGTTTTTGTACTAAGCCGGACAGCTTAAGATATAGTGTGTAAATTCAATCACACGCAATAGACACCTTACGAACTAAACTACCAGTGTCACGCGCACTATAAAGGAATTACACATGCAGGAAGTGATTACTTATTGTTTTATATTATTACAGCCATACGTGTGTTCGAATATTAATTAAAAATTTAAAATGCGCCTATTTTGTAAAAACACTCATACGGATCCAGTTTACATAGCTTTGGCAAATAATATTTATTATTCACTTCGTGCATGTAATATTTTTATATTTCTACAAACCAATAAATTTTAAATAGAAGCATATTGTGTTATTTACTTATTGTTTGTAATCCTTATATTTATTAATTAACTAGAATATCAAATAATTACATGCACGAAGTAAATATAAATGATCTTTTACAAAACGAAATAAAATGGACACATAATATACAACAATTAAGATATTATCAATAACGAACACAGCTACACAAATACATTTTGACTAAAATTATTACATGCAGGAAGTGATTACAAATTGTTTTTTATTGACACATCCATATGTGTGTTTGAGTATTAATTGAAACTTTTAATTTATCTATTGTGTAATTACACTCAAATAGATCCAATTTACATAATTTCGGTAAATGTTCTTTGTTATTTACTTCGTGTATGTAATAATTTTATATTTCTATAAACCAATAAATAATAAATAGAAGCATATTGTATTATTTACTTATTGTTTGTAATTCTTATATTTATTAATTAACTAAAATATCAAATAATTACATGCACGAAGTAAATATAAATGATCTTTGACAAAACTAAATAATATAGACACACAATGTACGATAATTAAGAAAGTATCAATAACGAAAAAAACTACACCAAATCACTTTGACTAAAATTATTACATGCTTTTCTGAATAAAAAATTATTACATGCAGGCAGTGATTAGTTATTCAATTTTTATTATAACAGGCATATTATTTGTGTGTTTGAGTATTAATTAAAACTTTAAAATGCGCTTATTGTGTAATTACACTCAGGATCAATTTTACATAATTTGGGCAAACGATATTTAATATTCACTTCGTGCATGTAATAAATTTATTTCTATAAACCAATAAATATTAAATAGAAGCATATTGTGTTATTTACTTATTGTTTGTAATCTTAATATTTATTAATTAGTTTAAATATCAAATTATTACATGCACGAAATAAATATAAATGATCTTTGACAAAACGAAATAATATAGACACATAATGTATGATAATAAAGATATTATCAATAACGAACAAAACTACACCAAATCATTTTGACTAAATCTATTACATGCAGGAAGTGATTACTTATTAATTTTATTGTTACAGCCATATGTGTGATTGAGTATTAATTGAAATTTTAAAATGCACTTTTTATGTATTAACACTCAACTAGCTAACCTGTGACTGAATAATCAGTCACGTGAATACATTTTATTAAATTTTTGGTTAAGAAATGATTAAAGAAGATTTTTTAAGATGTAAAATTGATGCACTTTTGTCAAAAATAATGTAAATTCATATACGCGGTTAATTTTTAAATCTTAAACGGCAGGCACGCGCTCTAATACACACTTACGCGTCCAAACCAAATATTAAAATTTCAACTTCGGCTGGAGACATTTTCATTATCCACTGCAGCATTTGTTTTACGATATACATCCAAATGCTTTTCGTTAAGTAGTTGAACTCGTAATTCAGATTCTTCGGCTTCTCGAACTGAATCGAAAACTTGCACTTCTACGGGACTTCTCGATTGAGTTGCAAAGCCGATCATAGCGCAACAAAGTCCGTGCTGTATAAGATTTATGTTGATATCGTGGAGAGCCAAATTTTTTGCTACATTTTTAATATGAGGCTGTAATCAAGAGTCATGTCATCTTCATACTTCATCCAGAGATCAAGAGGTTTTGAAGCAACACATATAAACGAAAGTCTCTCGTATCTGTCTTGGTATTTGAAAGACTGTTGATTCTGTTAAGCAGTGATTCCATTCAAAAGCGTTTACCACACCCCGTGCAGCTGTAGCCGCTTTGAAAATTTTGTTAACAAAACCTTTTAGCGTTCATACAAATTCAAAGCTGGTGGAACCATCTCTCAAGCTTGCTGTATAAATTCGTGCAATAACCTTCGTTCCACCTCTTTGATGAAGTTGCCATTTACCGCGTACATATACGTAATGGTGGGGAATGTCAGTATATAGGAAATGACGTTTGTTTTGATCATTGAAATTGAGCTGAACCCATGGCTCAAGCTTCGTTCGGCCAGTTTGTGCTGCAAGCAACACTTCATCTTCATTACCTGCTTCGAATGTAATTATTTGTTGATGCTAGAGTATCCAAGTCGGTTCTACCCGCCTTCGTGTAGTTGGGCAATTACTTACCCCCCCCCCCCCCCCCCCCCCCCCCCCCCAGAGACACCCGAAACATTCGGGAAATTCTGCAAACAACCGAAACCGACAACCCTCCTATGCATCTTAATGAAAATGGAAAAAAATAAAAACTTATGTTTGTAGAAACCGGTGGGGAAATGGTAAAAAAATGGAACCGAAATTCGGGTAATTGGATTCCCTAGTCGGGTAATTGGATTCCCTAGTATATACGTTTATGTTTTTTCCATTTTCGTTCTGAAGCATAGGAGGATTGTCGGTTTCGGTTGTTTGTGGCGATGTCCGATGGATTCGGTCGTCTCTGGGAGTGAGTAATTGCTCAACTACACGAAGTCGGGTAGAACCGACTTGGATTTCCTAGTTGATGCGGTAGGTAGACAGATAGACGCATCACGGCATAAGATCGATCATGCATTCTCGACTCGAAAAACAATAATTTAATATCGCGATTTTCAACCAAGTAGCTGACATCTGGTGAACAAAGTATAAATCATAGGTTGGTTTGAAGCAAGGGGGATTAAAACTGTCATTACAATGAATTTGACAATTCTCGTCCCCCTTGTAGACGTAGAAACCAACGCTATCTACATGTGACGAAAATCGCCAATAACAAATTCAAGGTTTTAATAAAGCAAACTCACATAGAGAATTGTTTGTAGATCTGACGGCAAAAAAATTAATCTAATTGGGTCTATTTTTGTATGTAATTTTTTTTTTCATAAAACATGCCGTGCTAAAATTACATGTAAAAAAAGACCCAATCAGCTTATATTTAATGCGCTAGATGTAACTACTCCGGACATTTATAGTTCTCAATAGCATCAAATCTTGGAAATTTTCTGAAACCACCGGAGGTACCCATTTCATGTACTTCCCAGTGGAATTTTCCAAATTTTTCTAGCCTACGCACAGTGTAATATTTATGTCGATCTACCCTGAAAAAATTTAAAGGATCGGAAAAATTAAGAGTTATAATAGAATAGAAGATAGAAAGATAGAGTGTCATGACAAAATTGATTTTTACACTCACAACTATTAACACCAAAATGTATGTAAAATCATTTTAAATTCTCTGTTTTGTTTAATTGAGATTCAACTACAAATTTTCTACTCATTTTGTCATCACAGTCTAATTTTAATAAATTTTGTCATTGTCACGGTGTAATGTGCATGATCATAGATTCAATATAAACATATTTTGTCATGGCATTCTGGCGTCGTGACAAAATTTTGCTGAAAACAACTGAGGTACCGGTTTCAGGTACTTCCTGGTGGAATTTTTCTGATTTTTCTAGCAAAGGCAAACCGCTATATTTATGTCGACCTACCCTGGAAAATTTAAACGGATCGGATCATGTTTAGGGGTCATTTTAGTGTTGAGTTTGAAAAAATTAAGCGTATTAATATAATAGATTCTATCCATTTTACATAATTTTGATTAATGATCTGTATTATTCACTTCGTGCTTATAATAATTTTTTTATTTCAACCAATAAATGTTAAATAGAAGCATTTTGTGTTATTGGCTTATTGCTTGTAATCTTCATATTTAATAGTTAATTAAAATATCAAATTAGTACGTGCGCGAAGTAAATATAAATAATCTTTATAAAACGAAATAAAATAAGCACATTATATACGATAATAAGGATATTATCAACATTTTCCATTTAGACAAATATTATTACATGCAGGAAGTGATTGCTTATATTTTATTATTACGACTATATGTAATTAGTTAGAATAAATAAGTTGTTGTTATAGTCCCACTCTGGCACATCTACAAATCCATTTTCTGTGGCTTCCTACTTTTTGAAATTTAAAAATCACACGCCCTTCAGGCTTTTCCAGAAAGGACAGATTTTTAAGTGATTAAATTTTGATGAATTTATTAAATTATGAAATTTTTATTAAATTTTATTTATAAACTAACAAAACCGCGATCGATATGAAGTTATTTACCAATTTTTAGCCATACCAAAATGTCGTAATATACTATATTTTATTTCCTTCGAGGAGCGCAATTACGTGCTCGCCGATCCTTATAAATATTTTTAAAGTTAAGCTTTTTTCTTTAAAATTAAATAAAAACAATTTTCTCACTTTCAAAAACAAAACTAATAAAACTGTTTAAAAACAAATGACACTTGAATGTGTAACAACTAAATCTGATAGATTTTACTTTTATTTGTATATATTACAAATTAATTAATTTCACTTTACTCTCATGTAAAATGTATGCTAATTAAGTGGTTCCCATCGATTTTTAATTTATAAAACAAATAAATAATAACAACAACATTAAAACAACAAGGGAGCGATTGGTTTAAATTTAAGGATATCTCGAAAGAAAATAATCAAAATACTGTAAAATTAATCATTAATTTAATGATATTTTCGACTTGTCTATGTATCAATGTATTTCAAAAGAAAAAGAGTCACACAAACATAAAACAACGAACTTGAACACAGCCTCCTTCAATAAACAGACAAAAAACCGGAAAAATCTATCGCTTAGTTTTTGTTGTTGTTAGATTATATAGTGCACGACATTGTTGTTGTTACACCAAACTTAAGGAAAATTAAAAATATATTTTTTTTGAACATAACAAAAGTACGAATGGAAGGAAAGTTATCTATTCTCATTCAATTTAGAAACAAAACAAAACGTAAGATTTTTCCGTTTCTTCGAGAAAAATATATATTTTTTTCAGTTTTTTATGTAGAGCTTTTTTAAAGCTTTTTTACGAATAACAGTATAGTATAGACGTAAAATGACAACAACACACAATATTATATAAATGGCACATAAAGGAAATAAAATCTTGTAATATTTTCTTCAAATAAGATTTTTGTTTGTTTTCTTTTGACGGAAATATTTTTTTTTTGTTTTCGATTTTCCTTTTATATGTTGTCTCACTGAATAGAAATAGAAACAAATACATGCAACATAAAGAAATTGGTTCGCATTCGTTTATTTCGTATCTCTATACGTATTACAGATCTCGAATTCGGTTTTTGCCTCAACATATATACATTATTTGTCTTCTTGAAAATTTAATTAGACAAATGTTTCTATTCTTGTGTGTTATTCTTTTGTGTAGCAGTATAGATATTTTCTCGTACATTTGTCTCACATATAGTGTTCAAATGTAGTACGAGTAGATGTGTTATTTGCCCAACTTTTATTTACAAGATTGTTTTTTCTTAGAACACAAGGAAACGAAGTCGACTTTCATTATTGATTTAAAGTGAAAATTTTATTTTCTTTTGGTGTGCTGAAACAACAAAATTACCTAGAATTCTAATGGATAGTATGATCATATTATGGCTAGATATAAAACTAAAGTAACTAAACTTTGAGGGCGATTACAATTATTCTAAAACCCAATTAAAACGTCAAATTAATATTTCTTTTAATTAATTGTAAGGACGCATATAACAATATTCTAATGGCCGGTTGCACAGAAAAATGATTCCACGGAATAAAATATATTTAACCAAGTTTGCGTTGATTTTTTATGTGACTGCAAAACCAGATTTTATATAAAAACTTTATCTGGCGCACAACTAACCGGTTGTTAGTCATTTTTCTGTGCAACCGGCTCTAAGTTACTTAAGTCAAATAATTTTTTATTATTAACCGAAATCAATATTTCTTTGTAATAAGTTTTATAATTCAAAATAAAAAAAAATTAATATTTACTGTTTGATAAATGTTCGAATTTTCAAACTAGAATAGATTTAAGTAGAGTAAAACTGATTATTTTCATTCGGCGCCATATATAATAAAAACTTTGACAAAAACAACATCTCGTCATATAAGTTTTCAATAATTCAGATTCTCGAATACAGTTAAACTCTACCTTACAAACTTTAATTCTTGGAAATATAAAATATTATCCTCTTATAATGTTTTATTATATTTTGCTTGTCTAACGAATCGTCCTAATAGTATACGTCCAACATTGCTTACATTATACAATAACCCTTTGCAAACACAATGAATCATAATATTATAACAATAATAAAGGGTTACTATTTACACATAAAGTTCATTTTAATCGGTATATAATGCTAAGTTTATTTTAGCTTAAATTTCAACATTTTTCTTCTTCATTCAAGAAATTACCTTAAAGCTTTTAAGTCAGTTGAAAAAGGGATGTAAACATAATCAGAAATGTTTGTGGAAGGGGTTCAACCATAAATCCTAACAAAACCGTAAACCAATGTTTTATTTGGACTAATAAGACAAATAATAAAATAAAAAGATTAAATATTTAACGTTCTTGTTTTTATTCATCAAGCTTTTCATACTCGCTTTTTTATACTTAGAATTTTCATGATTTCATCTTTAATCTTTAAGAAATAAAACAAAAAAGATTAATTTTTATTGTTTTTATTTGTTTTTGTATTTTAACAAAAAAGAAATTGTAATAATCATAATACAAGTTCAACAAAACTGTATACAAAATAAAGAGCTTTTATGTTTTGTGCTTTATATTTTTAATTACTTGTTTTAAAGGTATTTATTCTTTAAAAAACAAGGAAACAGCTTATAAAAGGCCTTTAAATTTTTTAAATTTTCAATTAAATTGTGAATTGTGTAAAAAATATAATTTTGTTGATAGGTACCGAAATACTTCAAGTATTCAGGACTTTACTTGAAAAGTATGATACAATGTTAAGCAACAGGATTAATGTACCCTTACATTTGCAAACATTCTAGACTGACAAGAACCTAAATTTTTTTTTGTATTTGTATACAATATTTTCCAGTTCTTTAAAACTATACATTATAATATTTAGTTTTGTGTTAAACAATAAAAAAAGTAAATTTATGACATTTTTTATGGTTTGAGCTTTTTTATTTGATGTGCTAAAAATGAAAATGTAACAAGCTAAAAAGCTGTTCCGAAAAGTCGAGAACACAAGTAGTTGGAACAATAATATGGAAGGAAATACATAAAATTTTACATTTTATTTACAATTTTATTTTATTTTTATTTTTTTGTGTTCTAGCTCGTTTTTGTTGTAATAATTTTACAGCCCTAATATTCACCCATCATTCCACACTAGATACCAGAAACATTTATTTAGTTGCTGTTTAGGTAGTTTAGTAATATGTACGATTTTGTAAATTAAATTTTATGCTTATTTCGCATAAATGCATGACATTCTACAACAATTAGAAGTTAGTATTGAACAATTATTTGTAAATGAATTATTCGTTGTGTGCAATAGAACTAAACATTATAAAGCAAAGCCAGATGGTTTACTGAAAACTGAAAATCACTTATATGGCCGCAGGAAAAAAATTTTAGTGAAAATTCTAGTACATGAATTTTCCCCAAATTTACCATATAGTCGCAGTATGGTCTAAGCTACTAGAAAAACAACCGAAAGTATTGGTTACTAGTGGAAGAAGTGATAGACGGATTATTTTTAAATTTCAAGATTTCATTTACCGAGTTTCTTTCGGAGGTCAATCAATTTGCCATTTTAAGGATCACTTTTAACATTTTATTCCGCTGAGATATTTTATTTAGTGAAAAAAGTGGTACATAATGAATGAAAAATTTCCGCTGGTAATTACATAACCAAATTATTTCTCTTTAGTGATAGTGCTGTGGCTTGCGGCGAGTAGCGCAATTTCTTACTTTCTGCTGTCAAAATTCTTATGCAGCATATTAAAAAACCGAAATCTACGCATACGGTTAGCTCACTCTATAAATAGCTCAGTATAAGTTACATTTGGATAGAACCCTGCTTAAAATTTTTTTTTTAACAAAATAATGGGTTCGGCAGTTGGCGATTTAACAAAAACTTAGCAAACTGTTAGGGTTAGCATCGTTCTGTCATTTCAATCAAAGAGTTTATTTATCAAACCTTTGGTATATAATAAGTTTTTTTAAATGTACAGAATATTTTCAAAGCTGGATACTTGCTTAAACTTTACATATAAAGTTGGTAACCATTTCTACTTAAAATGTTACGTTAAATTGTTACGACGCCATAAATTGAATAGCAGCTCTGACTGCAGAGTTTAAAATATTATGTAACCATATATGTTAAAATATCCAGTTTAATATTCAGTCGATGTGGTAAATAAAACAAGACTATAAGATCTTTAAATTTACCGTTAGTGATAACCCTTCGAAAGCAATACGAGTTTCAAATATTTCTGTTTTGGTGTTGGCAATGTAAGATAATGCAATATTTGTTCTGAATATCGATGGTAACTTTCCTACAATTGATACGGCTGTTTTAGAGACAAATTCAAAGAATTTCAACTAATTTTTATTCTAAAGTTGCATGACCGTAATTACACAATTCATTCATAGAGCGAAATTACGAATGAATTGAAGGGTTTCTGTCAGAAATTAATTAATAAGTTTGAGTTTCTTTAACAAGAAACTTAAATTCTCTTATTCATCATCTTGAAATAATTTTTGATGTTATTTTCCCATTAATTTTCACTCCTATATATTGTTGGTATTATTAACTTATTGTATATGACTTTCAACTTCACGTCCTTTCAAGTTTCGACTACATGTTATAAAGACGACAACAACAAATACTAAAAAAATGATTTTTATTATCCTTTTACTTTTTTTTTACTTAATTCGTTTAGTGTGTTATGTTGGTAAATGTTTTGTAAAATGTAATTAATTAAAAGTTAATTTTTCTCCCGTTTTATTTGATTATAAAAATAAAATTTGTAGCAGCACACTGTAAAAAATAAAAATAAAACTTTTGTACTAAAGTAACATAATTACTTTGTAATCGTTTAAGTTTTTTTTTTTTTATATTTTTATAACGACAGCCAGGGAGGGCAATTGATTCTGATATAAAAAAAATGTTCTTGTTAATTTTTGAAAGGAAATTAAAAGTTTATGTTTTGCTGCTGTTTTTACGGTTGGCTTGTTTGATACCCGTATACCATATCCATAAAGCTTAGAACTAATTTCCGGAATCAGTTTTGATATGGTACTTTGCAAATAATTGCGTGTATAATTTCTAATGTTATCTACTAACGGAATGTACGACTTGTACACGTTTACATCGTGTATCGTACAAATCCATAATATAAACATTGATTTTCGATTATAAGAGGTGATTTCGAATCGAATGTACCGATTCATTATTACTTATATCGCGTATGTGGTAAAAGATTTTTTACTTTTGAGTCTAGTAGATTAGTAAAATCAAAATTTTAATGGTCATTTTATGGTAGAATCTTTCGTGATATGTGCTAATAATTAAAAGTGTTTGTGATATTGGTTTTACGAATAATATTCGGTTTAATATAGCAAATATTCGCATGTGCTGCTTGATGTGCTGCGACATCATATTAATCCGATCACAAGTAATTGCAATCACCAAAGCAAATAATTTTACATTACGTGATCTAGGAATTCGATGATCGCCGATTCAAAATAACAGTCCGTTTGCCCAACAAAATTGTTTAGTCCGTTTATTTAAATTCAAATACCTATACATATAATTATAACAAAAAAAAAAAAAAAAAGTAGTATGTTCATCAATATTGTTACGATGACACCTAGATTAGAATAGAATAACTTATTTCAATAATTGTTCATTTGTATTTGTGATTTCATCCAATATTAAGGCGTTATTTGTATACTAACATATTTATTTATTTATTTTTAATTAATTATTTACACAAGTAAGGCCAAGACCTTTTTACAATATCATATAATAAACATAATATTTTCTTTTGTGTAACGCAGTACATAATGTAAAGGAATTAGTAATACATATAAGACTTATAAATAACTGTAATCAATTATACTAACAATTAAAACTAAAATATAACAATAAATAATTATAATAATAATAATAATGAATAATAATAATAATAACTAAACTTCAAAAGGATGCGGAAAATAGGATAGGAAAGAAAACGAAAAAGGATCAAATCACAATATACTATAGCTATCCATATACATCTTCTTGAAATTAATCAAATTTGACGCAGCTTTGACAGATGGGTCAGCATTGTTCCACAATTTTACTCCATTAACAAAAATAGAACGGCGTCTTGGCTTCGACCTACATGACCTGGGCAGATTTAAATTAATTGTACGCTGTGATAAGCTAAAGTTGAGATTTACATAAAGATAGCGTGGGTTCATCTTAAGTATTAAATTAAACATGACAGTTAACGTCAAGAACTCAAGGTATTTTCTCAAGCTCATGTTAAATGTCAAGTTTGAAAGTAAGGATATAGAGTCACCAATTCTTTTCGCGTGTTCTCGAAAAGAATTGGTGACTCTATATCCTATCTAGTACAAGCGTTAAAAGCAACATTTAATTTCATAAATGATTTCTTGGAGCATTCTGAGTATATTGATGCACAGTATGAAATTATTGGCCCTACTAATGTACGAATAATGTGCATTTTAACGTTTTGTTCAATTAGTTTGGCTGTACTACACAACCTACCTAATATTCCATAAATTTTACCAGATAAACTATTTACATGAGCTGTCCAGTTTAACTTACTGTCAATAATCAGACCTAAGCTTTTTACGTGGTCATAAAATTCAATTTTATGATTATCAACTACAAGATAACTAGTAGGTCTAATGACTCGTATACTATTAGATAAGATAATAGCTTGAGATTTTGTAGGATTGATTTGAAGTTTATGCGCTAGCGTTCAATCTAAAATATTCTTTAAAGTCGTATTTAAATTATTTACCACGCTATCCAGATCATCTAGCTTACCAAAGGAATATAACTGTAGATCATCAGAGTAAAGGTTATAGCCAGTATCTTTAGTTTGCTCAATAACATGACACACTTGGTTTATATACATTGAAAACAATAGAGGTCCCAAAATGGAGCCTTGAGGTACACCACATGAAACAGGTGTTGAGTTGCTGGAACTACCATTATATTTTACGGACTGTTGTCGTAAGTTTAAATAAGAAAATATTAGATTACAAGCACTTTCTGAAAAACCATTAACAAAACCACCACTAACAAAAAATGATCTACCTTGTCAAACGCTTTGGAGAAGTCTAACAAAACCAATATACCAACGTTACCATCTTCAATACCAGAAGTAATGTCATCAACGACCTTCAAAAGCGCTGTAGTAGTACTATGGTTCACACGAAATCCCGACTGAAACTTGCTTAGTAAGTTTTCTTTAGATATAAATGTGGAAATTTGAGATTTAATTATCTTTTCAAATATTTTTGACAATATTGGTAAAATGCTAATCGGGCGAAAATCATTTACAATAACTGGGTGGCGTATTTTAGGAATTGGAGTAATCAGAGCAATTTTCCATGCATCTGGGAACACAGATTTAGTAAGGCTTGAATTCAATACATATGTTAAGTAGGGCGACAAGACTGGCAATAATAGCTTAACAAAACTTCGAACTATTCCATCCGCTCCAACAGCGTTTGATTTAATATTACCCAGTTGAATGCATACTTCATCTACCGAAACATTATGAAAATAGAAGGCACTTTCGTCTGACCTATAGTGTAGTGCATTTTGATTGGAATGTCCACTACTTCGTACAAATACCGAACCAAAATATTCGTTAAACTCACTATGACTAATTTCACAATCGGGTTCAACAATTGAGGGATTTATATACTTATTATAATTTTTCCAAAATACTTTACTAGAAAATCGGTTGCTGAATCGTTCTTTATAAAATTGTTTTTTAGATGTTTTGATCATTCCATTTACTTTATTTCTTGCTCTGGTATATTCAAGCCGATTAGATTCAGTTTTATGACGCTTCCAGTTTTCATGTAAGTAATCACGAATATTACGATACCGCAGAATTACCGAACTGAAATGAAAGCTTGACACATCACGTCTTACCAGAACCCTTTTAAGAGGTGCACAGCTATCAAGGAGGTGTAGTATAAAATGATTGAGAACGGACAGTTGATCATTTACATCACACAGACAATAGAGTCGAGACCAATTTAAGGAGTAAGCAGCCCTAAGTAACTGATCATTATCGATGTTTCGTAAATCCTTTATGAACCGATATTGTTTTCTTGCATTTCCAATAACTGAAAAAGCATAAGACCCATAGATCATGTCATGACTAGTAGCAATGCCCGGCACAGATATATGCAGATATTTGCTCGATTTTTGGAGTGCATTCAGGATTATTCTAGAAACAAAAATTTTGGTATATAAAGGCACGGATTGATGTCGAATGATGAGTCTTATTTCAAACGCGATATAGTGAAGGTTAAATAGAGTGATTATTAAAGTGATTATTCAAGCGATTATTAAAGTGATAATTAAATAGTGTGCCATATTTGGAATAATTAATTGTTAATTTTGTGTTGTATAATAAATTGTGTTGTGTAAATAAATTTGTGTGAGTTCAAATTTAACGCAGTGTATTTATTTACAATCCAGTGATTTGAACCTTGAGTGATAACCCTAGTGCAAAAATTGAAAATTTTTATACTAAAAATAAACTTACGATTTCATAGAAATTTAATTATAATTTTTGTATAATTTTAGTAGGTATCAATATATTTAAATACACAATTAAACTTAAAATATACTTAATTTGGTTTATTTCATTTGCTGCAAACTATACCAGCACACCAGCATACAAGAGACTGCAAAATACGATTACAACTAAATACATTTTTTCAGCACGATAGATTGATACGCATCAGTGTTGCCAGTTCGTGGGAAATTTTCCTTTTCGCGGGAAGTTCATGTCTCGTACGAGATGAAAAGTGATGATTAAAAAAAAAATATTTTTCTAAAATATGTATTACACAATTTTCGATTCCAATAATTTGCTTAAAATAATTTTTTAAATTTATGTTTAATTTTGACTAAATTTAAATATTTGTATATACAAAGTTAATATTTAAATTTGTATAAAAAATTTAACCATAATTAAACTTTTAAACCGCCGTATTAAGTATTTATCTCAAATATACTTAATTTAGTTTAAAATTTGATTTTAAGAGTCAATTTTAGGTTAAAATACAGGGTTATCCAATTCGAGGTTGATAAAGTAAACTTAAAAAACACACAAAATATTCGGAATGTATTGTAATTTTTATTTCATTTTACAGATTGATCCTTGCCATTTTTAGTTAAACAAGATATCATTCAAATGTCCTCCACGGGACTTCTTACAGGCCTTGATTCTTTTGAGGTAATTTTCAATGACTTTTCGGCACATTTCGGGCGGTATCTCGGCCATTACCTTACGAATATTAGTTTTCAATTCGTCAAGAGTTTGAGGATTGTTTGCGTAAACACGATCTTTCGCGTAGCCCCACAAAAAGAAATCCAAAGGCGTTAAATCACAGGATCTTGGAGGCCAATTGACATCAGCCAATCGCAAAATCAAACGTCCAGGAAATTTCTCTTGCAAAAGATCTCGATTTGCTCGTGTTACGTGACTGGTTGCTCCATCCTGCTGGAACCACATATCGTCAAGATCATAATCTTCGATTTTTGTAAAAAAATAATCGGTTAACATGCGGCCATAGCGCTCAGAATTGACGGTAACGGTTCGTCCATGGTTGTTCTCAAAAAAATACGGCCCAATCACACCACCAGACCACAATGCGCACCAAACAGTGAGTTTTTCCGGGTGTAATAGCTTCTCTACAATCAATTGTGGATTTTCTGAGCCCCAAATTCTACAGTTTTGCTTATTAACGTATCCACCAAGCGAAAAATGAGCTTCATCACTGAAGAAAATTTTGTTCGAAAAATCAGCATCGACGGCCTGTTTTTCCAACACCCAATTTGCGTATGTTCTTCGTTGTCCATGGTCAGCAGGCTTTAGTTCTTGTGTCAAATGGACTTTATATGGATGAAGATGCAAATCCAGATGCAAAATGCGCCATAATGAGCCATAAGATAGGCCTAAATGTTGAGCTCGACGAGGAATTGACAAATTTGGATCTTCTTCCACACTTTCAGCTACAGAAGCGATGTTTTCAGCATTGCGAATGTTTTGATGATGCACAGACCTTACAATATCAGTAACAGATCCAGTTTGTTCAAATTTATTCACTGTATTCAATATGGTTTGCTTTGTAGGACGATTATGACGACCATAATCTGCTCGTAAAGCGCGAAATGTGGATACGACAGAATCACTATTTTTATAATAAGATTTAATAATTTTAACGCGTTGGTCGATTGTTAAATGCTCCATATTCTTAAATGGCAGAATGTCAACTAAATAAATGACAGCGTACTTGACGTTTATCTTTGACAGATGTCGGTATACAGATTTCTACTTTATCAACCTCGAATTGGATAATCCCGTATTTTATGTATATTCATGTTTAATTTTGACTAAATTTAAATATTTGTATATACAAAAATCATACTTAAATTTGTATAAAATATTTAACCATTACTAAACTATAAAACTACCGTACAAAGTATTTATCCCAAATATACTTAGTTTAGTTTAAAATTTGAATTTAAGAGTTAATTTTAGGTTAAAACTAACACTTATATGTGTATAATATTTAAAATCATATTTTATGTATATTTATGTTTAATTTTGACTTAATTTAAAGAATTGTATATACAAAATTCATACTTAAATTTGTATAATTTTTGAGATGTATAATTTAAGTAGTATTTTGGTTTAGAAATGTATTAAACTTTAACCAATTTAAAGTATATTTTGTATTTAAATTAATCATTTATACAAAAATAAGTTGATTTTGGTATTCTTCAGTATAATTTTTTGGTATAAATATTTGATTTTTTCCACTAGGGAAGGCAAAAACGTTAGAATATTTACATTTGTCGTTGCTTCATTTATTATATTGGATTTTGCATATATTTCTGACGCAAATGTAGATATTTCAATAGGTGAACTAGTTCGTACAACTTTTAATGTTTTGTAGGGCGTCAGAATTATGCTTTTGGGTTGAGTTGCGATTGTTAATGGTATAATTTCTAGTGAATATGGTTCTAGTGATGAAAATAATGATGGTGAAATCAATGGGACAGAACGCACGTTGCAGCTGGAACTGTTCTTAAAGTTATCTGTAGAATTTTTCCACGGTTAAGAATTGCATTTGAAAATACTTCGGATGATGTTGAATCTGGATTAGATGTTCCAGAAAAAATTGATGCCGGAATATTACGAGGACTACTTGGTGTTGAACATAAATTGAATAGGGTCGAATATACTCATTCTTAATTTCGTTAATTGTTGGTGCATCGATCCCATAAATCAAACGGCGTGTATTTCAGGAATATGCCACAATTGTGCATCGATGGCCTGAGCAAATTGTTCAAATTGATCCTTTACAGATTCGAAATTTACCGCCAAGATAAATTTATTCAGCGCGTCGTCAAAGTTTGAACCCGACTAATTTTGCACATAATTTGTGCATTCATCTCGTAATCATTGTGAGTAGCACTCGCCTAGTGCATAATATATTTTGTTTATGTATAAATAAGTAGAGGTACTTACACTTAAACTGAATTTTTTGGCCCTATATATTATACACGGATCAAGAAATGCCATATTCTGGAAATAAAATAATGGGCCCCGACAAACAATTTCTAACCGTAGACTATGGCTCGGTAACAATGTTACTGATGTATGGTAACAATATTTCGAATTTTTTTTAAATATTTTGTTTTACCATTTCCCATTTACAATTTTTTGTTGAAAAAGCGATTTTTATTTGTGATTTTTACTCTAGTTCTCCTTTCTCGTTCGTTCATTCACTTTATTTCTCTTTCGCGTTAAATAATATCGGTTGTTTATTGGTAATTATTCGGAAATCTTATATATTTATAAGTCGGTAATTTTTAGGATACAAAAACCGTGTTATTTCCAGCATCCGACATTTTTTTAACTCATTTTTATTTTAGCTCAGTGTGCTTGTGGTTGTTTTCTGTGCATCAATAGATAAATTTACTAAATATAAATTGTCTATTGATGATTATGAATTATAATTTCTAATAATGTAAATAATTGTAAGTATCAATTTATTCTTGATCATGAAGTTTAATTAAATTAAAACGTTTATTAAATTTTTATTATTTAGTTTTAAATATATCATTTTTTGGCAGATTTGCGGTAACTGTTCCTGACGCATTGGACAAAATTTTTTCAAAATGGCGTTTGAATGTACGTGTTCTTCGACGTAAAAGAATTTTTCATTTATATATATATTCTTACAATTCTGTGTCAGTGTCGTTTCTAATAATAAGAAACTCATATAATTTACTTAACAATAGTGATTTGTAATCCAGTTTATTTCTAAATCATATCACGTTAATTAAACAAAATAACATTATTCGTGCTGGTAATTTACTGGTAACCTTTTATAAGTTTTAAGCATGTACATCGGTAATTTATCGTAAACAAAGGGTATTCATGTCTTTAAATTTCTGGAGCATCGTTTTATTTTTTATATAACGTAGTTATAACTTAATTTGATTTTTTTTATCTTATTTCAAATAAACTTTATTTTAGCTACAAAATTACATTTATTTATTAAAATTTTATTTACAGATGACTTCCTGCCTGCTGGAAAAATGATGTAAGGACAAAATACCACTTGGATTAAACATTGAAAATTTAATTTTTATATGAAATTTTGGTATTTTTTTATAAAAATGTAATCATATAAAATAAAAATAATTTTGAATATATTAATTTAATTTAAATTATATTTTTGTTTGTTTTTTTATAATCTAATGTATATGGTATATTAACTTCTACACACTTGGAAACAATGTTCTACTTTGGTCACATAAAATTGTCTAACAAGAAGCATGAAAATATAATTAATATTTATAGACAACATTTTCATGTAATTTTGCGATATAAAATAAAGAGATTAAGACAGTAACTATTCCCCTAAAATAACCTAAATATTTCACACGTTTAACCCAGTGCTATTGCGTTATCTTTTCCTAAAGATTACGGGGAAATCTACATATAAATATTTAGGTAATTGTAGAGTAACAAACACCGCGATTTAACCGATGGTACCAAAATGGTAACCGTTCCAACCCATTGTCTGCCAGAAATAGGTAATTTTATGGTAACCGATCGGGTTCGTTACCGACTCGGTCCCCGGTAACAGCTAGGTTTTTTTTTGGTTTCAAAATTGAAATTGTTTGTCAGGGGGCTCTCTTGCACTTCTTCCAATCCAGCTCCAAACTTTGTTTGAGTTAAATTTTTTTTTCTTAGTGGATATGCAGTACGAAAATTTTTCAATTTCTTTTTAAAAAAAATTTTGCCCATATTCATATCAGCAGCAATTTTACGATCTGCATTATTTTTTAAGTCAATTCTTCTAAACAGTTTAGAATTTATATTCTAGAAACTTTCATTTGCTTTATATAACTGAATTAGTTGTAAAATTTCTTGGTTGGAAATCGTTTTATATTTCCATAAAATTACCACAGAACACTATATGATATGATATAATATTATTATTTATAATAATATTTATATAATTTTATTAATATAACTTTCAAAAATTTAGTTGGTTATTTATTTTTTATTTGTTGAAATATATATATATGTACCACCACTATAAAAAAGAAAAAATTTAGTGGACGCCATATTGAAATTGAAGAAACATCAAAATATGCATAACGTCGCCACAGGATTAGAGTACGCTAACCACCATTTTGCCGTTTTCCAGATTCTGGCAGATTCTTTGGTTTGAAATTATTAGTTTTCATTTGCAACTATGTGCATTGTAATCAAATAAACCATTCCTGAGAAAATAAGTTTATGTTTTCCGCTATCTTTAATTTTAAACAGTTTTTGACGATTAAATTATGCTAAATCCTATTTAAAGCTATAGATCTAAAAAACTATTTTTTTTTAAATTCGAGCTAAATAGGTTTTATAATCTATATCCAGAAAACCGAATAGCGGTGTAACATATTTTCAGCTATCTCCAATATTTGAAAATCGAATTATACATAAAAAAAATTAGCTAACTCCACGTTAAATTATAAAAAAGGATATATCCTCATTTTACGCTAAGTCACAAATATCTAAAATTAATATCAGAAAGCGCTATATCCAAAAATTCTATTGCTTTAGCCTTGATAGACTATATCAAAATACGCTTTATCCATATATTATTAAACGCAACTTTCTTGTTGTTCCTATAGTGTTTCACGCTAAGTCCGACAGTTGAATAGATTAGTTTGAAATAGAGTAGTTCATTTCAAAATTGTAATGTCAACGCATGTAATTCATTCATGGTTATTTTGTATTACTCACTAAAATAAATTTTAATAATAAGTATTTGTGATGGATTCATTAAGACAGGCTAACAGTTCTCCAATACCAAACTTTACACCAGAAGATCAGGTATGTGTTATATTAACATGATGACTATAAGAAATTATAATTAACCTAAAAAATACGTTTCTTCGAGCGTACTACTATTCTGTTGAAAATTTAATTCAACAGCAGGAGCTTCAGGACGATTTAAACATTTTTATCAAAACATCATTTACTATAATACCACCGACGCCTATTAATCAATTAAATTTATTACGCTTGCCAATAAATGAGTTAAAGCGTTCGAACAGTTCAACTATTTTATCATAGCTTGACAATGATGATAGTCCTAATTCAACATTAAGACAAATTTCGACAAATTTCGAGGAACGTGGTAAGATTATTTGTACTTAGTTTTTTTTGTCCTTCTAATACAAAGATTTATATTATAGAATCATCATGGCTTGATTCGGATAATGATCCCAAATATTTACCACCTGTACCAGCTGAAGGAATGGACGACCTGTTGCGTGAAGGTAAACGTTTGTACACATTTCTTATCGGTGGTTTAGGTACTATTTGACTGTTAATTGCTATTCTAAATACTATTTGTTTCTCGAAAAATATAACGACCAAAAGATTAAGACCCTGAAAAATGGAAGATGAATGTACAAAGGTAGAGAGTTTGCCGATCACTTAGGGATAACTCATAAAAAACGTGAAATAATAGTTGGCTGTGCAGAGAGTTGTCCATACGGTTGCAACGAATTGTTTAGTTTAGCAGGAAGGCAAGAAATATTTGACCAGTTTTGGAAATTAAACCCAAAATCAAAAGGTAAGTTTTTGGCAAAATGGTATTTAGGTTACGAGAGGTGAGAGAAAACGTATACTGAGAATGTCAATTCTCGAAAGAAATATACCTACAACTACCATTTTCTAAAAGCAAAGGAAAAACATCCAAAAAACAAACTCCCAGAAAATAAATTAGACGAAGTTACAACTCATATCAATGGATTTACCACAGTCGATTCCCATTACTGAGGAGCTTCGTCCAATAAGAAATATTTGGAGCCGCATTTAAATTTAAAAAAAAATGTATGAGGAGTTATACTGTAATGAGTTTGATGATCCAGTTAAGTTTTGGGTATACAAAGATATTTTTCAAAATATATTTAATTTATCTTTTTTCGTATACCAAAACCAGATTTGTGCAACAAATGCGAGGAACACAACACAAAACAAAAAACGGAATAGTATTTACACCAGAAGAACATAAACACTTTATGGATCACTTACAAAATAAGTTAAATGCTTAAACAAATACACGAGCTATAGTAATCGATTTATAAAACGTTTTTGCATTGCCAAAAGAAAACGTTAATGGTTTTTACTACAAAAGAAAACTATTGTGCTTCAATTTGCCCGGCTTCTGTAAGGATAACAGGATTACCTATTGTAGTAAGGAAGAGAAGAAAACGAATTGGCGAGTGCGTTTAATCGAATTCTAGATGCAATTATATTGGACTTTCCAGGAACTGAAAAAAATTATCATTTGGACAGATTATTGTGTGCCTCAGAATCGTAATTCTCCATTATCATTGTGTCTTATTAAATTTCTGAAGGACCACCCTACGGTAAAGATTGTAGAGCACAAATATTCCTAGCCAGGCCACTATCTTTTGCAAGAAGTCGATGCGGTTCATAGCACTTTGGAACGATATTTAAAAAATATATAAATTTATAGTCTTATTGGATTGACTCGTCTTCTTTCGAATGCAAAATTTCCAAGAGTAACTTTGAAAGTTTTGCAAATGAAAAATGTCGATTTCTTAAATTACAGTAAAGCTGTCCAGAAAATTAATTTTACCAACATACCGTACACCAAAATTCGACATCTAAAATACGAAGTACGAAGTGCGTTTGAAGTTTTATACAAATGTGCTTTTAATGACCAATTTGAAACAAAATCTAATAAAAAACCTATCAGCTCCAGGAAAACAAAAAAATGAATGTGGAGGATGCTTCGCTCAAAAATATTGAAATCGAACTTTGCCAAAAATAATATTTTAGAATATCTGATGAAAAAAGAAAGGATTTGATTAGTCTCCTAAAATTTATGCCGAAACAAGATCAACTTCTCTATAATGCTGCTCTTCAAATAGAGCAACACAATTAATGATGAATGGCTGACAACAGTGCAGACCAAATTAATTATAGAAGTGAATTAAATTTTCTTTTATTTTTTAATTATTATTTTGTAATTGTTTTAATTAAAATCAACAATCTATATTAAAATTGTACAGAAAATTACTAAAATAATATTTACGATCCATTTTCCGCTATTCGTATTAATTAAAACCGAATATAGCGTAAACCAAAATACTCTTTTTGGAAAATTTAATTTTCATTGTGTATATCTGTCTTTAATTAAAACTATATAGCTATGATAAAAAAAATGTAAACGATTTTTGTAGTTGAAAAGCGAATAACTTCTAAGTTACATTGTCAAATATGGGAACTATTTAAACGTAAAGTTTAATTGTTGAATTTCTTAAAACTGTGATTTTGTCGCTTAGCGCAATCTAATCCTGAGGCGACGATAACTAGAAAGAAATAGCAGGTGTAGTCCATGTCATGTATATAGTCAATAACTTGCTAAAACCTGAAATTTTAGTTTGAATGCTAAGTTATTACCGATTTTTGGTGGATGTTTAGAATACTGTGTTCCGTAATGCTTACGCAACTTTAGCAGGACTTTTAAAGGTTGTTTTACAATATTTAGAACTGGTTGTAAATTTATTAGCATTAAAATAGAGCATGTTGACATGTTGACGCAATATAGGGTATTTGGTTCTGATCCCCAAGGATAGACATATTGTGACACTCACTAAGCAGAGCTTCCAGCCATAATAGCCTCGCACAAACCATCATATACTATCATCTTTATAAACAGTGCCATATTTTTAAGGCAGTTTAAAATCGTGAAATAATTTGATTAAATATCGTCATAGTTTATCAATATCATCATGTAATGTCGCTGATGTCATATTTTGTTGAACAGAGGACCAGGTACTTTCCAATATGCGGTGTGAATTAAGAAACCATGTAGATATTCCATGTAAGTACTCCTTGGGCTAAAATAATGTCCGATTTTTGTTTTTTTTTATTCTCTTACTCTGTTTTTTATTTAGAGAGGGGCCGGTAGCTTATGATATTCAACTTCCTCTCTCTGCAAAAAATAAACGCAATACTAATTGATTAAGAGGCCATCGTTCTACCCTAAAACAACGTGAAGTTACAGGTAATACTCAATGTTAGGAGCTCTCTAATTGAATTCCGGTTATAATAAATAAAAAAAAAATCCGGTTATAATAAAATATTACAAAAATTAATTAATAATTAAATAAATGCTTTAAAATTATTAAATTTGCAGGTTAAGAATTTCAATTTTGTTTGCCTTATAAAATAACGCATTCCTCAATATTTTATTTTCCATGAAGAATTTTCACCTAAAATAAAAGGAAAACCTTACAATTTTCCATAAATTATAAAATTTGGTAACATTAATAAATTATACATTTGATATTTTTCTCATAATTCTTAATAAACAACGCAGATGTTTTTATTTGGCCACAAATAAAATTTTTCCGAAAAGACAAACTTTCTGTTGGTTTCGAATTTTATGAAAACGATAAATTTCCTATTTGCAATAATAATCATTTTACCATAAAATTGTACTTCTAAAATCCTACAACAAAAAAGGAAAGGAATATTCCAATATTCAAAAAGTGCATAAAGTTTTCATAAACTATATAATATAACAACAATAAAGTAATTTTTGGATATAAAACTGAACATGAAAAACTTTAACTTTATATAGAGAGAGAAAAATAATGTTTACAAAAAACAATTCATTTTCCTAGGCAAAATAAAAATTTACAGTTATTTCGGTTACTTCAGTTTATAGCACTCTAAAGCAGTGTTTCTCAATCTTTGTATAAATTTGGTTCAACATTTCATTAATGCTTAATTTGTATACATTAAATCTACCTAATTACCATATTTAAATTCGAATTGTTTCCTCATTAATTTAGGGAAATCGGAGTTATGCACTTTCGAAAATACAATAATTTTTTAACAATTTGTAAGCACCTCAGATAGGTATATTTTAAAATGTTTGTATCGATTTCTCTCTAGGCATTTCCAAATTTTCAGAAGATGTAGAATTCAGTACTTTGAAACCAGACTAAAAAAAATTATTTTAACGTGCCAGGATCAAAGTCTCTCGTGTTCGGAAACTTGCCAAATTCTGCTTAGCACTGGAGCAATATTCTATATTGTTATGAGAAAATAGCTTATTTTTGATCATAAAACACATAAGAGGAAATAAAAATCTGGAAAATCTCATTTTTTTCTACTTTACACCTTATAGAAAATTGCTTATATTTAACAATATTTTTTTACGTCTTTCGTGCAAAGTAGAAAAATCTGGTTCACTTATCCTTATGCTCGGTACTAAAAATAATGTTTTTATTTTATTATAGGAAAATAGAGTTATACGTATATATGTATATGCACATAGGAACGATACTCGTTTCCATATATGTATATATAATATACAAGGAAAGTGTTTTTCAGTTAAAATTTTACTAAGAACATACAGAAAATCCTGGACTGGAAAGTAATTTTGCTTGATACACAATATTGTTACAATAATTTTTTTATTATAATAAAAATAATGAATGGAATTTTCCAATTTCTGCAAAACTTAAAATAAAATTTGTTGAAGCCACTAGGTTATTACAATTGTTGTGCAGATTTATACACTGTATATGATGACTAAGTTGGAATCGATTGTATTTATACTATTTTTGTGCTAGTTTCGCAATTTTAGTTTTTTATTATTGTGTTGCACCAAAGAAATTATTCTAAAGAATTACCTTTTGTGTTATACCGTTTTATTATGGTGGATGAGCTTAACTAGCACTTGAATACGATATATGTACCTATGAGTTTACTAGATAGAATTTCATTCAAAGTTTAAGCTTTTATTTTGTGTAGAAATAACAGAAATAACAATTTATTTAGGTAATCCTGGATTTAAATAATTTAAAATTTTCAATCATGTGAATTGACTAGATTGTACTTTTGAACTTCGTGGATGGCTATAATATATCTTTTTTCACATTACAGGAATTAAAAGTGAAAATTAATCTTAACCAATAAATGTAAAAGAAAACTGCAGGATATGATTTAATTACAGGACAAATAGTAAAAGCTCTTCCTGAAAAAGGTACACCTAATGAGACTCAAACGAATAATAGAAAAAAGAAATCTCATTCCTCTAAATCAATTTGGCTTCGGGGAATGCCATTTAACAATAAAACGCAAATACATTGAATTATGCAAACAATTGAAGATACACAAAGAGACCTTCCAGAATGATTGTGAAAGACACCAAAAATAATACCAAAAATGTACACTGTTAAATTTAAAAATATTCCGATTCGATTTGTTTTGCAGTCAAATTGAAACATTATTAGATAGCCTTTAACCTTTATATTAAAGAAATCCCTGAGCCTTTAATAGGGTCACTATAAAGATCAAATAAATTTCTAACAAAATGAGATAAATAAATATGAGTTGTGTTTCATTTTACTCATGTTTTTTTAATTCTAAAGAGAGCTATTCAAGACAATGTTTCTTCTATTATATCTTCGATCCTAAAAAGGTTTACGGGGTCTCATCTGTAGGACCGAATACCTAATTCAAAATCAATCGTGAGTAGTGAACAAAATTTAATTATGATTATTTTAACTAGCCACTAACCTTTGTGGCGTTTGGTTTCAATCTATTTTCAAATTTTTCTAATACCGCTCTCAGAGAAATTCACAGTTTTTCTATATGAATTTTAGGACAGCCTAGACAAAGTTGTAACACTTAAATAAATATGGTTAGTTTATGATGATATTTATTGTGCAGGCTACTTAGAAATTCCATGACTTTTAATAAATTTTACCAAATTTTATTTCACCGATAAGATGAAGACGATGTTCACAGGGTCCCACTTTTTATGATCAGATAGATCAGTCAAAACCATATAAGTGTGGTAAATGGGATAAAATTATGATGATTTTTAACTTGTCCAGAGACATTTTTATGTTTACGGTTATTTCCCATATACCACAAATGTTCGCGGAATCTCTTTCAAACAGGGTGTCCTGAAAGTGGTTGACACAAATAGAATCATTTGATTCCTTGATCAAAACAAATGTGAGGTTACTTGTATCACTTCGCTCGTTAAAACCCTCTATTAAGTTATATACGTTTAAAAAGGAGCATTTCAACATAACACCTTGAATTAACGAAACTTTAATATCTTGAGAAAAACCATTGTTTTCAAGTACTTATTTCTTTAAAAAGCTGATAAAATTTTATAATAATTATTTATTTGCTTAAAAAGTATTTCAAATTTAAACAAAACTTTTAGAATTCAATTTTTTTTAAGAAATTTTTTGTTTATGTTCCATAGTTAACTATAATTCAGTAAATTTTATTTGGCGGAAACATAGTTCATACTCTTACTTATGTAGCTTTCATAAAAGCTAACTATTTAATAAATTTGCTACATTATGTTATCTAAAAAAATTAAAAATTCACATAAATTTTTTTTTTTTTTTTTTTACACAAATGTGGTTACCGATATGACAGATATTCTGTAGCGATATTTATAACAAACATGTCAAAACAGAGCAGTAACTCAAATATATTTAAAATTTACATTTTTAAATAGTTTATCCAATTTGGTTAGATGTCAGTAAGCTTCAATTTTGTTGATTTTTAGAGCTCGTCCAAAATGCAAACCGATAACTAAAATTTAAAAAGTATGGACGGATAAACTATATTATGATCTGCTTGATCGAGTTTAAATAAATTCTGGATATTTTATAAAATAAGTACGGTTACAAGTACAATTTTTTAAAAAAAGTATAGTTATTAATTAACTTCAGGTATTTAACAATGTTTTGCCTGGTAACTGTAGCCATTTTATTGTATTCGACTTATTGAATGCTAATTGGATCAAAAAATATTTTCAGACACAGAAATATTATTTTCCTAAATAGTCTGAAAATATTGTTCTGTTAAAAATTGCGTGGAGCACCAGATGCCTTCACTATTAAAATCATTGTATCTAAGGATATCTCTAAAGGGCTTTGTAATATTCTAAATCGTGCAACTCGTGCCCGGCACAGCTTATAATTAAATGCCTGTTCAGATAGAGTTAGGGCTATCTTTCTGTTGAATGGTATGGCAAGATTAGGAAAACGCATCCTCTCCAATAAAAAAATAGTTTCTGCTTTTTGTTCTGCTAATTTTGCTGAACAATGTATATTTAAACATGTGCTTATTAACGCAAGATAGAATGGACCTTATTTATTAGTAGCGCTATCATTGACTCTACCGTTTGACCCAACATCGATAAATGTAAATTTACCGTGCGCATCAAAAACAAGGGCAAATAAAATTATGCTAAAGTAGCCATTATAGCAATAAATATTGGTGCCTGAATTAGCCGGAGCTTTAATGCGGATATGTTTTCCGTCTACAGAACCCAAAATGTTTGGAAATCATCATATTTTTTCGAAATCATCGGTTGTTTTTCCCCATTCTTCTATACGTTGTTACTGATAGTTTTTTAGTTTTGTTTACCTTCGGGCGAAGGGCGGTCCATATGGCTTCTAAAATTTGTGGTACAAATGTGGAAATGTTTTTATATGACACCCTCGAAATGAATTCTCAATGAATGATATGAGTCATCGGATGCAATAAACCTAAACGTCACAGCGAGGCATACCCTGGATGAAATAGCATCTCGTAGCGAAGTGTTTTGTTTTTTATGGTATGCTCAACCTTTATTAAATGAAACAACAGATTTATACGACCGTTTAAAATTGGCGACTGAGCATCAGGTAAACAATACTTTATATAGACAATTTTAATTTAATAAGAACAAGCGTTTAAATCAAAACTATTTTATTTATAACACATGTAAACTCACCAACGATAAAATTTTTTCATATTGCGAAACACGCATTCTGGTAAAATTTTTGAAAATTATCTCCTGCACCCCAATCCAAATCGTTCAATAGATGCATTTCAACATCATGTTCACTTCTTTTAATCAGGAACGGATTTACACAAAATTTAGGTGCTCTTCGTTTTCTTCTAGTTTCATTTTCTTCGAGTACTTCTAACTCTTTTAAAACTTTTATTCCTAGCGCAAATTTACTGAATTTTTAAGTATTTACTCAAATGACTAATAGTCTAGACCAGTGGTGATTTACCTTTTTTACTCGCGGCCCACCAAATAATTCATATTTTTTTTGTCCCCCATTTTTTTAATAATAATTTATATTTGTCTATCCCTTTTTCAACCAAGAAAAAAAAATTGGCTCAATTTTAGTCCAACTCACACAAATGTGTGAGTAAAAAACCATAGTATGTAATGGCTTTGTGATAAAAAATTTCGCTTTATTTGAAGTAAAACCAACACAATTGTGTGTATAAATATGTATAAAACTCAATTTTTGACATGGTAATTTGGCCCTACCCGCACAATTGTGTTAGTGGAACACAAAAGGGCTATTATCTATCATAAATTTATTTTGTTTATTATTCCTTTATTTTTTCTATATAATACTAGCTGTTGATCGCGACTTCGTTCACGTGGTTTTCAATTGAATGCAATAATTTATTTAGTATAAATCCCGGCATGCATTGCAATGCAAGAAAGAAAGTGTTTGTTTATAATTCTATTTATTGAAGTCCTTTTGGAAACAAAGTTTTTTTTTTGTTTTTCCGTCAGGTATGTACACAAATAAATCAAGCGGTTTTCCGAAACGTGAGCATGCCACATACAGCTGTCTATATAATGGATTTTCCAAATTTAGTTTACACATTAGTAGCGACTGTGCTTGTGCTTTATTGATGGCTGCAAGTCCGAGTTGTACCATAAACTGCAAACGTTTTAATTCTATTGGCATATCTGTCTGAATCATGGGAATTCGCGGCAACAGTATTTCTTCTGGCTTAAATCTTCCACTAAAAATTCTAGCTTTGAAGATATTTTCATCATCTTTTTAACTTAAAACCTGTATTCTGTAGCAGAGCCGTGGTAGATAGATATTTAAGAGAAGAATGATAGGCACGCTAATTTTCAAGCTGCTAACTTAGTGTGTTATTTAGGAAAACTTTGTGAATCAATTCGTCTGTGGAGTCTACAGAAGTTTAATATGGTATTATGATACTGGCTTTTTTTAACTTTTTCAGCACCTGAAAAATCCAATCGAAGAGAGAAAAATAACAGGTTTACAAAAAAAAGTTGTTGTTCAATATTTTCAAACAGTTAATCGAACAAGAAGAATTCAATTTTGATTCTTTTTTTGACATCTTTTACTTTTTTTTTATCAAATACAAACGAATATTTTTATATTTAATAAAGACATTTTTATTAATCACTTGTTTTTTGTTTCGCAGTTATTTTGAATAATTTTCAAAAAGTTTAAAAAATCACTCGATCGATTTCGACTTGTTAGGTCATCATCAGGAGTATCTACTGATTTGTGTTAGTAAAAAATTTTGTTATATACGCTAGTTGTAAAAAATTAAAAAAAAAAATTAAAAATTAAAAAAAAATTAATTGTTGAAAAAAAATTAAAATTGCTTCCTAACTATACTAACATTAAATGCAATAGTAAATCTTTGGAGGGAAGAAGAGCTATCAATCTAGCGCGTTGTAGCTGGAAGGATAACGAGCTGCGTAAAGGGTATGCTACCAGGAACAACTTATATCTCCATCTTAAAGTTGTTCACACTGAGTTAGCAATTCGTTTGCACTCTGTTGAGTTCGATTGGCTGGACAAAAAAGTTCGTGCAGAGGTAGCTGAAATTTCACATATTCAATATGTGAAACAAAAAGCTAAACTGGATGTGTTGCGAGACAAGGCTTATCCATTTAACCGTAGAGGTAATAGTGGTTCGTCTGATTTCCAATTTCATCCACGTTTTAAGAACTTGTCCTCAGTCGTTTTCCGTGATACAGAGGTGCAAATGCTTAGCAACGGAGTGAATTTTGCCCCTACGCCAAATAAAATCGACTTTCGATCATTCGAGAATCTTGCTGTAGATGCCGAAACAGCCTTATCTGGCGAGATAACCCAAATAAAATCAGTGTGTGCGTTACAAATAAAGAAAGGTATTGATAACTCTTCTTCTCCGACAAACTCTTCTTCTTCTGCTGCTTCTAATACTAACCTCAAAGTGATTGGTGCGATAAAGAAAAAACTACGTGACCATGACCTGATAGCGTGTAAAGCGGATAAAGGCAATACAATTACCGTGCTCACAAAAGTTGATTACTGCAATAAAATTTCTGATTTTATTACAGAAAGCAAAGCAATAAAGCTTGGCAGAGATCCAACTAAGTCTTTTAAGACTGCGGTTAGTAAGTGTATCAACCAATGCCAGAAGTTATTTGATGGAACTGGTTGGAAGTACTCTGTCATGAATCCGTCTGCCCCGATCCTTTATGGTTTACCAAAAATCCATAAGGAAGGCATTCCGATTAGACCAATAGTAGCGTATTGCAATGCTCCCGCCTACAAGCTATGTCAGGGTTTCATAATTTTTTTCAATTGTCATACTAATTTCTTTTCAGCTTATTCGGTTAAGAACTCGGTAGAATTGATTAACAAAATTCAACACGTCGACATTCCTTTACATTCAAAACTAGTTTCATTTGACGTTGCCAGTCTTTTCACTTCTATTCCGATTAATACTTTGTCCCAAATAGTTTGTAATTACTTAGATAGGGATGTTGTAGATGAGAGCTTACGTCGTGAACTGAAGTTAGTTTTTGAGACTTGTATTAAACAAAATTATTTCTATTTTGATAATACATATTTCAAATTCGCTGATGGTCTACCCATGGGCTCCCCTCTGTCACCTTTGTTGGCTGAAATTTTCATGAATTTCTTCGAACAAATGATCATATCAAACAACAATCCTTATTTTCGTCATATAATCTTTTGGTATAGATATGTTGATGACATATTATGTATATGGAATGGAACTGATAGACTGTTAGACTCTTTCCTAACTTGGTTAAATTCTCAATATCCCACCATTGATTTTACGTTAGAAAAAGAAGAAAATAAATGTATTAATTTTCTAGATATAACAATAACCAGGATTAATTCTACTTTAGACTTCAAAAATTTTCGGAAACCCACGTATACAGACGCTGTTATCCCTGGTTCTTCAAACCATCCCCATAATATTAAAATGTCAGCTTTCCACTCACTCATAGATAGACTAATAAACATCCCTCTGTCAAATTCAAATTATAACACTGAGCTTAACATAATTCTTCAAATAGCAACGAATAACGGATATGCAACTAGGACTATATTAAAGTTATTGAATAAAAAGCTAAAGCGTAAAACTCTAACGGGTATTTATCCACCGGATAGTCCACCGCGGGAAAATTGGCGTCGCTTAGAGTATATAGGAAAAACGAGCCAACGGATTAGCAACATCGTGTCCAATTATACTAATATTAGTTTTGCTTTTTATAATAATAACACAATAAAGAAAATGATTTTTAACAATAAACCTAGAGTTGATCGCCTTTCCAAATCTGGTGTCTATAGGATCAATTGCAATGATTGTAGTTTCTCCTATATTGGTCAGACTGGGCGCAATTTTGGAGTTAGAGCTAAGGAACATTTATCTGGATGCAACCAATCAACTTTCCATAATCATTTAACGTCAGAAAATCATACAGCTAGCTTGAACAATTTAGATATATTGCATATACAACCCAAAGGCAGACGTTTAGATACCTTAGAATCTTACGAAATTAGAAAATCAATATTTCTTAACCAAAATATCCTTAACGAACAGAGAGAAATCCGGTTCTCACCAATTACAGATCCCGCCCTTTTCTATACTCACGTACGCAATAATATACCTTGAATTTTGTTACTCAGCTTATGACTCATCGCACACCTGCGCGATCCGTAGATTAATTTTTATTGCTTATTTTTTATTTTTTTTTTGCCCTCCTTCTTTTATTTATATTTTGCTTTTATTGCTTATTTTTTATTTTTTGCCCTCCTTCTTTTATTTATATTTTGCTTTTTTCTACTATATAACAAAATTTTTTACTAACACAAATCAGTAGATACTCCTGATGATGACCTAACAAGTCGAAATCGATCGAGTGATTTTTTAAACTTTTTGAAAATTATTCAAAATAACTGCGAAACAAAAAACAAGTGATTAATAAAAATGTCTTTATTAAGTATTAGTGTGTTTCGCCAAGTGCCTACGGCCAATAGCGTAAAAAGAATATTTTTATGCAAATTAAACAAAAATATTGTATTCTTAAACTATTTGAAGTGATTTGATAACCGTTTCAGTTAATTTTTAACATTTTTATTGGTACACAAAATGTTTGTTTACCAACAAAATGAACATGACATTTGAAAAATTGTGTTGTTTCATTCGTTTTAGTTGTTTCTGTCCTAGTCACCGTTTACTTTTTGTGCTGCACTTTTTTCAAGCCAGTGTCATAATACCATTAGCAATGTGATACGTTGTATGGATTCGTAAATTGCTATTTTACTATTTCCAATATCCAACAATTGTTTTGCGAAACGTTGTCGATACATTATGTTGTAGTTGTGTATACGTATCCTCATAAAACTGATGATTTAACACATGCACGTTGAACGTGTTATAACTGGTATAATTTTGTCGAAAATCTGATAATTTTCTCTCAAATGTTTTAGTGTTCCATGAAGCGCTTCCAATGTTTTTTTTGTGTGCCGTTGTCAGTTTCAGTGCTGAATGTACTATTCGACCACCATTCTCAAAAGTAAATCTAGATTATGCGATTGGGAGTGCAATATCTTTTCGTGGTTGTATAGTTGCCAAAATAAACGAACTGAGAAAAGTAATGCTTGCGTGACTCTGGGCGCATCTAGAAAAATCAATCCGTTACTTTGGCTTGTAAGTAGTAAGCATTATTCTTAAACCATGTACTGTAGATTAGTTAGAACAAATGTAGCCAATTCTTTGACAAGAGAATATCTTTCTTATTGCAAATCACAATCGAAAATGTCGTTTGCAGATCCACTCGGCCCAGTCACTCTGAATTGAATCAGCGCTTTAATAGTGATTGCATTATTCAACACGTTTGACTTGATTGGGTGGCAATCGTATTTGCTGTGGTTGTGAAGTGCCCTAGTATACGTTCTTTTCAAGAAGATTTAATTCTCGTCAAGCTTCGCGATAAGTGGCACATACTTGACCGTTAAGAGTTCTCAATTCTTTTAAGATCGGTTCACGTAAATATAAATTGGGATGTCAATAAACTGCTTTACAGTGTTTGTGACGTTAAAACATTTTCGCTAATACATTCAATGTGTTTACTACACTTGTCATTTTACAGTAAAATGCGTCTTTACAAACATATCATGTGATTTGTCTTCTCTAACTACAGCTTTCTAGTAATTAGCTGACATTTCTAACCAATCGAATTAATAATTTGTGTTAATCGAATAAAATTTGTAAAGTACGACCATTTCTAGTTTAAAATTTATTAGTTTATTATTTTCGTTTGACAGTGGTAGTAATTACAAATTTGCCATTGAAAATTCAACTATGAAACAATGAAATTTGGAAAGACGAATTTTACTTTCTTATAATTACTAAGAAATGTTTCGATTGGCCTAGACCACCTGATACCAACGTTGATAATGGTTCGATATTTCTTGTGTTTTTCTTTTGAATTTGAACGCACTTCGTGTATTGAATGCATAAATTATTCATTGTCCGGCTACTTGATGCTTGATTGTTTATGACAGCGAGTTAATAAGACGAACAAATCTCGAGTTATTCTATCCCATCGTTTTAACCTATTACATCATTTAAATTATACAACAAAGACGCCCCTTTCAATACAAAAAAGTGGAAAAAAATTTAAAAAAAACCTGGGATAGAAAAATCCGAGATTTGTATCCGTCGTATGAACTGGCAGTGAAGTTCATGATGCACTTTTACTTCGTGCTTGAGATGTATAACGTCCAATTGCTTGTCGTTTGGCTCACATAATTGATTTGACAGCAACAGCAATGCTTTGGGCAACTTCGAGCCCATCAGTACTTTAATTTTATTTAAAAATTAATAAAAAATTACTTGTTCAATAAAATAAGATTTGCGTTTTTTGGATGACTGCAGTTGAAGATTGGGCTGTCGCTCTCCATATTTCCAAAATAGAATAGGATATTGTTTTGATTTTTTGTATTGCTGGTAAACAAAATTCTGATAAACAAAAGTTGTAATTATTTGCATAACAAAATCCAGAGTTAATCAATTTTCTATTTTAGCAAACTGAATAATTAATTTAAAAAAAAAAATCAAAAAAAAATTTGTTTTAACTTGGGTACTAAATTATTTTAAACGTTAAAGTACGGTACTGAATACAATTGCAACGATTACACACACATACACTATCGATTGTGACTTGGTTATCTCAATACTACTCATTTTTAAGTGACGATGGGCTCTGTTTGATCGGGTTGGAATATCGTATTCAAATGTTTCGTATCACCTTCCTTCGTATTCAATTGGATTGTACTTAACAATTTCATTTTGATATTGTTAGTGAGTATGATTATAAATCGAACAACACATTTCAGGAGATTCAGGTACAATTGGATTGGGGGACTACCCCTTCATAAATATGACGAACACCTGCTCATTTTAATATAAATTACCTATGAAAAGTTTGGATCAGGTTGAATAAATTGTGTGGACATTTAGGAGCTCCTTGATCCAAGGGATATACCTCTTGGATTCAAGCATGTCACTAATTTCATATAATCTCTTTCCCGATCCTGTACATGCAACTTATACATGATAAAAATTTCATGATGATAGGGTGAGCAGCTCAGACACCTTTTTGGAACAAAGAGACATTGTTGGGAAAACATTTTTTTGGAGCACTTAGGACCAGGGGGCCATCCACTTTAAAAATATTACGAAAACCTGCTCATTTTGATACAAAATACCTATGCTATATTAGAATTCGATTGGATAAATGGTGTAGAGACTTATAGAAAGGGACCGCTTGATCCATGGGATGGACCCCTTAAATTCAAGCATGCCACTAATTTTATATAAACCCTTTTCTAAACTTACTCTCGTGGAAAAATTTATAAGACACAACTGATCTTTAACACAATCAATTGATTTGTATGCCAAAAATGACATCCATATCCACATTATAGGCGCAATTAGTATAATAAGGTATCAATATCCACCATCTCAACTTGCGAAAAACGAAAGTCAGCCATGTAACTAGTATCCTGAAAATGACATTCATGGCAGCATTATTGGCGTAGATAGGTACCAAAAGGTATCAAAATTGACACCTCCCCTCCACCATACTTTATGAAAAACCAAAGGTGAGTAATGTAATCAGTACCTCCGAAAGTGACTCCCACATTGGCGTTGATATTATAGGTGAGCGCCAAAAAGGCTTCCCATCTCGAATTCAGAAAAACAAAAGTCGGTAACTTAATCAGTACCACGAAAACCCCGAAAAGGACACTCATATCGGCATTATCGGCGTAGATAGTATTTAGGTACCAAAACAACACGGTCGCCTCCTCCCTTCATCACGACTTGCAAAAAACAACATCTCTAATTGAAGATGTCGAATTTTGTGCCAAAAAAACATTTGCGGGAAGTTTTACTTCATTATTTTTTGTTGAAGAAAAGTGCAGCGGAAACAAATCGTTTGCTTGTGGAAGTTAGCGGTGAACATGTGCCATCGAACACAACATGCAAAGAGTGGTTTCAACGATTCAAAGTTGGTGATTTTGACGTATAAGGGACAAAGAACGTGAAGGCAGACCAAGAAAATTTGAAGATACAGAATTGGAAGAATTGCTTGATGTGGACCCTTGTCAGACTAAAAAACAATTGGCAGAAGAGTTGAATATTACCCAGCAATGTGTTTCGCAACGTTTACATGCAATAGGATTTGGTTCAGAAGCTGGGAAATTGGGTGCCACACAAATTGAAAGAAAGGGACATGGAATGTCGGAAAACCATGTGCGAATTGTTGCTTCAACGACAACAAAGGAAGGGGTTTTTGCATCGGATCATCACTGGGAATGAAAAATGGATCCATTATGACAATCCAATCCAATTTCAATCCTGGCTCGAGCCAGAAGAACCAGGCCCGTCGACGCCAAAAGGAAATATCTTGGTTCGAAGGCGATGCTTTGTATTTGTTGCGATATGGGTGTCGTCTATTACGTCAATTGATGTCTTTAAAGCAAGCTCTAGCTGAAAACCGACCGGAATGACAACGCTAGGCCACATGCTGCTATATCAGTCAAAAATTACTTGGACAGTTTACCCCACCTGTTGTATTCACCAGACATTGCTCCCTCTGATTACCACTTGTTTCGGTCGATGCAATCAGCCCTAGAACAGCAGCACTTCACTTTATATGAAAACGTCAAAAAATGGGTCGATGATTGGATCGCCTCGAAACCACCAGACTTCTTCCTTCGGGGATCCGTTTATTGACTGAACGATGGGCGAAGGTTATAGCTTCTGAAGGAGCATACTTTGAATAAAACCATCTTTCATTATCTACAAAATCTAATCTCTTTTATTTCAGTAATAAAGGTCGGAAATTTATTTGTAGACCCCATAATTGTTTCTCTTGTAAACGATATTCCTTTAAATATAATTGCAAAAAACGAAGAAGCTTTTATGGAAGCTGCCACTTTCGGTTTACCGTTCTCGGCCAAAAAATAAAGAGTCACTCCTCACAATCTGTAGAATACATAATATACAAACCTTTATCAAAATCGGTGCAGCAAATCTTGAGTTCAATGATACAAACAGATATAGAGATAATAAATATAAAAAATAACTTTATTATTTTAAAATCTGATTTAACTTTCATACTTAACAATTTGGTGTTATGGTTAGCATAGTTTGTATTTATTTATTCCTTCTGTACTAAACAAAGTAGTACGTAGGAATTAATAAAAAAAACCGAATAAGAAAACTTTATCATTCTTATTTCATTTTTTAATACGATATTCGGTTATACATCAATTTTCTTTTTATTGAAGGAAATTATGCAAACTTGGGCGGCCCCCGGCAAATTTCTCACGGAACCCTAGGGGGCCGCGGCCCCCTGTTAAGAATCACTGGTCTAGACTATCGACAAAAAAATGATTTCAAAACGTCTAGTTATAGCAAGTTTACTGCAACAGACTTCATCTTGGCAAATTTTGATAGAGGCACAAAGCCTAGCTTGGCTAACGTTATCTCTTTTGCAGTTACTAGATTAAAAAATTCAACCTTTGAAAAAAAATCACGTAAAGCTTAAGCGGCATTAACAAGACACGCTCATATACTGGGTGATTGTTTTAAGCTGAAACTTTCAAAAATCTTCCTTATCAAAATTTAACCTTTCCAGAGGGACGTGTGTAGGTGGGGCGAATGGTAACTTTGAAGTTAAAAAAAGAACCACTATTTTTTATTGCTATAAGGCTTAAAGTACGTACGATTTCTTTGCAACACTTTTTTCGATTAATGATAGAGGGCTGTAATAATGATATAAGATTTACATACACATATACGATTCTGCAATACGTTTCAATTAAAATTAACACGTTTTCAATGTAAGTATTTGAAATTAGTCTTAAACAAATTGTTTTTCTTGAATTATATTTTTTGTTTGTATTTTTTGAATTAAAAATGTGTTTTCTGTAAACTGCTGCGACTAGAATTCACCACATGTGACTAAGCTATCCGCGCTTCTTCTATAACGTACAGCCGAAACTTAATCTTTACTAATGCAGATCTTGTTAAATGAGAGATTATGTAAGGAGAACGTAAAATATGTTTTCCACAATTTCCAAAATTTTGACAAGTAATAAGAATACCCATAACAATAATTTATAGACAAACAAATTTAAAATTGAAAAACAAGTAATAAATAAACGTAAGTATTTTATGTCCCAGTGAAGTTTCGACATGCAAACCCCCAAACATTTACCAATATCCTCGATATAAAATCTAACATATCTCAAATTTTAAATAAAATTTTAGCCAAAATCCATCACAATACATATTGTATTTCGAGAAAATGTTGACAATTTCAATGATGCTGCTGATGCTGATCACATTTAATGATTTTGATGTGTGTTAAAATATCCCATTAATTTTGTTTATAAATATATAAAATATGAGAAAATCATCGGTGACGAGATTATACCATCATCGATACAAAGCGTAAAATACAAATTTTATTATCTTTGGATAAAAATCTCTCAAAATACGTTCATCGATTACCGCATGTTAAGATGATGAATGGAGGTAATTGTTGGAAATTTATGTATACGTGTTGGATGTAGCTTAATTCTCGAGGGGAAATTGACATTTTATTTATTTTTGGCTTAAGCTTCGCTCTTCAGAACTGTGATCATAAATATTGCAAAATGTTATAGATGCGTCCTTATGTTGATCTGGTGTATTAGTGTATATGCGTATACCAGCAATAGAAATCGATTTTAAAGATAAGTTTGAGGTTTATTTTATACGTTTTCGATTGAATTTACAGTGAAATGTATATAGAGGCGTAAGGTGTATTGAGTTACACCAAAATGATTTCCACGAACCAAATCTATTTACGATATTTGTACTTGTTTTGCATGTAGGTACACACGGCGGGCATATATATAGGCTTAAATTTAGAAATATTTGAAAAAAATCTATTTTCAAGTGCGTGTCACACTTGTTTTGATTGGAAATATTACATTTTGGTTTTTGTGAAAGGTAAATCTTATTGATTTTGCTGTTTTTGACATTTTTTTCGTATTTATTATTAATAAAATTGGATTTCGTATCAGGTATCGTAAGAAATTTTTTTATATATCCTGTTGTAAAACATGGCTTTGAATTTTTAATAAATTTAGAGAGCATATATAGAAACAAACATCCCGTTTCAACTAAGCATATATATTATGGAAACACATTTGTATTAATGATTTATAACATAAAGGTGGATTTATGAGTATAATTTTTTGATAAAGTGTAAATTCCATCTTCATTAATTTATTTTAATCACTCACTGCCACAAACAAACCAAGTTTTAAGATGAATCACATTTGTCAAGGAACTGGTAAATTTATTTTATTTATTTTTATTATTTATTAACATTATGTGAGCTGAGTAACTACTACCAAAAAGGAAGCATTTTAGCTTGGCTTAGAAAATTATTGATTTTTGTTGTTGTTGTCAAAATGAGTAAGACATTATAAGTAAACCATTCTAGGCCGGTTTGGAAATTTAATGTGGTTTAGAATTTGGGTTAAAATTATTTTACATCATAGATCACGTGATTGTGGAAAATTTGGCTTTCTCTAAAAATTTCTTTTGTTATCAAAATTAGTCAAATAAACACAAGATTATGAATTTTTTTTGTTTGGTCGAAAATTAATAAATTCCAAATTCGGTTTAAATTAGTTAATTCATTGTTTGATGAAAATGATATTAAACAAATTGCTGTTGTGGTAAGAATGAGTAGCCAGTACGAAATCGATTAAGCGTGGCTTATACAAACTTATTGAGTCTCAAAATTCAGATTAAAATTATTTAATTCAATATTTTACATCAAACATCACTCGATTGTAGATATTTTTTGTCTATCTGAAGCAAATATTTGTTGTGGTCAAAATATGACCATGTATCTTTTGAGAGTGTCTTGGAAATTTAATGAGTTTCAAAATTGGTTCAAAATTATTTATTTTTTTTTGCATCAATATCACGTAATCATGGAAAATTTTGTTTTTCTCTAAAAAACGAAACCGTAACGAATCCGTACTCGAATCCGTAACAAAAAATAAAAATACTCCTGACGAAATGATGCATGTGAAGATACTGCTAAAGTTTTACTAGTAAATAAATTAGCAAAAACTTCACATGTTTATATAGCAGTGTGAAGTTTTTACTAAATCTATACTAAATATTTATATGTGTTGGTGCTACAAAAATGATACCTGTATAAAACGGAAATTAACGTATATTTTAATTTAATAGCTATATTTTGGCAATTATCTTTTAAAAACTGGAAGAAATTATAGTATATAGTATTTCCCATTTCATATTTTCAACTTAGAATATTGCGGTTAATAAAAGTTTATAAAAAATAACTATAGAAAATCGGTATCCGAGGCAGATTAGTAACAAACACTTCCCACTGAACTACTGTATGGGGTAATAGTAGAAGGTCATTTCAGTTAGAAAAAAATCAGTGGCTCCCCATCCAGGGAAGGGGACAGTCAATAAACTATTGTATTATAACCAAGTATAATAAAAATTCTCAGGCTAACTGAGATGTCCCTAGAAACTAAAATACAACTTTAGGTATATAGGGTGTTAGTTGAGGACCATTTCAGTTAGAAAATATATTCAAATGCTCCCATCCAGGGGAGGGACCAGTTAATAAAATTTAGGTTTATGACAAAATATAATACAAATTCTCAGGCTTACTGAGATATCCGAAAATCTACACACAACCTCAGGTAAATAGGGTGTTAGTTGGGGACCATTTCAGTTAGAAAATATATTCAGATGCTCCCATCCAGGGGAGGGGCGAGTTAATAAAATTTAGTATAATGACCAAATATCATAAAAATTCTCAGGCTTTCTGAGATATTCCTAGAGATCTAAACACAACCTCAGGTATAAAGGGTATTAGTTGAAGACCATTTCATTTAGAAAATATATTCAGATGCTCCCCATCCAGGGGAGAGCCCAATTAATAAAATTTTGTATTATGACCAAATATAATAAAAATGTTCAGGCTAACTGAGATATTCCTAGAGATCTAAACAAAACTTCTTATATATGGGGAGTTAGTTGGGGAACATTTCTGTTAGAAAATATATTCAGATGCTCCCCATCCAGGGGAGGGGCCAGTTAATAAAATTTAGTATTATGACCAAATATAATAAAAATGTTCAGATTAACTGAGATATTTCTAGAAATCTATAAACAAAACTTCAGGTATATGGGGTGTTAACTGGGGAACATTTATTTAGAAAACATACTCAGATGTTCCCCATTCAGGGGAGGGGCCAGTTAATAAACTTTAGTATTATGACCAAATATAATATAAATGTTAAAAGCGGAGAGGGCAGTTATAATAAATTTTTGTTTAGAGAGACTTTAAGTTATGCGTTTTTCCACCGGTGCGAGGGTTAGCATTAAATTGACCAATTGAATCAATTACTAGTGGAAAACAGTAATTCAGGTCGACGCTTCTGTCGAATTGGCCTCATTTTATTTCCACTTAATTTTTGTCAATTCACAATCTCTAAAGAAAGTGTTCCCGAGTATTAGCTGCGTTTTTTTTAAAACAATCGAGTAGAGTTCAAGATAGCTATTTTAAATTTGTTCAATTAAAAATTAAAAATTTAATTTATGTTAAATACATAATTTAAATTTAATAGGAATCTATGTATAACCAAAAAATCCACCATAAAAGTTGTAAAATTTTCTTGTAATATCGTTGTTCTGTAAAGTTCTGAACTACTCCGTTATTAAACAGGACTTTACAGAATAACGATATTACAAGAAACTATTAGAATGGAATTTTTAGGTTATACACAGATTCAAATTAAATCTAACTTATTTAATTTAAAAAATTAAGTTTTCATTTTTCAATTTGACAAATTTGAAAATAACTATCGTGAACTCTACTCGATTGTTTAAAAAAAAAAGCAAATTGGTGCAAATTAGAAAAACCATGTTTGGAACGAGCCATTTTGGCAGTGAAACATAAGCACGTAAAATCACTGGCCAATTGCATCTATTTAAGTCGATCAAATTCCATTACAGATGGAATGCAATGGAACAAGACTAGCTGTTAAGTTATGATGGGAAACGTGATGGAAACAAATATAATCATAGGAAAGTACAAAGGCGAGGATGTTCTGATTCCAAGACCACCCCTGATTCCAATCGAGCTGCCGTCTCAATTTAAGAGTGTTCAGTATCCGGTTCGCCATGCATTCGCAATGACGATTATTAAATCGCAAGTCCAACCGTTGAAAGTATATGGACTTAACCTTGAAATGCAGCGTTTTCCCCAAGGGCAGTGGAACGTCACAAGCTGAAGAGTCGGTAAACCATCAGCGCTATTCATTTTTTCTCTCACATATTATAATACTCCATAAACTGCCCCCTCCCCTGGATGGGGAGTAACTAAATATTTTGCCTAAGTAAAATGATCTCCAACTAAAATCCCATATACCTGAGGTTGTGTTTAGATCTCTAGGAATATCTCAGTTAGCCTGAACATTTTGATTATATTTGGTCATAATACTAAATTTTATTAACTAGCCCCTCCCGTGGATGTGGAGCATCTGAATATATTTTCTAACTAAAATGGTCCCCAACTAATACTTTATATACCTGAGGTTGTGTTTATATCTCTAGGGATACCTCAGTTAGCCTGAACATTTTTATTATATTTGGTCATAATACTAAATTTTCTTAACTGGCCCCTGCCCTGAATGGGGAGCACCTGAATATATTTTCTAACTGAAATGGTCCCCAACTAATACTTTATATACCTGAGGTTGTGGTTAGATCTCTAGGAATATCTCAGTTAGCCTGAACATTTTGATTATATTTGGTCATAATACTAAATTGTATTAACTAGCCCCTCCCCTGGATGGGGAGCATCTGAATATATTTTCTAACTAAAATGGTCCCCAACTAACTCCCCATATACCTGAAGTTGTGTTTAGATCTCTAGGAATATCTCAGTTAGCCTGAACATTTTGATTATATTTGGTCATAATACTAAATTTTCTTAACTGGCCCCTGCCCTGAATGGGGAGCACCTGAATATATTTTCTAACTGAAATGGTCCCCAACTAATACTTTATATACCTGAAGTTGTGTTTAGATCTCTAGGAAAATCTCAGTTAGCCTGAACATTTTTATTATATTTGGTCATAATACTAAATTTTCTTAACTGGCCCCTGCCCTGAATGGGGAGCACCTGAATATATTTTCTAACTGAAATGGTCCCCAACTAACTCCCCATATACCTGAAGTTGTGTTTAGATCTCTAGGAATATCTCAGTTAGCCTGAACATTTTGATTATATTTTGTCATAATACTAAATTGTATTAACTAGCCCCTCCCCTGGATGGGGAGCATCTGAATATATTTTCTAACAGAAATGGTCCCCAACTAACTCCCCATATACCTGAAGTTGTGTTTAGATCTCTAGGAATATCTCAGTTAGCCTGAACATTTTGATTATATTTGGTCATAATACTAAATTTTCTTAACTGGCCCCTGCCCTGAATGGGGAGCACCTGAATATATTTTCTAACTGAAATGGTCCCCAACTAATACTTTATATACCTGAGGTTGTGTTTAGATCTCTAGGAATATCTCAGTTAGCCTGAACATTTTGATTATATTTGGTCATAATACTAAATTTTATTAACTGGCCCCTTCCCTAGATGGGGAGCATCTGAATATATTTTCTAACTGAAATGGTCCCCAACTAACTCCCCATATACCAGAAGTTTTGTTTAGATCTCTAGGAATATCTCAGTTAGCCTGAACATTTTTATTATATTTGGTCATAATACTAAATTTTATTAACTGGCCCCTTCCCTGGATGGGGAGCATCTGAATATATTTTCTAACTGAAATGGTCCCCAACTAACTCCCAATATACCTGAAGTTGTGTTTATATTTCTAGGAATATCTCAGTTAGCCTGAACATTTTTATTATATTTGGTCAAAATACTAAATTCTATTAACTGGCCCCTGCCCTGGATGGGGAGCATCTGAATATATTTTCTAACTGAATTGGTCTTCATCTAACACCCCATATACCTGAAGTTGTGTTTAGATCTCTAGGAATATCTCAGTTAGCCTGAACATTTTTATTATATTTGGTCATAATACTAAATTTTATTAACTGGCCCCTGCCCTGAATGGGGAGCACCTGAATATATTTTCTAACTAAAATGGTCCCCAACTAATACTTTATATACCTGAAGTTGTGTTTAGATCTCTAGAAATATCTCAGTTAGCCTGAACATTTTTATTATATTTGGTCATAATACTAAATTTTATTAACTGGCCCCTTCCCTGGATGGGGAGCATCTGAATATATTTTCTAACTAAAATGGTCCTCAACTAACTCCCAATATACCTGAAGTTGTGTTTATATCTCTAGGAATATCTCAGTTAGCCTGAACATTTTTATTATATTTGGTCAAAATACTAAATTCTATTAACTGGCCCCTGCCCTGGATGGGGAGCATCTGAATATATTTTCTAACTGAATTGGTCTTCATCTAACACCCCATATACCTGAAGTTGTGTTTAGATCTCTAGGAATATCTCAGTTAGCCTGAACATTTTTATTATATTTGGTCATAATACTAAATTTTATTAACTGGCCCCTGCCCTGAATGGGGAGCACCTGAATATATTTTCTAACTAAAATGGTCCCCAACTAATACTTTATATACCTGAAGTTGTGTTTAGATCTCTAGAAATATCTCAGTTAGCCTGAACATTTTTATTATATTTGGTCATAATACTAAATTTCATTAACTGGCCCCTTTCCTGGATGGGGAGCATCTGAATATATTTTCTAACTGAAAATGTCCTCAACTAACTCCCCATATACCTGAAGTTTTGTTTAGATTTCTAGGGATACTTCATTTGCAAGAATTCTTAATAAATATTTTTATCTACTATACTATATAAATTGTTGTTTAGAATTATGAATACTACGTATTATTACTGTCTGAATATGAGCAAATTTTCCTGAACTTTTATCATAACAAGATCCAATTCAGTTACAGATACACATCAAGAAGAATTTTTCGCTGTGCCTTCTCTGAATTAAGGCAAAATTGTACAGTAAGTTTGATTAGTATAGTAATGCTAATTTTTGGAGAAGTTTAAATATAATTTTGAGTTAAACTAAACATTCATGTAACTAGTCGAGATAAAGTAGTTTTATATTATTTAGTTATTTTTAATAGGATTTAATAATTACATCTAAGAAAACTCGAATTTTCGATAGTTTTCCATCTTACCCAGGTTATATCACTAACACAAACACAATTAATGAAATTAGCAAAAGTTTAGCATTTTCTTCACACTCGTGACGAAATGATATATCGCCTTGCCCCACAATCAGCTAATTTTAATCACGACAAAATTTTTTTTTTAAATTATTGTTTCTTAAAGAATGTTATTGGATAATCTCTTATTAATCAAACTTACATTAATAATATTCGTGTTTTCGACCCTAAATTCCCGGATTGTTCGAATTTGTATGGCTATTGTGTTTGTTTCAAATAAATTATGCACCTTATGATATTTTTTTTTTTTTTCAAAATAAACTTAACATTGATATAAATTTAATTTCACTGAATTATAATTTCTTTAGAAAATTCCCAACAGAAACTTTTATATGAACTACATTTTTGAGATGAAATTTTTGTCGCAGCATTTTCGCTAAGTGGATAAGAAATGATCCATGAGGGAAGGTTGTTAAAATGAGAGAAATACGTGCGGGTTGTAACCGGGGTTAATTATCGTGGAGTAATGATTGAGGGTTAATTACTACGGCATTCAGATTATATGCCAGGGAAGCGAGGGGCTTTATTAGCATGGATAATGGCAGAGGGTATTGGCTGGGCTTTATTAGCATGGATAATCGCTGAGGGTACTTTCTGGGGGAAATATGTAAGGGAATAAATTCCAACACCCCATTATTGTGGTATACAAAACATAAAAAAATTCGAAATTTGAAAATTTACTCACATCTGGACACTCCATTATTCCCTTACAAAAAAGGTTGCAAAGAACAAAATTATGAGCAAAATGCAATAAGCAATGCAATCAAACCTTAAACGAAATTCCTATTCGATATCTTAAGCTCAATAGAATCAGAAAACTTATAAGTTCATAAGCAAACCTAAAGCGAAACCTTTACGAAACTCCATAAAAAATCAATTGCATAAGGCCAGTTTGAATTTTAAAAAGTAAAATACGTAGCGAGCATTTTAGATTACACAATAATACCTCGATTATGTTACAAATTAAGATACCATTGTTGTACTCTTGTGTAATTAAGATAATAAGCCCTTTGACTTAATTTTTCTTTCCTCCTTGTGACATAAATGTAAACCAAAGTGTATTTTGAGTAGTAAAAACCAAAAAAGCATAAAATTGAATTATAATCAACGTCCTTTGCTTTAACATTTTATTTGTTACTATATATGTATATATTGTGGTATTAATTAGCCAACATTTTCCCATTTCCATTTGTTTCGTCAAATTTCTCAGTTTATGTATATAGGAAATATATAATATAGAGGATAAAGCTTTAGGTATACAAAATCGTCTATATTATATACATATATACCTATAGATGGATGTTATATTATATTACATTTATATTCAGTTATTGACGTGATTAGATTATATACTTTATTTACAACAACAACAAAAAACAAACGAACGTAAAATAAAAATTATATGGATGGTATATAAAAGGGAAACATAACATTAGATAAGACACTTCTTATGGTTTTTTATTACATTAAAGAGTAATTGATTGAATAACATGAGGAAAATACGTGGGTATATTGTGAATAGCGTATTTTATTTCTTAAGATTTTATTACTTATGTTTACTTTACTGTATATAGATATACATATACTATATATACGCAATACATACATTTCAATTTTAATTAGGCTTATGTAAGGAATTTTCACGGATTAATTAATTATATTTTACTTTTTCGTTCTGTTGTTTTCGGTTTTTCCGTTAAACAAAGTGTTTTGAAGTACATGGAAGGCGAAAATGTAGCGTCATAATATTTGATTACCTGTAGCGAAGACGATTAACATTTTATAATCCTTTTAAAATTTGTAAACTGAGAATTGTACTACATAATGAGGCAGTCGTTGACAAACCAACAAAAGGTTCATTGTTACCTATAAGCATAATTTATTGAACAACACGATTTGGTATATATCAAGTACAAGCAATTTAGCGAGACTCCCGAGCAACTAGGATGGGATAGTCGTGTTAAATTTGAACGAATTGGCCTGGTTGCAGACACCTAAGCAATCAATAATTAGTAAATTATTAGTTAAAATGTAATCTTGTGGTAAGAAAACATCACAAATAATTTTGTTTTTATGGTATAAACTTTCGGCATCCTACAATTTGTAAAAATAAAAAATTTGTTGAGTTAAAAAAAGTAATTATGTTGCCATAATAATGATAGATACATGTTTCAAAATATTTAGAACAATGAACTATATAATAAAATAAAATAATTGTAATGTAATGAATTAACTAAATTAATCTAGTTCTTCTAAAGCAAATTAAATCAGAATAGATTAGTCGAAAACCAGGATCATATCAGGAAAAGAACGCACCATACCTTTCTATTTTAAACGAACTATGGGAATATGTCGAATTAATGGATTTATCCAGACAACTCTCAATAAAGTAAAGAAAGACAAAAATTATTTTGGATCAATAATAACTTTATTCGAACATATTCCATATTAAGGTGATATACTTTTTATTGCCATAAATGTACTAATTAAAGTATTCCGGTTTGATTGCCAACGATTTTCTAAAGTATTTTCTACTTTAGTTGCAATCATCGCTCGATTGCAAAAATCAAGAGATTTAGTGTTACTTGGAGATTTTAATTCATATTTTGTAACCGATCCTGGATTGCAGGCGAATAAGGCGACATATTATATGCAACAACTCAAACGTAGCTATATACACTATAAACCTATAATAACCGACACAAGTAGGAAATTCCCATTTTTGCTGCAACGACGAATTGAATTACAAAATAGTGTGCTAAAATTTATTCCATACCACCTCCATTGAAAATGGAGTCGCTTTAGCGCTTTTATCAATTTTTGGAAAAATGGGCAAATCTACTCAAAAGAAGATCACATCTTGATTAGAAAACATGATTGATATGTATGTTTGTAATCATAGCCGATATTTTTCAACCTGACATTAGCATTCAGTATATTTCTAAGCCGATACCGACAAATACATAGTTTGCAGTCTATACCAGATTTATTCCAAATCTTTAAATGTTTCCGTGCTTTGCGTTGAAAGAAATAATAAAATGTTTTCTATAATTTTATGAATCATGACTTTATACGAAGATGACATTCATATCGATGTAACTGCGACAAAAAATGGTAGACAATTTTGAACGTTATAAAGATAGACACATAGTAGACATTAACCACAAACACTGCTAACGCCAAATCCAAGGTGAGCGCTGGCCCGTTTTAAGAGCGCTAAATGTTTCATGATTTAAATTCCCAAGATTCAAAAGCATGTCAACAGTTTTTCAATAATTGAAATTATATAAAGCGTCAGATCGACTATACACAAAACGTGTACATTCTAGAAGAACTATAAACAAGAAAACGAGGGAGTATTACAAAAATCTAAAGGTGCTTGGCCAACAATATTATAGATGGAAGAGTCTACTTTCCTTTGAAAGCACCTCCACTCCAACAGTAGAATATTTTAGAGCCACCGTTAGGTGTCTATCCGTTATAAAAAAACAACATTTCCCTTTTTATAAAAAAAAAATATTGATACCAAATTAAAGGTAGCGCTAGTACCTTTAGTTTATTAAATTAACTACGCTCCAGAAACCACTATTTCTTAGAGAAAATTAGTCTAAATATACCTATTACTAAACTTTAGTTTCAAAACCCCTTTTTTCTATATTATCTCCATTTATTCTATACTATAAAAACGTGTTGCAAAGTACCGTAGTTCCTGAAACGTCAAAAATATTCCGTTATAATAATATGGTTTCGAATTTTCATACTAATTATTAATGGAACTTAATCAGTGCTGGTTATCAGATACAAGTTTTAAATAATATTTGTGTACGTGTTTTATAGAAGAATTTGCTGTCCCGATATCAGCAACACAGAAGGCACGGGAGAGATGTAGATAAGTCAAAATGGGAAGGAAAAAACAAAGGTAAATTGGTTTATTACTTTACAGTCACAAACTCCTTATTGAAACCACCAAACCAATTTAAAATGCAGTTTAAATTAGCTAATATTTTATTTATTTAACGTTTTCGATCACGGAGTGATCATCATCGGAATAATTTTGCAACTGAATACACTAATTTGCCGCTTAAAAATATTTGCATATTATATACTATGTATAATACATAAGGTACATAAACACTTGTCATTAAACACATGAAAAAACAAAATTATACAAGTATAAATAAAATTGTACATAAAAAATTTTAAATAACAATATTCATGTAATATTGTGTGTGTGTGTAAAAATTAATTTTGGTTGTATATAGACTAGTTAGGTAAACGTGTCAATAGAAGTTGAAAAAATTATCAGCTGTGTTATATACAAATGTGTAGATTTTTACTAAATGTCAAAAGACAAATTGAAAATTTCCGAAAATGGAAATTGAAGTGCAGTGTGTAGTGCCGTGATTTTCTGTTTATTGTTGTTTTTCGTGCTGGTGTAGTGAATTTACCAAACAGAATAAATTCGAGTCGATTGGAATCTTTTCTTGGTTCATGATATCGATTTCGTATTTGTTTATATATAGTGATTCATATGCATCCAGTTTCCAGCTGTTTTGGATTGTTTTTATTATTTTGGAGTTCGTGATATCCATTCGGTGATTATTATTCATCATCATGTGTTTGGCCACACTATTTCTTGTGTCTTTGTTTCTTACAGCGTTGGTGTGTTCCTGTAGACGTTTATGGAATGCCCTGCTTGTTTGGCCGATGTATTTGTTGTTACATTCCGTGCAACAAATTTGGTAGATTCCAGATCTTAACGGTGATGGTGTTAAATCTTTGTAGGTGCTGATATATGATCCAAGATTTGTGCTTTTCGTGACTAATTCTATGTTGAATCGTTTTAGCATATTCCGCATTTTGTTGGTGATCGATGGATAGAATGGCATACAGATACGTTTTGTGCAACCACTCGGTTCAGTCCCGCTCGTCAGCGTAGTATGTGCAGTAATATGTTGTTTACGTTTGTGTTTGTCCAAAATTTTATCAATAAAATTTGTATTAAAACCATTTACGTGGGCTGTTTCTTTTATGAATTTTTCTTCTAGTTTGAATTCAACAGCGGATAGAGTTAAAGTATATAGTCGATGGGCCATTGAATGGAAGGAGCCATTGAATGGAAGGCAGCTTTTTTTTGAATTAGTCACGAAAAGCACAAACCTTGGATCATATATCAGCACCTACAAAGATTTAACACCATCACCGTTAAGATCTGGAATCTACCAAATTTGTTGCACGGAATGTAACAACAAATACATCGGCCAAACAAGCAGGGCATTCCATAAACGTCTACAGGAACACACCAACGCTGTAAGAAACAAAGACACAAGAAATAGTGTGGCCAAACACATGATGATGAATAATAATCACCGAATGGATATCACGAACTCCAAAATAATAAAAACAATCCAAAACAGCTGGAAACTGGATGCATATGAATCACTATATATAAACAAATACGAAATCGATATCATGAACCAAGAAAAGATTCCAATCGACTCGAATTTATTCTGTTTGGTAAATTCACTACACCAGCACGAAAAACAACAATAAACAGAAAATCACGGCACTACACACTGCACTTCAATTTCCATTTTCGGAAATTTTCAATTTGTCTTTTGACATTTAGTAAAAATCTACACATTTGTATATAACACAGCTGATAATTTTTTCAACTTCTATTGACACTTTTACCTAACTAGTCTATATACAACCAAAATTAATTTTTACACACACACACACACACACACACACACAATATTACATGAATATTGTTATTTAAAATTTTTTATGTACAATTTTATTTATACTTGTATAATTTTGTTTTTTCATGTGTTTAATGACAAGTGTTTATGTACCTTATGTATTACACATAGTATATAATATGCAAATATTTTTAAGCGGCAAATTAGTGTATTCAGTTGCAAAATTATTCCGATGATGATCACTCCGTAATCGAAAACGTTAAATAAATAAAATAAAAGCTAATTTAAACTGCATTTTAAATTGGTTTGGTGGTTTCAATAAGGAGTTTGTGACTGTAAAGTGTTGAACGATCGTATAAATGGAAACCACGGCGAGTACAAAGTGCAATAATTGGTTTATTAAAAGTAAATTTATTAAATTTAAAATAAATTTGTTTGTAAATACAACAGGTTTACAATGAAACGATTACCAAAAATACCAACATGCTCAGATTCAGGATAAACTCTTAAGTGTGCTTGCTTCAAGGAAACGATGCTCTTTGCTTTCGTTAAATCCTTTTACATACCAAAGAACAAAGCAGATTAAGACGATCATTGTGGCTCATACACGAATTGAACCACCCTGAAAAAAAGATTGCAAAAGTCAAAAGCGCGTACAGAAATTAGAAATTTCTCGATGAATCATTTTGTCAGAAAAGCCAATGGTTCTAACGGTGTGCCAGAAAACTGTTCTAATTTTCTAGATAATAAAGTGGACCGATTGCGTGGCGTATATCAGCGACACTTTTTACCCCTACATAACCAACGGAAACACGTGGAGGTGATCGATCTAGCTTCAAGTTTGCTGAAAAAAGAACAGCATAAAACATTTTGTATCACAATTTAAAATTTTGGAAATGCAAGAAAAGCCGAAACATCGTTAAGTGAAGCATAGCTATTTTAGACTTGTGTTTGATACTTCATTTAATATTGGTTTCAAAACACCTGCTACCGATTTATGTTCAACATATTACATGCCTCATGTAAAAGAGCAGCTATACGAACGGAGAAAAATACGATGAAGCATAAGGATATTTTATTTGAAAAGTAGGTTTATAGTCTTCGGGCAAAAAGTTTCTTTCTCTTAGCGAGGGATAAAAACGATTCTATGATTACCCTATATCTTTCGATTGCCAGAAAAACATGGTATTGACATGGAAATTTCAGCATCATAGAACTCTCATTTAATGCTAACCTTATAAAAGAAAACGTTTTCTGATGCGTTTCGAAGGAAAATAAAAGACCCTAAGGGAGCAACGAAACTGCATCAGCTCTTTACCCCATGCTAAGAGAAAAACTTAACACATAAATCTGTAGTTCGATTGATTTACGATGGTTGCGGGTCACAAAATAAAAATTCGGCATTAATGGGCATGCTTTCAAAATGGCTCTATACAGTCCTCCCGCTCCAAACCAGATCAGGAAAATCGAAAAAATATTTCCCTGGCCTGCCAATTCCTTCATACCTCCTGATAGAGTATTTGCTCTTCTGGAAAAAAGGGTAAAGTCTAAACAACCAACCATTAAACCAGTTGCGCATCCAGACGATGTTATACTCGTCACTAGAAATATAACTTTTTGTTACTGTTTTAGAATATGCAAGAATAGAAATAAATTCACAAAAAAGCGTCATTTTTATTAGATGTCCAGATGCATCATATCAACCTCCCTTCTACCACCATGGTCCTGGCTTTTATTGCTTTCAGTCGAGTCGATACAACTTATTTACCTTCGATCATAACTCGACCCTAACTAACATATATGTACACGGCGTCAACAAGCACTTGGTTTTACCCGTCAACCTTGGAGCACCGCTGTTCTCATCAAACATTACTTCGGCCACTATAAATATTACAAACTGATCGATTAAATATCTAATACAATAGATATTGCAAAAACCAAACCATTTATTTAAAAAAATAGAAAAAGCAAAACGTGCTGCAAACAAAATCGAAAATAAATTTAAAAATTTAAAAATTACTAAAAATACTAAAATCTTTTATACTGTACTTGCTACTAAAGCCAAAATTAAGAACGAGTTGTTTTTGAAGTAGGTCATGAAGAAGAAGCACTTTTGACTACGCGTACTGGAAAGACCAAGCTTGAGTCTTAGTTTCTGCTACAACACGAAAAACGCAACTGCACGAGTACGCCGATATCCCTTACCATTTTGTTTATAAGCGAGATCAATGGCAAGAGAGACATAGAGGAGGCTAAAGGATAATAGCACGAATGGACGTGGTGAGCATTAACAATGAAGAACGCTTCTATCTTCGATTACTGCTTTCATGTTCCTATAGTGCAAAAAGTGTCAAGATTTTGCGTACGGTTAGATGAAAATGTATGCGAATCATTTAAAGCAGCAGCGATGGCAAGAGGACTACTTCAGTCGGATGAAGAATGGGAGCGATGCTTGACAGACGGTGGCACATACTTGATGCCTAAGCAATTGCGAGAGACGTTCGCTTACATTTGTATTTTTTGTGAACCAGCTCACCCCCTCAAATTATGGCAGGATCATCTAGGTGATTTTATACTCGACTGCATGCGACGACACAAAAAATCTATATCGATCAACTCGGTTCTTCATGATATCAATTTTGTTCTCAAACGATATGTAGTCGAACAAATTGGAAAGCTGAATGAAGCAAAATTATGGTTGCAGTTGAAAATAATCACGCATAATGTAAGCTCTTTTCTTTGCGATGGTCTCGGTGGCTCAAGCAAGTCTTTTACACAACTTTAATGGCAAACTTTCGAGGTAAAGGAAATATTGTGCTGCCATTTGCAACAATCGGAACAGATGCCGCTTTGCTTAAGGGAGGACGCATGATTCATAGTGGACTTAAATTTCCAGTGCCACTTCTTGATAATTTATTCTCATCAATGCGAAAGATATCACCAGAAGCTGCAGTTTTGCGTGAGGCTGTTCTTATTGTAATCGATGAAATCACAATGCTTCCCTTGAATGGTCTCCGCTGCGCTGATAAGCTCTTGCAAAAGGTAATGGAAAATGACATTATCTATAGCTTCGGAGATAAAGTTTTGATTCTTGGCAGTGATTTTTGTCAGACGCTACCCTATAGTCGTTCAAAGAGGAATGCACACTAAAATCGTCAAATACTGCATTAAATCAAGTCCTCTATGGAAACAGTTGGAACAACTTTCTTTGACCACCTACAAGTCAAGATTTAATCAGTGTCATTTTTAATAATATTGAGTAAATGCCATCACATGAGATCTCAAAAAGAGTTATCGTTGCTGATTCAGTAAGCGAGGATCCTAACGATGCACTCAACTTTCCCATTGAATTTCTCAATGAACAGAATCCGGCATGCCCCCTCACGTATTGCTTTTGAAAAAGGGTGTTTTTATAATGCTTCTACGAAATCTAAATCCTAAGAAAGGTAAGTGCAATGGAACGCGTTTAATTGTTGAAGAGCTATCGCGAAACTTTATTAAAGCCAAAATCATTTCTGAGTGCAACAAAGGCAGTACGGTTCGAATCCCTAGAATTGATTTGGTATCTTTTAAAACCAATCTACCATTTGTTTTGGTACGACGACAGTTTTCAATAATTCCGGCATACAAAACTGGAATAAACGGGGCACGAAGCGCCTCAGAACAACCTATAGTTTTATATAAAACCGCACAATGATAATTAATAACACTAACCACTAAAACAAAATTGTATGCGCCTACACTACCAGAACGAAGAGCATCCACCAACACTCTAACTAAAATTCGATTCATTTTCTATTTTCTATTTAATTTGCTTTTTATGTTCATTTCGCTCTTTCATCTTGCCATACTGCCATATTATTATATAATTGAACTATAATTTCAAGCGATTAAAAATTAAAACACAAACCTATTTTAAAATTTCCATATTTTTCATTATAAAATAAAGAAAATTTAACAGAATAGAAAAGAGCGATATGCACACGTTCTTCCTATCTACATCTGTATGTGTAATTATCAACTAAGCTGATTTAATTTTCATTTAAAAATTTCCTTCATATTAAAAATGTAATAGCTGAGACAACCTAAAAGAGATATTTCATCCTATGTAAACGTAAAAATTTAAACTGCGATTTCATTTTCTGTAAATAGCCGCATATAATCAAAAATATTTTGTTTTTTTGCGTATACGTATACGCAGTTTAACGAAAAATCACAGATACAACGATGACATTGGAATTATCAGAAGTTTGTTTTGTTTTCATTTTTTAGTTCAAATGAAAAATCTAATTTGATTGTCTGTGGTTTAAATAAAGTTTAAATAAATTTACCCGCACAAACCACACACAAGTAACCGCATTAATTTAGATACGCCAAACAACACCCAATATCTACTTTTAATTAAACAAAACTCCCAAGCACCTCTTAAATGTTGGTATTCAGATTTTTTTATCGCACCAAAGATGATCAGTATCATAATGGTTGTTAGTTAATTGAATCTTGTTACCGATCCATATTATTATACAATTATTTATTGAACGGTAACAGTGTAGAGCGAGGCGAGGAGCCCTTTATATAATGACATTTAAATCAATTTGCTGAAAATTGGGGAAAATAGGAAAATGTATGGGTAAAAAACAGAAAAGATTAAAAATAAATTAATCGCTTTTTATACGATTTTTCCGAAATGATTTGAAATTTGGATATATATACTTATACATAGATACATACACTTACACAATACAACATAGAGTTTATTTCGCATTAAATTGAAAAATCGAAAATTCAATCAATTAAATCATTAAACTCTCGGTACTTCGATGAGATGAAGTTAATTGAAAAATAAATCGACTGAAATTATATTTGTTGGGGGGTTTAATGTGAATTTCGGTGATTCTGATTTTTATTTTTTTTTTATTTTGCCCTAAATCGTATACCATAATTATCGGGATTATTAATGAAATATTTATTTGGGTTTTTTTCAATTATGATTCAAATTTTTCGATTCTGGTATTGAAACAAGAGTTAAATCAAAATTTTATTTCAAGATACAATGTTTATTTGTTTAAGGGATTAACTTATTTTTAATCTACTGATATAAAAACAGGGGGTTCAAAACGCTTAATACTTTTTCAAAAATAATTCCTCTCAGTAATTTATGGCATTAGTTTTCTACAATTAATTATTATGTTTAATAAATTATAATTGGGCTAAATCAAAAGTATATAAATTATTTCTATGGGTATATTAAATCGGAAATAATCCTGTAAATTGTCGAAATTCGTAAAATATTATGTCAAACTTTCATAAGTGTGTAAGGGTGTAATGTAAAGTGGACTGACGGGGCGATCCACTAGGCGAGAAATTATTTCCAAAAGGAAGCGGCTTTCCATAAGAAGAAAATTTCGCTATATCCAATCGTGTTAAGATTTCGGTATGTAGCTTTAACTTATTTATTAAGCGACATAAGGATTTCTTAATTTCATATTAAGTTTCAAATTATACAGTATCTGAGAATACAACTACCATTTAGGTTAGATTTAATGAACTAAACGGATTGGCATACAAAATTTAATTAGTCTTTCTTTAGCCTAAAAACTAAGAGGCTGGCATTCATTGCTGTATGGATTTAAATATCGGTTTAAACTTAAAATTATACCAGTTCGTGGGAGATACTAACTATGACAATAATTGTGGCAACATTGACGGTTGAAATCATCTCAGTTCACAAATATAATTCAGCCAACTTCTGTTTAATTTGTTTTGGTTGGATGATTTGTGCAAAATTGTAAAAATTATGATGAGATAAATTAAAATTACAACTCGATCGTTAATTTCGGTAACGTAAACAAAAATTGGTTTATCAGTATATAAGTTTACATCAAAGGAAGATTCCTATGATATGAATAGGAAACTTTCTGTTCGATTTGGTCTATTTACTTCACCGGACTTTGTTTGTATCAGATTTTTCAATAATGACATAATAAATTTGTATTTAAATAAATCACAGATAAGAATTGAGATACTGAGAATAAATTTATTCTAAATGCAGTACGCAAATTACATTTAACCTCCTTTAATGTAAGCTCCTCTAACATCATTTGCTTGTTTGCATAATCCAACGACACACGTAACTCAATAAAAAGAAATCCAACTGCATTAAATAGTATGAGCATGGTGACCTGACCATTCGACCGGATTATTTCTGAAGATTGTAACGAACGCCATCGAGGTTGGCTGCCGTTAACTAACAAAAAAAATAATAATGTATTTTTTTTTAAGAAAAAGCTAAAAAAAAGATAAAGTGTTCACCAGAGCACGCCATGATTTACGCCGCTAGCTCAGTGGTGGAGGTAATATTGGCCGTGGGGTGGTGCTCTGGCCGACTCAATACAATCATGACATATAAATACACTTTACGCAAGCTCTCTCCAACCCAACTCACCTTTTTCCCTCACTCTATTTGTTCTAATTTTTAATCACTCATGATAAATAATAAATAGACTGAACGATTTAAATCGTACATAACACAATAATCAACAACAATTTTATTACAAAAAAATAAGCTACGATTAATCATTATACAATGTTATTAAAGAAAAGAACATAAGAACAAAGTATGACTAATTCAAATCAAGATTGAATAAACTTATTGTTTATCAAGAAAACTATGAAAATTACTAAATATGAACGAATTCCGAGTTAATCAGCATTACACGAAGTATGTGTGCAAATAAACTCAAAAAAATACAGTATATATGATAGATAACCTTGACGAAGTGTCCTTGGTGATGAAGCGCTCCAACGACCTTGGCACTCTCTCGGGTCCTATAGCACAAATATTGCTGAAAGAGAACAAAAAAACATTCGACTAACTGGAAATGTTTCTCATAAAAAAGACTTGACTTTGTATTCCTATAAGATTACTGAAAAAAAAAATTCCAAAACTAAGTAGAACCAAATGTAGAACAAAAAGAAAATTTAAAAAGAAAGAAATTTAAAAATATGAAATATATAAACAGCCAAAATTCCGATGAATAACGTTATAGTATACTGCCTCCAATCCATGCGGCTGCTGCCACGCATTCACCAACTACCGCCTTCGGGTTAACGGTACACTCGATCAGCCGGTCTACACTAGAACTCGCTTGTAACGAAAATGCTTCCGAACAATGTTTAGAAATTGCCGTCCAAAATATTCAGCTATACCCACCCGTTGCCCTAGGTATAGTTACCAGAAACTTTCATACCACACATGCGATCACACACCGTTGCTTTAGGTGTAGTTCCTCGTACATTGACACCACACATGCGCACATGCACTACGGATTGATCGTAATAGTTTCGATTGGTTTTATGCTCAAATGTTTTTTTTTTCTTAATGTGCCGATCTCATTCGATTTGTTGTAAAAATGAAGTCGTTACAATTTGTATGCACTATACTCAAATTGTGGCACGTTATTAATTGACCAACTAAAATTTTCTTTGGGTTGCAATAAACCACACTCGCTTGGCTGTGTATTATTAAACGAGTTTATTTCACAAAAGCAAAATCAGCATAAAGTTTCGATGACTAGACACACACTTAATTTCACTGAATCGCAATTGAGTTTTCTTAATTTGTCTCTTACAGACAAAAGCAAATAAAATTTTGTATGCGTAACATAACAGCACCAAGAACACTTTTAATAAGAAAAAAATAGTAAATCACCTTGTTTTGGTCTTGGCTTTTCTATCAACAGTTTTCTGTTGAATATTATCTTGGGGTGATTCAAATTATCCCAACACTATCATCATTTACAAAAAAAAAAAATTATCACAAAATATTCGACAACATGGACATTTTTCAAAATCCCACTCTTTGAATAATTATATTTGTATCTTTTTTGGTTCTTGTTTGCACATCAACTTTACTTTACTTGGAATGTGTGGAAGAAAATAAAAATCGGTATTTTACATACAAACACAGGAAAAGGCTGCTCATGCAACAATAAAAAACCTTCGTGTGATTTGAAGACTGTGTACGGTGCATACACCCAAAAATGCAAGTCATACTAATAAAATTACTTCGCCTAATGTGTGTTATGGTATGACCTTACCTGCCTACCTCGCAGGCGTAAGAACAATCCGAATGGTATGATAGTTGTGTGTAATAGTCGTTTAGGTGCAACGCAGTTTTATACACTGTGCACAAAAAAGTTGCAAGCGATATACCCGCTGCGTCCATGTAACACACATTACAAGATCATCATCGAAAATCAGGTTTTTTTTCGGTTCTTGAGTAAATTTGATCTCGCAAGGGTACAAGCCAAGATCTCTTCGCAAAATTTATCACAATGTTTGAGAGATTCCCGAATAGTTAATATTTTGACTCAAATTTATCCGCAGTCTGGTGGGACGAGTATGACGACCGAAAATAACAGCAAGCGCTCATAAAATTGCGGCCACCGACTCAGAATTGTGTGGTATATTTTTTAATAATTTCAAAACGTTGCTCGTTCGTGAACTTCACTATAATAAAAATGTTAATCTAGACTGACTTTTTGATGTTGACGGACCACTGAAAACGTTTAAGGATGCGTTCGTATTGAAACACAAAATTGTTTTGTCTCTATTGGCAAACCTTTTATATTGACTACCCTGCCAAAGACGTCAGAACAAAGAAGAACTTTTGTCACCCTACCTAGTAGTCACTGTTTTTATTTTTTTTTATTTTTTTAAATAAATGGTTTTTTTATTTTATTTTATTTATTGTGCATCGTTGAAAATAAAATTTAATCACATTAAAAAAGAGAAAAAGAAAAGAAATAAAGGAAACAGATCGGCTAATGAATTTTCAGTCCTTTTAAAGCCATTCGGTTTCCCTTTAACAAAAATTATTACAATTTGTCAATATAAAAATAATATTATGTATTTGAAAACAATAAATATAAAAAACAGAAAAATATAAAAAATATAAAAAATAAAAAATATATAAAAAATATACTTCACAAATAATTCATGACGTTAGACAAAAAATGTGCTTTTAGCAATTTCTTAAATTTTAAAATATTATAAGTGTTTTTAATTGGGTCGGGCAATTTATTATAAATATAAGGTCCAATAAATGATATAGATTTTCTTCCAAATTCTGTTCTGATATTTAAGCATGTCAGCAAATTAGTAGACCTAGTTTCGTATCTATGAGTTACATATTTATATTCCATGTAAGATAAACATGAGGGCACAATCAAACATTTGTACATGTAAACACATAAATGCAATTCGAATAATGCGCCAATTGGAAGAATTCCCTTAGCTACATCGCGATATAAAGCTGATGTGGGATATAATACAGGGAGTTTATAAATAGATTTACAACACTTGTTTTGCAGAATCTGTAAAATCTTTAATCTAGTTTTCGCTGCAGATCCAAAAGCTGCAATAGCGTAATAAAAACGTGAATGAACAAAAGAGAAATAAATCATTTTTAAAGCATGAGTTGGAACAAAACTAGCCAATTTTCTGATCAAGAACAAGAATGGACAAACTTTCAAACAAACTGAATTTATATTAACTTCCCAAGATAAATGCTTGTCAAGTATAACACCCAGGTATTTAAGTTTATCAACACATTCAAAAGTAACACCTGAATATTGCATAATTGGAAACTCACAGTGTGGCAAATATGATGAGTGAAAAATTATAATTTTTGTCTTGCTGAGATTAAGAGAAATTTTGTTCATATCAAAAAATTCAATCAACATGTTTCAATCATTATTTAAACAAACCTTTATTTGTGTACAGTCATTGAATTCGTAAAAAATTGCAGTACCATCCGCAAACATCTTGATTTGCCAGAAATATAGGTAATTGTGCTATGTCATTAATGAAAATTAAAAACAACAGAGGCCCCAGGACGCTACCCTGCGGAACACCACAGTCAATATTTAATAAGGCGCTTTTTATTCCGTTCAATTCCACAAATTGTTTGCGATTAGTAAGATAACTTGCCAATATATCATAAGACACACCGCGGAAACCATGCATATATAACTTCTTAAGCAGCAACACATGATCTATGGAATCAAAAGCTTTTCTTAAATCAAAAAATAATTCACACACATACTTTTGATTATCAAATGCTCTGTAAATTAAATCAGTTATTTAAATTAATGCTAGATCAGTACCCGAACCCTGTCTAAATCCATATTGATATTGATAAAAGAAATTAAAACTATTTAAAAATTCAATCATACGGCTATCAATCAATTTTTCCAATATTTTGTCAAAAACTGATAAGATAGATATGGGCCTAAACTTATTTATTAATTTACTATCATCAGATTTAAAAATGGGTATGACTCTTGCTATTTTTAAACAATTCGGGTAAATCCCGGTTTCTAATACAAGGTACAACATTAAACAAAGTAGACACTAATTCAGAGAAAAATGATGAATTGCGTTTTAAGATAACATTGCCAATTCTGTCATAACCACAGCCCTTACTATTCTCTAAACTGCTTATAATATTATAGACTTCAGATGCTGAAGTTAGTGATAAGAAACATGAATTAGACATAGTTCTAAGTTTTCGAAGTTTATTCATATTGCCGTCAGATGCTAGCGTATTTGGTGTAACTCTTCCAGCATCAACAAAAAATTTATTGAATATATCAACAATAATATTCGTGTCGCTATATTCAACATCATTATACATTATAATATACGAATTCGAGCAAACGTTATTTTTCATAAAATTGTTGATTTGCTTCCAAACTTCTTTTTGACTCAAATTATTGTACCATTTTTCAAAATAGCTCTTTTTTGCATAATATTTCTCGGACTTAATCTTTTTATATAGCAATTCCAATCTGTGTCTTAACTGAGCACTATTCGAATTTCGCTTAAGTCTTTTGAAGATACGATTTTTGTCTTTAATTAAATTCCAAAGATCATAAGACATCCATGGACAATTACTGGAGTTTTTTAAGTTCATCGGTGTATGCTTAATTGTAGTAAAATTATCAAGTAATTCACTATACATTTCAGTAATTGATTTTAATGTAGAATCAGGATTTTGAGTATCGAATCTTGAGGAAAGAAGAAAGTATTCAAAGAGCTGAATAACTTTCTTTTAATTCTTATAATCTTTTTTTCTAGTATTTTAGACGTATATTTTGGTTTAAAGAGAAACGTAGAAAAAACAAAACTATGATCACTGATATCTGCACAGATAGTTGAGTTCAAAACACGTTCAATATTAAGGAAGCTACTTATTGTATGATGTAGTATATTGTCACTTGCAGATCTAGTTGTATAATTGTTAGTAGCAATCATTCCATGACCCAACAAACAAGTTTCATAATTTGAGATTAGAACTGATTTTTTGTTAATAGGTATATTAATATCGCCAACGATAACAAAATCGGATAATCCTTTATATTTGTTAAGCATATTATCACAAAACTCAAGAAAGTTTGGTATCTGAAGATGGTGGTCTATAAATACCGCAGACTCTTGTAGAGCTAGATCCACCAAGCTGAACACAATTATACTGAAAAGGTAGATTGCCATCATCAACACTGAGAATAGTATAGGAAATATCGTTTGTAATATATACATAGCGATTCCTCCGCCTGATCGATCAGTTCAACATGAAAAAATAATAGTATAATTACTAATATTAAATGAAAATATAGTCGAACTGTTAACCATTGTTTCTGTTATGCATATAATAAGTGCACATCAGTTCGCAGACTCTCCATGAATAATAATAAACTATCAAATTTAGTAGTATTATTCATGCCCCGGATATTGATATGAAAAATATTAAGATGTTTTAAATTTGGAACATTAATTGGATTTAAGGAAAAATCATCGACACTTGAATAGAAACTATTGGTGCAATTACTTTTAAGTGACTTCCGGCTCATAATAATGAAAATTTTGAAATAAAATACACGGACCCAATTAGCTTAAGATGAACCGTAACATGATTTAGGTTGCCGCACAGTTTACTATCCTTTATAATTACATTGGCAATTTTTTTTTTTAACTTTCCATTTTGAACGGTTTGGTTGGATGTATGCCATCGGTTCCAGAAATTTTATGATATTTTCCAACTAGTTATATCTTTTTTAATAGAAAGCAAGAGTCATTGAATTCAATACGCCATCGATCTCAATAAGAAGAGTATTATTTTCTATATTGTAGGATTTTCTGTCGAATTACTTTCATTTGTTGGAATTTCGATGATATATTGGCTATTCATATCGCTAACTACGTTCAGTTGTAACACACGCATATTAACAAGTAAATATACGACTTGCCTCCTCTCCCCTCCCTTACCTTTTAGTTAAAAGGATAAAAATTGGTCCAGATAAGAAGCTCGTGGCTACCTTGTAAGTTGCCTATAAGCTGACTTTCAATTTGTGACTTGAATCATGCAAAGGTTACACAAATTGTGGCAATTTGCTAAACAAGGCTAATTTTTTCCATTATATAGTATGTCAATATTCCTGTCTTTACAGTTGTAATAGACGTGTTGGCCGAGCATGCTTGTAAGATGCTTTTCCCAACTCGTAAAAAATTTAATTTGTTCTAAAATGAATATAGATAAAGAAGATTAATTGGTGCGCATCAAGAAGCGCCTGTAACAAATAATTAAATTATTTTCTAATGGACATGCATATCACTGACAAGGTCGGTATCACTGAGATATCGCGAACCAATGTGATGCGAAAAAGTACATAATACTTCGGTTCTTGCGATGGGATCAGTTACATATATTTTGCATTCCAGAAAAATCTTGAAAATAGTTACCATTTTGCTTTTATAACATAATTCATTGAGATTTGAGCAGACTTGGAGATGCAGACTAAATTTTTGTGTCCTTTCTACAGCACAGACGGTTACTATGATCGGATTGTAACTTCATACATAAGCTTATATGTATCACAAATTAGGAGAAATGAATTTTGGTCGAAGTCGGTCTAAAGGAAGTGACAGGTTCAATAAAACCTTCTTAGTTTATTTATATTTTGAAAACTATATCGTTTACAAGACAATAATTATAACCTAAAATATCATAAATTAATTTGTAATAATACTGGTCCCTATATACCGCAGGTAGTATAATAAGGTACAAATGATTCAATCTGAGGTGCTTATGCCTAATGAAGTTATTCTTTTTGTTGTTGTTGTTGTTGTTGTTCATCTATAATCCCTCCATATGTGTTTTACCTCTACCAAAATTGTTATGTAGAGCACCCAATAAATAAATTTAACGTTATAAGCCCCTTACAGGTTCAATATAATTGCGCAATATTGGGCATTGCACGCAATAAAATTGATCATGTAAGGAGAATATTGTAGGTTTGCACAATGTATTGTGTAAAATAATTTTTTTTTAATATTTATTGAAGTTTGTGCAATATATTGTCTAGTGTGAAGCCAATACTGTGCAATATAATTATATCGGTTGTCAAAAATTCGTTTTATTTTTGTAATTTCTGAACAGCAAAATGTCTGACAAGAAAAATTATTATTCTAATAAAATGAAAGAAAAGGAATTTATAATAAAATGCATCGACGTAAGAGACATTATTACATATTTAAATTCGTAGAAGAAAAATAGTTTGATGTATCTGTGTTGTGTTTTGGATCTGTGGCAATAAACCAAAATAACATAATTCGAGCTATGTAGTTTTCAAAAACTATACAAAAATTTGAATAACTCGCATTAAAGATTAAAACCTACAAATTGAAAATTTAAATGCCATGTTCCAGTTATATAAATTAATTAAAATATTATTAGTATTACTATTTTTATCTTTATTTCAAATAAAACAATTACATACATAAGTTTTAATAAAATTGTGCAGTTACAAATTTACAATGTCTTCCAGAGAAATTTAAACTTCAATCTCTAATTTATATCAAAACCCATTTTATCGATTTATGTACTTTTAGGTAGGTTATTGTCACAAATATTTTAATCCAATATAGTTTATATAAAGAAAACCAACCAAACTTATGAATTTCAGAGAATTAATGTTATATTTTGTGTTTTAGACTTACAAGTCACTTCCAGCACTCTGGAAAATAAAATCAGAGGAATATGCAAATCGGGACAAAAAAAAATGGCGCATATATCGAGCTTCTTGCGGTCTTTAAAGAAAAATTCCCCACCGCTACTAAAGAAGACTTAAAAAAAAATTAATTCGTTGCGTACGAATTTTAGAAAAGAACTAAAAAAAATAAATGATTCCAAGAAATCTGGCGCAGGACTAGACGACATATACCAAACGACATTGTGGTACTACGACCACATGTTGTTTTTAGTGGATCAAGAAACGCCAGCCGCTGCAACAAGCACCATTTTATCTGACGATGGGAAGGAACCTTTCAGTGAGGTAATTACCTATGCAAGTTTATGAATTGTTAATTAAAGGCTTTGATTATTTTATTTATAAATTTATTTAAATTATTATTTATTATTTTGTTATTTTACAAAGTTAGTTTGCCAATAAACAACCCCTATCGAATTAAAATATTCGCAATACGTATCTCTTACCATCTTTGCTCGATCTGGAGAGTTTTTATCTAAGTTTTGTAATTTGGATAATTCGACATTATCATTTCTCCATGAACCCGGCTCTGTTGTGCCATTTTGCTCATTGTCAATATCCACTGACCCTCGAGGCATATTTTCATTTGAGTTAACGCTTCTTAAAAAATTATGCAAATAGCAACATGCTAGTACAATCGTTTTTACCTTTTCTGGTGAAACTAGGAATGGTGTATGAAATACGCCAAATCTCGCTGCTAATATACCGAACGTGTTCTCAACTATACGACGGGCCCTACTTAAACGGTAATTGAAAATCCGTTTCTCCACAGGTAATTCTCCCCCTCCGTAAGGTTTTATTAAATTTTTTGACATGGCAAAAGCGTCGTCACCAACAAAAACATAAGGCAGTTTTGTTATTATATGTCGGCTAAACTTCCTTATCTGGAATGCCAAAGCGGTTTTCATTCAGCATTTTCCCAAATTTGATGTATCCTAAAACTCCACCATCCGAAACTCGACCGTTAATTCCGATATCGGCCATTAGAAAATCGTAAAATGTACCTTTATAGTTATAGTAGAATGATCCAGAATTTGCCGGTTTTGTGATTTGCACATGTTTCCCGTCGAGGGCTCCAATACAGTGCGGGAAATTTCAAGGGTCGTTAAATCCATCTGCGATTTTTTTCCATTCAACGGGGGTATTGGGAATCTAAAATGAAAAAAAATTAAGATACAACTAATGCCAATAATGAAATAGTTTCAAATTTAAAACATTACACTAGTCTAATTCAAATTAAGCAAACCTACTAAAAATATTTTTTTTTATTTCAGGTTTCAGAATCTCCAGGAAATGAAAGTGACTTCAGACCAGCAAATTCAAAAAAAGGAAAAACCAGCGCACATACTCGAGACAAATTAATTGATTTGGCTTGTGAGAGGCTTAATAATCCCGATGATGAATATGATCAATTGGGAGTTAATTGGGCTAATGAAATAAGAAACATGGAGCCGACTCAACAGTTATTAGCAAAAAAAGTTGTAAACGATATATTATTTGAGGGGCGGATGGGCACATTACAAAGAAATTCTTTAACAATAAATATCACACCTAGCTTTGCAACCTCGAACAACAAAATATTAACAGAACATGATAATTATATTATCAGCTATCAGTACCAGCCCGATAGAACAAGTACAGGGTCTTCATATTTTCAATAATATAAATAATTTTAGTTTACTAGGTTTACTTAACATATATTATTTTAAATCTTAATTTGAAATTTTGAAATACAAAATGTACATATGTTTTATTTAATATTAACGAATAAAAACTGATTTTACTTTTACCTTAATGTACTCCTTAAGGCAAATACAAAGCGCTTTGCACGTCTCTATTACGATTACGCTAATTGTAATAGGGGACGTAAATGTAGAAAACTTTAAGTTTTCAAAAGTTGCGCCTGTTGCCAAACAACGCAATGTTATAGATAGCCTTTCACGAGGAGAAATGGCATCCCGCATGACAGTTGTCTGCTTTTCTATTAATGGTGAAACCATATTTAATAGAAAAGTAAAATTTTCCTCGTCCATCCTTAAAAAATTGTGGTAATCACTTGGTTCCGCTCTCAACTCTTTCAATAAATGCTGTTGGCCATGTGTAATTCGATTGTGCAACCAGCCTTTGGGCCATTTTCGTGTTTTCTTTTCTTTTTTCCCAAATGATAGCGCAATTATGATACACGCTAAATCTGAATTTTTCAATCGCCGCATAAATGAATATTTTTATTAGTATATGGAAATTTATTCACTAATATTTTATTAGTGTATGGAAATTAAAATAATTTCAATTTTAAATTTATTAATTTTTCAAACTACTCGTGTCAATTGCGATTTATTAAATTTCACAAACGATTTAAATTGACAGTTTTTTCACTATTCAAAATAAGGAAACATTTTGCAATAATATTGAGCCGTAGTTAGGCTAAAATAATTTATGCGCATTATTTTTAGCACAATAATATTGCGTAATAGTATTGAACGTGTAAGGGGCCTATTATACCTATACTTCGGTGAAAATTTTGGATCATTAAAGCCAAAGATGCTGTTCGACAAGTTATATAAAAATGCAATCCAAGCTTTCAACGATATCATTTTCAATTCTGCTAAATTAAAAAATTGTGATATAACTACTCGATTTATATCACCAAATTATTTGTTTACGATACCTCAACAAAACTGGAGAAAGAGATAATTGTCACATTTGTTCTAGTAAATTGTGATAGCAACAGAAAAGAAATAATTTATAAACGAAACAGACGCCAATTTCAATTAATGAAAAAGAGATATAAATTTCAAAAAAGTATCGAATATGTGATGTTACGAAATCTCGCCCCAGGTAACCAAAAAAAATATCACCTAATGGCAGATGGAAACTATTAAAGAAGCTTTGACAGCAAATTTGGATTTTTCTCATCAAGACTATCTGCCTGGGCAGCCTGCAAAGACACATAGACAAATAGACAATTAAAGCAAGAAATAATCAAAGGCTTACATGTGAACAATTTCCTATCAGGGCTAGATGGTATAATAAGTGTAGCATATAAGGTTCATACTTAAAATAGAAATAAACACTTATCTGATAATTACTGATTTAATTATTTGCCAGTTTGTCACAACACAATCATTTAATTTTAAATTTTGGTTCATATAAATAATTTCGTTTATTTTAATTCTGCTTATCAAAGAATAGCTATCAATCATTGACGTCATTCAAGATTACAAGTCTAAATTGCATGGCTTTATTCCATTGCCATCTTGAACTTTAACCTTAACGTTTCTGTTATAGCTCCGATGGTCTAGTTTGCAATTCGAGTCCGAATAATTTTATATATGTAGTATTTTTATAGAAACTATTTCTGTGATTATTTGTTGGTTTCGATTCATAACAATTTATTTGCAATTATGCGTAGTGGTCTGATTTAGTGTTTGCATGCTGAACGAATTTCCCAAATTTTTCATTTTCTTCCACAATGTTCCCGTGGGGTTATTCATATTTTTAGATTATGCAACGTTGTTTAGGAAGATGTTGCACTTTATTGCACAATGTCACTCGCCACTAAGAGAAGTTCTCATACAATTTTTAACTTTTCTATTTAAAACAATAAATTTGTATAATATTATTACAAATTTGTAACATTCGAGATTATTGACCTCCGTACATGAAATGGATATTAAAACTTACCACTAACAAAATATTATCGCTTACTATATTTTTAATCACAATTAAATAACTTACTATCACTACCAACTACTCAACTCAATCAATCAGTCACAATACTACCTGCAGCAATAGTTAAAATTATTTCTACCTGTGATAAAATTTTACCTTGTCGAGCATTATTAAATTCAGGTTCTGGTGCTTCGTTTGTCAATGAATCCTCTTTGCAGAACAATAGATCTGGGCATTTCGGGAACTGAAGCTACCAGGGTCCTGATGGGAAGTCTGATGCCAGAAAGGAATTCGGCATCCCCGAAAAGCCCCGAGGAACGATTTTGGAGGGATTTCCATTGACGCTGCCGTTCCCCCCCCCTCAATCACCCCCAGACAACCCCACAGAGCCCAGAAGGCATTTTTCAAAAAATGCCTAAAACAGACGATATAGACTTTTTTCCTGGGACCTTTCTGAACAAAACGCAGAAAACCGCATCTCGATATCCGCTAACTTCCCTGGATTTTTACATGAACAGATTCAAAAATTGTATTTGTTTGGTTGTCGACCTCTCAAATCTTGGAAGTTCTACCCAGAAATAAGTGGAGATACATTAGATCAGTGGACGATTCAGAAAATTGTGCCTCGGAAAGGTTACAGCCACAGGCGTTTTCAAGGACTTCGATCTTTGGTGGACGGCTGAGCATTGGTTGAAACAAGGAAAACAACGTCAAAAGAACAAGCATTAATGATAGACAAGCATTAATGTACCTGTCACATATGGCATGATTGAATACATGACTGGTACGTTTATATCATATATCAAATTAATTCGTATTTTGGTTTATATTCGCAGACCTTTACAGAATTGCAAAGTACCTAAACGGATTTCACCAGCAGGTAAACAGTGTGCAATGAAGGCAATTGAAGCACGATCTTTTAATACTGAGCTTACTAGTTTTAGAAAAATGAATGCAGTGTCGTCACTAAACTACTAAATATTCACTGAGTCCATTTATTGGTACAAACAACATAATACGTACTGGTGAAAAGTTACTAACTGTAAATGCTACGTATGACGTCAAGCACCCAACCATTTTGCCGTATTCTATCATAATCTCAAATAGAATAGAGGAAGTAACTCATAATATGGAGCTTCAGTACTGCCGGCCATTTTGAGGCAAAATAATTAAATAGTTGGAGTTTAACCAATAGCTAGCATGCAAATTCATCCAGAGTTGCTTCGTATATGTACTAAAGTGTAGGCAAACAAAGAAGTGTAGGTAATAGCCGACTTATCAGCAGCAAGAACAGAACTCATCACACCGTTTCTTAAAGTAAGAGTAGACTTTGCCGGGATGCCATATAGAGGTCATTTGACAGCAGAAAATAAGAGATTACGCTGCTCGCGGCTTTTGGTAGTACTATCGCTAAACAGAATTAATTTTGTTATGTAATAAAATCGACAAATTAATTGATCTCCGAAGTAAACGAAGTCGGTAAATGAAATCTTGAAATTTAACAATATTCCGTCTTTCTGCCATTTCTTAACGAATTATGACTTAAATTAGGTAGTGATTAGGGATTTTAGATTAATTTTTTTACAAAATTCTAGGATCTGTTCGTGCTGGACTAAACTTGACCATTTCATAAACAATCCTTATAAAAAACGGTATCTGTACATTCGACACGATATAAGTACATTATAAACTGGATTCCTACAGAGACATACAGGGACATATCGGAAAAAATTAATGGATTGGAATATTCACTGTAATTTTTCGATTTTCTGTAGTTGTAGTCTCCATATGTCCTAGGCTAATATAAAAACAACCGAGAGTATTTGTTATTTGTGGAAGTTTTTGAAATATTGGCCAATAGCTTACATGGCCGCTGAAAATCAAAAAACTATAATGAAAATTCTAATAAATCACTTTTCCATAAATTTTCTACGTATAGTCTCAGTATGACCAAAGCTATTGTAAAATCAACCAAAAGTATTAGTGGAAGTTTTTGAGACATTGGCCAAAATTTGAAAATAGCTTAGATGGCCAAAGAAAATAAAAAATTTAAGTGAAAATTCTAATCTATATAAATTTTTTCCGATGCGATGCAAATTTTACAATTATTTACTAAGAAATAAGAGAATTCCCTCTAGTTTAAAATGTGTTTATGTTGTGTAGAATGTTTTTCATAAGGACTGTTTATAAAATAGCCAAGTTTAGTCCAGCACGAACAGATCCAAAAATTTTGTAGAAAACTTACATTAAAATCTGATTAATACTACTATCCAAACTTCATCGTAGTTCGTTAAGAAATGGCAAAAAGGCGGACTATTGTTAAATTTCAAAATTTTATTTACTGAGTTACTTTACTTCATGGATCAATCAATTTGGCGTTTTATTCGACATGAAAATATGATTATGAAACCTCATTTGAGGCCGCCAAATTCTTTGATGGGATATTATGCCAGAGAGAGAGAGAAAGAGAACTACATAACAATATAAATTCTTTTTACTGATAGATCTGCCTCTTGCGACGAGTAGCGTATTATCTTATTTTCCACTGTCAAGATTCTGCTATCCTACACAGAATTTTGCCGAGCCCTTTTGTGTTAAGACACTGCACTGCATATCGAGTTAATCAAACATTTAAGCAGTGAATCTTTTTGAGTCACATTCAAATGATTTGTCTCTAGAAGGGGTTTAAGTTTAAATATTTACTTAGATCTTGGGACCATTGTTGCAGATGCTAGAAAACTATTATTATAGGCTACCATAAAATAATCGAGTCCAGCGAATGAAGCTTTTCCTTTCAAGTCATTATATCACTGGGTATTTTATTCCAAGCTAAAGCGCTACAAGCTTTGGTGAAATTTTGAAAATCGCTGTCAAGTCAGTGAAGATTCTTCTCATAAGAATGATTTGATAAAATTTACCAAGGAGGAAATAACAACGCTATTAGATGTGATCAAAGCCGATGATTTGGATTATCCGACGCCATTGCAATTTTTAACTGGACATTCAATTGTTAAAATTCTGGTATGTCTGCACTTTATATTTTTCAAGTTAAAGCAAGATGTTTGTTAATAGCATATCGCAGCAAAGTAGGTTTCAATTTTGTGGTCAAAGACGATGTTTTGTCTTCCAGAAGTTAGAAACTGGGCAACATAAATTAGCTTCATCCAGAAAATGTCCAAATTGTAAGGGTCGTAATCAACAAAATCTGGGATCTTAAAGCAACCTTAAACTTTGCACCTTCCTTGTTTCCAATTAATTTATCGGAAGATTCAAAGCTAGCATTTGTCTAGAAGTTATTGGCGGCTTAATTAACGAGGTGCTCCAATAAATTTAGCTTCTCATCACAGGGCTCCTCAATCAACACTTGTGTATAATATTTAAAAGCGGCCATCACTTAGCACAAAAAGTAAAGAAATTCGCAAACCACCGAACTATTATAACGTAGGACTATCTACAAGATGTCTTTGCTCACACTAATCACAAATGGAGCAGCAGCATATTAAAAAAGCTTTAAAAATATTTATATAAATAAAATAATCATTAAATTTCCTTAAATAAATAATACTTAAAACCAGCAAAGGATATTAAAATATTATCTTAAATTTCAACGCATTTACAGGAACAACATACCACAGCTTACAACAAATAAGTATTACCAGTAAAAATATTAAAAACATGCATCTGCTATTTCATATTTCTGTGCGCTTCCTATTCTGGATTATAAATACAAAGACGATGGTAAGAAATAAAAATTGGCTGATTCTGTGTTTTATGGGTATAAACTTTTTCCATCTTGTACCGCAAACACACTGTTTCTGTTTAAAGTGAAGCAAATATAGTGAAACGGATACCAAGCAAAGCGAAAAAATAAACGTGACTCAATTTTGTGGGACTTTGCGATTTTCCCATTCCTCTACATCTTACACATAATATCATAAGAAAACTTATAAAAATTGAAATAATATCATAATAATAAAAATATTAGTAATATTCATGGTTATTATTACGAGTATTTTTTTTTTCGTCGTCTTTATAGTTTTCAGTTTAAGAAGACTAAGAAATTATAATTTTTTGCAGAGGGTTGGTTGGGTGCTGGGTTTTATATTATATAACATAAACTCATATTTTAACTGTTGGCCCATAAATTACATTGTGGTTCTAAGATTTATTGCAATTTGTTTTTTTTTTCTCTTGTGTCTGCAATATTATATACCACACGTATACGATACATAACGCTTTGAATTTATATATGATAAATTGATTTAATATATAGTTTGCAACTGAAGATACCGCATATGGGTGCAATCTTTGCACCCTGATATTTTACGTTGACAATTTAATTTCGGTCACATAAATAAAAAAACTTGTGAAGCATAATCCAAATTTTGTGTCTGTGTACGCGATAAGCTTTATATAAAATCAATAAAATCGACATGTTGTTAGACATGAACCCAAATATAATATTCAAAGTATCATATAATCTTTAAAGAAAATCTCAAGAATTAAACTTTATCGTAATAAATATATTTAAGGTTGTCGTGTAACTGACAGCCAAAAACCAAACAACATTAAAATCTATACGGCGAGAACCAAAAATATATTATATAATATATAAAAAAGTAAATAATAAAGTATCAATTTTTTTTTTGGTATCGGAACACGATTGGAATGGTTTATGGCCTAATCGGCTTTTTATAACCTTATCCTAAATAATATTATCCCTACAAGCAAAAACCAATAAATTCATAAAAAAAGTGATACGCCGTATTATTTCCCATCCACAAGTATAAGAAAAATCTATTTATATTTAAAACAACCAGAGAGCAAACACGCACACACACACAAAAAGGGCTTATCTTTACTTCTTCAACGACGGGGGGGTTATTCCTACAAATTTTTTCCTTTCTATTATATCGTTTTTGTCGTTTACTCGGGGAATTTTTGGTATGTGCGATTTTGATACTGAATAATTTATAAAATACTCGTACTTTTGGAACACAGCACTTTTATTTTATTCTATAATTTTATAACAATCACAAGCATAATATATAAGAAACGGAAACCAACTCGAGTGCAACAACAACAACAACAATAAAGACGAAGGCAACCAAAATATTTGGTGCTTTTTAAACATTTTATGAAATTTTTGTCGGGTTGCAAATGACAAATAAATGTGTGCGGTTTTATTTGCAGGTTAAGTGCGGTAAATATATATGTGGACCAAATCGGAGTTAAGAGGTTATATGTTATGGGTAGCTGTAAAATTATTTACGATTTAAACACATAAAGCTATTTAGGTAAAATAATTTGTATACAACCGACAAGAAATAAAATTTGCGGTTGGTAAAATTTTAATGTGGCCAAGGGATATTTTATATTTTATTGTATATACGTAAAAAGTACCAAAACCGAAATAGCAAATTGTGTTATTTGTGTGGGGTCATATAGTTGAATTTTAAATTTCGTAAAATGACGTGCTGAATGAACCTTATAAAGAATTTATCCTTGGTGACCTTTGAGGAAGTTAAAGGTATCCCAAAGATCAACGAATAGGGGATCTCCGTCTGCATCAGTACATTTAAACTGATGTAAGAAATGATCTATTTCTGTCAACAACGCTATAGGCGGCTCGCGTTCCAACTCCGTACTTAAATAATTATTTTATAAATTAACTGAAACCGTAAAGTCGATGAATTCATAAAATACAAACTGTTTCCAACGATGATTTTATTTTAACCTGCTGTTACGACGGCGTGATCGTAACCATCGCTCTTCTTTATGTTATATTCCCCACGGTTTGTGTCTTGTTTAATCGGTTGGGTAGTTTGTGTCTTTTTTTACCGATTGTTTGTTGTGTTCTAAATGCACGCGCGGCGGTTTTACGTTTTGTACACCTTTTTGTGATGGCGCGACACTAAGGAAAAATGAATGATGGAGAGCAAAACCAATGTGCATCGGGTGGGTGCGAAGCAAAACGCTCTAGAAAATCAGAGAAGAAGAGATATTCTTCTAGAAGTTAGTTAGTCGCAAGTTCGCAACAGTAATTTTTTTTAAGAAAAAATTTTTTTAATTAAGGTACAATTTTTTTTTTTTTTAATTTGATTTTATTTTTTTTCTCCATACATTTTAAATTTTTATTTTAAAATTTTAAAATTTTTTGTAATCGAGCGCCGCAGAGCGGTGGTCTGTCGCGCGCTCGGTGTATATTGGTGTCGCGTCTCGCTTCTCCTTTGTTTTTCCTCTCGGCCATTATTATTTTGGCGGTTTTGATTTTTTGCTTCTATTTAAAATGAATTGGTAATTTTCTTTCGGTTGGTATGGTGCGGGGGAACTTCTCTTACCGTGTCGGTGTGTTGCTTGCGGTTCCTTGGTGCCCGCATCCGAATTCGAAACCAGGGCTTTGCCCCGTTTGAATTCGAACGGGTGCGCGCACCAAGGCACCTCTCTTCAGTTTTAATTATTTTTTATTTTATTTTTATTTTATTGATTATCAGGTTGTAACCTCAAGTTCCGGCCGACGAACTTTTGCGGAACATCCGGTTTATCATTATTTATTATTTGCGTGTTATTTTTTTCAACTCTCTGTAAAAATCACGGTGTAAGCCAGGAGCGTCATGCAAACCTCAAACCCTACGACCCATAGCACTTCTTCCTGAGTTGTAGCCGGCAAAAATCACCGTGGGGGCCTCTGCATGCGCTTAGAGAAATCTGCAGGATGGCAGTAGCCATCCTGTAATAGTGGCGTCCAAAACTATTCGCGAATTTTGATAATTTTTATTTATATTATGATTTGTAGCTTCACCCCCTTTGGCTTGCTCGTCCAGTGTCGAAACCAGTATTTGACATTGTTTGGCATCTCCCATCGGCGATAGCAACCAGCTCGGGCTGTTTGATTGCGTGCTGATGGGGTGTCACAACCATATTCTCCGGACATCCGATTTCCGAGCTCCTTCTCATTTCCACTATGTTGTGTCTGATTGTGGTGTAACGTTCGTTCCACATTTTTTTTTGTAGCTAAGCCGGGACACTAAGTGGTGGTGATTTTTCATATGCGCCTAAAACGTATGAGTTAAATTGCATGTACAATCTTCGCCTGAGGAGTAGGCAATTGTTAACGTCATTGCGATGACTGATTATTTCTCGGTGTGTGCACCTGAACGTTTTTATTGTATCGCATGATAAGCAAGGTTCTTTGAAATTGACATCTGATTGGTTGGAAAAAAAATCAAAGTAATTATTTTGCGATAACATGATTTTTCTTCTTTAAACTAAGTCGATCACTCAATATCTGATTTTTCGAGTGTGCAGTACTGTGTTTCTAAATAAAATATAAAAAATAAAAAAAACTTTGATTTATCCACAAACGAGATATAATTTTAAAGTGAAAAGAAAACTAAAGACAGATTTCCATGTTAACAAAAGGGGAATACTGATCATAGAAATTGTTTGATTTGAGTGGAAAAGAATACATATATCTGTTGTGATGATATAGCAGATATAAGAGCGAAATTGCATGCCGAATATAGTGAAGGAAGCTGTGGTATTTTTTTTAGTGCCTTGGGACATAATATTTTTTTTGTTGTTGTGAATACGAGGTTGAGAAAAAAAAACAAAAAGGCACATACATATTGGAAACTGTTCGTGTGAATCCATATATGCAATAGATGTGGGATGGTGACCAATCTTTGGAGTATATACATCTGAACCAGCACGACTACGGATTATGTGTTGTTACGCTTGGTGCTTAATAAGTTTTAGATTTGCGTAACAAGAATACACGTTAAAAAGTGGTAAACCGCGACATCACCCGTTGGAGAAAATAAAAATAAAAATTATATTTAACGGATTTCTATCGGCGGTGCATCAAGTGCAGCTAGCGGAACAACCCCGTGTTATCTACCACCCTGATTCGGAGTATGAAGTTTGGACTCGACGTTAAACCGAAAATTTAACCTGGCAAGGGCAAGGGTTGCCAAAGGTTGAGGAAACCACATGCTTGCAGCGGGATTGAACACCCAGAGGAAAACAAATATTTACGGCTAAGTGTTGCTTTGTTTTTTTTTATTTTTTTTATAATTTTCATTTCCTTTTCTTGTTAAATTTTATCTGTCTCTACTTTTGGATTAATTATTGTTTTTCTTGATTTGTCGTATGTTTAAAGTTATTAAGTTTTTATTAATGAATTCGGTATAATTTTAAGTGTATACACTATACCATTTTTCTATCTTATTTTCTTTTACAATTAACTTAATATGATTTTTTTTCTCTTCATTTTAGTATGCATTAATTCAATGTATTGCACAGGCCACGGCCATGTAGGAAGCGCTTCTTCGTCTGAGGACTCTTCTCTTCTGCCAGGTAACCTTCAGAATATGAAGGAATTACTTTCGTACGGTTATTTCTATAAAAAAAAGGTCATATCTAATTAATTTTTTTTTTTGATTTTTTCTTAAACATTTTTTATTGTTTTTTTTAGTTTGAATTAATGAAAACTTAACCAAATAATTATTAAAAATTTATATTTACATACCAAATTTTTTTTGTTAAATAAAAGATCAAATGTTTAACCTGTTGAGAATGAATTGTAAGGTGTTATTAATCAATAGGTGTTGATAGGTTGATAGACCGGGAGTGAACCGAACTGTGGTAAGTGTTAGGAGTGATGAGTGAGGAGGTGTACTTTCCCTTCATGTTGCCAATATAGTATCTGTGAAGTAAACATCAGAATACGCCGACATTCACGATTAAATTACCTCCATCGACTGAGCAGCGGCATATTGGCATGGCGTACTCGGGAGATACTCTTTGATTTGATGTTTTTTTTTTTTTTGTTAATTACATTAATAATTTTTTTTATTAACGTCAGCGATACATAGCTGGCGTTACAGTGGTGGAGCTCGGATGTCGTTTGCCTTGGGTTTAGTTCCCAGCTTCATTTTTTCCTTTCTCCGAAGTTTCTCGAGCGAAACTTGAGGAACGGCAACCTTTATTATTATATTACATAATATTATTAGATTTTATTATTTAGTCGGCAGGGAGTGGGTTTCCACCCTCATCATACTATTCGTATCATTGTATTGATCTAAAAAAAAATTTATATTTGATTTTTTTTGATATTTTGATTTTGTTTTGGTTGTATTGGAACCCGCGGGTACTTATTAAAACTTAATATTTTTTCGTATCGTTTTCGTTATTTTTCTTCTGCCTGTTTACCTTTGGGGTGTTGGTAGTTGCTTTGGATCATTTTTCTTACGTATCATTTTTTGTATTAAATTTTTCAACGAGCCCCTCCAAAATAGGTCCTCATCGAAAAGTGATATTTTTGGGGGTATCTCGTCTACGTCCTTTGTTAAACCAATTGTGGGAATACGGGCCCCACAACCCAACCACTACAAGGTAGCCATTCCTTCTTTTATTACTTTCTAATTGTCTTTTTTCTACGGCGATTTTGCCTTGTTACTTATAGTTGTATTATTTACTGTCGGTGTACTTCTGGGTGTGTTGGTAGTTTTGCTATTAACATTATTATTATTTTTAGTTATGGTTGAATTTAAACATTTTTCTATGAGCCCCTCGAAAGGAGTTTACGAAAGGTACATATTTCGGGGGTATCTCGATTATCCCGTCGTTAAACTTGGGGAGTTACGGGCCTCAGGTCACAAGTGAACTGTCCCCAGGACCAAATTTTTTTCAAGTAAACCATTCCATTATTATTATTTTATTTATATTTTTATTTTTATTTAGTTATTGTGGGTGTGGAATAGTTGTAAACTACTTTATTCGAAACCTTCAGTTTCATTTAAAGCTTCTTAAATTAATTGTGTTTTGTATATTTGATAAATTTAATAAAAACTACGTCCTTGTTTCTTGCCAAATTTAATCGAGCAAGAATATTTCCTTAACCCTACATCATCCAACATGGACATAACATTACTCGAGCAAGACGAGCTGGAGCAAAGCTTTATCAATGGACCATTATTATCTAAAAGTGGCCTAAATTAGACAGGATCCCCATCGGACATCTCCATCGACAAGTTGCTGTTTCAGGTAGACACCATCGCTCCGTCTCGCGAATTACCCGACCAAACATTGTTATTTGAGCTACATACTATTTTTAAAGATTTCGCTCTGCAGTAGTATTGGGCATTCCGCAAACATAATCCGAATGAGTCATGATCAGAGTTGTGAAACCGCATGATCGAGCGTGTTAAAGACCGTCGCACCAATTACGAAATCCGACGAATGTTCAAGGCGCGCAAACAGCAACCCAACGAAAGTTTCCCAGATTTTTACGATCAAGTGTGGAGTTTGGCGCTACAATGTCGTACACCGTATTCGAACGAGGAGCTCATCGAAATTTTAATGACAAACATGAAGCCAGAGTTATAATACCATGTTTCCGATCGTCAGTTTAGTAGCATCAACGAGCTTCAAAAGCTGCTCTGCAATCCATCGACGACGCACGATCAATAAGTTAACGAGTATAGTCCTTATGATGATGGTGGATCGTATGACTCGTATGAGAATCAGACCCAAACTGATGTTCTACCTGATAACTCAGTATTTGCCATTCATTCGATGAGCAGGTTTTCAACGGTCGCGGCGAGACGTTCTGGAGAACACATTCCAGCAGACAACTTCAGGTCAGTTTCGAAATCACATTCGAATTACGGTAAAAATGTCATCACCACAACTGCCACTCAGACGGAGAACAAAAAACCGCAGCGCGTGCGTGTAGAATACAACAAACAACTGATAAAAACAAAGACACAAACCACCCAACCGATTAAACAAGACACAAACCGTGGGGAATATAACATAAAGAAAAGCGATGGTTACGATCACGCAGTCGTAATACTGCTTCTAGTTCTTGCAGAAATTTGAATGAGGATATTGAAAGAGAGTTAATCAACAAACTAACAGTTTCAACAAACTTACGCTGAATATTTCGATTGTTTTCTATGAATTAAAATATCTTTATTTTGAGCCAAATTTCGTGCTATGTGTTTGTTGGGATAACTGTCCTGTTATAAACCTTTAAGTTGAATTTAAATATTTTTCGAACCCGAACGTTATTATGTTATTAAGTAAGTAATTAAAAAATTATAATTAAAGTCGATTATGTGACGTTAAGTTAAATTTATTGGATAACACGAAATCTAAAAACCAGATTCTTTTCGCAAAACACAATTGTTTTCGATGGCCTATCGTTAACAAAGTGGACAAGATACTTCTTCCCCAAATTTTTTTTTCGATAAAAAATTCAAACTATTAATGTTAAAATTAATTTTGACTGTAAGCTTTTCTGGCTTTCTAAGATTAAGTGGCTACTTCTTTAAGGTGCGTATAGCTCTTGTTTGCCCCAATCTCTTATTGTTGTAGGTGTCACTGCTGGAGAGTCCATACTCTGCATTGTAATAATACCAACGAATATAATTTCCTCTCTCTCTCTCTCTCTCTCTCTCTTTCTCTCTCTCTCTCTCTGTGTCTTTCTCTCCATAGCTTTCACATCTCATGAAGAGATTTTGGCGCCTGCACGGTGGAGCGCCAACTATCTTGGTTCATCTTGGATAGAGTATACCGTATAAACCGAAAAATGCAATTGATATCGTTTTAAACAGCACTGTAAAGAATGTTACCAGTGGCACTATCACCTAGAATTTATTCATATTAATATTTCATATTCCAAAACGATTTTCAGACATAGTTTTAACATTTTATTTCAATCATATTTTAAACAAATTAAAAATTGAACTTTTCCATGTTTTTCAGTAGAAAATGTCACAAAAGCTCGTTGGTCAATTGGATTTAGTTTAACAAATGAAATTTGAATCGGTTCTTTATTTTCAATGGGAAATACAATTTTTTCTAACCAATATTTTCATCCTGATTTTCATCCAGGATTTTCATTCAGAAAGCGGGTGGGTAGAAACTAGCACGGCAATCCTAAGGACTTAATACCATCATCCTTACTGCTGAAAATCACAGAAAGGCTGTTGCATGTCCATGTTCGTTCAAGAATTGTACCGAGAATCTAAGCGCTCAGTCTCAATATGCATACCATAAGGGTAAATCCAAGGTCAAGTTGAGGAAGTTGAGGAAATTGAAAAGTCATTGGTTTTGTAGGAATTCTCGTTTGTGGCGATCGAGAGCGCTTTTAACAACTTGAAGGTGGAGAAAATTAGGAAAAGAATGTTGCAACTTGAGATTGAATACCCAGTAACCAGGTAAATTAACCACTTCCTAGGAAGCAGAAGGGCCATAGCGGGAATATGAGAAGTCTCCGTCAGAAAACGGGTTGTTCTTGGAACAACTAGGAGAGTGGAATCTCTCCCCTTCTTTGGAATGTAATAGTCAACGGAGTACTATTGAAATTCGAAGGAGAAAGAATAGGTGTGGTTGCGTATGACGGTGACATAGCGATAGCTGTCTCGGGAAAGCACCTGGAAACAAATAAGAACGTGATGCAGAATGTGTTATCAATCACTACGGGGTTGGGCCAGCAGATGTGGATAGGAGATCAACCCATCTAAAACAGAGCTATGGTACTTTTCACTAGGAGGTATATAATTCCGGGAATGGTGCCACCAAATTTGATGTTACTATGCTGCGGCCTTTACTGTTAAGGCAAAATTTCTATGGACTCTTCTAAACAGTAAGCTCAGTTGAAAACCAAATACGATGGAAAGAGTGCAGACGGCCACTGTGGCACTCTACTCTTGCAAAAATTCCATCGGAAGGAAACAAGGTTTGATACCGGAGCTGGTGCACTAACTATACACGGAAGTAGTATGGCCCGTATTGTTGTATGGTGAGAGTTTATGGTGTCCAGCTCTGAATAAATTATCATACAAGAATATGATGGCGAATGTGCAAAGGGCAGCCTGTTTACTCAGTGGGAGGCCGACAGCGACACACACTAGAGAATAGACCCTTAGAAGGTCATGCTCTACCTTTTCCCATTAGATATCTACGGTAAACAAATATCGGTCATAACGGCCACTCGGCCGTGAATATTTCAATATCCAATTGGCCTGGATTCCGAGCCATTCTAATATTGAGGGAAATTACAGGGCAGACGAATTACTAAGGTACGGTACGACTCTCTAACTGGAACCAGGAAGAGAATGTATAGGAAGAGTTATGTCTGTACTGAAAACAGCAAGCCATAGGAAGGCAGTTGCCTTGGCAAATGCTAGGTGGCTTGCCAGTCCGGCTGGTAGGGTAGCGAAGCTAGTTTAACTTGAGCTGAGCTTGAAGCTCTCCAAGATCTTAATCGCACTATTATGTGAATGACACTAGATGGTTTTAAATGAAGTTTAGTGAAGTTGGATCATGTGGTATCTCAATGAGCGAAAATTGAACTAAGTGTGAAATAGCAACTACTGAAACCTAACCTAATCTTCTGTTTTTGATATTCATGTATTCGCGCTTCTTTATACGAAGGTATTTGATCGTATCTTTTCAGGCGCGAAGAAATTCTGTTTGAATGTTTCAAGCTTACCGTTTTTCACGCAGCTTTAGTTAATTTGCAACTTTTTACAATTGTAGTAATGACTGGCTTCTAGTCATAGATATCTAACCAGTTTTCCTAGATTCTGATATTCATTAACAGCTGATTGGTAAATTTACACAAACTGATTTTTTTAGTCCATTAATATTCGAGTGAAGGGCGTTTCTTGCTCATCTGTGGATGAAAGAGCCGACTACAAATACTCTTCTGTTCTGATGGCCAGCCACTGTGGTAGAGAGTGTAAACGTTTGTGGCGGTATAGTTCCCACTTCTATGCCAATTAAGCTCTGGTAGTGCTATTACGTTCAATGTGTAGAATTTCACCTTATTGAAGGAATTTTGGATATATCTGTCTTAAATTACTTAGCATATCCATGTTACTATTTTTATATTATTGTTTGTGTACATTTTCTGCGGTCGTTGTCGTGTTGAATGCAATAAATGAATCCGAAACTTTTGCGAAGGTTTCATAAATTAATATATTTAGCTCGGTTGCATGCTGCGTCAAAAAAGTTTGGTTCATATTGCTTCCCGAGGCATAAGGAATGTGCTGAATGTAAGCCGCAGTAGTGTGAACCACATCACCACACCATACATTTTATTTATTATTTAACCAAAATGTACGCCAGTTTTATCCTCAGCGCTCCCGCAAAAAAAAAAATTAATCGAAAACTCATCCCAACGCAAGCACCTTACGTGGGGGATTTTAAGAGACGGTCGTGAATTAGGTTAAATTATATTTGGGTAGAGTAATTCGCAAATCCAAACGGATGTTTGAGGAGTTTTCTAAAATGTTGACGAAGATAGAAATAATGATAAATTCAATGTTAGTATATCAGTAGGCCAAGCCGAGCATATGGCCCGTTTCACACCTAATCTATATGTTTGTTTAATAAAGTGAGATCACAGCTTGTCGGGTTATTTTACAAAGCCGAAATAAGTGAAGCCGAATTCGTGGAGCTTAGCTCCACACAGCTACTCGTATGCCCTGATTTATTTAAATGTTATATTGAATCCTTTGGGATAGAAACATAGCTCACATCGCTCATTTTGTGAAGAAATTGTGTTAACTGTCCTTACAAATACTTCAGCTCAAAGCTCAGTTGGCGTCATCAAAAAATTTCAGTCTAAAATTCAGGACGATCTTAAATTAAACAACATTAGTCACGTTTTTTTTAAACTTTCGATAGATCTCGATAAATCGTATAAATTAAGTTGTATGCCAAAATCCTGGTTTTTATACAGATCTGCTATCCAAACTTTTTCTTTTAATAATTAAGAAACAATTTTTTAATACCTCCTCCATTTTGTTTTAGTACAATAAATATAACTTTATTCATTCCAATCTATTTTGTTTATTTACACTTGCCAAAGACACGTTTTCTCTCACTTCTCTCAGAACAATAATATTTACCCGAATTCTAGTGTCCCGTTTACTAGAATAAAACGGGAACTCTAGTGAATGAAATCAATTTTTATTCCTTTTTACATCGATCTTTTTTTACATCGTAAAGCTACTGAAATATTAATGGGTTCTGGTAAAATTCGAGTTTGTTGCCGTTTTTTCGATATATATTTTCAAATTATCGAAGGAACTCTACAAAATTAAGCAAAACTTCAATGAGTGACTTCGAAATAAAAAAAAAAATTGTAGTTAAAAAAAAACTACATAGTGCACCGTTCAAAATAATTAAATTAATTTTAAGTAAAAAATAAATATATTAATATTCCATAAAGCAAAGCTATACATGGATTTTTTTAAATGTTTTTATATCCACGTATAGCTTTATGGAATATTAATATATTTATAAAACGTAATTAGGAAATAAATATTTTAAAAGTGAATTGTGCGTATTTGTCAATCTGTATTTATCGTAAAAAAGTTTAAATTATTTATTATTATTCATTTTTACTAAATATAAAAAATAAACTGTTCCAAATTTCGGTTGTTTTAATTTTCGATATATTAAGAATGACATTCGATTTGTTCTTAGTGTAACAGGATTTCACTTGGAAGCATGGTATACCTCTTAGTGTTTTATAGTGATATATCACAGATATCACTTTGGATTTACTCCAATATTTTACTAACTGAAATTTCACGTCAATATCTTTATAAGGCAACAACATCACACACTACTTGATATCAGGTTAATAAATTGATTTATTTTAATAAGAAGCACCACCCTAACATTCCAAAAACCAGCTAAAAAAGCGGGAAGTACAGTCATATTACTAAAATTTCAGTTAAAATAGTAACTGAAAATGTCTCGCTTTTAATGATACAAGAATTTCGGTTAAAAAATGCTACCAAATATTATACTATACAATTCTCGATTTACATTATCAAATTTTACTTCAAATGTTAACTACCAGAAATCTATAAACACACATTTCACTAGATTCAACTGGATCGTCTAGTTTGCTCACATCTAGTAATTTTTTTATTACCTTGTATCTCTCGCTATTTCCGCTCAAATTTAAAAGTATTTCCAATAAACCAAAAAGTTTTGTAAATGATATACTTTTCTAAATATCAGGAACAAACTGAAAATCTCACATTGAAGCTACATATGGTAGTCCGATTTCGGTATAAGTTTAAAAGTATCTCTCAATCAATAAAAAATCGCTTACCTACTTATGAAGTTTCACCTTATAAAACGCAATTACATTTTTTGCAAATATTTTCAAAAATATATCATTAATGAGAAAAACGGATTTAAACTAAAACATTTTCAATTAAATTAACAACAATATCTGTTTTCCAAAAGATATTTGAGAATACAGTGATTTCAACAAAAATTAAGTCTCTGTACAGCCCAGGTGAAACAAATGGTCGGCATAAAGTTGCATTTTTAAATTTTTTGTATAAATTAAGTGGTTTCCTTGATATTTGGCCAAAATCAGTAAGTTGGAAGTAACAGCTTACATAAGAGCTTAAGAAAAATGACTATAAAATAAAAGATTTAAAATTAATTATTCAATAATTTTAGTCCAATTCAGTTTTCCAAAATTTTAGAGGAAATTACAATTTGCTGCAAAAAAATTATTCAAACATTAATTTGGTTTCTGTATAGCCTCCGCTTATTGAGTTACCAGGACGAAACTTTAAACAAAGTTTTACCTTTAAATTTGAAGGTCCCAGTAATGTTTAGTCGTGATCAATCTGCCAGAAGTGGTGGCTTTCGTAGGAGCTTTTAACTTTTTTGCTAATTTATTGAAAAGTTTATAAGATATACGAAAAAAGACGAAAGACAAGCAGATTATATAAATTAGGTTCCAGATTCAATAAAATTAATAAATAACTCTTTTAGAGGTATTACTGTTTCGCTTAATACTACAACCTGTCTAGAAATATTTACTATTTTGAAATATTTACTTTTTATTTAAAATATTTTCCTATATAAAATATTGCATTTTTTTTTTCTTGGAAAATAAATAATTAAAAAACCAAACTATGTATTTTTATTAAATTCATATTTAAACTGTTTTTACTTATTGTGCTACTGGTTTAAATTAAAAGTTGTAATAGCCATTAAAAATAAATATTTTAAGCCCGCGTGTTAAAACCTATAATGTCCTGTCACACCTATAACCTAATCAGCCAAACGCAAACAGATATCCATGTAATAGAAAAAATGCAGCCGTATAATTATATCCAACGTATACGTTCAAATCAAACATCACATTACACCATTTATAAACCATATGGGTATTTTTTTTACACTTCTAACAACAACAAACAAATCGTAAGCTATAATTTGAACATGAAACTGGCGCACATATAAAACAAAACCTCAATATATTCGCCAGCCACTACATCATTTCTTGCTATTTAAAAACGAAAAACAAGACGGCAAAATGGTAATTACAAATGCTCACACAACATAAACTACACATTATGTTGTGTAACCAATAACAATATTCATTCATTCATATACATACACAAGATACACATAATGTATACAGTTATAATGCAAATTAAAACAGTTAGTCAAACAATATAGAAAACAACAACTGTACTCAACCAACAACAAAAGTAAACTTTTTTTTTATTATTCCGTAAAGCTTTTCGTATAAATTAAAGTTTATGTGTTTTTGTTCATGTGTTGTATGTTTTGTTTAACCGTGACTTAAATAATGTCATCATGCAATTTCATGAATATGAATATGACGATGAAACAATAACGAAAGAACAGCAATCTCCTCGTGCACTCGTACTCGTACCATTATTATTGAGTTTATTTATTTGTATGAATGTATGTACATGACGCTTTTCTTTTATTGTTTTCACTCGTCAGACGATTACTTGTTTCTTTGGAATATGAAAAATCACCACGATATTTTATCGTTTCCAATAAAATTATTTAACAGACGCATTACAGTGTCTCGAGCGGTCTGCTTTCTTTATTTCGCAAAACCGACGTTCTACAAAAAAAAAAGAATTTTTGTAAGAAAATCTTGAGTTTTTTTTATCTTTTGAAAATTCAATTTAATGTTTTAATCTTTTCGTCTTTTTTTATGTGGTTGTTGTTGTTCAACAACTTTAGAAATAAAAAACGTTAACACTGTGTAAGACTACAGAAGCGAACAAAAAAAAAGCTAACGGAAAATGTAGCAAATTGAAAAATTAGAGTACAACAGAAAATTGATTTTCTTGTAAAAACATTTTTCTCACTGCTTTTAGTTTATTTCTTGTGCTGTACGTTCCAGTACTTTTTACTCCTGTCTTTTCGTTATTTAACTGACATTGAACAAATCATTTGGGAAAACTAACTGAGAAATTTAAAACAAGAAAAAAGTTATTTAAGCTACTTTTGTGTTGTGAACAGATAATGCTTCTGCATAATGAATTATAGAGATAGAGGATAATTGAAAATTTATTTGGGAGGCATAACGAGTGGGGTTTGGGGTAGAATAATGGCTAAAGCTTTCAAGTGTTCTAATTTTTAACAAATATTTAATGTTCTTAAAGGTAAACATTTTTATTTGGTTCGGTTGTTTAAAATTCATACTAACTTAAAAATAACTTACGTACGTACTTTAACGTTTCGGAATTGTCGAATTTTTGCAAAAACTGTGTATGTACAAAATAATGATGTGCTCTAATTAAAATACAAAACCATCGAAACAGAAGCAGCTCTAAATTCTACGACTATTTCATTTGGTGCAAATATAGGTTTGGTACCAAAACTAAAGATTATGTTGGTAACGAAAAGTAGGTTCCTGTATGAAAACGTCATTAACTTCCACTTTTTGAAGTCAGTCTCTAAATTATACTTATCTGCAGGATCTACAAAATAACTTCTACTGTCGTATTTGACAAGAATTATTTGTAGTTGTTTAAATGTTCGGCGGATGAACTAGACGTTTGTCGAATTACAATTCCACTGATCCACTTTGGTCCTCGCGCTGCAAAACCATCCGCGAATGTCAAAAATGCTTGATCGGTTGAGCCACCCTCGTTCACCTTTCTTTTCATTGCGCCCTTAAAAGTTCGTACGAACCTCTTCGCTTCTCTATTTGATGCAGGATGAAACAGCGCTGTCGTAAAATTCTGAATTCTATTGTGATAACAAAATTCGAAGAATGTACCCGATGTAAACGCTGTACCGTTATCACTCACGATAGTGTCCGGCAGTCCTTTAATTGCAAAAATCGATTGTAGCAACCGGACATTCGACTGTACAGTGATGTCGTTCATTTTAAATACATACGGATACCGACAGAATGCATCCACACACAGCATCCACATGCGACCAAGAAATGATCCCGCGAAATCTAAATGTATCCTCTCCCTAAGGTTTCTCCGCTTTTGGCCAACTTTTGAATTCTCTAGTGGCCGCCGACGACATCTATTGGTAACTGGGGCAACATTTGATCATTGCCTCGATATCTTCATCTATCCGTGGCCACTAATAATAACGGCGAGCCATTTGCTTGGTACGTACCACACCCCATTGACCTTCATGTAACATTTTCAGTACTGACTTGCGTAAACTGGCTGTTACAATTACTCTAGTATAGCCAGTGTGAAAAAGCAAAACATTACTAAAAACGGAAATAGAAATCTGTCCTACACAATATTCTCGAAACTGCTCGTCTTTGATGGCATCTGGCCATCCTTCTTTTACGAAAGCTCTAACTTGTGACAAAACTTTGTCTTGGGCGGCACAGGTTTGTATTCTGTCATGATCGATCGGAAATTGATCAAGTTCTTCGCTGTATACCTGAATGATCTCCATCATGTCCTCGTCTCTATCGAATTGGACATCCGGACCCATGGGTAATCTGGAACATGCGTCAGCATTGGCGTGCCTAGTAGTTGGACGAAACCGCATTGTGTACGTATAATCTATTAGAAATATGGCCCATCATTGCAACCGATTTGCTGTCATCGATAGTAATTGCTTGTTTGGACGGAAAATTGACATTAACCCGGTATACTAGATATTGGTGAAATTTCTGGCATTCGAAAATTCCTGATAGTGCCTCCTTCTCTACCTGACTATACCGCATCTGATGTTTATGCAGGGTTTTCGAGGCGAAGGCTATATGGGCTACACGGATCCATCGAGGTACACATGCGATAGCATGGCCCCAATACCTTACTGTAACGCATCCATCGCTAACAAGAGAGGGTAGTCTCTTCGATAATGCACTAGTTTAGCTGCTACGACGATGTGTTGCTTTGTTTGGTGAAAGAAATCTTCCTGTTTCTTTAAGGAGTTTATTTAAAAGGTACTGCTACCTGCCAAAAATTCGGAACAAATTTGTTATAATAGTTGACCTTATCAAGGAATGCTTACAATTCCTTTACATCTTTTGGTACCCCGCTCGATTGCCTGAAGGCCTTTTGTGGTGGGAAGAATTCTCGCGGCATCTATCGTTTGACCAACATATTCAACTTCAGTCTGAAAAAATTTACATTTTTTTTTCAAATTGACCCTCAAATTTTCCGCATTCATTCGTCGAAGTATTTCCTCTTAATTCTGTAAGTGTTCGTCTTCCGATGCTGCCGTAATTATTATGTCATCCAGAAAGCTGGATACATGCGCCATACCGCATGTGAGTTGCTCGATGAATTTTTGAAAAATAGCTGGTGCCCTGGAAACCCCGATCGGCAATCGCTGATACTGATAAAGTCTAAAACGCGTCGTAATGACCATCAACTGCTTGGACTTGTCATCCTACTCGAGTTGTAAATACGCATTGCTTAAATCAATTTTGGAAAATTTTTTCCCACCTTGAAGACGGTGAAATAATTCTTCCACTCGCTGTATCGGGTACTGCTCGATAAATAACTGAGGATTCATCGTAACCTTGAAATCTCCGCAAATACGAACAGTGTTGTTTGCCTTCTGTACTTCAACAATCGGAGCGGCCCATTGACTGAACTGAACAGCCCTAATGACATCCAAGACCTCCAATCTATCAATCTCTTTCTTCACGACTTACATCTGCTCGAAGGGAATTGGACGTGTTTTGAAAAATGTTGGCGCAAAGTCTGGTTTCAGAAGCAGGTGAACTTTAAACACCGAACAATGACCCAAGGTTGGCTCGAATATTTTTGCATATTTTTGGTACAGAACATCTTTTTTGTTTTGCCACTCGATCGCATCAACAAAACCCTCTTCTAACTGCAAATTTCATTTGGAAATTTTGAACCCGAATTGGTTGAACCAATCCATTCCGAAAATATTCGCCCCATTTGTATCGGTAACCAGGATTCTAAGTTTTAGGCTATGATCTTGGTATTTAGCCGCGACACTAAAGTACCACGAACTGGAATGTCAACATTACCGTACGCCTTCACGACTGTATTGACTGGACTAAGCTCTGGTTTAAGTAGCTGGTTGTAACCGTCCTTTCCAATCATGGACACTGAAGCACCCGTATCCACCAGAAATTGTTAAATTCTTCCATTAATTTCAATTGGAATAAACATTTTCTTCCCAAATTGCCGAAGTTGGAGCGCAGCATCTTGATCCAAACTGGCTCTAACCATCTCAACAGAGTCAATTGAAACATGAGATAAATTGGACTGGACTAACAACAGCTCTAACGACGACATACTCGCATTATTCTCTTAAGGATCTACCGAATACACATATCCGTTTAATGGTCTACCCCGTCTTCTGTTTCTTAATCTGGAACTGTTTCTTCCTCTACCTGTCATACAAACGGATGCTATGTATCCGTATTTATGGCACTTGCAACATTTTACATTTCAGGAACGATCTCGGCTGTTCAAACGATTCGGTTCGGATTGTGATTCGCTCCGCGATTTATGTTTTGAATGAGCATTAAAAGTGTTTATTTCTGGGATCGACTCATTGTCCCATTTCAATATGCTCACTGCCGTTTGTGTCTGCTCCTATGCATTTGCTAATATTAGGACATCGTCCAACCGGTTAACCGGTAACATTGCAATAATATCACTTAGCTTTTCATCGTTCATTTTAGTTTCACCATACAGCTTCATCAACACGTGGTAGGTTTCGGACCCAATCCACAATAAATATCACGATTTTCGTTTACCATCTTCCTTCACCTCATTTGCGATGAAATGTTGTTCCATCTGCGCAACATACTCCTCGAATATTATTTTCGACTTATCGAATTTGTGACACGATGGTACACACTTTATGCTTTCAGCTGGATGTCGCTTCATTTGCTCCATAAAAGTTTGCAAAAAAACTTGCTGATTTTTCATAATTTACTGCATCACCTATTTGATCTCCTCCATTTTGCTCGCGTATACTCGTACACAAAAAAAAATTACTATACAATACACTTTTTCCTTTTATTCTAGTCGCCAATTGTTGAGCTTAATAATAAAACTGTATTTGCAATATAGTTTTGGTTTAAGTGTATTTATTCGAAGTTATTTTCACAAATGGTAAGTGTCATACAAAAATCAATTATTTATATACGTGCAGGTTTATACCATTCATTGACCTCGTTTAGATGTTATCATAATGAATTTAGTTTTGTTCATATACAACAGGAATAATAATAAAAACATCCACTTCCTGCATGTAATAACTGCATTTTAATATTTTATGCGTAAATGTTCTAACAAATACTTGGACAAAACATTTATTGTGATATACTTACCTTTAAATTATATTTTACTTAATTTTGATAAATATCGTTTTTTTTTCACTTCGTGCATGTAATATTTTGTTAGATTAATAAGGTAATATGTATTAAGAATTTACACAAAATGCTGTTTTAAAAATAATATTTGGTCAATTGGAATATCGGAATCATATTGATTCATCTAAAATTATAACTTAGCCTCTACTACATATGTGCGTATAACAGTGGTTTGATTCACTTCCTGCATGTAATAATTATAATACGTACAATGTATTTAATGTAAATATTTTACAAAATGCTTCTTGATTAGATAAACTTTGATTGTAAGTACTTTTTTATCAAAAGTTTGCAATATAAACTAACCTTTTCACTTCCTGCATGTAATAGTTATATTTTATTATTTTGTGCGTAAATCGTTTAATAAATACTTGAGCAAAACATTTATTGTGATATACTTTTCTTTAAATTATTTTTTACTTATATTTGGTAAAAATCGATATAATTATTTACTTCGTGCATGTAATATTTTGTTAGATTGGTAAGATTATAGGTATTAAAAATTTACGCAAAGTGCAATATGAAACAAAAACTATTTGGTTAATTTTAATTTAGAAATCATATTTATTCATCTTGAATTATAATTTAATCACTAATACATATGTGGATGTTAAGTGGTTTGGTTCGTTTCCTACATGTAATAATTTTAATTTAATGTAATTATTGTAAACATTTTATTAAATGCTTCAGTAAAATTTTATTAGATAAACTATGTTTGTAAAGTTTTTTTTTTCAAAATTCTGCAAAATAAAATACAATTTTCACTTCGTACATGTAATTATTTATTTATTTTACAAACCAGAAGATATATAAATTACACACAATTACAGATATAAAATTTACAATATTAGAAAAGCTAAGATTATCTCAAATACGAATTTAGCTATAAAAATGAAATGATTTACTTCCTGCATGTAATAAAAGAGCAAAACTCTTATTGTGATAAACTTTCTATTAAATTATTTTTTACTTCGTTTTGGTAAAATACGATAACTATTCACTTCGTGCATGTAATATTTTGTTAGTATAGTAATTATGAATTTACGTAAAGTGCAATTTAAAACCAAAACTGTTTGGTAAATTGGAATTTATGAATCATATTTATTCATCTAGAAAATTTAATCTCGAGAACATATGTGGTTGTTAAGTGGTATGATTCACTTCCTGCATGTTACAATTTTAATTCATTGTAATTATTGTAAATATTTTATTAGATAAACTACAATTTTCACTTCGTGCATGTAATATTTATTTATTTAAAAAGGCAGTAAGTATTAAAAGTATATGCAATGTGCAGCATTTTAAAGAACATTAATAGTTAAACTTTAAGCTAATCTCTAATTCATATTTAGCTATAAAAAAGAAATAATTTACTTCCTGCATGTAATCATAGTATATTAATATTTCATGTGTAAATGTTTTAACAAATACATACTTGAACAAAACGTTTATTGTGGTGTACTTTTTTAAATTATTTTTTTAAATAATTTTGATAGATATCGATGATTATTCACATCGTGCATGTAATATTTTTTAAGATTAATAAGATAATATGTATAAGGAATTTAAGGAAAATGCACTTTAAAAAATACAATTTTTTCATTAGAATTTAGGAAATATATTTGTTTATCTACAATTATAACTTTATTTCTACTACATAAGTTTGCATAACAGTGATGCGATTCACTTCCTGCATGTAATATTTATAATATGTACAATGTATTTATTGTAAATATATTATCAAATGCTTGAGTAAAACTATATTAGATAAACTTTGATTGTAAGTAATTTTTTACCAAAAGTTTGCAAAATAAACTACAATTTTCACTTCCTGAATGTAATAATTATATTTTAATATTTTGTGCGTAAATAGTTTAACAAATACCTGAGCAAAACATTTATTGTGATATACATATCTTTAAAATATTTTTTTATCAGTTTTGGCAAAAAATTGATGATTATTCACTTCGTGCATATAATATTTTGTTAGATTGGTAAGGTAATAAGTATTAGGAATTTACACAAAGTGGAATTTGAAAAATAACTATTTGGTCAATTGGAATTTGGGAATCATATTTATTCATCTTGAGTCATAATTTATTATCGAATACATATGTGGATGTTAATTGGTTTGATTCACTTCCTGCATGTAATATTTATAATACAATGTGTATATTGTAAATATTTTATTGATTGCTTGAGTAAAACGTTATTTAAGTTTGCAAATTAAACTACAATTTTCACTTTGTGCATGTAATAATTATATTTAAATATTTAATGCGTAATTGCTTTAACAAATACCTGAGCAAAACACTTTGTTTGATATACTTTTCTTTAAATTATTTTTTACGTGTTTTTGGTGAAATAATGTAACTGTTCACTTCGTGCATGTAATATTTTGTTATATTAATAAGGTGCTATGTATTAGGATTTTCCGCAAATTGCAATTTAAAATACACTAATTGGTCAATTCGATTTACTAATCATATTTATTCATCTTGAATTAAACTTAATCTGGAATACATATGTGGATGTTAAGTTGTTTGGTTCACTTCCTGCACTCAATGTGATTATTGTAAATAATTTATTAAGTTAAACTTTATTCGATGAATTTTGTTTGTACGTATGCCTTTTTATCAAAAGTTTGCAAAATAAACTACAATTTTCATTTCGTGTATGTATTTATTTATTTATTTAATAAACCAGTAAATATAAAAATTACACGAAATTACAAATATTAAAATTACATTATTAATTAAACTTTAAGCTTATCTCTAATACATATTCAGCTATAAAAATGAAATGATTTACTTCTTGCATGTGTAGCGGATAGTTTCTTCAACTATAAGAAACTCCGCACAATCATTCTCAACGGACAATAATCAGTTCACATATTTCTTTATAAACGGACAATTCTCCATGTAAAGAATTATTCCAAAAATATACAATAATTTTGTATATACAAATAATGTACAGAGCAACTTGTACATAGATAATCGTACAACAACGAAATCCGTGTACGCAAAGTATAATTGAAAAATTATATTTCGGTTACACACAGTAATTTCGCATTGCATTAATCTCTACCATCAAATCATTTAGCGTCGCATAAAAATCGTATTGATTTTGAAAAGCCAAAATCATGTAAAACACATTCAACACATACACAATGCCATCGTTCAACAGATGGCATTGCTAACATTTATGTTTATTAAAACATAATTTTAAACGGATGCATCCATTTATAGTATTCCAAAATAAAAAGTAATTATAAAAAGAAAAGCACGTAGAATCTGTACGTAGTAATAAGAAAAATGCGACACTGTAATATAACATCTGTTTACAAAAAGAAAAAGTTCTACAACAACAACCAAAATTTATTAATTTATTTTTTCTGATTTCTAAATAAAAATATAGATAATTTTATCACAAATCACTTTGCTTTTAACACAATTTTATTTTTATTTTATATAAACACTTATAAATGGTAAAGAATTTTTTTTCGAATTTTTCGATCCGCATTTTGACAACATTTCACAAAACACTTCATTTCAATATTTCAATGTTCGAAGTTTTCAATATTTATTCACAAACGATGCACTAGTACACGATAAACAAACTCTTTTATAATATTTTATTTTTTTTAATTAATAATAATTATTAGTAATTAATAATATAATTAATAATCACTTTTTACAACAACAAAAACTTGTCCAATTAGCTTTTTCTTTGACATCTGCGACCACCATATGCATTTTTTATAAAACCATCCTGTTCCCATATGACTCAAAAGAGATAGCAAATATTATATTGATTTAATATGGCAAAAAACAGTTGCAGTTCTAGTTAATGTAAATTTATTGGTGCACCTTAATATTTTTATGCATGTTAATAGGATTTAAAAACCAGAAAATCGTGTTTTTGGATGATAATGAAAATAAAAAATATATCTTCGTTCTATTAAAAATTGGATTTTTGCTGGACACACATCGGAGCCGCATCACTCACCACCGCAAAAGAAAAAATTGGATTTAATAAAAATTTAATTAAAATTAAAACTTGAAGTTTTTTGTTTGAAATTACATACTCCATACATGTAATAATAGTATTTTAATAATTAATGCGTAAATGTTTTAACAAATACTGGAGCAAAACACTTATTGTGATAAACCTTTCTTTAAATTATTTTTCATCTAATTTTGACAAATATCAATGTTTATCACTTCAATTTAAATATAGGAATCATATTTATTCATCTAAAATTAAAATTTAATCTCGAATACGTATGTGAATGATAAGTGGTTTGATTTACTTCCTGCATGTAATAAATTTAATTCAATATATTTATTGTAAATATTTTATTAAATGCTTGAGTAAAACTTTGTTCAAAATCCAAATTTTGAAAATATATTACAATTTTTACTTCGTGCATGTAATATTTATTTATTTAATCAGTCAGCTAATATTAAAATTATTCGCAATATACAGCATTTTAAAGTAAACTATTAGTTACACTCTTAGCTAATGTTTAATACATACTTAACTATAATAATTAAATGATTTACTTCCTGCATGTAATAATTTTATATTAATATTTTAAGCGTAAATATTTAAAAAAATAATTGAGCAAAATATTTATTGTATAATACTTTTGTTTAAAATATTAATTAATTTATTTGTTTAATATCGATGATCATTCACTTCGTGCTTGTACTTTTTTGTTAGATTAATAAGTTAATAAGTATTTGGAATTTACGCAAAGTGAAATTTATAAAACATTATGTGATCAATTGGAACTTAGGAATCATATTTATTAAGTAATAATTTAATCTCGAATACATACATATGGGGATGTTTAGTGGTTTGATTCACTTCCTTCATGTAGTAATTGTAATACAATGTATTTATTGTAAATATTTTATTAAATTTGGTAGTAAAACTTTATTAGATAAACTTTGTTTGTAAGTTCTTTTTTATAAAAAAAATGTTTGTAAATTATACAATAATTTGTATATATACATGCGAAATATTTTAACAAATGTTTGAGCAAAACACTTAATGTGATATAATTTTTTTTAAAACTATTTTTAACTTAACTTTGGTAATATCGATGATTATTCACTTCGTGCATGTAATATTTAGTAAAATTATTAACATAAACGGAATTTAAAAAACAGTTGTTGGTCAATTAAAATTAAGGAATCATATTTATTCGTCTTGAATTATAATTTAATCTGTTACAGATACGTTGATATTACAGTGGATCTTTTTTTCACTTCCTGCATGTAATAATTATAATACAATGCATTTATCGATAACTATTAGATCATATGCTTGATTAAAACTTTATTAGATATACTTTGTTTGTAAGTTGTTTTTCATCAAACATTTTTAAAAATAAACTACCAATTTTCACTTCGTGCATGTAATTTTTTATAAAAATTCAAATTACACGCAATGTGCAGCATTTTGAAGTAAATTATTAGTTACACTTTGAACTAATCTCTAATACATACTTATCTATAATAAAGAAAGGATTTACTTCCTGCATGTTTTAATTGCATTCTAATATTTTATGGTTTAATGTTTTAACAAATACTCGAGCAAAATACTTATTGTGATATACTTTTCTTTAAATTAGTTTTAAATAATTTTGATAACTATTGACGATTATTTAATTCGTGCATGTACAATTTTGTTAGATTAGTAAGGTAAAAGTATTGCAAATTTACACAAAGTGCAAGTTCAAAAATACTATTTGGTCAATTGAAGTTTAAGAATTTTGTAAAAAGGCACTTACAAACAAAGTTTAATTAATATAGTTTAACTCATGGATTTGATAAAAATTTTAGAATAAAAATATAGTATTATAATTATTACATGCAAGTAGTGAATCAAATCGCTATAACAGCCACATATGTAGTAGAGAATAAGTTATAATTTTAGATGAATAAATATCCAAAATAATAACATAATCTAGAAAACAAATTCTCATCCTGAAGCAAATCATCATTCTGAAATAATTTGATGTGTTAATGTTATGTTGTTAAATAAATATTAGTAATTATTAATTATAGTTACCTTTATTATTGTATAGACTCAGCAATCAAGTTACCTAAAATATAAGATTAAAGATTTTTAGTACCAATTAAATGAAAAACATATGTAAACAATAATATACTTAACATAATTTGACCTTGAACTTGATCTTGAATTTGGTAATGAAAACAAATTATGTTGAGTACATTAGAACGCACATATTCACTTAAAATTACACATCATATTTATTAACACGTATACAAACTTACCTATAAATATCAAGGAACATAATCATTTACCTAAAACAATAATATTATTTTAGTATAAGTTGAATTTGTATCATGTAATTAAATTAATTTCTTACCGATTTATTATTTGACACTTGTGTATCACATTAATGTAAATTAACTCAAATTGTACTACCACCAATGCAATTCATATTTATATAAAGTCCGTTTAATACTTAATATATAATAAGTAATGACATCTAGTGGCTATTATCACCAAAGCGATTAGTAGCCCTCTATTGTAAAATAGATAAACACTTTAGTTAAAATTTCGTAAAATAATAAAAAAAATTGTTCTCTCTATCATCAACCATCAAACCGACCATTTGTCAATTTGTCATTAAGTGAAAAAATAAAAAATTTGAAATTGAAACCGGAGTTTGTGAAGCTGTGTATTTATTCAACCAAAATACCGACACCAAACTATACCCAATCAACCACCAAATTACCTTTTATGAACTGGATGTTCTTTTGTTCGAGATACCCGGCACTAGTTCATAACAATAATACGATGTATTTATTGTAAATATTTTATCAAATGCTTGAGTAAAATTTTATAAGATAAACTGTGATTGTAAGTACTTGTGTACCAAAATTTTGTAAAATATACTATAATTTTCACTTCGTGTATGTAATAAATATATTTTAATAATTTATGTGTTTTAACAAATACTTGAGCAAATTACTGATAGAGTATCACTTTTTTTTAAATTATGTATAACTTAGTTGTTCACGACGATTCCTAAAAATATAAATAAAACCACAAAGAATCGAAAGAACATTAAAATACGATAAAATACTTATCTGATTCTGATGCGAACTTGTCTTGTATAAGTAAATTGAGTATCATCTCATCATACTCGTGAAAATGCTCGGGGTTAAAGGGGAAATTTAGATTATTATAAATTAAATTTGTATTGTACAATTGTATATTAAAATTAAATTTGTATTATTATTTACTTACCTTTAAAATACGCTGTCAAATTGGTATTTTGTTTATGTCTTTTGACAGATATCTTCCATGCAAAGCAATGAGAAGAAAAGTAATTATAACAAAGACATAAAACAAAAGTACTAAAAAATTGTGAATTAAATTCGTTTAGGCTAGTCAAACCAAGATGACACTTATTATTATTGTAAAGTAATTAAATTATTTATTGTAAGATGGCACTTGTCATCACTTTATTTTAATTGTATTTACCATTTAGTAAGATGGCGCGATATTATAATTTTCTATGTAAGAAATATTTTTTTTGAGAAAAATCACTTTTTCATGGAACGTTGTTTGTAAAACATGTAAAACATAAAAAATAAAAATTATAAAGATTATTTGTATTTAAACGGAGTGTTATATATTGTGAAGTTGATACGTGTATTTGGCTTTATTACCAGTGAATACATTATCATATGTAAGAAAACGTTGAGCCATATATACAGTACAGAACCAGCGAATACCAGTTATAGGAAATACACGGTGAACATAATAATACAACACAAAAGAGGACCTTGGTATTGCGTCTCTTACGGTGACAACGAGGGAATATAATTTAACGAGATTGTAACCGGGTCCATAGGCTGTACATTAGTTTTAGCAAAAAACGATGATTATATTCTCTTCTTGCATGTAATATTTTGTTATATTAATAAAGTAATAAATATAAGGAATTTTCGCAAATTCCAATTTAAAAAATAATGTTTGGTCAATAAGAATTTATAAATCATATTTATTCAACTTATAATTTAATCTCGAATAAATATGTGGTTGTAACAGTGATTTTGTCACTTCCTGCATATAATAATTTTAATGTAATGTATTTGTTGTAAATATATTTCGTATGCTTGAGTAAAACTTTATTAGATAAATTTTGTTTGTACTTATATTTTTATCAAAAGTTTTTAAAAATAAACTACAATTTTCACTTCCTGCATGTAATTATTGTTTTGTTTAATAAACCAGTAATTTTAAACTACGCGCAATGTGCAACATTTAGTAAAATATTAGTTACACTTTAAGCTAATCTCTAATACATGCTTATCTATAATAATGAAATGATTCTCTTCCTGCATGTAATAATTATATTTAATATTTTATGTGTAAATGTTTTAACAAATACTTGAGCATACTTGAGCTATATTGTCTAAAACTTTTTTTTAAATAATATTTTACTTGATTTTGATAATTATTGATGATTATTCACTTCGTGCATGTAATATTTTGTTAGATTAATAAGGTTATAAATATTATAAATTTACGCAAAGTCAATTCAAAACAAAAACTATTTGGCCAATTGAAATTTAGGAAACATATTTATGCATCTACAATTATAAATTGATTATTACTACAAATGTGGCTGTCTTGTGTGGTTTGATTCATTTCCTGCATGCAATGATTAAAATTTGATGTATCTATTGTAAATATTTTATCAAATGGTTGAGTAAAACTTAAATAAATTAACCTTCTTTGCTTTCTTTACATTTTATGTTATTCACTCATAGATAATAATGGCTATAAAAATGGAATGATTTACTTCCTTCAGGTTATATTTACACGTAAAGTTATGTATACACGATTATTTGAATTACGGTTTCATACAAATGCATTTAGAATTTTTATTTAATCTATAACATGTATATCAATAAACAAACAGTATTAGTCCATCGATCGTGTCCGAATCGTATCGATTACATTAATACATAATATTTGGCCTTAGATTTCCATTTTCCTTAAGTTTAAGTTTAAATTTAAGTAATTTAAGTTTTTTCGTTGGTTTGGAAAAATTTAAATAAACAAAAAATAGTTTGCGTTGACACAAGCAATTATCTCATAAAATCAACTTCTTTACAAATATGTGACATAATTAAAATTCAAAAACAAAATGCACTTAATACGTTTAGTAACTCTACACCGAAACAGAAAATAAGTACGTCTTATCATTTATCGATATTTCCTTCAAAAAAAAAAAAAAAAAAAAAAAATCATAATGGGCTTGATCATCAAATTTTTGAGATGATATTTAGTTTAATTATTTAGCCTTAGAAATTGTTGCTCCTGCCACTTTACGATTATTGATAATGCCATGGTTGTTCGAATATATTTCGTAATTAAAACGAAACAAAGTCTCAAATTTTTTTTAGCAATTATAAAAATTCAACGAACCATTTACTTAAATTTTCAACGAGTTTAAATATTTCGTGGCGGCTTTCAACTAATAATAACATAATGACCCCTATTATGATTGTCGTGTGGATGTCGATCGACAATTGTTTCCATAGTACTGCCACATTAAAATTGCAAAGTAATCAGGTTTTTAAAAAAAATCTAAAATCCACAGATGGTTTTATGGCCTCTAGTCGTAAACTAAATTGTCATCGACAAGGAAAAGTAATGAATTTTGAAAATTTTATAGTGGAGTCGTATCGCAACCATATTTGGGGTGAATATTAATATACATTCATTCAAAATTTTCAATTTTACGAGGTATTTTATATAACAAGAGATTAATAAAAAAAAAATATATTAAAACGTTAAGTGAACAAAAACAATGGAAATTGATTTTATTTTTTTTTGAGTGTATAGTATATTGTTTGCCTTGTATGTGTGATGTAAATGTATTTTGGTTTTTGAGCCTGGTAAAAATACTTACTATTTCTAAGGCGAGGAAGAACAACACAAAAAAAAATATTTTAAGTAGAAACAAAAAGCAAGAACTATAAAGCTCAAATTTTATTTCATCATAACATGCGATTGTTATTGATATTGAAGTTGAATGGATGGAAAATATTACGTAATGGATTTTCATTTATACATAAAACATTTTTCTTTTTTCCTTTGTATAAACACTTATGTATACTTAAGTATGTAGGTATGTATGTTCGAACCATACATATTATACATATTCATTTTAATGTAAACCATTTCCAATGAGTTGTTTCATTTTGTAATTCTGGATTCGTTTCATATGTTGCCTCCTGGGTTTGCGAGAGGGGCCGGCAAATCCTTTACATAATTTAGCTCTTTGTTGAATTGAAAGAAATTTATTTGAAGACGTTGAAGCATCTTGTTTTGTTAAACAGGTAGATTTATAGACATATTAGTAAATATAAAGGTTTAAATAAAATTAAAATGTTATTAACAATGAAAATTTATTTTTTGGTAAAATTATGTGGATGTATTGAAGAAACCCTGGGTTTTTGTAATAAAATATTAAATAATGGTATCTTATTGCTATATTAATTTAAAATCAGAATTTTAGTTAAAGAAACAATATCAGCGACCAAAAGCAAGAACGAAATATTTCTTTATTATCAGTTTAGAACGGCTTAACCGAGATGGTTCTTATGAAAGAAAATTTTGAAAAAATCCACCGGAAAAATCGAAACATCCGAAAAATCAATTAAAAACCTTTTTTATATATATTTTGTATGAACATTTTTTATGAGACAGGTGGTGCAGAGGTTAAAGCTTCGTCGCTTGGGCTCAGAGGTACTGGATTCGAATCCCACCGGAGGCTGCATCCTAATTAATATTTTGTTTTTTATCCAATCTTTTCATTTTATCTATTTATTTTCACTATCTTCTATATATTATATCAATTGCCGTGCGTTACTAACGCAAAAACTCGAGAACGAAACCTCCGATTAGATGCGATTCTTTTTTTGCTTTACTCGTCTCAATACAGTGATGGTTTACGAAAAATAAAATAAAAAACATTTTTTATATGAATTTTGTGTGTACATTTTGTATGTGATGGGTGGTGCAGTTGTTACAGCTTCGGGACTTGGGCCGGGAGATACTGGATTCGAATCCCACCACAGGATGCATGCTTTTTTTGCTTTGTTCGTCTCAATACAGTGGCGGGGCTGCTTTGGAAAAAACAAAATTCGAAAAACCTCAAAGGTATATCCAGAAACTCGAAAAAACCGGAAAATCGAAGAAGATTCGCCAAAACCCGAGGGCAAAGCGAAAAACTAATAAAAAATCGGCAGATCGGAAATTGCTTTTTGTATAGGAGTTTTGTATGGAAATACATTTAACACCACCAATTAAAATTTGTATTTCGACAATGATCATTCATTTATATAGCCACTTCGAATTTATTTCAATAGATGGCGTTGGTGACAAACTACTATAAATATAAGTTGTGTAGAATTTTGGCAATTTATGTAAAAAATCATCATATTTATTCATTGTACGATCCATTGTACATTCATGAAGAGGATGGCTACCACTTCCAGATACAGATGGTCAATCCGCTGACCGGTTAGTTATTAAGCTGTCGATTGTACACTTGCATTGCTATACAAATAACATATTCATTTTGCAGGTGAAGAAACGAATATGAAGGTCAGTTCAATGTAGTTTTATACCTATCGGTTAATGATGCGATAAAGCGAGGACAATCATCTTTTAAGTTATCGTCGGTTGTTTCAACAGTATTCCGTCGATATGTACGTGAAGATCGAAAAGGAACGTTTAAATATTATCCGCTTCAATCAATTAAAACTACGTTTTGAACAATATATTCATCTGCACGATGTCATCGTTTCGGACAGAGATGCAACCAACGTCGTTCAATTGACCATTCTCCCAGCAACATATGTTGGCAGCCCACTGCATATGCATGAATATGCGCAGACGGCCAGATTTTTCATCACGTTCACATGCAATCCGAAATGGTTCGAAATTACAGGTAATTTACTGCCGGGACATACTTCCAGCGATCGCCATGACATCACCGCACGTGTGTTTAAACAATAACTCAGGACGCTAATGGACTTCATCGTTAAGCAGATGGTTTTCGGACAGCCACGTAGTTAAATGTACTCAGTAGAGTGGCAGAAGCGTAATTTACCACATGTACACATTATGCTGTGGTTAATTGAGAAAATGAGACCACACTAAATCGATTCAATCATCAGCGCTGAAATACTACATTTAAAAACAGACCCGGAGTTGCTAACGGTTGTCGCAACAAACATGATGCACGGTCCGTGCGGAGATCACAATCAAGATTCACCGTGTATGGCCGATGGATAATGAACCAAATAATTTCCGCGTCCGTTTCGGCCATACACAATTAGTGGAAACGACGGTTATCCACTATATCGGCGTCGTTCATACAAAGATAATCGCTGGCTCGTTCCGTATAGTAAGCTTCTATTGAAACATTTGCAACACACTGCAATGTTGAGTACTGTAACTCCATTAAGTCCAATTAATATGTGTGCAAATACGTGAACAAAGATGACGACCTGACAGTGTTTGGCATTGCTGCTCCGGATGCAAATGATGAAGTGTCAAGATTCCAATCGGGCTGTTATGTCAGTTGCAACGAGGTGATTTCGCGTATTTTCTCGTTTGCATTACACAAACGTCATCCCACTGTTCAACATTTGTGGGTGCACTTGGAGAATGGGCAACGTGTTTATTTCACGGAAGCTAATGCAGCACAACGAGCAGAATGACCACTAGCTACAAAACTCACTAATTTCTTCGAAATTTGCCATAGCGATCGCACGAACATTGTTTTAATGTGAAATGCCACGCTATTATACTTGAAACCAGTCGACGAATAAGTTTTAACGACGAAAGAAAGGTCAACCTGTTGCAGAATACGTAAATGTGTATTCGACTGATGCGCTTGGCCATGTGTACACCATTCATCAACGACAAGATGAATGCTTCTATCTTCGTTTGCTTTTGTTCCATGTTCGTGGTCCTACTTCGTTCGAATCGCTTCGTACTATAAAATATGTGTTGAGCGCCACTTTTCGATATGCTTGCCAACGTCTGATTTTGCTGGAAAATGACTCAAATTGGGAATCAACACGACTTGTCATCCATCGAACACATTGGAGTTTTGAAACAAATACAAGGACGAGATGACTGACTACATTTAGCATCGAGTTCGCCCGCAACATCGAATTATGAGCTTGAAATGAACGACGAGATACGCAACGAAGCTTTGATCATGATCGAAGACATGTGCGTGCTTATGTGCGGCAGCTATTTGTCGAAATTGGGCATGCCAGCACCAATTCGTTCGATGCACGACGCATTTAATCGTGAATTGCAACGAGATCAAGTGTACGATCGTGATTCAATGAGCCAAATAGTGCAAAAAAATGTCCCGCTTTTGAATATACAGCAAAAGAACGTGAACGATGCATTGATGAACGCAGTTGACGAAGGAAACGGCAGAATATTTTTTCTCAATGCTCCCGGTGGAACAGGCAAAACCTTCCTGATTTCATTGCTTTTGGCCATAATTCGCTCGAGATCTGAAATAGCGTTAGCCGTTGCATCATCAGAAAATATAGCCACATTGCTAGACAGTGGTCGGACTTCACATTCTGCGTTGAACTTGCCGATGAATATCCACACGAATGACATGCAAGTGTGTAGAGCATTTGTATTACGTTTAATATGGAAAACATAATATGAGGTCAACGTGCGAAAAGAATTAAAAATTTTCCATAGAACTTTGCACACGAGTTAATGATTTTTTTGTCGATTTTTAAAATTAGCAAAATTCATGTGAACGAATGAAAATTGATCGCGCATGGTTTTCAATAATGTACGATACAACAACGACTTTAAAATCCGGTGGAAATTAGAGATCTATTTTCCAATTTAAAGTTGAATGAATTTTGTTTACTATGGAATTACATTGACCGTGAAAAATATGTAGCGATAACAAGAAATTCGATCGTGCTCTTGACAATAAAAATTTAATGATGATTTTTTTATGAAAACAATAAAGTAAAATGATTAAGAAGCCACACCCATGATGATTAAATGATTAAGTGAATTAGAATTTGATTGGATAATAAAAATATGATTGTAGTTTTATAACGATTTAGATTAAGTATATAAACTGTAGAATTTAATGAATAAAGCAGAATTAAGTTTTGATCATACAGAAGTAAAATAACTGTGTAGAGCATTATTATAACTTTTGACAAAAAACATGGAACGGATTACAAGAGTTACCCCAAAAAGGTAATTAAGAATCCCATCCTCCATTTATTAGTCAAAACACCACATGGCGATCTTGCCAAACATCGAATAATATTAAGGAATCTTTGCAGCATAAATAACCCGGTGCAGAAAGAGGACATATATGTTCAAAAGATAACGAGACCAGAAGTTGGACCAAAGCCGAGACATATAGATGAGGTGGAGAAGCAACATAAAGCCAAGGAACGAACAAAGAAGGAATTAAAGAATAACACAAAACCGACCAGAACAGCATCGTCTATAAAAAAAGAAATTCTGGATATAAGAAGGATATTGAAGGTAGCGTCAGAAGAGGACAAAAGAATATTAATTAAAAGAGGAAACACCTACGCAAAATGGAAAACGAAATACGCAGACAGAACAAAAAAAATGATAATTAAGACTAGATCATGAGAAATATATATATAAAAAAACGAAAAGCAAAATTATAGATTAAGAATTAAGTCTTTTAATAAAAAATGAATAAATTAAACATTTTAGAGTTTGTAGAAGAACGAATTAAGCAAGATAAAATTAGACTAGAACAATTTATGAAAAGAAAAGCAGAAGCACTAGATGAAACAAATGAAGTGCAAAAACTAGAAGTTAAATAAGATAGGAAAAATTATTTCAATGTAGGCCCACACAAAGAGGTTATGGAGCCTGCCTACACAATCAAGCAGATATCGATTATGCAAAGGAAATTGATTAAAGAGCAAATACTTAATAAAAATTGATTATAGATTAAGTTAGATGATAAGAAATAAACAATGAAATATAGATATGATTTTAAGGTAGTTATAAAATAAATGGAAAAACAAAAAATATTAATAAAAGATACTGTATTAAAAGAGGAAATTGATAAATTAAATAGAAAATTCGAAAAAAAATTAAGAGAAAAAGAAATTAAATTAGAACAGAATTCAAAACCCACATCTTCAGATAAATTAGAACAAGATAATAATCAAAGTATTTCGGGCATTAAAGTAATCAATATGGCAGATTTCAATTTGGCAGAAGCTATGAAAATAATCCCTCAATATAAAGGAGATTATAAAGAACTAAATAATTTCTTAAGCTTAATTGACATTTATGCTGAGTCTTTAAAAGCAGACCAGCGAATGAAATTAACAGATTTTATAGTAAAAGTAAAAATAGATGATAGGGTTAGGAACAGAATAGGGAATGCGAACTCTGTAACAGATCTAAAAACAAAGCTGAAGGATAACTATAGGGGTGTAAAAACAGCAATTTCGGTTCAATCAGAAATGAGGAACAAGGTTTCGGGGAAATGAAACGGTAGCACAATATATGGCACAAATGGAGGTCCTATTAGCATCTCTAAATGCCATACAAATCCAGCAAGAAGGGCAAGATAACGCTCAAGTAATAAAAGTTTGAATGACAAGACAGCCTTACGAATTTTCACAAATGGTTTAAGGGTACCGATTAAAACAACTGTATATGCTTCGAGACCTCAAAATTTATCAGAAGCTTATAAAGTTGCTCTGGAATACAGTATAAATAATCAAGAAAATGACAGTAAGATTTGTTATGTGAAGAATAATAGAAGTTATAGATATAATGCTAATAATAATAATCACCAATTCAAGAAGCAATTTCACCAAAATACAAGATTTATACCACAGAAAGGCGCATGTTATGGATGTGGAAAAATAGGGCATTATGCGAGAGAATGCAGAAACATAAAACAAAGCAGAGTGAATTACAATAACTATCAAAATAATGTTGCAGTTAATAGAGGATATAATAAGGTGAAAAGATTTCAAGGAAATCATAAGAATAATACCCAAAGTATTAGATATATACAATATTCGGGAAACAGGTAAATCCCAATTGGAAGGGGTGCGAAAATAGAACCAAATACGGAAATAGGTTCAGATACAGCTACAACAACATGTACAGGAGTATGTACAATAAGGGATGCGCAATAAATAAGATAAATTATGAAATAAAATGCAAGAAATACATGTCAGCAAAACAAATTATTCATCAAATATTGGAATATGCAGATTAGAAAAGGATAGTACAAATTACATCATCTTATATACAGAACTAGCTAAAAGAACAACAACCTATTTAATAGATACTGGAGCGGATATTTCTATAATAAAGAAAAATTACAGTATGGATGAATACCTAATAAATGAAGGTGAAAAATGTCAATTCTCTGGGATCACAAAAGAAGAAATATATTCATTAGGAACAGCAACAACAAATTTAATGTTGGATGATAAAATAATAAATCATAAATTTCACATAGTTGAAGCAGATTTTCCAATAAATACTGAAGGTATATTAGGTAGAGATTTTTTGATCAAGTATTCATGTGAAATAAATTATGAAACATATACAATATCAATACACGTGGACAATACAGAATATATACTACCAATGAAAACAAGGATACCTCAACTAACTAGGATTATAGTGCCACCAGGATCGGAAAGCATTCAAGCAGTAGGAACAGATCACGGAGAATAAGGGATAATAAGTAATGAAGAGATTTCACAAGGAGTATTCATCGCCAATTCACTAGTACCAGCAAAAGGCATCATACACATCAAAATATTATACAACAGAAAAGGAAGTATCATTACAAAATTTCAAACCAAAAATAACAAGTTTAAATAAGTATCAGGTATTAGGAAAAGTAGATGAGATACATAGTAAAAACAGAAAAGCATTGTTGTTTGAAGAACTAAATTTAGAAGGACTAGGAAAAGAAGACAACGAGTCAATTCAACAGATTTGTGGAGAATATGCAGATATTTTTAATTTAAAGAATGATGTATTAACAGTTAATAATTTTTATAAGCAAAGAATCAACTTAAAAGATAACAGTCCTACGTATATAAGAAACTATATACAACCACATGTATATATAGAAAAAATGAATAAGGAAGTGAAGAAACTATTGGATAACGACGCGACAGAACCATCAACGAGTCCTTATAATTCACCTTTACTAGTAGTTCCAAAAAAGAGTACAACAGATGAAAAAAAAATTAGGCTGGTGGTGGACTTCAGGCAAATAAACAGAAAAATAGTAGATGACAAATTTCCATTAACAAGATTAGAAGACGTTTTGGATACAATTGGAAGAGCAAAATATTTTTCAACACTGGATTTAACTAGTTCTTTCCATCAAATAGAATTAGAGAAGCAGTCTAGACCAATAACAGCTCAATTGTCAAAAACTCAGCGATGGCCAAAGTATTGCAAGATTGCAAAATCATCATTATGAACTCAATGCATGTGCATTTTATCTCTCATAAAAATCAATCTTCGTGAAAGACAAAAGTATGTGCTCGGAACAAAGTAATTTAGGGCGGAACGAGGTTCGCCGAGTCAGCTAATGTACTATATTTCTAACCGCCACTGCAAGAGCGTCAAACTTGCTATTCCAAATCTTATCATCTTCATTGATATAGGATCGAATTTTCGCCAAAATTCATACATTAACCCGCTTAACCAATTTATTGATTTTACAAATTACTCCGTATCTGCACAATGATTCTTATTGTTGAATGAACAACAATAATTCAATAAATAAAATTTAAGCTCATTATCACAGGAAGGTACACCATACAATTAAAAAAGTTCGTTTTCTTTCTTTGGTTTGCAAAACCTGAAATTCGCTCAACTGATCCAGAATAACTAAAATCGACGAACTTTCGTTCCTTATTCGCGGATATCGTCCAAGAAAGTCAACAAAAATGCGTTGAAATTCCATTAACATTTCGCTGAACATACAGTTTATTATAGATTACGACATAATTAGTTTTAATCTGTGGATTACCAAAAACATCTGTACACCAATTTTGTCCCGAAATGTGTGAAACGAAATGAGTGTAACTGGAATGATATAGTAGTAGCATATGGGTTTGTGTTAGTTTCGTGCGTATGATTGTTTTTCTACATATGCAAGTCACGTGTCATTCTTTTTTTGTTTATTCATATTAACTCTTTGAGTGCAAACATGATTTCGGCTAGTGTATTGAGGAACAGGATTGCGCTTTTTGGCACTCAAAGGGTTAACCATTGTAAACGCCATATTTTTGCCATTTTGTTTATGTATTTTCGATTTTTTTATAATTAACATTTTATTTTTAAAATTTATGGAATTTAAAATAAATTTACTTATAAAATTTTATTAATAGATGTACAATTAATTTATGATAATAGAAAATATAAAATACATTGGCATGTTAAATAATGACACTCCATAGCTCGAGAGCAGACGTAATGTGCTGAGAAAAGGAAATAAACACCATAAAAATTAAACCGATTCGCCCGGATCGCGTTATTTTGGTGCTGTTTATCATACAAATGACACAAATACGAACAAAAGAAAAATACAAATACAAAGACATAATTGTGTATTGTACACTGTGTACGTATTCGATTTTTTTTGCTTCACTCATTTTAAATGAGTAACTCACGAGACAAAATCGATATACTGGTATTCGTTGTTTGTAGTCGGTGCCCTGAAAAGTAGTTGATATCCACATGAATTGGTGAATCTAATAAATTTAACTGTTAAATTTATCAACATGAACTCGTGATAAGCTATCAGATGCGATGTCCCTAGTACTTTGGTGATATTAATTATATGGCTGTGTCTTCAGTGCCCATCTTGCTAATCTTTCCGATAATTGTTTTTGATTTATCAACCATTGTAAACTAGAGTGGTTGATTATGATGATAAAAGGTTTTCTTAATATTTGCCTTAAAATTTCAACACTCACAGAAGAAAAAAATTTCTTTGAGATTGGTTGAATTTGTATTATATGTATGTAGTTGGATACTCACTACCATCACTTTTTTGCTCTTCATCATCACTTTTTAACTTCCAAAAAATAATTCAGAATGAAGCACCTATTCCACTCAGTCTTCCCAAGGAACCGGTATATTTGCTTTGCAGTTCTATGAAGATGGTTTTCAGCTATGCCTCTTACTTTTATTCGATCAACCTTAAGCGAGCCATTACCAACTACATAACATATAGGTATTAAGGATCAAATTAACTGCGTTTAACAATTCAAATTCGCTACAAAATCATCAGATGTTTTTCAAAAGTTACTAAAACCACTAACTATAGATTACGACATAATTAGTTTTAATCTGTGGATTACCAAAAATATCTGGCATTCGTTGTCTGTAGTCGGTGCCCTGAAAAGTAGTTGATATCCACATGAATTGGTGAATCTAATAAATCACACCCCCAATAAGAGAAACAATCGGCAATGAAGATAGCCCAAATAGCATGACAGTTTATTGTTAAAGTGGCCTGCCGGTCACGATAATGATCGTCTTGTCCCTTGAATCTAGATCGAGAGGTATTTGACAAAAGACATCTTTTGTCTTGGCTTGTGAAGCTATTGCAAAGATATATTTTACCATATTTGGTCTAATTCGTTCACCATTCGAGCATCGAGGCATAGCCGAAAATTTCTGTTAAGATTTATTAGCTTTAGTCGCTCTTGATAACAACGAGACTAAACACCTTGTAGCACTGGTTGTACAGAATAATAGCGTTTTCCATTATCTTAACAACACTATGCTGTAACAACTGATTCTCTCCCAGATGTTTTAAATCAATACAATGGACGATTTCAGGGCACCCAACAGGTGACCTGAAATTTCGCATATTCCAAATTATTGGTGGGATAAAAATATAAGACGTAATTAAAACAAAGTAACAGCCAATATTATTTTTGGAGGTTAAACAAAGTCACATCTAATGCCTGTAGACAATGTGAGGTATGCAAAAGTATTAAAATTAGTGCAATAACTTTATCTTAACAATAGACAATGGAGGTAAAACTACAGTGAAATAAAATATTATCTAACAAAAAACAAATCGGATTTCCTTAGTTTATCTTAGTTTCATATCTTCTGTCATTCATTCAGCTACTCTTACGAATCATACACATCCTGTCGGTTTTTCTATTATAAAAATATCCTCATTTCATTGCCTTGGAAAAATTTAAGTAGGCGAAAGGTTATTCCATTGCATTTATAATGCCAATAAATATAAACACACCAAAAAACTAAATCATGAACCTGATAAAATATAAAATATTAAATAGCGTCGGTGGATAGCTAGGTCAATTCAATAAAAAAAAATATTTTTAATTAAAACTTGAGTTTGGAAGGAAAATTTGTTACAAAAAGACTTATATCTACTTATAATTCTAACGATGTAACAAGCACAATTCTCAAAAATGAAAGGAAGGTTTACCGCTGTTCTGCATAAAATATTTTTTTGGTATGGCCACACAGTTAGTAATTTTATATAAACTTTCAAGACTTTAGGAAAACTAACAATCCTCCTAAGAATTGTGAGATCTAGATCCAGATACATACTCTTTTCATTAATTTGTAACTTTGTAATAAACAGCGATTTTTAATTTCTAGAAAAGCACAACTTTGAACCCGAAATAATTTAAAACCCTCATCAACTTTATATTTATTACCAAGAAAGCTCATGGGATGTGACATTACATGTTTATTACTTAAATATGTAAACGGTTCTAATATTATAATTCTACGTCATAGTGCTTAACAAAAATCCCATAATAATTATTCGCCGAAAAACTAACCATATAACCCCTCATATATATTAATAAATTTCTAACCGCCTGTGACCCAACTATATACACGAAATCTTAATAAAGTCTTTAATAATATTAACATTTTGCCACCATAATGTATCCAGCTCATAAATTTTAAACAACTTTTTGTTGTTTGTGGTCGGGTACGCGTACAAATTTTTAGAATTGTTTTTCATCGCAACATTATCCAATTAAACATAAATACGAGAAATTAAAATGGGGAAGACAACGCGGCACAAAAACACCAGTATAAGTATATATATAACTGATGAAAACCCAAATCCTATGTCAGCTGGCTGTTTATTAACTTTTCTTAATTTTCCATATAACAGAGGACACAGTAAAAAATTAAAATGTTGATCTTTAAAAAAAATGCTTTCTGCTATATACAAATAAATATGGAAAAAAGCTTTTGTGCTTTTTTTATGGTACTGGTGCCGTTGTTTATTTCCCGGACATTTTAAGACAAACAAAGAGAATTTCATGAAGACAGTATACAAAAAAAAATATTTTGGTTTCTGGTGTATATTGTGTGTTGCTTGAAATTCCTTTCGAGCTTATTCATAGCACACAATTTATTTTTCGGTTGTACTTTCGGTTTCTTTAAAATAAACGCAACAAAAAATGTGATCTAAAGAATACAATGGCATTATAAGCAACAAAAAATTAAATTTAAAGCTTTAAATACAATGTAGCTATAGACGTAAAAAAAACGAGTTTATTGTTTTTGTGTTGTCAACTGTAAAATTTAAATAGTAAAAGTTTCTTTTTCTGCTTTTGTGCATACTTCATTCCAACTTTAGGTAGTTGGACGAACTCCCCCGTTAAATTCTTTAGATTATCACAATGCGAAATGGAAATAAATAAAACTTGTAATAAGTTAATGAAAGGGAGCGAACGCCATTTTTTGATAGAGTGCAAAATTGGTATGCCTAGTATTTATCCTTTGTTTCTACAAATTTTAATTAAAAGTTACTTTTTTTGTATAATGGAGATATTTTATGTCTTCGAGTGCCTTATAGGAATTTATTTTTTGAGATTTAAAATTATTTCGACAGTTGTACACATTCTTAAACAATGTTGTTTCTGCAGTACTTAAAAACAATTTACTCTTATTATATTTCAAATGGTATAAGAAGTCTTGGCTTGTTCAAAAATACACATATTAAAAAAAAATATGTTTTCCTTAATTGAGAGTGGTAATTTTCATGAAATTTTAGACACTTGGCCAAACTGCAGACACTGTTTCATTTGTGGGTCAAACTGTAACCATCCACACAACCGGTTTTGTTTAACTATGAAAGATTACTTTGGCTTTTCTATAAATATCACCGTCATTTGCTGAAACTGCAAGTCACTCTGATACATAAATCAAATATCATACCAATGGCCAACTGTTAATTCGAGAAACACCGTTCCTGATCAACTTTTATCAAAACAGTTTCCAATTGTTGTTGCTTATTACGTCACAATAAAATTGTTAAGGTGATTTAAAAATCAAACTTATAAAATAAACTACTTATATAAAATTTAAAATTATATTCTTAAATTTAATATTATTTTTCTCATTTTCTTAATAATTTTCATTTCATGTAATACTACTCCATTCACATACAAGAAGAAAATGAAACAATAAAGGCAGAATCCGATATATCTGTTAAAGAAAGCGATGAAGACTCAATAATAACTGTAAGTAGTGCACATGATAATTCTGATAATTCTGATAATTCTTTACCTAATTTAAATTCACTGAATGGTTAAACTGTTGTTCAGTTCTTGTTAGCAAATTTAAATACTAATATTACTTTTTCTGAGGAAAATAATTGCTTAAATATAAATCACCCTAATAATTTTAGACGCAGTGTAATAAACTTTGATACGGAAACATTAAATAAATTTTTTTCTAAAATAAATCCAGAGCAAAATATTATGTCTAATTAAATATCGATCAAATGCTGAACATTATACTGAAGTTCGACGGGTCTCCTAATAAATTAACTAAATTTCTTACTTGTTGTGAAATAGTGTACAGTCCGTTAACTAGTTGAGAAACCATTTGAAATTGTAAAATATAGAAATTTCGAATCATGAAAAGAATTGAAAGCGGAATTAAAATTACAATTAATTCTTGGATACTCGCTCTGTTGAACAGTTACAAGTCGAATTAGTGCAGCTCCAACAGCAACGCAGTGAATTAGAGAATTTGCGTCTAAGGTAAAGCAGTTACGTGCTGATCTTAAAATTGCTTACATTGCTAGATAAGGAGAAGCTTCTGCAAAGCATATTAAAAATCTTAATTCAATTACGGCAATAAATAGATTTCAAAACGGATTGAAGAGCCATTTTGGTTATTAGTTAAAGCCTGCAGATTCAATAAACTTACAGATGCTGTGTCAAAAACAGTCGCAAAAGAAGCTTATTCTACAAATACTTAAAGCGGATATTCCAAATTCGATTTTAATACTAACTCGTATAGTTACCGGAATAATAATCATGAAAAATGTCAGCAATGTGCACGTATAGGACATACTGCTAGCTCGTGTTTTTTATTTTGACCAGAATAATAGTAGTAATAATAATCCTATTTGTATTCCTCTTACTAACTTTCCAATCTCAATTCAAAATTCAAATTACAATCAAATAGAAACAGTCAAAGATCTTCGACATTTGAGTCATCAAGTTATAATATTTTTAAATTCGAAAATTCAGGACAAACAACATCGTCTAGCTCGACCAATTGAACGCAGTGATCCGAACTTCCAAAATTTAAAACTAGATCAGATATTTGTATAATTAAACTTGAATGCATTCGTGAAAACGTGCTTTGCTTTCTGAATGAAACTTACTATATAAAAGGAATATCTTAAGAATTCAATAATGAAACTTCCTCATAATGAATCAATCACGCAAGATTTCCATATCGTTTCGAATGATTTTTCAATACCTTGTGCCGGAATAATAGGTAGAAATTTTTTCGAAAACAATAAATGTACAATTTATTATACTGGAAAGATGGTCTAGATTCCATCTAATAATAAATCCTACATTTCTGTTCTATTTTGTTCAATGCCTACTGGCCTTCAGTTTATAAATTTAGCTTCAATTACAATACCCACTCTCTCTTTCTCTTTCTCTGGCACTCTATATAATACCCACTCTCTTTCTCTCTCGCACTATCGCATCAAATGATTTGGCCGCCTCAAATGAGGTTTCATAATCATATTTTCATTTCGAATAATGAGTGCTTAATTAATTGATCCTAAACCAGCCGTGAAATGTGTCCATGACACCACGAGGAATCGAACCCAGGACCTCCTCCGGTCGCTGGAGCAAGCATCCTAACCACTTTGCTACCGGGGCACACGAGTTGAATGATATCCACACGAGTTGAAATGATTTTAAAATTATACGTTTCTAAAAATTTTGATTGGGACTATTTCTGTTCATCAAAGGAAATATTTCTAGGCGTTTATATGGCAAGCGTTATAGTAAATCCTTAGCATTCTTTCATTTTCTTAAGTATTTTAAACACGAATAACAACGAAAATCGATAATTTATCTATTCCACGTGAATCACTATGCGAGTACGAAGTTTATAATTTAAAAAATATTTCTAATTCAACTGAAGTTTCGAACCGGTTGCAATTACTAAATTACCTAATTAAAATAGAAAAACAATCGATCTTAAAAGTTTGATTTGAATTAAATGAAAAATTGCTTCTGGAGAAAAATTGACAACAACAAATGCAACATATTATGAAATTCCTCTGACTCCTAATTTTTGTTCAGTGCACAAAAAAAATTATCGACTGCCAGAAGCCGCCAAAAATGAAATGAAAAAACAGTTAGACGAAATGTTAATTGATAATATAATCGAATTTAAGTCCACATAATTCACCTCTGCTAATCGTACAAAAAAAAAAAATCTAAAGACAATGAAAATAAATGGAGGTTAGTCGTTTTTTTTTTTTTTTTTTTTTTTGGTGGTAACTATGCGATCTGCGTTGGGGCTCAAGGCTTATCGTGCTCTTTCGCGGGGTTGTGCCTGTTACGTTCTTAGTTAAGACCATCTGCACATTTTAAGCTCCATGCCAGCCTATATACAAGGTTAGTCGTTGATTTTAGAAAACTAAACCAAATGACCATAGATGACATTTATCCATTGCCAAATATAATAGAGATTTTCGACCAATTGGCAATGCGAATTATTTTTTCACTTTAGATATAGCATATGGTTATCACCAAGTTGTAAATTTTAAGTGAATTAAATGGAATTAAATGTTTCACGTATCTCGATGACATTGTAATATATGGATATGACTTGGTGGACCATAATAAAAAAAATGATTTGCGTTCTACAGTCTTTTAAAAATTATAATCTTAAATCGCGGTTGTATCCGTAAATCGAATTTCCCTAGAACCGAAGTAACTTATCTTGGTCATATTGGAACGAATCAAAGCCTTAAACCCATTCCAACAAAACTAGAAGCTGTCCTGAATTTTTCTATTCTTGGTAATCCAACCCAAATCTAGTCGTTCTTGGGTCTCACTGGCTGCTTCGTAGAATCATCAATGGATACTCTAAGCTTGCTGAAAGTCTCAATCTGCCCTCTTCCGTACATACAAATAAAAACTAATATTACCACCAATTTTAATTTGCCCAATTTCATAGAAAATTGTATCTTAATTATTGATGGAAGCGATATTGAAATTGAGTGAATTTTATCTCAAAAAACCAAGATCTCAGATAACAGACCTTTCAATAGCTTCATTCAGTCGTTCTTTAAAATTCGCTGAACGAAATTCCGAACAATAAAGAAAGAGTTATTGGCAATTGTTTGGGCTGTTTAACATTTTCATCTCTACATCAATGGAAGAAATTTTGTAATAAAAACTAACCATTGCCCATTGATTTGGCTTTCAAAAAACCGTAAACCATCCTCTCTTCTCTTAAAATGGCGAATCGATTTAAATGAATACGATTACGAAATTTTATACAAACCAAGAAAATCAAATCTAAATGCAGACGCGCATTTTAGTCGAATGGTTCATTCTTGTTCTAATATTCCAAATGATGTGTAAGCCATTATTAGAAAGTCAAATCAAAGTTAAGAATTAAAATAATAATTTGCCGATTACTCCTATAATTTCGATTTCACCGATCCCTTCAAATTCTTCTACACCTACTGGTTCTTCTTCCCCTATACTTCATCACCACAAAACTTCGTTAAAAATCTTATATCCGAATCAGATATAAACCGAGTTATCATAGAATTTCATTATACACCTTTAAGTGGACATCCGGGTGTTTTACGAACAACTCGATGAACCAAATGTTTCTACCATTTTCAAAAATGATTTCGTTTGTGAGGAAATTTATTCAAAAATGCTCTTTATGTCAAAAGAACAAAGTTGGAAAATGTACTAAAATACTAATGCGAATAGCAACTACTTCTAACGAACCCTTTGAAAATCTATTCCTTGATTGCCCCTTTATGTGAAGGTAATAAATTCATACTTACGATGCATGATGGCTTAACAGCGGAGCATTTTATTTGTAGATATGGAATACCTAGAACAATAGTAACAGATCAATGAAGTAATTTTATAAGCCAATTGTTTAAAGGTACATATTTGCAAGTTATTAAGCATTAAACAATTAAATACTTCTGCTTATCATCCACAATCTAATGGAGCGTTTTAAAAATCGCATTCGAATCTTGGTCAATATCTTCCAAATTATACTTCGAACCATGCCATATTCACCCACAACACAATTCCCCACTGTGTAACCGAATATATGCCGATTGAATTATTATTCTGATTTGTACCTGCAATGCCAAATTCGTTAAAGAGAGATCCTGAGCCGACGTATAATGTTTCAGACTAATTTTTAGAACTGAAAAATCGCCTTCAAAATTCTTGGTAAGTTATACGGAATAATATATTTTTTATATATATAAAAATCACGCATCACGATGTTCGTACACGCTAATCTCCGAAAACGGCCAACCGATTTCAATGAAATTTTGTGAATGTTTATGGTTAATTTTAACTTAAAAGATAGGATAGTTTTGGAGCTGATAGGTAGCGCTGTTATCGAAATTTCAAAAAATCTTTTAATTTTTTCAACCAAATGTTTTTTTTTAATTTTTTTTAGATTTCCCATTTAAAAATACATACAACCACAAATTTTAACTTTTCAGATTTTTATACGTGCTAAAAAGAATTTGGGGAAAAAATCAAAATACCAGAAGTTTATGAAAAATATAGTGCAAGCGAAAATGTTTCTTTTAATTTAATTTTCTATTATGTCTCATGTAATCCACGAAACCAAAGTAAACCTTGATGCTATAATATATCTGGAGGGTTTCATGGATTTACGCGAACATGTCAGTTTAGTTTTATTTGTGAAAATTCACGTAGATTTTAATTAATTTGGCAACATATGAGTTTAGGTTTATTTATCCCCCCTTTTTCTGGTGTTTGCTTTTACTTAGCGAATTTTTCAAACTGTGCCAAAAACCTGATGTTTTTGGACAATTCACAAAAAAATTGTTTTATAATGACGTTCCACGCTATTTTACTTGGAACAAGTAAGGTAAAAAATGAAATCCACGAAGACAAGGCGAATTACTTCGAAAAATCGCAGGCGAATTCAAAGGCAATACATTGGGACGACTTGGGGTTTGGGCTTTGCATTGTCAGGCATTGCTGCCCCTTTGTTAGATAGTAGACGAACGGCACATTTAGCGCTCAAACTGCCATTAGACATTCCTAACAATTAGCATTAAAAAGAATAGCGGAATGGCTACAGTGCTGCAAAAAATTTCGATCATTATCATTACTATCCGGTGATTTCCGACAGACGCACATTTAAAACGATCATTTCTATGGCGAAGCGTAGAGACCGTTCGATTGACTATCAATTGCAAAATCACCCGTCGGCACAAATATTTTCTGAAAATTGCTGGATATTGGCAACGGTAATATCGAACTGCATCTAATCACACAATGCATCAAATTGCCAGACAATCTATGCACTATCGTTAATTAAAAACATAAACTAATATAGAATGTCTTCCCGGGCATTTTGAATAATTACTTGAACCATAATTGATCAGTGAACGTGCTATTTTGGCAGCGAAAAATGTTGATGCTGGCGAAATTACTTTTCAGATACAAGAGTCGTTGCCAGGGAAACTGATGTCTCTCAAATCAATCAACAACGCATCAACGAAAATGACGCAATAAATTATCCAACTGAATTTTAAAATTCAATAGATATGCCAGGAAAGCCACCACACAATCTTAGATTAAAAATTGGTTCGCCGATAATTCTGCTTTGTAATTTTAACCCACCCAGATTATGTAACGGCATACGTTTGGCCATCAAGCTGATCACCGGAAATGTTATTGAAGCAACCATTTTGTATGGAAAGTTTTAGAGAGAAGTACTGTTGTGTTATACATTATTATATAGGTTGTGTAGCGCTGCAATTAAACATCTAATTAAGTATATATACTCCCATTATGTATAACAATATTTTATATATATGTGTGATTAACTTGTTTTTAAATGGTTTGTTTGTAAATTAAAATTCGGATAAGTTAGTTGAGATCTGAATTCAAAAGCTTTAAAATCTCTTAATAAAATAGATATTATCTAATGTATAAAAAAGTGCCCAATAAAATAAAACTATTTCTTTTAAGTCCTGTTCGTGTGTTTTGTGCTTGTATGTACAAGAAATGCCAATACTTGTTTCATATGCATTTATTGAAGATAGTAAACTACTCAAGACTACCTTTTCGATCTTTTAGCGACAAGCACAAAAGCTATGTCGTAGGCAAAACTGACAACCTTACTTTTGTTATGTAATACTGATTTCTGTGACATACCACCACCCAATCCATTCTAGTTTTTAGGTCAACAATTGGCATTGAGCCACACTCAATAACATGTGCTGCAGAATTCTTGTCTAAACATTATGAATCTAACCAATAATAAAAATTCACGCTGGGATACATTTTTATAAAGTTTTCATTTATTCCGCATCCCAAGCAAGTCTTAATCAATTTTTTTCCACTTGAACCCAATCAGCTTAAGTTACCGTACTATAGATAGGTAATTGAAGTAGCTGAAACAGCGAGAAAAAGAGTGAACGGGTTATCTGGATTGTAATGAAAAATAAATGCAACAGTTTGGGTTATAGCAACAGTTGGTCTAGTTCACTGCATAAAATGTTAAATCAAAATCGCAATTTAATTATTCGATACTTATTCCATTCAGGGCTAAATTTTCTAACTTCTTTTATTCTAATTCAATTGGAATTTACGTTTCAGCTTGCTTAAATAAAATCTAATTCTATCATCGATGTACCAATCATTATTTTAGATATTTTTAATATGCTTAAATCCAGAAAAAATTCGTTGACTGTAATTGAAATATTGATCTCTCAAGTAATCCTCAGATAACCAACATCTATTGGAAAAAGGATAGTACTAGGATGTAACTAAATTTTATTCTAAATTCCTGCAAATTCCCAAAATTTATTTAAAATGTACTTAATTTCTGCTAAACAAACAAATTATTTAATTTTATGAATATCCTGCTAGACCCTTGAAACATCATGAAAATGAAACACAAAATTTTTGTATAAACCAACCTCGTCCTGAAATAGAATTAAAGTCGACGCAAGCAAGAAAAAAATATTAACAGTTGGAACATTCAATAAATCAAATAAAAACCATGGAACTGCCTGCAGACTCCCATTTGAATCTAACTCGCCCACCAATATTGCTGATGTTGACACCCTTGAAAATACAAAGGTGAAGATACTTGGTGATGGAACACAAAAAATAGATATGTAGCATTCTAACGAGCCTTATTTTATGTCCGTAAAAAAAAATCGTACACGAAAAGCACATGTTTCGTTCTAGACTTTCGCACAATGACCAATCAGGGGGATAAACGAACTCAAACCGATAAAATACGATTAAAAAACACGTTGTTTTAATGAATATGCGTTAAGTAATAGCCGACTTCAACATGCAACCGGTTTTATGAAACAACACGTTAAACCAAAATAGATATTTCTAAAATGAGTTGTATAGACGGTTTTCGACTCCTCTCCACTTTGTTACATCCATTATTTATGTCAGCTCAGCGTTGTTCTCTCAATCGTCGTCTTTTTCTTGGTCCATCACTGTTTTACACTAGTAGCGAGAAAAGTGAAAGAGGACGTCTCAAAAATATGTTTAAATTGTAAATTTATTGTGCCTTTTAAACGACATAAAGTTGCTTGCAAGAAGAAGAGAACCTTTCTAGTGCATTTCTCTTTGCTCTCTTTCCCTCTTTCTCTCTCTCTCTCACATTCATGAAACTTCGATCCAAATGTTTTTTGGAATGTGCAACTCCTCTCTTAAGCAAAGACGTAAACGCAAGAGAGCCAGTGGTATATATTAATTGTATAAGTAATTGGAGTAGCAATATCCGCTCCAAGTTATCCTAGGAAAGAAGCCTGAATCCGACAGGTGAAAAAATGCTGAATGGTTGTACATGAAGATCTTAGTTTTCATTAATTTTATTCTGATACGGTCATGTGTGCCGGCCTATAAAACAAAAATTTCCCCTTCTAAATCAAATTGAGAATTTCTTAAGGTTATGCTGCGTAAGAGCTTGCACTCCAGCTCCGGTTCCCGATTATACTCCAGCTCCAGCTTCAAATTGTGTTTATTCCCTCAATGTACAATAAAGTTGCTTGGCGGAGAAGAACGCATCTGATGTATTCAACTAGATCCGAAAATCTTCTGGACACTCGTGGCTTTCATTATCATCTCTGATAATTGGACATTCCATGTGTCAGATTTTGCTTGGTTAGAATAGTGCTTTACCATGTTTTATAGAGTTTAGGTAGGATTTAATATTTTTAACTCAATGACGCTAGTGCTGCTCTTATTTTAGTTTTGTCTGTTTTAGGATACCAAAGTCGTGTGAATCTGAGCCCGCAATTTTTTATTAAGTTAGAACACATTTGCTTGTTTAGAAGATGAAAAAAGTATTTATTGAAAGCAACTACCATCTGCAGATAAAATGTTCCTCTTCCCCCCATCATAATTCACTTGAAATAGTTATAGAAAATAAAATATTTAATTTTATGTTAAATTTACTGCCATTCGTTTCATCAAATCGTACTTTTCAATTTTGGTCCTTTTTTAATGATCGTTTGAACTTTCTTGGCCATTTTAATAATCGATCTTTTCCTAGGAATATGATCTCCATGCTCTACCTTTCTCTATTTGAGTTTCAGCTAAGATCATTTCCATTGATAAATCCTGAATAATTTGATAAAGCCCAGCATAACGTTTTCCTTGAGATGACGATGCTAAGTTTTTACGGTATTTTGTGTTTCTTGGGAAATATTCTGTTGCACTTGTTGACTGCGAAACGCAATAAAACGACGGTGAATACAATGCCTTGATCCTCCAATATTTAAATAGTTTTTCGCAAACCATTGAGCAACTTTTTAGCATCTCTATGTTCCAATTTATTATACAGTGCATCATAATATGAAACGACATCTTCTGCGGGGACGAATGCTAAGCTCTTTAACATTTTGTTTTGTAGTGCAAATGATACTAATCTTCCGTATTTCTTTGTCAATTTCTCTTTCTGCACTTACCTCTAAATATTTTTCCCGAAATGAAATTATCATTCTTTGATGTCCGTGTCAAGGAACAAGCATTTTGTTGATGAGATAATCGATTACTCAAAATCGCAAAATATTTTCTGTGGTCCTGCTCACAACTCTTGCTCTAAAAATAGACATTTTAAATCAAAGAATAATTGATCGTACAACTTTAATGTTTTTTTGCTCACTAAGTAAAAAAACTAACGGGACGATTTCACCCTCGATTTGACCATGAATGGAAAACAATTGGCGCATTATGGAAGGTACTATATGAAAAGTTCCATCGAGCAGTTAGCTTTTGACAACATTTTTAAAGATGACCTTATTCCCAAAAATATGTTTTTTTCACCGTCCACATCGGATTCGCGAAGAACAAATAATTCTCCATCTAGCATACGTATAATCTGGTATATTATTTTCCGTTAAACACGTCGGCTCGATAGTGTGGGATTTTCTTGTTCGATGAATTTTCATTATTTGAAAGTCCTTGCGTGGTAAATACAAACGAGCAGCCGATTGACATTGAACAACTGGATCTCTAATAATTTGCGATGGTGGGTGCGGGTCGTTGCAGCTACTGTTTTTAAAAAATATTTAGTATTGTTGACATGCCGTTCACTGGCCATTAGCTCATGCGAATGTTTATTTGGTTGGTGCTTTCCAATTTCTTGATTCCCGTTTACAAGTTGCGTTGTAATTCGACCTTTATAACGTAATGCAATTCTTTCAGAGAATGCCAATTAAAAGTTATTTTTTTGTTAGTCTCTCAAAATCAAAACTAAAACCATCGACGTGCAGCTTATCGTACCCTTTATTACTTTTAACAATAAATATATCCATTTGGAATTTTTATTTTCAACTTAATACTTTACTATGACGTTTAATAACCTACACAATCAAGAGTATAGTATACTAATTTATTTTAATTAAGCCAAAAAATTATAACTGGTTTTATTTTTAAAAATTAATATTTACTATACTCGTGGATCTTAAAATGCTCCGGTGGCAAAGTGTTCAGCATGTTTGCACCAGCGACCGGAGCTCCCGGGTTTGATTCCCGGTAATAGAGGAAAGGAAAAATTTCACGCCTGGTTTGGGATCAATGAATTAATCACTCATTATCCGAAATGAAAATATGATTATGAAAGCTCATTTGAGGCGGCAAAATCCCTTGATGGGATATAGTGCCAGAGAAAGAAAGAGAGAGAGAGAGAGAGAGAGGATCTCAAAGTAATTCCACCATAATATAAAAACATCTCGCAATTATTTAAAACCCGTTTAATTACGCATTCCAAAATTCTATTGTATAAAAAATAAATTTTGCAAATAAATTGAAATTATTTGCAAAATTTGTTTATTACAGAATTGTGAAATACAGATTTTTGAAAAACAGAAATATGAACCAAATTAAAATGGATAAAAAATTTTGTAAATGCAGAATTATGAAATACTGAATTTTGACATACAGAATTATAAAAACAGAATTATGTAATACAGAATTTTGTCATACAGAATTGTATACCCAACCCGTTTTTCATGCCCCTTTTCTTCAACATCAAAATTATCATTTTTAAATCATCGAAACCATAACATTAATACATATTTTATTTTTATATATCGGGTTCTCCGCAATTGTATAAAAAAAATTATTTTCAGGTATTTACCAATGACGTACTTCAATACTGGCATTTGTAAAGAATTAAGCATTTATAAAGAATTGTCATATACGCTGCTATTTCTGCCTATTAGGTGGATTGACTTGGTTTACCAATATCTATTAAGATAAAGACTAGAAGTATAAATCTATAACTGTTCTCGTAAAAAATGTGGTCGTCTATCCCACGTTTTTAAAATTGCAGCTGTGGTACTTTCGATGAAGCTCATACAGCAAGGCTTTGTTGTCTTGCGTCCAAATTACTCATTTTTTTTGACAGTACGATTTGCCAAAAAATATTATCTACTAACAATATTTGCATTATCTATTAGGAGTGATTTTAATTTGACTTTTAATGGGTACTTCCAGATCCATCTATGATTTTAAAGAGCCGTAATATTAAAAAGAGAGCTTTCAGTAAAGGGGAAACTTTTATTGTATTACTATAAGAAACCGTGGTAATTGGAAAATTTTTGAACATGAATTTATGAATAAAAAACTAAACAAATCATCTAAATTTTAATTTTATATTTTTAATAAACTATTCAAAGAACACATATTTGAAAATCAGCCATCATAATGTAGTATTTATTTGGTAAATTTAAACTAAAGCGGAGCATAAATATATTAATTTTCTATGAAAATGAGCTTTCCGTTTAGTTGTGTACGTTTATAAAGTAAGATAATAAAGGGTGCTGCCGCGGATTCCTCTTACATCCAATTTAAAATTTAGTTTTATAAAAATTTAACTTATTTGGTAAATTCTGATCACATGCACATCGGAATTTTTGAGATGAACGATGCACTTAATAGCAATCTAAACATTCCCCATTTATAACAAAATTGAAGAGAAAACGTGAGCTGAAACGAAATTTTATGAATCACCATGTAGAAACAATAATATTATTTATACAATAAAATTTGTACATCAAAATCTATTTACGAATATTTTTTTTGTATTCAAAAAAATAAACGATGTCATGATTTTCTTAATTAAATATTATTACAAAACAGAACAAAACGTAAAAAACTTCAATTTTATCCGATTGCAAAACCGAGCTTAATTTTTAAATCCGTTTACAGATGTCTCTGTAATAAATTTACTTGAAATTACAGAAAAGCGCAAAGTAATTAAATAACTATTTACGAAAATAAACCATTATTATTGTAAGTTAAGCGCGAAATCTTTAATACAATAATTTAACATAATTAATAAAACTCAAAATAATTATAAATTTTTTTTATTGTTCGGTTGGCATAAATAAAGCTTTTCATCGCAAAATATTTATCATCGTAGTTGCTGCGCGCTGAAAAACAATAATAGAAAAATGTCACATTTTTCCAAATTTTTTCTTTTCTTATTTCAATTCGCTCGTATTCGGTTATTTTCAGTTCCAAGAGATCTCAATAATCTATTGAACCATACACCGTATACATAATAAATTATTAAATTTTAGTTAACAAACATTTAGGTTTTAATATTTAGCTTTAATTTATACTTAGCGACTTCATTTGATTGGTTTATTAATTGTGAAAAGCTCTACAATATAATGTTTTTATTTTATGAAGCTCCGGTTTGTTTATACTACAGGATGAAACAGTATAGCCTGCGAATTTGTTGCGATGAAATTTTTAAGAAATAACGAAAAAACAGTTTTCGAAGTTTGTTCATCAACAATGTTGTAATAGAATCTAGAACACAATAACCCCCATATTACATAGCTACTCAAAAAGCATTTTTTAACGAACGTTTGTTTTGGGAAAGAAATGTTGAAATTTTTGATGGAACACTCTATACTAATTTCTTACATACACATATAAACAAATTCTTATTACTACAATAAAAAAATTGTTTGTGGTAGACTAATTTGAATATTTTTGCGTTAATTCGACATAATATGATTCAGTTTTAAAATATGCTTTTCCTGAATATTGAACTAACCATTCAAATTAAAAATTGAAACGAAGCTTTAATGTTTTTATATACAAAAAAGCTTCTAAAAAATATTAAAATACACTGATTGGTATGAAAAAGAACAAAAAGCTTCCCCTCTATTTAAAGCTCATGAAAAAAATGGCGGAATCTTACGGCTCTTATATTTAGGAGGCTCTAGTACTTCCCACTGTTAACTAAATTTTCGAAGGCTTTTATTCGAAAACAATTTTATATGCCTCCTTTGATTTTGATTTGTGCCGATCTACGCCCAACCTTCTACCATTTTAATCAGCTCACTGGACTTACTGCTTCATGAATTCAGTATCCAAATTAGCAAATATGGATTCTGCCAATGCAACTTATTTTCCGAACTACAAACGCAAGCATGTTTATGTAGTTCTATACTCCATACGACCAACAGTAATAAAAAATTTGAAACAAATGATTTCATATTACTACATAATTATAATAGATGCGACCGTCTGGTGATGTTACAATTTGTTTCCACGATCTTAAGGATGTTCTTTTTTTGAAAGTTTCTAGCTAAAGCATTTCCATCGATTGTAATCTCATCAATGTCTCTTTACTTAGGCGAATAACTGTCAGGACACGCATATTGATCTTTTAGACATTTGCGTTTTCAAGACAATTTACAACATGCCTGTTTCTTATAGATAAGTCAAACTATCTCGATTACCCTTTAAAGAAGCATCTCCTATTTTTCCATTTAAAACCTATGTGATGAAACAAAGCAGACTTCTGGGTTTCATGAATAGTGCAGTGAGTCACAAAAGTCTTTCACTTTGGTTTATAGGTTTCATGTATTTATTTATTTATTGAAGAAAATTTTTTAAACAAAAATTTAATACAAAAATAAAAAAATAAAAAATTTTATCAAAAAACTTTAAATAGCAAAAAAAATATAAATCGAATTTTGATTGAACATTTAAAAATTTAAAAAACATTTAATTTCCTTTCTGGAACTGGCACTCGTTAACCTTAAGTAAGTGGCCGTTATGATTGACTTGCTCATCTGTGTCACCGAGCTCAAAATTATACTATTATCTTTTGCAGGAGGTCTACTAGAAGGTCAAGGTCTCCAAGTTAAAAAGTTAGACGGTGCAGCACGTTACCTTGTAATTGTAAAACCTTGAGTTTATTTATATATTCTCACTTTCAATGCAAATTATAGACAGGGAATCGAAAGATAAAATTTTTAAATGTTTCTGGAATTTTGGACTTATTTAGGTTAAGGCCAAGTAGACCACTGATATGTTTTTCCAGATTCTGGATGTGATTGGCTTAGCATTTGAATTTGCCCATCAATGTTTCGCACTAAAAATGTGGAAGCAACCTAGTATAAAAAACTTGGTTTTATGATTCAGTATCCTTCTTTATTGTTCTGTGATAGTCAAAATTACCGTCTACTGCTTCAAATAGCATTTTTTGGAAAATTTTAATTTTGCTTTTAATTAACTTAATTAATGATAAATCACATTCACAAATGTTGGTGTATTAAAAAATTTCGACACAATAAAACCAGCACCAGTTAGCTTCCTACTTCGTATATCGTCGAAATACTACACAATATTTTTAATGATGTCAGCCTATTTAATCAAATTCCTAATGGATACATTAATTTGCTCGAATAAGAAAAAAAGGAAGCAGTGTAGCATAATCTAAATTATATAGACTCATTCAATAATATTATGTATGTATCCCATTCAAAAGCATATTTGGTCTGGCATACAGAGTGAAACACTGCTGTCGACAACTTTTTTTTTATCCATAATGGGAATTCTGGGATATCCAGATTAACAAAAAATTTATAAATTTTATTTCTGTACATCAAATAAAAATGAAAATATTATTTTTGTATAAAAATATGTTAATTTAATTTTGTGTTTTTATGTTGTATACGTATAGGAGTATATATACATACGTAGCTATACTCGTATACAATGTCCTTAAGGTTATTATGTATAATTTTTATGTTTAATTTTATAGGAGGTTGGCTATTTTTATTTATTTTATTTATGTATGTACAGTGGATGAAAACATACGTATATAGTTTTAATTTTTGAAAATAATCTCTTTACGCTTTATAAACAAAAACAAACAGAGATCGTCCGCCTGGGATTTTTAATGTTATACATGAAGCATAATTTTGTTGAGTTTCAATTATCAATTTGGGTCTAATTATACAAATAGGTGTATTGTATACCTCTCCCTTAGATACGAGTATATTATATACTGAGATATATTTTAATCGATTTTTGAATAAAATTCGTTTAAATTGCTTTGGATGGATTATAGAATAATGCATGTATACTGAAACTACTGTATAATATACAATAATAGATTATCGTTGTTCGACTAGTCCCAAAATTATCATATTTATTGTATGATTATTGTTATAAGAGTAAATACCACTTAAGGTAACAAATATTATATTTAATAAAAAATTAAATTTTTGAAAGTTTTTTTTTAATTTAAGGTATTTTTGAATATGTTAGGTTAGATATATAGGATGATTTCAGTTAATCCATAAAATTATAAGTATTCTTTTAAAATGTTTTACACTTTCTCTCTTTTTGACTGGTAGCCATTCTTATGGTTGATCTTTCTGGATTGGGCTCAAATGATAATGGTGAACAATTCATTTTAGCACAAAAATCTCTGAATAATACATGCAGTTTACAACAGCATTGCTCGTTATCCGGAATTCAGTTCATTAGTCAAATTTTCATATTTTTTTAGTTTCTCGATCCCAGATAATTAATATTCCATATGTCAGTATTATTCTTACTCCACGTCTGTAAAAATTTAGCTGTCAAATTTTGGACAATTTAAAAAATAGAACTTTATACCTGCAGTCAAAGATTTAAACCAGATTTAGAAGTATAGTAATACAACCCAAGCGATATGTTTACAAATCGAGAGTTATATCAAACGAAGGCTATAATATTAGTTCTCAAGCGTGGTATATACTATTTTTGTCTACTACTAGAAGTCCCATCGTAAGTATGATATAGTAAGTCCAACTTGGGTAAAGTGATAATAGAGCTAGCTGTATTTTGTTGGGAAATAAAGTATTTTTGCTTTAAGTATTTCAGCCCTATCAGCTATTTCAACTAATGCAAATCTGCATTATCTTCAGCTAAAGCAAAATTTTAAAATGATTTAGCCATCGTGGTGTTGTTGTAATTGTCTCAACAAAATACAAAAATACAGGTAATATTTGGAGAATAATTCATCATAGAATATAGCAAAAATATTTTTACAAAATACAGTTATAGAAATAAAACTCACCAATTTTATTGCTCGAAAAATTATGCATGAAAATCAAGGTCATGTTTGATTTTCATTTGTTTTTTGTGTCTGGATTTTATTTTTGATTCGTACACTGTTAACAACACTGATTAACTAAAAAATTTAACTATAGACATTACGAAAATAGCATGTTCATCAATAATTGTATCGCATGCATTTATTCGAATTAATATATTTTTTATCACTCCACTTTAAGCACTTAACACTTAACACTTTTTTAAAACACTAAAACACACGTTTTCCATTACTCCGCGTACTACACTTATGCGCACCCTTAAATTTAACTAAACGCAGTGTAAAATATGGACGCCATAACGATAATTTTCGATATTTCCAACTCCTATCGAGAAAGCACCGATTTAAAAATACACTTTTAAAATTAGAAGTAAATTAAACTTTTTTTAATTACAAAATTAATTATTTAACTGTATTTTGGCTAGTGTAATGAGACTGTAGTCTCACTGGTCATAACTGAACTATTTTTTTCTCGAGCAATCAACGTCTGCGACTGCGTAAGTATATATGTATATCTTGTCATTAGTGTGATTGCTATTACATAATAAATATAAACCTGTATAGGTCTATCTATGTATACTGCAGTACACATCGTAAAAATGTTTATTAAAATTATCGTTAATTTAAATTGCAAATGCCACAAAATTTTTCATTGGTATATATGAACAGAGTATGTGTTGGTGGTAATGATCGATCTGTTCCATTTGTACAATATATAGTAGATATTTATGTAAACATATACCTAGATGATAAAATAAAAATTGAAATGTTACGTTATCCTTGTTTTGTATTGACCTATATTTTAACAAAAACAACAAATCATAAGCAATACGTCATCGGGTATTCTGTATCCCAGCAAAAAAAAATATGTTAATTTAACGTAAAAGTTACGTTTATTTGTGAACGTTTACAATTCGTTTGCTCTTAATTTACTTTATAAGAACGATGTCCTAGGGTGTACCAATATAAGTAAACGTTAGCTCTGAACGTTAAATAATCGAATATTCATAAACGATATTTTAACATATAAAATATTCGTTTATAGTTTGTTTAATCTGCACATTAATTTATCGTTGATTCAATAACATTTATTTTCGATATTCCAGAAATAAATTACGTACATTTTTGAATTATGCAAAATATTATTTTATTATTAATTCATGTAGATATGTATACTAAACAAAGGTACATAAGTCATATATATTTCATATATGTATAAGAAAAGTTATAGATATTAAATTAAATAATATGCTAATATAAATTATATTATTATTATTATTATATCACATTTTAATAAAATGCTTTGTTTTAAATTTCAAATTGCAATTCAGTTATTAAAAATTCTAATTTAAGTATAAAAAATTAAAATGAAATTCTAAAATTATCAAAAATTAAGAAATCATTGTTAAATATTTATAGAAAATTATAAAAAATATTAATAAATACTAATTTATTGCATTTCTGTTCATTACTCATAGTAAAAAATAAATGGTATGTCGACCTTTCGGCTTTCACTGTTCTAATTGTTTTTTCTTCGCTTGGTGTTTAAATCTTCGCATCCGTGCAGTATACATTTGAGCACTTATTGAAGTGACATATTCATTAAAATCGATGATGCTCCGCCTTTCCATGCTTCTGAAAAATATAAATTAATATTAGTAATAACGATTTGAACATCTAACAATTATTTTCTTATACTTACTAAATAATGCCATATTTAGTGACTTTAAATCCCGAAACGATTTTCTGTTGTGGGAACCATCCCAGTTGTATGTGGCGAGCAATGTATCACTAAATACTTTAGCGATACCAAAGGAATTTGGACAGGCATTCTGTGTTGGCTTAAATATTTGAATAAATTTAATCTGCAAATGATATAAACTATTAAGTCAGCTATACATTAACTTTACCATATTAATAAAAACTTACAAAACGGTTTGCAAAATTACTGTTTTCCATTAGTTTAGAATTCAATTCTTCTAAGCCGTCATTGATTGGAAACAATATTTCATTTTCTATTTCATCGCTGCACTGTTCTTTAAGTTCCGTAATATCATGTTTAATTTCTTGTAGGAGTTGAAACATATTTTCAACCGTGACTTCTAATTTTGCGATTCGATTAATAATAATATTTTCGGTGTTAACCTTTACAAGTTCACAATCCAATGTGTTTAATTCTGACTCTCGCACATCAATATCTTGAAATTCGTGACTAGCTACGACATTCGTGTCCTGATCAACATTTTGTAGTTGTAATTGAGTTGCATCGGCGGAAAAACATGAAGCTGGTTGTGCGCAACATTTTTTCAAAGGCTGTGAGTTGAAATCTTCGTTGTCATATTCCTCACCGAAACTAAATTCATCTTCTTCCATCGAGGTTAATGTAGTTTGTCGATTTTTATTTTTTAAATAATAAACGTTGAAATTGTCGTAGTCCTGAATAAAATTTTCTTTTACCTTATCGCTTGTATTTGCATGGCAATTGGATGTTTTTTTAAAAATTGTTTGTTTGTATTTAGGAACATATTTTATTTTTGGATTTTTATAAAAAAGCATGGATTGCGAATTCTTGTCGCTATTTTGATCATCTGTAAAAAAACAAATTGGAAGTGTTAATAAATTTCATCACATTTGGTTCGACGTTTTCTTACTTAATGCAGCCATTCCGGGCGTTCTAATCAAATGTGTGCAAAATCGGGAAAAATACAAATTTATTATTGTACTAAGGTAATACCATCAATTTATAAACAATTTTATTTATTGGGTATTCTTCACTTTTCATCGAAATATCAGCTGTAAATATATTTAAATAATCTTTGGATGAACAGAGTTTTGTAAAAAAATCTTTGCAATTTATTATGCGTTTTCCAATTATGTATTCTTTGTTTGATTTAATCTTAACAGAATCAATACTAAACGCAATATTATTTTCAAGCATAAAACAAGAATTTTTAAATCCAGAAATGCTAATCTCGGTTATTGACTTGGATTTACGATTTTTTGAAATTTCCCATAATTCTTTTTGCCTATTAACGATTTGTTGTAATATATTACTGGGTTTTTTGATTCTGTTTTTCAAAATTTGTAAAAAGTTTTCAAATTTGTATCCGTTGAAATCTTGAAGGGGTCCAAATTGTCTAACACAATCGGCCAGATGAAGAAGATTGTGAACATTATAATTTCGATATTCTTTCCCATAAAATGTCGAAAAATGTTTTACAAAAAATTTTAACAATTTTTCCGCATAATCTGTGTTTTCATTGGGATTTTTATGGTCACATAATAGACGTATTGCACAATGTAATAAAATGAAATGATTATACATTTCTTCACTTAGGATCGATTTTAATATAACAGGACCATAATATACAATAAATAAATGAAATTCGGTTGCTTTAAATCGGGGCAATTCATCAAACCCTCGAGGTTTTCTATTGAATTCCGTTGGAATGAAGTCGTTGGCAATCATTTTGTTAAATTCAGACATTTTACAAACCAGTTTTTTGTTTTTGGAGCATATGATTGTAAGCATTTTTTTCACTACACCGAGATCTACCAAGTGCATCGAGTCCAGCGGAAATTGAGTGACCATTTTGAAATTAAATTTCTCGAGAATAGATTTTTTAACCTGATAATTTTCATTATGATGCTCAATATCATGTCTAAAAAAAAAACTTTCATCAGTCCTTAAGTTGCCAGTAGTTTCACTAAAAACAGTTCGATGTTTGTGACTAAAGCCAGTTTGATTACATTTATGGCATCCGTTTAATAAGTTGTGATATTTTGTACAGGTCACAAAAGATTTCGCAGGCGCATCACAACAAAACAATCGCACTTTAAATTGTTTTTTCACCATTTGTTGTGAAACAAAAATACCCTCTTCACTTAACTTTACACATTCATTCGCAAATTCCTCAAAAAAAATTCATGAGATGTGGGGTGACCATTCCCGATGTACGCTGCTACCACAAAAGGTAATATGTGTTGACAATTAACAAAGCACGCTAGAATGGGCCAAACACTTTTTTTTGAGCTTCGGTACAATGGCAAGCCATCTACATTAATGTCTAAAACAATTGTAGATTGATTTAAAACCGTTTCATCATTACAGTTTATCACATTATTTTGTATTCCGATAAATACGAAATATCCAGCCGCAATTTTTATTTTAGTTATTTTGTTATTAGCATGGTTAGTTTTTAATAATGTTGTTTTCGAACGGGGCAATTTTAGCCCGTATTTATTCAAAGCCGTTAAAATACTACAAGTAGCTGCGGTACTTAAATTATTTACAACCACTACTTCTTTTAAATCTTTTTTTAAAACTTCCAATTTATCAACTTTATTTTCAGTGGTAACAACTTGTTCTTTAATATTAATATTGGTATTATTGGCACATGAATTTATTTTAGATTTATTCGTAGTTAAATTAACCTCACTTTTCATTACGTTATTCCATTTATATAAATTATATACGTCATCTTTTATCTTAGAAGATAAGGGTTGGGATGTTTGGGATCTTTCTTTAAAATTTATTGAACCATTTAATTTCAATGAATTTTGATTCTCCAACGAAATTTCATTTACTCGATTGGCTACTAAGCGACGAAAATGACGTTTCGAAATCCCTTTCAATTTTTTTTCATTATTCATTATTATATAAGTATAAACTTGTTGTACTTACTTGAAATATTTAATAAGTATAAAATTATATATAGTACAAATCCAGCACGAAAAGTTAATAATATTAAATTTTTGCTTTATTTTTGTAGACAGTCGATCAGAAAATGAACATATGCGGTTAAATTAATTTGCTTCGTAGAAATAACGTAAATTAAACGATTTGAAAACAATTATTTTTAAGTTAGACGTAGAGCAAATATTGTATATATGTTTATCTCTTTCTACCACATAAAATATAATACGTTTACACTAAGTTGAAATGTTAATTCAATTTCAACGTTATCCAATTTTTTACTGGGATATCATCTATAAATAAACAAAATTTTAAATTGAGATGAATATCAACTGACGTCAACAGCGTAAATTATGCAGTAATGGTACACAAATTTATATCTTTTCCGCGTCATACCTCATGTACCTAACATCCTGTATAAGACGGCGGAATTTACCAACGAAAAATGAGATATTTCGCTACTCGCCGTAAGTGGCAGCACTATCACAAAAGATAATTTCTGTTGTTTCTTTTTTACCAGGACATATTTTTTATTCATTTTGTTTCTATTTTTAAATAAAATATTAAACATGTTTCTTAAAATGAAAAATTGATTGTTCTCTGAAGTAATAAACTCGGGATAAGAAATATTGAAATTTAACAATGTTCTGTCTGTCCGCCATTTCTTAACGAATAATGATGAAATTTGGATAGTAATATGCTTAGAAATTTAAAAGCGATTTTTGGGTACAATTTTAGGAACTGTTCCTACTGGACTAAACTTAACCATTTCTTAACCAATCCTTATCAAATTTTGTTTTTAAATTGATTTTGGACTGAATTATAAATTTTAGATGAAAATATGGTATCTGTGCATTCTATACGATAAAAATTGATTTAGAGCTAAAAAATGAGCTAATCCTTCTTGGGGGGAGGGGGGGGGGGGTGCGGCAAATTTGAGCGGCTATATATTTATTAATTTATTTATTTTGGGCGACACACATAGAGAAGTCTAATTGCGCGTCGCCTCTATCTACAAACAAAGCTAAGAAATATAGTAATAAAAATATATTTATCATAAAATGGATTCCAAATTTGAGTAACATACTCGAGGACACTCCAAATTAGACAGTTAAAAAGTATTATGAACACCGCTGGGTCACGAAAATCCTTATCGATTCGAAATATATAGCCGAGAATTTAGTGAGCTTTAGAACAAATCTGATCATTGTGTTTGTCTAAAATGATAATTTAGACTCAAAAGTCACTCCTAAGCCGGTAATATGATTGGATCTAGCCAATCTAATGCCTCAGATGTACGAAGGCAAATCAAAAAGTCTTGCAATATCATATGAAAAAAAAGAGTGAGTGAGATAGCAATATTTTTAGTTGGAATAGGTACAAAGGGCCGAATGTCGAAGGGCCGAATGTCGAAGGGCCGAATGTCGAAGGGCCGAATGTGTCGAAGGGCCGAATGTGTCGAAGGGCCGAATGTCGAAGGGCCGAATGTCGAAGGGCCGAATGTGTCGAAGGGCCGAATGTGCCGAAGGGCCGAATGTCGAAGGGCCGAATGTGTCGAAGGGCCGAATGAGTCGAAGGGCCAAATGGGTCGAAGGGCCGAATTTTTCTTTGTTTTTAAAAATATAATTTTTTAAATTTGTTGTTTTATAACAAAATAAAATATTTTAAGAATATTTTTATATTTTTTTATTTTTCATGTTTTTTTTATAGAATATTTTATAAATTTTTTTTTATTAAACATATGTGAATTTATGTATTTTAATATTTTTTTCTTTGAATAGTTATGAAATTCCACGTATCCGGTTAGCGATACATTTTGGTGAAGGAAAATTTTTGTCATGCGCCAAATCAAAAAAAATAATTAAATTAAATAAAAAAAATAAATTTCTAAAAACAAAAAAAAAATCAAACAAAATTCAGCCCTTCGACCCATTCGGCCCTTCGACGCATTCGGCCCTTCGACACATTCGGCCCTTCGACCCATTCGGCCCTTCGACACATTCGGCCCTTTGACATTCGGCCCTTCGACACATTCGGCCCTTTGACACATTCGGCCCTTGGAAACTCGGTCCTTCGACATTCGGCCCTTCGACATTCGGCCCTTTGATATCATACCTTTTCGTTTTCGACATTATCTCCTTTAAGGTTTGTACATTTGTCACATCGATCAATTAACTTGCCTAAACCCTCTAAAAAAAAAAGATTTCTTTTGCTCCATAAAATATTCATTTACAGCAGACTGTACTTCATAGTCACTGGAAAATTTCCGGCCCCTTAGTGTTTTTTTTCAAATTGGGAAACAGAAAGTAGTCATGGGTGCCAAGTCTGGACTGTACGGTGAATGCGGAATTTCTACGAAGTCGCAGTCCTTTAATGCAGCTTGAGCAATATTATCCTTGGGCAGTGGTGCATTGTCGTAAAGAAGCAAGATTTTTTTCCTAACTTTCCTTGGCCGTTTTTCCCGGATCGCGTTTTTCAATTTTCGCAAAACCTCTGCGTAATATATGCCTGTGGTTGTGGTTTTCGGTGGCATATAATCGATTATCAAAATTCCTTCAGCATCCCAAAAAATTGTTGCCAAAACCTTACCAGCAGACGGTTGAAATTTTCTGGATCTTCTTTGTGCATATCTAAAATTGTCTTTCAAGTTTGAACACGCACTTTTTTTTATTCTGCATTCAACAAACGGGGAACCCATCGCGCACTTACTTTGGACATGTGAAGGTGGTCATGTAATATAGTATATGTGGTACCGTATGAAAGAAAAAGTCTCCACGCTAACCGTGGAACAGAAATACGCCGGTCCTCCAATACAATGGATTCGGCCAAAATTACGTTTTCATAGCTAATGCATCTGCTGGTCGGCCCGAGCGGTTGTCGTCTTCTACACAGTAAAAAATTCAGGATATATCCCTGACCGGTGTTAAAAATAATTTGAGCCCTTCTCAGATAATGCTTTATTTGGTTATTTTTAACTGGCAAATTTAGCTAAATCGCAAAAATCATAAAATTTACTCAATTTTCTGAAATATGTTGTTAAACTTTTCGAAACAACCTCTGAGTGCTCCGTTTCCATCATAAATAATGTTTAAAAAAGAAATGTCACAAGGAAAAAACATAACTATAAGATACTTTATTTCAACAAGTGTTGAACGGTAAAATTACCTACTGTGATGGCAATTTTATTTACCACCACATTAGTGTGAACTTTTGTACTTTGATTTTGCAACAAAAATCATATGTTGGTCGAAATCGAGTTTGTTTAATGACCTAAAATCGTATATTGAAATGACCTCGTCTTGTGATGGTCCTTTGGTTTATGTTAATTAGTCTTTTAAAAGCATGTAATAGTATATATTTTCCAATTAACATCTCACATTTCCAAGTATTATAGAAATATAACTACAATAATGCAAAATTATACTTATATTAACATATTAACACCATTTTGCAATATTGAAGTAGACAAAAATACATAATAAAACACGTAATAATAACACGCAGAGTTATTAAATTTCTAGTGACAATTGGATGTTGTTCAAAATTGCTACGTACGAAGTATATTTCAAATAAAATTTCACAAAAAGTGTTAATTTTTTAGGCACCTCAAGCCTGAATCGTCATTATGCTTATCGTAGATAGAAGAAAATTATTGTTCGTATTTTGTAATGCAATTCAGTCTCAGGGACAATATCATAGTGAAACGTGTGTGAAAGTTAAATATAAATTCTTAAATTTTGAAAAGTAAGTTATAAAACATATCAAGTAATAAAATTGATTTAGGTATTAACCGAACACAATCATTGGTAAGTAATATTTGAATTTACTATGTCATTTTCATTTTAATATAAATCGTCCAAGGTCAAGAGTTAAAAGTGTTCTAAATGTATGGTATTAATATTAAATTTTTAACTATTTGTTAAAAGAAATTTTGTAACTCAAAAATAAGTTCAAGCGTCAAGCACTTTCTCATTTTCATTTTCAAATGAGTAACACAATTCACGTATTTTGATTAAATAAAACGCTCGTATTGATAAATCACCATTGTTAAAAATAAATAATTTTACTAACCAGTCCCTATGTACGTGAACCTGTGTTCGTTTTACATTTAGGACATCCATTTATCAGGTACTAGTTCCATAAAATATTTACAAGCGGTGTTAAGATATACTAGAACTGGATTCTATACAAAAATCTTTCGGTTCAATGGCCAACAAATCGAATTGATGTTTCTTCGGTGTATAGGCGTTGTATTGTTGCAAGTGCTTGCAAAAGTACAAATAAATAAAAATTGTTTATTACATGTCTGAAATAAGCTGGCTTGAGGGACGATAGGTCATATTTGTCGCACCTTCTATTAAAGAAACTTAAATGTCTTGGGAAATAACTATTTGTTTTCGCCAGTACTATTTCTTAAAAAGCTGACAATATTTTCTTTAATAATTAATGTATAGTACTTATTATTATTTATTTAAATAGTATTACAAATTTAAACAAAACTCCTATAATTCTATGTTTTTAAAGGAATTTATTTGTTTTTGTACCATTTAACTTTTAACATTTGCTCTACGTCGGTAAATATTTCCTAGTTCAGACTCGTAGCTTTCGTAATAGCTAACTACATAAAATAATAATAATTATGTCTTTATAGTTAGAATAGAATTTAAGATTATTGGCGGTGCAATCAAGGTTAAAAACAACTCGGACGCTTAAATTAGCGACACCGCTTTTGCTGCGTATATGACTTAAATTTGCCACGATAATACGGTTTTTTAAATAGAATACGACGTTCAAACTGATTTGACGGAACCAGCTGCACACATTTTGAGGAATTGTTTATTTATAAGGACCCGAGATATTTTTTTAAACACTACACGAAAAAGCTAACATTTTTAAACTCTTAATAGAAAAATATAATTTTACGTGAATTGTGATTGTTATTTCTTTTATTATTAGGATTACAGCAATATCAACAGCAATACAGCAGGACTACAGCAATACAGCATTACCTTCCCAAAAGCAATCAACAAAAAATAATTAAGTTACATGTCGATCATCTGTTATTGTGTCGAAACGACCATCCATCAACGGAAGGCATAAACTATGGGCTCAGTGCTTGGCGGATCTTTTTCCAAAGTCACGAGACGTTAAGGAAACAGCTGAAAATAATTATGTAGGCCTTTCTTTTAAACTTTTTTGCTATTATGTTTATTAAATAGATTACGAACATATTAAAAATTAAAAATTTTATATTTTTAAATATTAACTATATTTAAACAAGGATTATAACCCCTTTTTCTCTTATTTTAGCTTTTAATTTTTAATCTCAATAAAAAGGATGGTTTTCTGGGTACGAGAATAAAAATCATCCAGTGCACTGCTCTAAAGTTGAAAAATGCCATAACAAAAAGGCAAAAACATCCTGAACCAGTTAATATCAACATCGCAACGAGCGAGAATAAAAATACTATACATATTGAAGACGAATGTGCAATACAATTTATGAAAACTGCAGACATCAACAACGAGCTTGATGAAATTATATGGCTGCATAATTTAACTTATAAGTTACGTCAACTTATTATTGAAAATAAAATACCAGGGAAAGATTCCAAAAAAGTCTTAATGGATTTTCCGAAGTTTTTGGAAATTTATTGTTTGGTAAGAAAACAATTTGTCTCATAAAGAATTCTAGTTTTTATTAAAACCAATATTTAACTTTTTATCTACTAGACGGAATTTGATTTTTCAATAAAATATCTTGAAAAATCTAACTATTTTCGAAGCAAATTTAATCACGGATTACAAGACCGGATAATTGAATTGGCTCAAAAAGACAAAAATATATTAAATTGCCTAATCAATTTAAAAGTAACACAACCTTGTTTCTTTTGTGCAGTTAATAAGATTTATTTATTTTTATTTTTTCAAATCTTTTTCAGAATTTGGCCATGAATTTCATGCGTTATGTGCTCTTCTGGTGCTTTTGCCACCGGCCTTGGTAGGAAAAGGCAAAGCCAACCGATCAAAATATATGATGAAATTTTACAAAACTTTAGTTTTAATGGTGAAACTTTGTTTGTTAAATCGTGCTTCTTATTTGAAAAATATGAAAGAGGCCTTTTTATATGTTCAGGTGTCGCAGATAGTGGAACTCCTATTTTCCAAGAGATTAAGGAGGTTTGTATATTGAACAATTGCTTTTTTGATAGTTACTAAATGCCTTTATGTTTATTTCAATGATATCCTATCGGCTTTTGAGATAGTAAACTAAACATAAAATATTTAAAAAAAATTAAATTAAATTATTTACTAAGTTCCCAGTTGATTAAAATCTTAAAATTAATTATACTATTGAAAAATTATACTTTATGTACCTAGACAGAATTGTTTTAAAATTCACAACTTTGGATAATTGTAAAACTATTTTATTGAATTTAAGATTAAAAACAATGTTTATTGTGATGTATACTTACACATCATAAGAAACATTGAAACATTGTTTTTAATATTATGTAAATCATTATTATTTGAAATAAATAAAAAGAATGCTTTATGTAACTGAGAATATTTTTTATATTTGCAGAAACACCACATCTACATTATTATGTATATAATATATATATATATATATATATATATATATATATATATATATATATATATATATATATATATATATATATATATATATATATATATATATATATATATATATATATATATATATACCAATACCAACATTACGTTCGTTCAATTTCATTGCCAAATTACGAAAGTAATTATAATTCTTTGTTTTTTTTATACAACATATTATAGTAATTTTTATTACTGAATAAAAGTAATTAAATAAGAAGCTACCTACTAGTAGCAGAAAATGCCAAATCTTTAAAACATAATATATAACAGGCGTGTTGTTTTTTCTTCCACTTTTAAATAGTTCTTTTATAATTAAATTTAAATTCATCAACAGTTTAAAATAGGTAAATTCTACTCCGATGTTTTCTTTATAATTAACAACTAACAAATTCTGATTTTTACAATAATCCGTAGTAAAAAATTAACAAAAAATGTCAAATGAACAATTGTTAAGTGTTCACTTTGGCAAACATTTTATCTATATAATTTTAATATTTTCTAAAAACATTTAGTTCTTGAATATAGCTAAATTCTATTAGCACTTGTTGAGTGATATTTTGCAAGTGGTCTTAAATTAAGACATCAGGTTTAGTTAAAAAACACCCCAAATTTTTTACTATGTAATGGCTCCCGACCACTTTTGAATAATTTTACCCACCTTGTTACTGTGGCATATGATGGTGCAGATTCGCCGTAAACTTTTGATATATAGTTGAATATATAAATTGCATTTCGCCCATCTTTACAGAAAAATTTAATTACGGCGCGATATTCAATTTCATTCATTTTAAGAAAAATTCAAAGCCCGGGTTACTAAATTGACAAAAACAAACGAACTGTAAAATTTACATCGAAATGTTCTTCTAGAAGTTTCATCGCGACAAAAAATAGTTTTGAAAAATATATTATTGTCTCACACACTCTTTTTTTCATATGATATTGCAAGACTTTTTGATATACCCTCGTAATAGTCAAATAGGTCAGGGCTACTTCTTTTAGAATAGGTCAAACACATTTTTGAGGGCCAAATCGACAGACGATGCTAAAGACGCATCTGCGACTAAAGTCACTCTTTTGGTATTTTTAAACGAAGCTAAAATAACAAAATGAAGTGTTGCTTTAAGTTGTAGTCACGACTCTAGACGTCGATATTGGTGGCTAAAGTCGTTGGTACATTTGACTTTTTATACCGAATTTCTATTTCGAAAATAGCTTGTTGTTGTTGTATTTTTATTTAAGATAGTGTTTTTGTCAAATAATATTTTGTTTGTGTGTGCTCTTCTGTAATGATAAATTTTATTTACGATAAATAAAATAGTTTTGGTTCTATATCTCGGTATCAAATGAACCATTTATTAATTTCATCGTCCTCGTCGTCTAACGATTCTGATTATTTTTTGGAAGACGGGAAATATTATGCAGAACGCAATTTTCAGGAAAGAACTGATGATAACTACTACACGGATGTAGAGTTCAAAAGACGGTTTCGTTTTTCCAAAATCGATTTGAGCATGATTGGTTATTTTTTCTAATGATAGGGTCTGCGCATTAAGCTCCCTGTATCCAGGGGTGTTCCAACATTCATTTTTCTCACGATTTGAAACCGAATCAGTTTTTTTTATTTTCTAACACATTTTTATATTTTGGATAATCTTTAATAGATTATTTTTATCGTCCTTGTTGAGTCTGCTTATTTTCCACATAAATAAAATGCGGTACTTTCAAAATATTAAATGATTGTAATTTTTTATTGACAAGAACGATTTTTTAATGAACAAATTATGTTATTAATTTTCAAATTTGTCAGATTTTTTGATTGTTATGTTGGTAGTTTTATTTACGTCTAAAAATATGGTTTTCGAAAATCGATTTCGAAAAATCAGCGACTATATCTTAAGTTGTAGTTACGTCTGTCGATTTGGGCCTGAATGTTTAGATTTAGGTTATTAGTCACACACCATGAGCTCAATGTTTGCATGTAAGTCTGCAATCGATAGCAATCGTTAGAGTTCGTGATCCTTGAGTAGATTTTTAAGTCATCAGCATAGAATAGGTGGGGACATACAAGCGCACGAGATAAATCGGTAATGAAAATTATGAAAAGTAAAGGTCCTAGAGTAGACCCCTGTGGAACACCAGAACTAGCTACAATAGTTCTAGAAATACATCCGTTAAACTTCACATTTAGTACTCTATTTTTCAGATAGGATGCTAACCACTTACTAATGGGTGGAGAAATGCCAATTTTAAAACAGTTTTCAATTAAGATTTCATGAGATACAGTATCAAATGCTTTTTGGAAATCAGTACGGACCAATTGACAGCCTTTTTCGACACTCTCAAAAGCATAAACAGAAAACTCTAGGGGTTGCTCAGAACTGAACGTTTTTCATAAAACCATGTTGTACTGTGCTTATGAAATTTCTAACTTCTTTAAATAATAATCGGTAGACTAACTTCTCAAACATTTTGCTAAACGCGTTTAATAGAGATAGTGGTCTATAATTTTATATGCAACTTTTATCATCTTTCTTAAATATTGGAACAAGAAACGCGGTTTTCCACCTAGTTGGAAATGCAGCAGAGTTTAAAGATATATTGAAGATGATAGATAGTGGGTCGGCTAGTACCTCTTGTATTTTTAATGATAAGAAAGTCAATTTGACAAGCAAAATTCTATAATATTTTAACGAAATAAAGGTAGCTCTAATTTCAAACACAAGTATTGGATATTATTTTAGTGAAATACTATGACGAAGTTTTATAAATTTTTAATGTTACGCACAATTCGCCATTATATCTAGATATAATGTGCTAGGTTCAAAATTTGAGACTATTTAGTAGAAAGACGATTTTTTTAAGTAATGATGGTTTAGATAATGACTCGTTACCGAGCGTGTATGCTCCACCACATTCCATCATTAACGGTTAATAAATAAACAACATTATTCATTGATCATTTATTATTTATTGATATAACGTTACTCTCGGATATGTCATTAATGCTATTTTCAACAGTTAAATCCTTCACTTCAGTTTAATCACCAGACTTCTCAACGATAATAGAAGATTAAGCATCACGCACGCCAACTGAATTGATATTGGCGTCAACTTCATCTTCATCACTTCATAATTAGTATTTACATCTATATGTTCAATTACTTTCGGATTTGGCTTTTCAAGAAGGATTGACTCCATAAACGAGACATGTCTGCTTATCACAACTTTCCTAGCTGCCTTATTGTACAACCAATATGCTTTTGATTCATTGTTATACTCAAATATAATGCATTCTGTTGACTTCCCGTCGAGCTTGCGCCGTTTTTTCTTTGGCACATGTACGATCGCTTTGCATCCACACACTCGTAACATGGTCAAGTCTGGTTTCATTTTAGACCACAATTACTCTAGTGTAATCGATCGCTCATTTCTGCAAGGTATTCGGTTTATCAAATACGCTGCCGTTGATGAGGCTTCTGCCCAAAAGTTTTTTACTCTAGCCGGAATCAATTAACATACACCGGACTCGCTCCATGAGTGTTCTATTGATACGCTCAGTAACACCATTTTGTTCGGGTGTATATGGTGCTGTATTTTGATGTACAATTCCGCTTTTTGCTAAAAAATCGTCAAATTGTTAATTACAATACTCCGTTCCATTATCAGTACGCAGGACTGTGATTTTTCTTGAGATCTGATTTTCTGCTGTAATCGTCCACAAAATATAACGAAATATTTCGCACCACCAATTGATTATTCTTGCAATGGACCACAGACGTCAGAACGAACCAAATCGAGTAAATTTTCAGCACGATTACCAACATCTTTAAATGAGGCACGAGTTTACTTCCCTTTAATGCATACTGTGCATTTGTTGTTGCTTCTTTGGCCCCAATTTACACCAATTACTGCGCCACACACCTTTTTTAAATTTTCATCACAAATGTGTCCCAAGCGCCAATGCCACAAATTATTGTTTATTTTGCCATTCGGTAATACACAATTCAGCCGATACATGTCATCAATTAATATCGCTGTTGCTATTAAGTTATTTTTTGGGTTGAAAGTTTTGCAATTTTCTTTATCAAATGCAGCACGATTGCCGTTTTTGACCATCTGGCTTATAGAAAGTAAATTCGCGCACAAACCCGGAACATATTGAACGTTCGTTAACGTTGCATTAGTTTTTGACGATCCATTCAATAAGGTTATGTTTACTTTACCCACACAATCGATTTTCGACATTTCTTTGTTCGCAACAACAACTTCTTTGTTTGACGGAATTTTGATGTTTTGATTAACAGTCGACTTAAATTATGTCATGTATGCCGACACACCTGAATCAATAAACCAATCATTTTAATTTGAATTATTCACCAGGAATGTCGTATATAAAAGGTTTTCATTGTTTTTATTTTGTCCTTTTTCTTCGGACAATTTCTGACGAAATGTCCCGTTTCACCGCAAGAATGGCACATAAACTTGAAATTTGTTTTCTTTTTGTTTGAACGGTTGATGTTGCAGTGATAGTGCAATTTCACTTTGTTAACATTGCACTATCACTGTTTTTTGAGTCGTATTTCACTTCTTGCAATAGCAATGTTTTCACTGAATCCATTGTCAATTTTGATGTTGAATTTTCTATTGCCATTATGGTTTGTAATCATCAGGCAGCCCAAGCCAACATTAGCGATGCGATTATTTCATCGGTTATTTCCAAACCAGAATTTTTTTTCTTTGATGGAAATCATAACCATACGATTTACATATGATATCATCGAATCGCAATCAGACAGCTTCAATTGGACTAGCCCTTTCAGCAAGGTTACTCGTCTATACAAGCCGCTATCTTCAAACGCCCTTGTCAAGGCAATCCACGCCTCTCTCGCTGTTTTTGCATTTGCTATATATGATCGATCAGATCGTTCGTCTTTGTCACATCATTAGCATCTTTAGCCAATTCACTTTCTACAGCTGCAATTTTCCATACGTCAAAGTTCTCACGACCTTTCAATTTTTCTATTAATATGTTTGATGAAGCCATTAATATAGGTAAACGTAATTAATTGCAAAAAAATGTTTTAACAAAATTACAAAATAATTGCAACGAAATATTCAGACACTTGTTACTTTTTATTTAGGCGACACTTATTTATGGAAAAATCTGGGCCCATAACCTGATGTAATTCGATATTAAATAAGTGTAATAAAAACACGTCTGATTTGTACAATGTTCGCGACCGGAAGAGGCCATTTATTTATTAAATATACATTTGACATTCACATAAACAATACACTGAACCTAACTATACATATAAAGGTCTATTCACACCAATAGACCCAGTTTGACAGACAAAGGTGTACTCAGACTAACACTATCCTTAAAAATTAAATTGGAATACTTAGAAAAAATACTTTATGTGTTTGCAAAATTTAAAAAAAATTATTAAATTTTAGTGTTTTCAATTTTGGCTCTAAACCTACCCATCAATATAAAAATATGTCAAAATAAGACAAAAGACAAGTAAATATATGAGGGGTTGTAGGTTGTAGAATTTAAAATTGGAAAACTCTTATTTATGTCAGTCTTCACTGTATCGAAACATCCGTTCGATATTTGGTTAGTGTTTTTCTGGACTTCTTTTCCTTCTGGCAAAACGCTCGGAAAATTTATACGATAGGAAATCTGAACTCTTTACCAATTGCATAACCCTGAGTTATACGGGTCTCATACGAAACGACACATTTTACAACAGGATGTGCTGAAACAGAATGTCACAAAACAGGATATCACAAAACAGTACATGGTACATTAAAGTACATGGTACGGAAGAGTACATTGCAAAACAGTACCAAATATAACATACGTATTAAAAGAGAACAGCACAAAATATTTAATAGTCAATTGTTGTCAAAAATTGTTTAAGTTTTATTTATTGTTGCAAAATAGATCAAAAATTTAAATAAATATATATAAATAAAATAAATATATTATTTATATATTTATTTAAATTTTTGATCTATTTTGCAACGATCGAATATTAGCGATTTAAATTAAAATAATGTTATATATTGTTAGGTCCTGTTCAGTAACATGTACTTTAGTATACCATGTACTGTTTTGAGATGTCCTGTTTTGTTACATCCTGTTTTGAAATGTGCCATAGTGAACGGCTTCGGAGTTATACAGACCACTAAGTTTAATTAGTTTAATCTACTAGTTTAGGTTCATAAGATGAAGTTAATAGTCGTCTAAATAAATTAAATATGATCTTAGTTAAATTTAGCTGTACAATATTGAATTCTAATTTATTATGAATCTTCGAAGATTTGTAATTATGGGGCAGTTTTATAAATTGACTGTATTTGAATGAATAAAATAAAATGATCTGTAGCGGCTCAAAATCCTTTTTCACTTCGTGGCACTCCTCGTAGCAAAACTATTTATGCACCGCGCCGCTTAATTACGAGGCATTGCTCGTTTTGCTGAATATAGCTATTTCGCCATCTACACTCGCGAACCTCGATATTAATCGATTATCGATTAATATCGAGATGTAAGGAAGACACGAAGTAGGAACAAGAAACGAAAAGTTAAGTCGCGTTTTAGAAGTCAAATGAGACACAGTCTCTTACGAAAATAATATAGTGATAGTGCCGCGAACAATCGTTCACACCCACCATTTTGTGAACTAATTATAAATAATAATTTTTGTAATAATATATACTAAATAAATAAATAATTATTATAAACGGAATAAATATAGTGAGTGTTATTACTTATAATAAAACCACGATAACACCGCTATAAATGGTGACCCCGACGCGCGGATTACGGTAAAAAAAAAAAAAAAAAAAAAAACAGTTGACCGTTACAAAATTCCGCGCAAGAGCACATTTTTTTTTTTTTTCTCTCTTAATGTGTCTAATAAAAAAACGTGCAACTAATCAATTTACTAAAAATAATATAAACTATAATATACATAAATAGTGCAACATAATTAAAAGCGTACAATAAAATTAAAAAAAAACGCTAACAAAATAACAGGCGCACATAAAACCTAAGTGAGTGGTAAAAACTATAAAACAAAACAGTTATAATAAGTAACATAAACCACGACGCATACCTAACTACAGTCGTGAGTAGTGTAGTGAATAAGTGTGTCAAAAAAAAAAAAAACTGCGTATGCGCAACCGAACTTAACGCAAGTTCGATACCGCGGTTAAGCTATTTCAAATTTTTTTTGGAAACCGCAAACTATGTATATATATATATATAAACAATATACAAAAGATTTTTAAACAAACACACAAAGTTTAAAAAAAATTGGGCCAGTTGCCCCCGCAAAGGCGATCGCGTCCATCGAGGGAGCCAGGGACATGGCAACAACATTTCGCATGCGGCAAACCACATAAAGTAAAGGAAAACGGAATTACAGTCGGCAGATCAAGGTGGCAGCCTGCAAACAACACATCAGCAACAAGTAGGAACAATGACATTACAACAAAACGGAGGACACCTGACGGATACATATACGAGTAATTATTAAAAGAAAATTATATTTACAAAAGATTTTTTTACTTAATTTTTAAACATTTTCTTAATCAAAAATAAATTAAAACATTTATTTTAAATTAACTATATACACATATACATACCAATTCAAAATTCTTTTTCTCTAAAATTTTAAAATTTTTTTAAATAAAAAAAAAAAAAATAAATTAGAAAATAAATAACATAATTAAAATATTATATTACACATTATATATATTACATACAACTTTATAAACGCCATAGCCCAACGATTAGCGTTGATGGCTGTAGATATAAGGTCGCAAGTTCGAATCTCGACCAAATCAATTCAATTTTTTTTATATAAACTTAATTTTTTTTACAAGCAATTTAAACTTAAATATATATTTTCATTACAAACATTATATTAAATTATTAAGCTTATTTACTGTTAGTGACGATTGTTCGTTTCTTCATTTTCGCACTATTAACAATATAATTCCGTTGATCTTTCCGTTGAATAATCCTTTCTCGTTTCTAATTTCGCTTCTTTTTTTTCTCGTTGCAATTTCTTTTTTCGCTGACGTAATTCTAATTCGATCTGCCCGGTTATTTTTTCGTAATCCTTGAGTGGAAAAATAGTTCTGTTCAGCTTGTTCGCGTTCGAATATTTCTTTTTAAGTCTACAATTATAGACAAGTGAATAAAATAAATATTTCTGCTACGCCGGTATTAAAGTGAAGTGAAAAATAAAATAAATAAAATGCCACCGAAAACACAAAAAGCCGTTTCATCATCGGACGATGAAAATGACAGCCACGCTGGCACATCAGCATCTCGGACGACCAAAATATATAAGATGCCACCTAAAATACCTCCCTTCTGGAACGAGCAACCGGCAGCTTGGTTCATCCTCGTCGAACACCAGTTCGGCATCCACCGCATTGTCGACGACGATGAACAATTTGCATACACTCTCGGCGCGATACCACAGGAGACAATACAATTCATCACGGACATTTTCAGGAACCCGCAGCCAGGCACGAAATACAAGCGACTGAAATCCGCGTTAACCAACCGCTACACTATCAGCGAGGAGCAACGACTTGACGAGTTGCTCTCCGGTTTCCAACAAATGGGAGACCTTAAACCGTCCCACTTTTATCGCCTGCTTGAACAAAAAGCAGGTGATTCCAAATTAGTAAACAACGATTTACTCAAAAACCTCTGGCTAAAACGTTTGCCAGACGACTTACGAGCGATAATGGCGCGGGATATAAAGAACGACATCGAGGAAATCCTACCGGTCGCCGACAACATCTGGATTTACGCTCAATCCAGAACATCCAAACCAATTGCTGCTGTCAACCAGCCATCCACAAGCAAGGCAACTGCTGACGGTGAATCAGCCCTTGCTTCAATGCAAAGACAACTGGACAAGACGCAACAACAATTGGCAGATCTACAGCGAACACTGGCCAACATGAACATTGGTTCACGTGGAAGATCGCCAAACAACAGACGGAATTTCAATTACCGATACAGGTCAAGGTCGACATCATCATCTCGATCTGGACTCTGCTACTACCACCGTCGTTTCGGCTCACGCGCACGCAACTGTAATCAGCCGTGCAGTTTCCGACCGGTAGCTCATGGAGAAGCTACTTCAAAACATTTCAAGTCTTCGGAAAACCACTAAATCCTGCTGTCTCTACGGCAAACAGTGGGATTGGTTCATCTCGCCGTCTTTTCATCCACGATCATGAAAACCACTTACAATTTCTGATCGATTCGGGGGCTGAAGTATCTGTGATACCCGTCAACAAGTTTCCCCGAAATGCTAAAGACACCGTTTGCATTCTTACCGCAGCAAACGGATCCCCAATTTCCACTTACGGTACCAAACTTTTGAAGGTCAATCTCGGTCTCAGGCGTACGTTCACACATCCCTTTATCATCGCGGCAGTAGACAGGCCTATTATAGGTGCTGACTTTCTGTCCAAATATAGTCTCGTGGTCGATTTGAAGAACAGAAGACTTTCTGACTCATTCACTACCCTCACTGTGAACGCAATCATCGCCCAAGTTGATACGCCATCTCCAAAACATTTCAGCGTTAACAACGATTACGGCGCTCTTTTAAAGAAATACCCCTCGCTCACTGAGGCACCGAATTACAATCTCCCAGTGAAGCATAACGTAGTCCACTACGTCGTCACGCAAGGTAGGTTACCTTGTGCTAAACCGCGACAACTCGACGCAACTAAACTAAAAGCTGCTAAAACTGAATTTCAGTTTATGACAGACATCGGAATCTGCCGCCCCTCATCATCACCAGTCTCCTCACCATTACATATGGTGCAAAAGAAAGACAAGGACTGGCGCCCTTGTGGAGACTATCGACAGCTAAACACTGTCACTGTCCCAGATAGATATCCTATCCCCCACATACACAGTTTCTCGTTGAAACTCGCCGGCGCCACTATTTTCTCGAAAATAGATTTGGTTAGGGCATATCATCAAATTCCCATGGCTCTCGAGGATATTCACAAAACAGCGATAACTACTCCTTTCGGGCTGTTTGAGTTTACCCGAATGCCATACGGCCTTCGTAACTCAGCCCAGACATTCCAGCGATTCCTTAACGAAGTGTTAAAAGGGCTGGACTTCGTCTACTCTTATATCGACGATATCCTCGTTGCAAGCCGTTCCGAGATGGAACATAGTGAACATCTCGAGTCAGTATTCAAACGTCTCTCCGCATTTGGTATTAATATTAAAGCTTCGAAATGTATTTTCGGCGTGAAGTCACTCGACTTCTTGAGCCACACAATTTCGGAAGATGGCATCCTCCCGTCGCAAGACAGAGTTGATGTCATTTCAAACTTTCCAGAACCAACATCAATCCGCCAAATACAGCAGTTCGTCGGTATGGTGAACTATTACCACCGCTTTATACCACGATTAGCCGAACTGTTATCGCCGATTCACAGGCATTTGGCCACTTTACTTAAGAAAGGCAAAAACAAAATAAACTTCTCTTGGCCCGAAGATTGCACAGAATCTTTTGACAAGGTCAAGCGTTCTCTTGCCGCTGTCACTCTTTTGGCACACCCGTTGAACGACGCGCAGTTCAACATAACTACCGACGCTTCCAATGTAGCAGTTGGAGCTGTCTTACAACAACGCAACAAAGGATGTTGGCAACCATTAGCGTTCTTTTCAAAGAAGCTCTCCCCTGCGGAAATTAAATACTCTACTTTCGATCGAGAACTTCTTGCTATGTATTTAGCAATCAAACACTTTCGCCATTTCGTCGAAGGCCGAAATTTCTCTTTATTTACCGACCATAAGCCTCTTACAACAGCTATTGCCTCAAAGTCTGAACGTAGTCCCCGGCAATTACGACATCTCGATTACATTGCCCAGTTCACTACCGACATTCATCACATCAAAGGTAAACACAATGTGGTGAGCGACTGTTTGTCTCGTTCTGGTGAAACACTTCTCACAGAACTCGGCGTCTTCTCCTTCGACACGAAGGAATTACTTGTACAACAACAACGCGACGACGAATTGCAGAAATTGATTTCAGCACACACACCGAAATCAAGCGTAAACCTGCAACGGATCGACTTACCAGACAAGCAGCAAATTTGGTGTGAGACTTCAACAGGTAAAAATCGACCCTACGTTCCTCTCAACATGCGACGGACAATCTTCGATAGTCTACATGGATTATCACACCCCGGCATCCGTGCTACGCGAAAACTTATTGCTTCAAAATACTTCTGGCCAAGAATGAATACTGATACAAGCAATTGGGTGAAATCTTGTATCCCATGTCAAAAGTCCAAAGTTTACCGCCACACGAAATCAGAACTTGGTAAATTCGAGCTACCAAGTGGCAGGTTTGAACACATCCACATGGACCTGGTTGGTCCACTGCCCCAATCGAATGGCTATCATTACATTTTAACGATAGTCGACCGATTTACCCGTTGGCCAGAAGCTTATCCAATCCGAGAAATGACCGCAAAAACCGTAAGTAAGATCTTCTACAATGAGTATATCTGTAGATATGGTGTCCCACTCTTCATCACGACAGACCAAGGAACACAATTTGAATCAACGTTGTTCACCGAGCTCACGAAGCTCCTAGGTTCCCATCGCATTCGGACAACTGCATACAACCCGAAAGCAAATGGTCTTGTCGAACGGTTCCACAGGCAACTAAAATCCGCCTTAACAGCTCGATGTAATACATCCCATTGGAGTTCAGAACTTCCAACGATCCTATTGGGTATTCGAACCTCCGTCAAGGAAGACCTCAACTGCACACCAGCAGAGCTAGTATATGGTCAAAATATCAAGGTACCCGGTAAATTCTTCATCAACGATCAAAATTCGAACCCAAACACAGATACTTCGGATTTCGTGAATCAGCTTCGTACCACCATGAGAACTTTAGTTCCTACGGACACAAGACATCCACCTGAACAGGCAACGTGCATTCCCAAAAATCTGGAAACCTGTTCACACGTATTCGTACGTGTGGATAGAGTCAGAGGTCCATTGAGTACACCCTATTCTGGACCGTATCCAGTGACCCGCAAATTGCGCAAATTCTTTGTTGTGGATGTAAATGGAAAATCCACAACAATTGGCATCGACAGGCTTAAGCCAGCGTACGGAATACTTGTGGTAAACCCAGTCGAAAAACGTAGTGTTCCAAAGACGGTTACATTCAATTTCAAACACTACGGTTTTCGATCCAGGAGGGGAGTGATGTAGCGGCTCAAAATCCTTTTTCACTTCGTGGCACTCCTCGTAGCAAAACTATTTATGCACCGCGCCGCTTAATTACGAGGCATTGCTCGTTTTGCTGAATATAGCTATTTCGCCATCTACACTCGCGAACCTCGATATTAATCGATTATCGATTAATATCGAGATGTAAGGAAGACACGAAGTAGGAACAAGAAACGAAAAGTTAAGTCGCGTTTTAGAAGTCAAATGAGACACAGTCTCTTACGAAAATAATATAGTGATAGTGCCGCGAACAATCGTTCACACCCACCATTTTGTGAACTAATTATAAATAATAATTTTTGTAATAATATATACTAAATAAATAAATAATTATTATAAACGGAATAAATATAGTGAGTGTTATTACTTATAATAAAACCACGATAACACCGCTATAGATCATTAATAAAATGAATGTTTCTATTTGTTAAGATGGTTTAGGATATATTTCATCACAATACAAATAGCGTAACAGGAAATATTTCCTGACAAAAGTTACGAGAGCTATAGGGTAGGTAAATAAATCGAACGATATGCTTAATCACGAAAGGCACCGATTCTACCGATGTTTGCTAATTTATCGAGAGATAAGCAAAATAAAGAATTTGATCTTATTCAGCCGAGTGCCTGAGAACTTATGTGAGCTTCGATCCATCATTAACAATTTAAAATTGGAAAATAATGTCTTGGTCAATCGAATTAGTAACTTAGAAGAACAAGTTGGAATACAAAACACTAAATTACACGCACAGGACGCTCAATTAGATAAACCAAACCGAATTCAATGTGCTGCCTGCATTACTATTGCTGGATTACCAACGAAGCACGATGACATTAAATCGGTCATTGTTAATACACGTTCTAAACTGGAGCCAACTTTCGAAGCGGATTTAATCGAAGCTATAGAGCAGGTTAACAGAAAACGCACTGCGCATCAAATAAAAAGTCATTCTATTATGAGTGATTTTTATATTGTCAAACAAAAATCTATAAGTATCAAAGACAGTATTCTTTTAAAAATGCGTAAGCTAAAATCACTAAACACTACGGATCTGGATGTCTTTTTACCGCAAAACCATCCTAAGCAGCGAATTTTCATCATGCACCAACTAACGAAGTACCAAACGTATCATTACCGTGAAGTTAAAAATATAAAGTTAAACTACAATTACAAATATCTATGGTGCAAATCTGGTCAAATATATTTACGTAAATCAGCAGAAAGTGATGTTCACCGTATTCATTCAATGAATGATATTTTTCTCATACCCAACAATGAGCATCCAATTAATGATCCACAAAGAGGTTAAGGAGCTGCCGATTCATCTAAATTTAAAGTTTATATCACACCATAGGATGTCACCTAACTTCACCACTAGCATAGTAACTATTAATTTGATATTGTCTTTTTTATTTAGTCTTATTTTTATATCCTTTAATATTATCACTTTTATTTCAATTTTTATTTACAAAAATTTGTTTTCAAACATTTCCGACATTTTACTTTTAAATAACTTTTCTTTTTTTATTCACCACATTTTTGTTTTTAACCACCAATGTTAAATTTCATTTTATTTTTCACGATTTATCACAATTTATTACAATCAATTTTATTGATTTTAATCTGCATCTATTGACAAATTTGTTTTAATTTTTGGTGACTGTCAAATTTTGCTATACAAGATTTCATTTTCATTTTTATGGTGATCTTACATAGCATTTAGATTGCTCAGTAAGTGCCTATAACTTACCATCAGCCGATGTCATAAAAGTTGAGTGGAGATTTTCTTCTGATTTATATGTTTTTTTATGCATTCATCGGCTTCAGTCTACAGCTGTGCATGTTTTTGTTCGGGAAGTAGCCGAGGTTTTGGGCAGTATTAGGTCAAAAAATCTGTTTGTTTTTGGAGATATTAACATTGATATTCTTGGATTTCCAAGCAGCAGCATTGATTATATAAACCTTATGTCTTGTTTTGGGCTTGAGTCATTGATTGGTACTCCCACGCGGGTTATTGCTGTTTCTTCAGCGTGCATTTACCACTTTTTTGCTAGACTTAGGTGTAATGATCTTTCAGGTATAACAGCGTCGGCTGTGGACTTAAAAATTTCTGACCAACACTTGATTAAGATATGGTTTAAGGCTTCCCAGATACTGTCATCAGGCTCTAATTTGAACCAAAATTGCACGAAAAGAAACAAGAAGGTCAATCTGTTGTTGTTACATGAAAGATTGGATCATATGGACTGGGGGTTCATTTTTAACATCGACAATCCATCGCTAGCTCTTGATCGTACATGGATAATGTTTTAACTATTTTAGAACGCTGCTATACATACTGCTCGTCAAAAATCAAGCGCTTGCAGCCTTAGATCTCCTTTGATCTTGCGCGACGTATTAATAAAAGGAATAAACTGCGGTCCAAGTTAAATAAGCGTCCTGATAATGCAGTACTTCGCGAAAGCTAAGAAAAGGAAAGCTATTATTCTAAAACGTCAGTAGTCAAATCTATTTTAGCACAGAACGGAGAACTTCTTACGAGTGATCTAGAAATTGCTAATGAGTTTAATTGTTATTTTTCTAGTGTTGCCAAAGACTTAGGTGCTAAATTTGATTCTAGCAACACATCATCTAGTTTAGATTTGCCTTGTGATTTCGGTTGGTAAACGTTTTTTATGACCCTAGTGTCTAGTTATAAAGTTTTTTCAATTATTTCCGCTTTAGAACCTAAATACTCAATTGATAACGTTGGCCTGAGTAATTATATATTAAAAGCCATTGCTGGGCATACTAGTCCCATTGTTGCACACATTTTCAACCTTTCCTTTGAGTTGGGAGTCGTACCCGATCGACTGAAAACAGCAACTATAATTCCCCTTTTCAAGAATGGTAATCGCCTTGATAAAGGTAATGATAGACCTATTGCCTTGCAGCCAGTAATCCTAAAAGTTCTTACAAAAAGTAGTTAAAAATAGGTTTTCCAGTTTCTAAGATCAAACGGTTGTGCTGAGTATTCACCAACATGGTTTTCGTCAAGGTATGAGTACCGAAAAGGCCTTGTTGGAATTCCTAAATACAATCAATATTGGTTTAAATAAAGGTAATAGTTGCGGTGCTTTATTTATTGATACAGCAAAAGCCTTCGATATGGTTGATCACAAGCTTCTGTTCTCTATTATGTACGATTTAGGGTTTAGGGGAGTGGCAAATAAGTGGTTAGCATCGTATTTAGATGGCAGATCGGTGAGAGTTAAGATAAATGATAAGTTAAGCGATCCGAAATTTATTGACGTTGGTGTTCCCCAGGGTTCAGTATTAGGCCCTCTGCTTGGAAACTTGGACTCCCTCTGCATTTATACTAACTCTGTATTTAAATTGAATCTACACGGTAATTCTACCGGTTTTGCTGATGATATAGCTCTGGCTTATTATGGGAATTCCCCCAGTAACGTTATTTCGATGATCAATTCTGATCTAAAAGTTTTACGCTCGTAGTTCAACAAGCATCGCCTTATTTTAAGCCGGAAAACTAAATTCATGTTGTTTAAGTTGTCTGGTAGCCTTAATATGTCTTTTTCGCCACGAGTGACTAATCACAGCAGGTCTGATTGTATGTCTATTGGTTGCCACTCTGAATGCTTTGATATTGAACCAGTTGGCTCGTTTAAATATCTTGGTGTTCACTTGGACACTTGTCTTAATTGGAAAACGCATGTTAATTCAGTCAACCAGTATCTGTCATCAACTGCTAGAATTTTCTACCTTCTTCGTGACTATTGTCCTCCGTCGGTTCTAAAAATAGCTTACCACGCACTAGTTATGGCTAAATTGGAATATGGATTGTCGTGCTGGGGTGGTTGTTATGCTGCTACTCTGTATCCTTTATATGTTCAACAGAAAATGATTTTGAGAATATTTCTAAAGAAACCAAGAACTGAACCATCTTGAAATTTATTTCTTACAATGAATATCTTGCCGTTAAAACATTTGTATGTTTATAAGGTATTGAGAGTTTTTTATAATCGAAGTGGTCAACATATAATGAGAAAAGATTTTCGTTACAATTTTCGCGATAACCACCTGTTTCTGTGTAACATCCCCAGATTTAACAACGACCACTTCCGCCGCTCTAATCTAGTCGCTGCACCAACATTCTTTAATGCGTTACCGATTTATATTAGGAAGGCCATTCATTTGAAGTCCTTTTTACCTAAAGTTAAACAATGGCTATTTGAAACTGTTGATATCTTCTTTCTATTCAGGGTTATTACATAAAAATTGTTGATTTTAGTCATACATTATGAAGTTGAAATTTAAATATTATTGCTGTTTTTTATTATATTTATTGTTATTAGTAGTAGTAATGGTAATGGTAGTAATAGTATTAATAGTATTGATATCTTGGTCATATTGTTGTAAGCTTTTATCTCATTTTATTCTTATTTTAATTATTTTATTTTGCAAATATTAGGATTATGTGAATTTCTTATGTATACGCGAATTTGCTTCTGCGGCACAAAATTCGTTATTTTTTGTTTTTAAATTGTATAAATAAATAAATAAATAAAACTAAAAAACTAGAACTCTAATATTGCCGAAGCAAACTATTAATAAAATGGTTTTATATTATTGCGATCTTGGGATATTTGTCCAAAAATCGGGTAGCATAATGGCTGTATAATAACTGCATGGGCTTAATAGAATTCCCTAAATTCGACGAGTAAGATTGGCTCAAACAACTATCGCTCGATAACAAAACATTAAATGAACAAATCAGAAAATGGTAAAAACTCTTAGCAGATATAAGCCGACAGATTCATTAATATCCTGAACTTGTTATATTCTGTTAAATGACGTTTTCATTTCAATTGGTGGAACTGGTGGTTTTTATCTTTTTTTTTTTGTATGGGAGATGATATTTTGACAATTCCAAAATTAAACTTTTTTAGTTTAGCTAAGTTTGAATATTTTTTTTTCAAATTTATAATATTTTTGAAAAAAAAACGACTAAAAAGAAACAAGTACAGCAAAAAATTTAAATTATTCATTTGTCCTTTAATATTATTTGTTATGTAAAAATTTAAAATTAATTTTCAAAATTCCTAAAATTGGTGGAATTAGAACTAGAAAACTACAATATAAGATGACAACCCCTTACCATTACTACGAATTATCTATATAAGCTACCAATAATCGACATTAAATATATTTACGAAAAAATCCATTGTCTACACTATTTTTGATACTAACATGTAGATAAATCCGAAATACGCGTAGACGCATAACACAGAATTTATCAATCAATACAACATTTGGTCTATAAAAATCAATTAGTGTATATTCGTCAAACTCAAATTGTAAAGTTATCATGAAAGTGCTGACCTTTAGATGCATGCAGTTTTACCATTCGCTATGAGTATATCGGCAAAGTAAACAAAATAATCTTTAAAAGTTGTTGAGTATGTACGCTCTCTAAAGCCCAGATGGATTAAGTGAACTGGGTAATTAATCTTTTGACAAAATCGATTCACTAACAGTTACAGCCTCCATATAGAAGCTTTCTCGGTGTTTACAAATCTTTTATCAAGTATGTATATCATTTACGAGAAAAACGACTACAAACAAAATAAAAGATTCTAAATTAATTTCGGCACAGATCAGTTTTCCAAAATTTAAGCGAGAATGACGATTTTCAACAAAAAAAATTCAACGATAATTCGGTTACTTTAAAGGCCACACGAATTAATTGATCGTAGTAAAACTTATAACTTAAGCGTTTTTCATAAATAGTTAGATGCGTGACTTCTGGCGAGTAAAACTTTGACCTCAAAATTTTTGCAGATTTATCATTCGTTATTGCGTCGAAGCCAAAAAATTTAATTTTTCAAAATTTTTTGTGTGGTGTCGTGCAGATTTAAAATTGTTGCGTCCATATTGCCCTGGAGAAATTAATGAATAAAATGGAGATCCCTCAACGATTTTTGGCTAAAATTAGTCCTCCAAAAAGGACTGTTTCCATACGGTCTTTATCGTTTTTCGTCAATATTACGAAATGTATAGCATTTACGGAATAAAAAATTAGAATGAAAATATTCATATTCTAAATTTAGTTTCAAACCAAAATTTTCCAGATTATTTTTTAAAGGTAAGCTAAAATTACAAGTTTGGTGGGAAAACGTTCACTAAAATACGGCATTTCCACAGTCCAGGCGTAATGACTATTCGGACTTCATTTTTAAGCTTTTTTCCATAAATTGGGAGATCCTTATGAAATTCGCAGCTATTTTAATTTTTGCAAAGGAGCTAAAAAGTTTTGCATTTACATAAAACGGCAACGAAGTAAAAGATTTAAATAAATTTCAAGATTAAATTTTCCATAAGAGTTAACCTCGTTTGTTATTAAAATTTAAGCGGGGTAATTAATATTTTTGATTTTTAGTTCCGATTGGTGTCCTCCTTCAACTCCCGATTTTATTATACTTATTCTTAAGTGTCATCTTGTATACTAGCTGACCCGTCAGACTTACTTCTGTTCTTTCTGGTAGGTAGTGCCATGATATTATTTGGTTGAAGTTCTTGTAGGCGCGATTGGAGTATTGACAATATCGAAATTAACATTTTATAAAGAACATAAGAACTGTAGATTTAAAACAATAAATCGTTCTAAATGAAGATTTTAAATTAACATTTTTATAGTGAGCCTAATACCTTTATGCCCACTATCAGTACCAGAAGGTATTCGATGAACTCGGCGATGCGTTCATATAAACTTTCAATAAAGCCTCACGCATGAACTTTTTCCGATACCCGGTACTAAATTCATGTACATATATATGTATATTTAATGATTTTTTGTGTGATCTAACGAATGATGTTCTTAAGGAATTTGATAAATAACACATCGATGAATCCAATGATGTTTTTTGGAAGGAAATACTAAGTTTACACAAGACACTCACATTTTTTCTCCATAATATCAACATGTAAAGGTTTGACTGTTTCATTATGTTGGCGGTAAAGAACCCTCCATATCACTAGAGCCTACTCGAATTGAGAAAAAACGTGTTGACCGCCAAGTGAGCAGTTATAAAATGGCGACCGACCGGGGACCTCAATTTCTCACCTAACATAATGATTTGAATGCTATTTGATGTATTTGTAGTAATTTACGAGGTACTCTTAAGTAGACATCTAAAAAGCTTCACTGTTCAACACGTGTAACTCCGAAAACCGCTCCAATTATCTTTATTTCTTTTACAACAAAATTATTTTTTTTATTTAAATTAACAGCGGGTTGTATCACATTCCAATGCTTAATTTTCAAGTAAGGCGACTATGGAATGGGTATTGACTTTCACAATGAGTAAATATAATGGTAAGATTCATGATGATAATTAATAGAATTATTCTGTATTGAATTTTACACAAGAAAACCATAATCAATTTAATTAGTTTGGCTTCCTGAACGTTAAAATTTATTAGTAGTCTCTAAATTTTTTTGTTGCTGAAAATTACGTCGCTTCAACTGTTATAAAATACCTACGAATATTTAAATAAATTTTATTCTGATTATTCTAAGCGTAACTAATAATTGTGAATTTTGAGTTTGGTAAATTAAGTCTGTTTCGCAAAATTTCCAAATTTTATTGAATATTTCAGAAGTGGGTATAAATATTATAATAGTTTTTGCTATTCTAGACTGAAAAATAGTTTTGAATGATTATACTTGTATGGTTGTGTTTGCATAACAGATAAAAGTGATCGTGCATCACCATTGCTTCTTCTTTCATTGCGTGGTCATTACGATTTTTTATTTTATTTTGTACTGTTAACGATGAACCCAAATGTTTATTTGCAAAACTAACTCATCCGTAGTTGGAAGTTGAATCTGCGGTTTTAAATAGTTTGGTTGCGGAAAGATCAGATAAAAGTTTAGAATCGAGATAACTCACAAGGAGCTCTACCCTGCTGGCGTGCGTGGAATTTAGCAAAGCGGATGGAAACGATCCGTCAATTGAATTTTTATCTGGGGTCTTTGCAAAAAGTTTACATTTTCAAGCGAGAATAGATTGCCTAGCACTAGGCAGAAGCTGTAACCGTTAATAAACCTTTTCCGTTAATAGAATAAAAACGAGCACCTACTCACATAGCCAAAAACAAGAAAAATATTTTTATGCTCCTTACTTCCCGCGCAAACAACTTTTCCGTTATTTCAAAATATTCAGTACTAGCTAAAAAATACGAATTGCCGTTAACGTCTTCAATATATTTTTTATGATGGGAAGATCAAAACAAATTGTAGATTGTAAGAAATCAATTCAGCTGAATAGTTACAAAGCGTAATACTGGAAATTATTTTATAAAGATAGGGTAATGTAGAGGTACCCTGCTCAAAACTCTAGAAGTGGCATATTATTAATGCAGATTCATAAAATTGTTACTTTATATTTTGACTGAAAAAAAAACATTTTTCTTAATTTTACTATGAAACCTTTCATTTTGAATTATCAGTTTAATTTATTGTTAATTTAAATAATTATTGGTTTAAAATTAATTGCATTTAATTTTCATTTAAATTTCCCAATATTATTTATGTTTTAATAAAATTTTCACTAATTTGTATTTATAAAATTTGATAGTGTAAAATATCAATACTAAATTACTTCAAAGAATCCTATGTCCGGCAAATTTTCCAATTGAAGCTGTATTTTTGTAAGGCACTTCATGGCCTCTATTTATAATTCTTTCTATTTTGTATAAGAATTTAAAACTCTCTTTATCTTAATTTTTGAAATATCGCAAATTCACAATGAACAATATACAACGCATATTTGGAACCATTGGCTTGTTTTTTTTATGTCTGATATATCAGAGAGATGAAAAGAAAGCCTTTTCTGGTTTTTTGTTCTATCGGATCGATTCGATACATTTTTTTTCGTTTTTTAGGGAAAAAACTGATTTGAAATATTTTGACATAAAATATGGCGGGCGCTATGGAAAATGGTAATTAATAAATAAATTTGTAACTACTTTTATCGTATTTTTATTAAACTAATTGTAAAATTAAGAATACCCTAATTTATTATTTTTTCGTGGTAGATATTCGTGGTAGATATTTCGTGGTAGAATTACTTATTTCAGCATAAAACTCGGTAAAAAGCCTTTTAGGATAAAATATTACCCTATTTGTCAGATAAATTATTTTTCTGATTTATCTGGTATCTCGGATACAATAAAAAAACAGGACACGTGTTGAGTAAATTTTTTTTAAATTTTAGAGAACAATTACTACACTGTAGCTGAACATTAACGGAAAAGCATTACTCGTACTTTATTGTCGCTAAATGAATTACACATACATAATATATATGCACCTCCCAGCCCCTGTACAATGTCGATAAACACATACTCGAAATGTATATAGATTTAAACTTGTTTTCGCCAATACGCGCGCATACACCGAGTATTCCTAAACATTCAATATTGATTTAGTGGTGAAAAACATTATGGATAGTCAATGAAAATATCTTTTTTTTTCTCCCCAGAATCGAAAAATGGTCTAGCAGAAAAAAATTATTTATGCTTTCTGGTAGGCCAAAAAACTGGCAAACAACAATATATTTTGTCATTTTTTTTTATTTATTTCGAAATGATTTATTATATTTTTATTTATTTATGTATCACATACCCATATATCGTATACATAGGGCCTGGCAATATTTTATTGGATTAATTCCGGAAAATATACAATATATTTTTCCAAGAAAACGAGTTAAATCGCAAAAAATTAGAGCTATTTAGATTGAAGTGTTTTGTATTTTTCAATTTTTAATAAATGTTTTTGAGCTTTTTGGCGTTGTTGCTTGCTACTCAGAATATATGTAAACAGATTTTGTTATCGTCATCGATATAATATGTTTTTCGATTAATTCATCATACGTATTGTGGATGTCTGTATAGGGGAGGAAATACCGAGAAAAACATATTGTTAAAAAATGCTAATTAATTAGTTAAAAATGTATTTCAATAAATGAATTTTTAGAATAGTTATTGAATTCAACATTTGTTTAATCGAACATTTTTCGTTTTAATTAATTAAATGTGATATAAAAAAAATCGAATACTGAAATGACCTTCAGTTATAAAGTCTGCTTATTTTTCATCTGCTTAAAATTTTTCTAGGTATTAGGTTAAAACTATGTGTGACCAATTTATTCGTAGTACATATTTACAACAAAGTTGTTATGAAACATCAGAATTGCATATTCAAAATTTCTGTTGATCTGTATATTGAATCAACAATTTTGATTGAATCTAAATTTGTAATGATCGTTATATTTTATTATCATCACCAATGTTATATAAAGAATATTAATTAATAAAATTTTGAAAAGTACCCAAAAAACCAAATAATTGTTATAATCCTGAACTTTAATTAAATCTAAATGTTTCAAGGAGCCCTTCAATGAATATCTATAGTTATATAGAACATTTTTAATATTCTGTTGTGAATTTTTTATGAATATTACGCCACACTCTTAAAAACATCTTCAAATTTAAATAAAATATAAGCAAAACTATTTTTTTAACACTTTTCCTAAGCTACAAAAATTTCACAGTGGTAACAAGACGAAAACGTATAAATTATTGTCGGAACATAGAAAACATAAGATGAGAAAGCATTTCTCAGCTAATTTCAAGTATAGATTAAATTATAGTTCGCTGTACTTCTTTGCATTTTGTGTGTGTGTGCAGTTGGAGCCCATGCGAAAAGAAACTAAAACAAATATTCTTCTTTCAGTTTCACAGTCAACTTCGACTGACGGAATATCACTTACATCCATTTGCTCTCGATGATATAAAGGCTAAATAATTTCATCACAGAAAAAAATGATTCTTTAATATTAAACAAAATGTAGTCCAATATCAACAAATATTTTCTATGATTTTTAACCATACATTAAATTTCTTTAATAATACCAAACAAAATTCTTTATTTTGGCAGCGAGCCGGTTTGCTGAATCCAGGAATTTTTTTATAATTTTATATGAAACATTTAAATATTCAAAGAATATAAAATTATCAGATTCAAAGAATTTTTGTTCAACTTTCTCTAATTTATTAAGTTAATTCATTATCAGATAATATATTTACAGAAAAGCATAGATTTTTTTTTTGTATGAATTAAATATAAAATATGTTACATTTCAATCAATTAAAATTATCTGTTTCATAAATTCATTTTCACCATTTGATAATTCATCTAAATTATTCCATGAAGATGTCAATTGCGATTTTTGACATTAGACATTTAATTACCAAAAACATAGATTTATTTATTAATTTCATTTAAAATATTTAAAATTGTATACAATTAAAATTGTCTGATTTAATGAATTTGTACACTAGTATCCGTACACTGCCCTCAAACGGCACTCGAACTGTGACATACAATTTTTAAGGTATGCAACTATTTTGTATTAAAAATGCAATCGCGTATATTTAACTACGAGTATATAAGAAAACTCCAGTTAACTTAAGCAAATGGATAACTGTTTCCTTGTAATGTTTTTAAAGTGCACGTAAACCTGACAAATGTGCAACTCTCTTACCGATGAGCCGTTGAGATTCGTAGTATCCATACAACTCAATTGCACCGTAAAGAGCTTTAAATATTTATTGATTCTGCTGGATGTTAAATTTTGATATTCCTTATACATATTAACAAATACAATAACGATTTAGTTTCTAATTCTGTTTATTTTAGGGTGTATAAGCACTGTGTAAGCATTGTTATTATACATAGTTTACTGTATAGCTAACAACAACGTAAACACGTTACTTCTATATGTTATGTTCTGCACTAAACGTTTGATAGCACTTTACACGTAAACACAATAATTTTAATATTTAGAGGTTCACCCTCAAAACAACAAACAATTTACTTAGTACTCGATTTTTATTTAGTTTTTTACTAGACCAAAATAAAACTAAAATGTATTTTAAATAAACAGTATGTTTATTATCTGATGTCTCACCATTTAATAATCAGCATCCCAACAAAAATCTTAGATTACTGCCAAAACGTATCATAACAAATAACCAGTTCATCAATAAAATTCAGTCGCACCCCCTTAACAATAACATTAAACGGCTACCGGTAATTGCAAATGTTATAAACAAAATCATTTAATTCCTTAACCATGAAGAATAAATGTGTAAAAATGTCTTTAGACGAGAAATAACAATATACCCCGACAAACAATTTTAATGATTGAGTCAAAAATTACCCAAACATGAACTGACGACCGCGTCGGTGATTGTCTGACAACGGTACCATGAAATACCTGATTTCAGGAACACCTTAGTCAGGCAAAACATTCGAACGAAGTCCGATGTGGGTATTTTACCGTGTTTTATTCCGTGTTGTGATAAGCTTTATATTAGCGTATGTTTCGGTTATTTGCTGGACGATTCCATCAATAAATAATTGGTCAATATTGAAGAGATATATCGGTCTTAATTAAGGAATTTGTCACGACTAATATCGAGATTATTTTTCAAAATATTCGGTCAATTTATATAGTTTGCTATAGTATCCCATCAAGGGATTTGGCCGCCTCAAATGAGGTTTCATAATCATATTTTCATTTCGGATAATGAGTGATTAATTCATTGATCCTAAAGCAGCCGTGAACTTTTTTTCTTGTCACCATCGGGAATGGAACCCGAGAGCCTAGACCTCCGGTCGCTGGAGCAAGCATGCTGACCACTTTGTCACCGGGGGGCGGTAGCACACATACATACACTTATAAATAATCAAAATTTTGGCGAAGATTGTTATGTTCTTTTGTTTTATTTTATTAAAAAATCTTAATGTGTTGCAAACACTTGTAACAATAAAAATTTTGATTTTGTCTAGTCACATTTTCGTTTAGAAACTCGTTCATTATTTTTTGTGCAGGTGTTCGCATTGCACCAATAATAGTAGTGTTGCTGTAGCTAATCCGCTTAGCTTAGCTGTGAATGTGTGAAAGCAACAACTTTTGGCTTTAATTTTTTAATGCGTTTTAATTTTTTTGTGTTGGTTCATTTTCTTAATATTTATTTTAGTTTTTTTTATTTTATGAAATAGAACAAATTAAATTCGGTATTTTGCTATCAAATAACAAATGCTAAATTATTCTACAAAATAAATTTTTCGAGAAAAATAGAAAAAATAACGCCTTGCGGTAAACACCATAACCATAAAATGATTTTATTTCCCCTAATCCTAAAATTTTTTTTCTTAACATTCTAAGACAATCGGCTTGAATACAACGCAATTGTTGTTGTAATCTTTTGAAAGCAACACAGCTAACAATTTTGATTTTTCATTTTTTTGTCTCGTCTCGTTTTCTGTTAGAAACTCGTGCATTATTTTTTTTTTAATTTTATCCGAGTGTCGGGTAAAGTGGGACCGATGTATAGCTTGTACCACAGTACTCATAGATATTCAGGTATTATATTGCGCAGATTAAAAAACAAATACACATTCAAATATGGCGGAGATTGTGAGTTTATTTTACTATAAAGTATTCAAACTATGATACATAGTTGACTATTTTGAATTAATTAGGGATTAGGATTAAATTTCTCAAAAAATTAATAAATTAAGAGATAAATTTTATTTAATAAATTATTTTGTTTTACGGGTTCGATTTCTGCTGTTATTTAGTATATTAGTATTTAGTTGTTTAAACCTTAAATACATTCTTGAGCGAAAAAATAATTCCATGACTTTAAAATCAGCAGCAACATTAACCGCTAAATTCATTAATGTTTTTATAAATCTTTCACAATAAATAATAACATAACCATTAAACTCGTTAAAAATGGATTCTCGTTCCTTCATTTCATGCATAAGTTTTTGGTTTGGTTTTTGGAGACCACCTTCAGTTAATTGGTTTGTCCACATGAACGAAGAATCTTGATGTGTATTCACCATTCAGAATTATGTACCATTAAGATGAAAGTAAGTATAATATTTCTAATTTAATATGAATTTAACAAAAAATTAAATCATTCAAAGTGAACTAGCAAAAGTTATAAAAATAAAAAGCTCGATTTGTAAATTACGTGGTTAAAATACAAAGATAATCGAAATTATATTTGGATGTTTAGCGCACATAAATTTGATCCAAAAATTGATATATTTTGTATTTTCGGTTAGAGACCGAATTTTTAAATGCAGATTGGGTGCATGCTGTTGGAATAGTTCCACCTCCAGTTTGCGTCGGAATTTTGGGAATAATTTTCCAAACGTCGTCTATGACTTCCATTTTTCATGAAGGCGATGTGTTTGTTCCTATAAAGCGGGTCTCGGCGAAAATTGAAAACATAATGCCGCTTGTTTGCCAAATATAAGCCGGTAAGCATTTATAATTCATTGTCTTGATGTTTTTGAACAAATTTAAGAGATTTTATTTTTAAGGTATCCGAATCTCCAAGCACTGAGCAGTACGGACGTTTACCAAAAATGGGGAGAGCTGGATAAGCTCTTGCTGTAAGAGCAAGATAAAGCGTTGCACAAGTTCCCCAAAGGTATTTTGAAAAAAGTGTGTTTTGTAGTTTTCGCGTACTCGCACAATTATTATTAAAATTTAACAAAAAAAATGTATTTAAGTTTCTCGCACTCGCCAAAAGAACAATGAATTGCAATTTTCTAGTTACTACTTATCAATGTAAAATTTTTTTTTTCTTATCGTTACTATATGACAATGACAAAACACAAAAAGGCAAAAAATGCATTGCCGCATTCAAATCCATTACGATTTACAGCAAATTAGGACATTTATTAATCGCCGTGTATTAATCGCCGTGTATTAATCGCCGTATCAAGTGTATTACGTTTTTCTTTTGTGTACTAATTGCTGTATTCAAATCTATTACGCTTAGTTCTTATGCCATGGATTTGAATACAAATGGAAATGTCAAAATTTGTCTTCTTGGTGTTTGTTTTGATTATAAAAAGTGATACTTTAAACTTAGGAGCTAACCAATTATATCTAAGACAAGGTAAGATTGAATTTATATAAAACAAAATTGAGTATTGATTAACTAATGCATGTTATCCATTTTTAATTGTTCGTTTTTAACATACTCCACGCCGTTGACGAGTATACTTCTAGTATCGTCAACAAACGGACTACTCCAACGGAAGCTTCCATATTTTCGTTATCGGTCGCCTGAGAGTATTTGCGGCTGTTTTGATGGTGACGACGCGAGTTAATCCACTGTCGTCTGGATGATTGTCTACAATTCTTCCCATCGCCCATTTGCAACATGGTAAGTTGTCCTCTTTTATTAAGACCAAATCGCCAATTTTAATATTTTTTTCTTTTAATTTCCATTTGTATCTTTGTTGCAGGTTATTGAGATACTCTTTATGGAAGCGTTTCCAAAAACTTTGAGCTCGCTGCTCAACTTGATGCCATCGGGATAGCCTGGATATCGCAGTGTCTTCCAAATTATATTCAGGAATGGAAGCAACAGATGAACCCATCAGGAAATGCGCCGGTGTGAGAGCATCAAATGAAGTATCATCCTCTGAGATTGGATATAACGGTCGGGAATTCAGGATAGCCTCAATTTGGCATAATAAAGTGGCCATTTCCTCGAATGTGAGATGGCAATTTCCGGAAACTTTATTGAGATGTGTTTTCACTGACTTTACCCCTGATTCCCACAATCCACCAAAGTGTGGTGCTGAAGGAGGAATATGATGCCAATGGATTTGATTCTCGGTACAATATTCTGAAATGACGGATTGATTATTTTTTGAATTATTGAACTTATATACCTCTTTGAGCCTTCGATTCGCGCCAACAAAATTTGTCCCATTATCTGAGTATATGTGACTCGGTACATTTCGCCTCGCCGAAAAACGTTTTAGAGCTGCTATGAAAGCCTCTGATGTTAGTTCCGTGACGGGTTCTAAATGTATAGCCTTGGTTACCATACATACGAATACTGCAATGTAGCCCTTTATCATCTTCGCACCACGACCCTTTTTGCTCGCTAATATTATTGGACCAGCGTAATCAATACCACAATTGGAGAATGGTCTAGCTGGTGTAACGCGTACGGACGGTAAACTTCCCATGAGTTGCTTCGACGTCATCGCTCTATTCTTAAAACATTGTATGCACCTTCTTATCACGTCTTGCACAAGTGCTCTGCCGCTTACTATCCAATATGTTTGACGGATAAGGTGTGACGTCAAAGTAGGACCGGGATGAAGATATTTTATGTGGAAGTGAGAAATTATCATTTTACTGAGAATATGTGACTTAGGTAAAATTATTGGATGTTTGCTCTCATCGGTACACTTGGAATTATTTAATCTGCCGCCGACGCGTAGTCATCCCTTTGAATCTAGGTATGGAGTGAGTGTAGCCGCTTGTTGTTGTTGTTTAATTGTAGATTTCTGGCCAAGGTTTGGATCTCTCGATTAAATGCCGCGTATTGTACCCATTTTATGATTTTGTCGGTTGCGGCTTGTAATTCTTCCAAAGTAATTGACCCTTGCCGTTTTTCCTTCGGATTGCGTGTATTCTCGATGAACCTGGATACAAAACATAGAACTCTGATGGCCTTACTGAAAGAAAAGGTTTTATCAAGTATATCTTCAAATGTTTCGCTCTTTTCATTATGATGATTAGTGTGAAATACAGGTAATGAAAATTGTTTTTGTTTTCGTTCGCAGATGGTATCATCATAAAATACCGTGTGTTTGCTCGTTGGCCATAATTGTTTAGGTTTAGAAAGCCACGTTGGTCCATGCCACCATTGTTCCAATGTTACAAGCTTGGATGGTAAAACCCCTCTCGATGCGTAGTCAGCTGGATTGCTTTCCGATTTAACATGCTGCCAATGATTTCGCGGTGTTAGTCTTTGGATTTCTGAAACTCGGTTCGCAACAAATGTTTTCCAGGTAATAGGGTGATCGGATAACCATGACAATACTATGTTGGAGTCAGTCCAAGCGTAGATAGGCACATCTTGTCCAATAGTTCTTTTCACTGCTGTTATCAATTTGGCGAGAAGATGTGCTCCGCATAATTCCAATCGTGGTAGAGATACCTGCGCTATTGGTGCAACTTTAGTTTTTGCCACAAGAATCTCTGTCTGGACGTCGCCACTCCCGTTGGCAAATCTCGCATTTATGACTGCTGCATATGCTCTTTCGCTTGCATCACTATATCCGTGCAGCTCTATGTCATGCATTCCTATGAATCGGTTTATTTTCAGCTTTTCTAACTGTGGAAGCTCTATTTTTAGTTGATTCCACACAAGTGCGATGTCATCAGGCAGCTCGTCATCCCAATCTAATTTCTTTAACCATAGCTTTTGAAAAAGAATTTTCGCTATAATTATTGATGGAGAGACTAGACCAAGCGGATCAAAAATTTTAGAAGCATCAGATATTAATGTTCGCTTGGTAGATGTTGTTACTAATGGTAAATTGACTTTAAAAGACAGTTGACCCTCTTGGGAGTTCCATTGAAGGCCCAATATTTTTATAGTGAGATTCGCCTCTTCGATCGTTACCATGGAATCTATTCTCTCGCCATGCTCGTCTAATAATTTCGCTTCGTTTGACCTCCACTTTCTTAGATGGAATTCTCTACGAGCTAGAATGGATTTTAGGTGTGTTTTCAAATATTGCGCTTCTTCTATCGTATTCGCTCCTGATAAATAGTCGTCCACATAAAACTTATTTAGAATTTCCCCAGCAATAAGTGGATGTTCCCCTTCCATATCGGCGGGCGGCTGTTTGTTGTAAGCATCGAATCGCCAAAAAGGCTGAGCTTGCCATTCCAAATGTGACGGTGGTGAGCTGGTAGTGCTTGAGTTCCTCATTTCTGTTTTCGCGCCACAAAATTCGTTGGAACGGTTGGTGTTCTTCTGCAATTAAAACTTGCCTGTACATCTTCTCTATGTCGGCTGTAAATGCGATTTTTTTATTACGGAACTGAAGCAGGATAGTCCATAGTGTAGGTTGTATAGTGGGACCCACCATGAGTTGATCGTTAGTAGGTTGGCCGTTGGTGGTCTTACTGGATCCATCGAACACCACCCGTAACTTTGTCGTTTCGCTCTCATTTTTAGTGACGGCGTGATGTGGCAGGTAGTATATTTTTGACTCCTCTTGGTCATTATGAATCCGAACTTCGCGCATATGACCTAAACTGAGGTAATCGTTTATCACTTTAGTGTAATCCCTCTTTAATTCGGAATCACGACCGAATTTTTGCTCCAAATTTAAGTATCTGTTTCTCGCTACGTTAATGGAATTGGCCAATTTAACTCGCGTATTTTTGAAAGGCAACTTCACAATGTATTTACCATTAACGTGTCGCCTAACATTTGCTTTGAAATACTCCTCGCATTCGTTTTCTTCAGGTGTAAATGGACTAATGCTGTTGAATTCCTCTATTTCCCAGAACCGTCTTAAAGTGTCATCGACGTTGAGCCCGACGTGATAGCTTAATTTTGCTGCATTGGATGTCTCCGCTGGATTGTTTGTTTCGCCTGATAAAATCCAACCGAACAGCGAATTTTGGGCAACCAAATTGTTCTCGCCCAAATCGTTGAGGCGACCCTCTCGTAGTATATTGAAGAAACGCTCGGCTCATATGATGATATCTATACTCTGCGGTTTGTTGAAGTGAGGATCAGCCAGTTGGAGACGTTGGATTTTGGTGACGTTTGCAATATCAGTGTCATATGAAGGAAGAGAATTCGTCAATTTATTTAATATTAAAACCTCAATATCAATATGCTCGTTCTTCGAATATAAGGAAAAGGCTTTAATTAACAATTTGCCTCTGGTGGTCTCGGTTCCAGCTGTTAACCCCTTAATAATGAATTTCGCATGTTTTCGGGGTAACGCAAGTCGCTGCGCACACGTTTCGGAAATAAACGACGCTTGTGCTCCTGAGTCTAACAAAACGCGATACGTTTGGAGCTAATTTGCTGAATCCAACACTCTTATCTCAGCTGTTGGTAAAATGGCAGTAAATTGTTTAGCGCTAATTGCATGTGAAACATTTATTGGATCGCTATTGGGATTGGTTGTTGAGGTGCTAAGCGAAATTTCAGTTGAAGTGTTTGTAGATCTTATGGCACGTCGATGATCATCTTGATGCAGTGTTGTGTGATGCTTCGCTTTACATATGCTGCATCTATAACGGGAACGACAATTATGCGACTGATGGTTTTTTAGTAAACAAACGAAACACAATTTGTTTTCGGCCACGAAACCTCTTCTTTCATATATGGAGAGCTCTAAGAACTTATCACAATTTCGAAGATAATGATGTTGATCGCATTTTATACAACAAATATCTTCGAGATTTGTTTGCATTGCTCTCATAACCACGTTAGGCGCCTGACGATGAGGTTGTCGTTTCATAGTTTCACAATTTTCTAGTGTGTCACTCTGTCTATCCAGAAAATCAAAAAATTGCTCGATGGTTGGGAACTCAACTTCGTAGCTGTGTCGAGCCCAAGCTTGCTTCGTGATCGGAGCAAGTTTGTTCACTAATATGTGTATTAACCACGGATCGCTGGATTGTGCTTGATTACCCAGAACCTTGATGCCTCTCAATACTTCATCTGATGTGTCACGCATATGATGGAGTGTTTTGGCGGAGGGCTGCATTTTCGCTGGTTGCTCCATATATTTTTTTAGAAGCTGGTTTATCACGTATTTCCTTTTATCGTAACGTTTTACAATTATTTCCCATGCCTCGTTATAATTAGCCTCTGTAATTGCAATATGCCTTACCAAAGCAGCGGCTTCTCCTCGCAATAAACCTTTCAAATATTGTAACTTATGGACTTTAGATAGCTTCGGATTCTTGTTTATCGAAGCTTCGAACAAATCGCGAAACGATGCAAATTCTGAATAAACACCCGAAAAGTACGGCACATCAATACGGGGTAATCGGACATCGTTGTCAACTCCTTTGCTTGCAATATTCGATATTTCATGCAGAAAGGATTTCTGATTGGTCATGAGTTCGTGTTAACTGTGGTCCAATTCCACGTGTTGCGAAGGCTTGTCCATTTCTAACTCCGCTTGCACTAATTTTCGCTTGATTGAAAAATGTTTAGCTTCAAAGTTTTCTTGTAGAGCGACAGTATCCGGTAGGTCTCCATATAAATCTTCCTTTGCCTTGTAATCTTCCCATTCTTCTTTGAGCAGTTTGATATTCGCTTTAATACGCTCAATGGATTCATTTTGAAGATTGCCCTTAGCGAAATTTTCGATTTCCACAATGCGATTCACCTTTCTTTGTAGAGCTCGTGCAGTTGCCATTACGATTTTATGTATAAACGGTAACACTGATTATAGTTTATTTTAAATGTTTTTCGCCCTTCTTAACTTTTTTTTATTTGATGCTTCACGGATGCTTAGCTATCCGGCTCGAAGGACCATGAAAAAAGTGTGTTTTGTAGTTTTCGCGTACTGGCACAATTATTATTAAAATTTAACAAAAAAAAATGTATTTAAGTTTCTCGCACTCGCCAAAAGAACAGAATGAATTGCAATTTTCTAGTTCCCTCCAGGCGCAAAAATGTATACACTAAAAATGTGCGGTTTACGAACAGTTTACGCACGTTAATTTTGATACCACACTACTACACCTATACTTAATTTTTATTATCACATATTACAGTATATTTTGCTTTCTTTGTATATTTTATATTTTATAGAGTCGTAGTTTAAGTTTTTGTGTGTAATAAATTTATTGGTGATTGATCATAATATATTGTTGGTTGAACTTTTGTCTTAAAATAAGGACGTTCATTTGTGATGCCCCAGTAAGAGCATTCCTATTAAGGGTAAGAAAAACTGCGTAGCTTCATGCTTTAAATTTGTAATTAGCTTTTTTTGTGTTTCAGGTATGAATAGTCTTTTGGATTATATGTGAGTTTTTTAATATGTGATAAAATATTTGTGAATTAAAATTAAGTATAATTACTTTATGCGGCAGAAAGCAAAGTCCTTTAGAAATTAATTTTATTATTATATTATTAATTAAGATAGATTTTATTTAAATAAATACAAGATGAAAATATTATTGGTTTTTTATTTGACAATAAAGTAGTTCAGACGAATTAAACCGAGCGTAAAAGTCACGCGCAGGTGACTCGCCAAAGATACGCAAATACGGCTCATAAATGTTACGTTTTTGTCGTACACATTATGAACAGTTTATAGACACTAACACATAGAAAAGTCTTCGCTAATTTGTTTCACTTCTCATGTGACAAAAATATACTTTACGTACCACATCCGTACTGTTTTTGCGTAACGTTTGCGAATACTTTAGTAGAGCTAAGTCTTCGTAAACCGTACGTTAATGTTACGCCTGGCCTGGAGGGTTACTACTTATCAATGTCAAAATTTTTTTTTCTTATCGTTACCATATGACAATGACAAAACACAAAAAGGCAAAAAATGCATTGCCGCATTCAAATCCATTACGATTTACAGAAAATTAGTACATTTATTAATCGCCGTGTATTAATCGCCGTATCAAGTGTATTACGTTTTTCTTTTGTGTACTAATTGCTGTATTCAAATCTATTACGCTTAGTTCTTATGCCATGGATTTGAATACAAATGGAAATGTCAAAATTTGTCTTCTTGGTGTTTGTTTTGATTATAAAAGATACTTTAAACTTAGGAGCTAACCAATTATATCTAAGACAAGGTAAGATTGAATTTATATAAAACAAAATTGAGTATTGATTAACTAATGCATGCTATCCATTTTTAATTGTTCGTTTTTAACATATTTTATATAAGTATATTTATAAGTAAAATGGTATTGTGACAATTTGGTATACAAACATCTTTAAAGTATAAGATATTATTAAATAGATTTGTTTCTGTTTATTGTGATGTACTGTTTTAATATGAAAATAAATAACACTTTATGTAAATTTTTTGCAAAAAAAATATGTCCTTAAAACTTCCGCTCAATCCGAACTAACCAAACTAATAATAACAGATCGATCGAATAATGAAATCTGTAGAAATAATTGTGATAATGATAACACCAAATTATTTGAGTTAATATTAAAACACAAAAATTTAAAATGTTTGCCTAATACCCTGGCATAGCTCCACCATTACATTAAAAGTAGCCATGGATGGTATTCCTGTGAAAGGAAGCGATTTTGATGAAGCTTAAATCTGTCTGTTTACGTTTTTCTACAGTCGCTGGTATTCATTGCAACGCAACATCTGAGTGTGGAGGAGGTGGATCTAGGTGAGTATTAACTTAACAAAAAAAAAAAAGGTAAAAGGCTAAAATAATAGCAACAACACATTTACATAGCAAATTACAAACCTGTAAGCATTTTCGATGACCGCTGCTCATTTTAATATTCGGTCAGCTCGATCACTATTTCGAATCTGCTACGTTTGTATTGAGACGTTTGCAGATTTTCCGTAGGAAATGCACCTTTTGACAAAAAAGATACCTGTGGTGTCATGTTGTATATATCACATTTTTTGTTTCGATAAAAAACATCACATCAAAAACAACAACAAATAGTATGTTATAACTTTTTCGATAGATAATAAATATTTACAGCTGGCAACACTTTTTCGGAATGTTTTCAGAATTAAAATGACATTTAGAATCTATTTGTTTACTTGTCAAAGAAATAACAGAAATTTAAGTGCTTTGCATTTTTATAATTTAATAATGGACTGTTTTTTGAGGCTATAGCTTTATTTCGCGATGTTGTTGAAGATGAGGATAAGGTAAATTTGGAATATGTTGTTAAGAGGAGGTATCTTAAACAAAGATACGACATAATTGACATATGGAAGACAAAAAGTGTGTCAATTAAATTGTTAATTTTTTTATAGTCTAATGGAATTTTATGTATATTTTAAATTTATTGAATCGTTCAGAATTAATAAAGAGATATTTAAATATTTGAATTAGGGCGGCATATTTCTTAAGGCGAACGGATAACCAAAATTCCACTGGAAACCAAATTAGCGGTAGTTTTAAATTTTTTGGTAACTGGATCATACCAGCGAACAGTCGGTGATATCATGCTTCACACGATGGATCAATCTGTTGTGTCACGAGCCATAACTGGAATTATTAAAATTTTAGAAAATTCAATATGCCGAAAAATTATAAAATTTCCGGATGCTAGGGAAAAACAAGAATACAAACAAAGTATTCTTTAAAAAAACAAATCGCCCTGGCATAGTTGGATGTGTAGATTGTACACACGTACTACTAATTGCACCGCACAACGTGGAGCACAAATTCATCAATTGGAAAGGGAACCATTCACTGAATGTTTAATTGGTAAATTAATTATATTCGATTAATTAGCCGTTATTTTTAATGTACATGTACTAATTATTTTTCTAGATTTGCAATTATAATCTCCAAATATTATCGGCTTGTGCAACCTATCCCTGGATCCACGCATGATTCTGCGATTTGGACGATAAGCATTGATAGACAAGTTATAATATATCGAAATTACGTGAATGGAGAACGAAACACTTGGCTCTTAAATAATTCGGGCACCCGTTAGAGCCATGGCTTTTGACACCTTATCGGAATCCAAACCCAACTCAACAAAGATATTAGTATCTACACGCGCAGACTCGGAAGCCAATCGAACGGTGTAATGGGGTATTGAAAAACACATTTAGATGTGTTCTAGGTGAACAAAAGTTTTAAGATATACGAGCCTCTAAATGCAATTTAAAATTGTTAAGGGTTGTTGTACCTTATTCAATATTAGTCTACTACATAAAATTGACATGGTAGCCGAAACATTATCTACAAATTCAACATAGAGTTTTAATATAAATCGAAAGAAAATGATACCGCTGCACTTATTAGAAATGGACTTAAGGATTGTTTTTAATAAACGCAAAATCGTGTTTAAATATATTTAATTATATTATAAGTGCAAAATAAATATTTCATTTTTTAATTCAATAAAAAAATTAAAATTACATCACAATTTCATTTTTTGTTATGTCAAAATTTGTGTATCACTGAGTATCGATGAGAAAAAATATAGTGATAAAATATCAATAAAAATGATGGTCGAAAATGATGTAACATACCAATTTAACGATACTATCGAAGTTTTCCCGAATGTCACCACATGGTTTAGTGCTATGAAACGATTTTAACAAAAATCATGAGTCGAAATGATGACTACAAATCACAAAATTTTTTAAAAAATGCTTTTTCATTTTTAATGCAATTTTCCATTTTAAAATTTCGGATGTCTTTTTGGAATGCATCGATATGTGGTACTCCACAATAAGCTGCCACTGTTTTTTTTTTTCTAATTGTGACATTTTGTGACAGCTAAAATGAATTTTCTAAAATTTTATTTTCCACTTTTGTTGTGTTTAGTATAAGAAAGAAATTAAATGTCAAACTTACATATCCCGTGTGGAGATGCCAAACTTCCATCGTGGCGCGTCCCCAGGTGGCGGATAGGGGAATGCTCTTTAACCGGCTTGCCGGAAGGTAGGTGGGAAATAAAATACCATCCGCGGACCAAAACTGGCTAGGGGAAGGAACCCCGAACAATAAACCATAACCATGGCAGATCAGAAGAAGATTAATGCTACGGTGCAGGGATTAGGATGCTCAGTACCGGCGACTTCGGAAAGTGAGCGAGCGGGCTTCCAGTCGTCGATATCCAGCGACCGCAATGCTTTAGTAGTGGCAAGCTTAGCTACTGGAGCAGATAGAAGTATAAGCCCCATTTTTCCATTAGAACTCATGCATTCTCCAACATTAACGAAAAGACACCATATGCTTCAAGACGGCAATGAAATGACATCAAAATTAGCCTCGCTTGAGCGCCAGAATAATGAACTAAGGACAAAATGTCAGCAATATGAGTTACAATGTAATAAATACCAAGATATTTTGGTAAACTTACAAAACAGAATCGAATCACTAGAAAGGCAAAATAAACCTTCTACGTCTACTAATGGTAGAAGTCAGAGCCTACAAAGTTTAACCAATGACTACTTTACGGATGAAGAGGAACTTGAGAAAGAAACCCAACCTAGACAAAATAAACTAAATGTACATAAAAAGAGGAGACTCTCCAAAACGCCATCACCAAGGGTAACTCTACCGCAAGATAACGAAATACCAAAACAACCACAACAAGCACACACAAAGGAGCCCTTACCACCACCAATCAATGTCAGCAACGTTAGAGATTTTAATATACTCAGAGCTCAAGTATTGGCAGTGACAGAGAAACCTGCTCAGTTTAAAGCAATATCCAATAACGACATCAAAATAACAACGCAGTCTGAAAATGACTACCGTAAAATTAAAAAACTACTTAGCGATATAAAAGACACTGAATCCAATAACAAGGATAGTACACTATATAAGATGGAATACCATACTTATCAGCTCAAAAGTGAAAAATGGTATAGAATCGTAATACGAGGTTTATCGTAATACGAGGTCATCTACCAATCGCGAAGAGATCAAAGCGGCAATCGAGGACCATGGTCATAAAGTAACCAACATTATTAACGTTCATAAAAAGTTGACAATTAATATTGAGAAAATTATTAGACACTTCCCATTGTTTTATGTAGACAGCTGTTACAGGGGGAAAACAATAAGGACATATACGAAATTAAGAACCTGCTATATTGCAAGGTGTCTATTGAACCACCTAAAAAGGTAATAAGTATACCTCAGTGTACAAATTGCCAACAGTTAGGACACACGAAGAACTTCTGCAATAGGCAAGCCAAATGTGTCAAATGTGCTGAGAATCATCAAACAAAACAATGTCAAAAGCCGCGAAATGTTATACCAACTTGTGCACTGTGCGGAGAAAAAGGTCATCCGGCTAGCTATAAAGGATGCCTGGTGTATCAGAAAAAACTAAATCCTCAGCTACCGAGAAAAATTACAGTAGCAGAGCGCCTACAGCAAAAGCCAAACCAACAATATGATACAATTAGAGAGGGGGTTTCCTACGCCCAGGTGACGAAAACCTCAAATAACAATTCAAATCAAGTAAGCAGGCAGAAGCCTGTGCCAAACGAGCCAACCATTAGTAATCTAATGAAAATGCTCACCGAATTTCAGGCAGAAATGAGACAAAATTTCAGCCAGCTTACTAACAGGGTGGATAAACTGGAAGATAATTCCAAACCACCAAACAAACCGCTAAAACATAAAAATAAATGACTGTAACATTCCTACGTATAATTACCTGGAATGCTAACGGGCTTAATGCAAGAGCTCAAGAACTAGAAGTATTTCTAAGAACCAACAACATAGATGTAGCTTTAATATCAGAGACCACTTTACGGAGAAAAACATTATCAAAATTACAGGATATAGAGCCTATTGGACATTGCATCCTAGTGGTCGTGCTCGAGGAGGGACAGCAATCTTAATCAAACAAAATATCCTACATTTCCAACAAGAAGAAATTAAGGAACCATTTACGCAAGCAACCGTAATAACGATTAACCATGGTGGTGTTGAACTAAGTTTAGGGGCGATCTACTGCCCACCAAGACATAATATCGTAAGAAATCAATATGTCAACATTTTTAATAAACTTGGACCAAGGTTTATTATAGGAGGTGACTACAACGTGAAACATACTGCGTGGGGATCTCGACTCATAACACCAGGAAAAGGAAAAGAACTCCTAAGTGCAATAGAAATATCAGGATGTGAATATCACTCATCGCGTAAACCTACCTATTGGCCTACAGACATAAGCAAAATTCCTGATTTGATTGACTTTTATATCTCGAAAGGAATAGCCTCAAATTACATTGAAGTTGAAGGCATTGACGACCTTACTTCCGATCATACACCGGTCTTAATGACTCTGAGTACATTAGTCATAAGAAAGAAAACAAAACTTAACCTTACTAATAAATTTACTGATTGGGAATTATTTAGAGAGAAACTGGATACTCTAATTGAGTTAAAAGTTAGTCTTAAAACTAAACAAGAACTTGAATTACAAACTAAACATTTTATTAACTACATGCGTGATGCAGCTAAAGAGGCTACACCCGTATTAGGTGAGAAAGTCGTAGAAGAGATCAACTACCCCCTGGCGATTCGAGAACTGATAAAAGAAAGGCGTAGGAAAAGGCGCGTATGGCATAGAACTAGAAACATTAATGACAAAACAGAATTTAATCGGGTAAGTAATAAAGTTAACCGATTAATTAAAGAACATAAAGAAGCTTGTACTGAATATTATTTGAAAGGACTGGGTCCTGAAGCTGACAAAAAATATTCTCTTTGGAAAGCTACTAAAAGATTCAAGAGACCAATAATCCAAGTGCCACCTATAAGGAACATAAATGGAGAATGGGTGCGACGTAACGAAGAAAAAGCAGAACTATTTGCACAACATTTGGCATCAGTATTTCAACCACACGACATACAATCTAGGATTGATCCTAAACCAGTCTATAGATCTCCATCAAATATCAGAAGTGTCACCCCACTTGAAATTGCACAAGAAATTGACATGAATCTGAATCCCAAAAAGTCACCTGGAATTCATGACATTTCGCCAAGGATGTTTAAGGAGTTATCAAAGAGGGCAGTGACTATGTTAACATATATATATAATGCTTGCTTTCGGCTTACATATGTGCCTGAGTGTTTTAAGGTTGCACAAATAATCATGATAAAAACCAGACAAACCAGCCGAGCAAATGGGCTCATACAGGCCGATCTCTTTGTTACCTACTATTTCAAAATTGTTTGAGAAGTTGTTATTGAAACGACTAAGACCAATGATCATTATACCTGACTTCCAGTTTGGATTCAGGAATAAACATTCGACAATTGATCAAGTTCATCACGTGACTTCAAAGATAGAACAAGCACTTGAAGAGAAGAAATATTGCCCTGCCGTATTTCTAGATGTATCACAGGCTTTCGATAGAGTGTGGCATGAGGGTCTTATCTACAAGATAAGTAAATTAGTGCCAAAAAATTACTGCCAATTGCTCGAGTCGTATCTCTCCAAACGAATATTTAGAGTATCACATGAAGTAGCATACTCCAACTTTTACCCAGCCGTAGCAGGAGTGCCCCAGGGTAGCGTATTAGGACCCATCCTATATCTACTTTACACTTCTGATATACCGACAACGGAAACAACCTTCATTGGAACTTTTGCTGATGATACCGCAGTATTGGCATCAAGCGAATCGCAGAACCAAGCAGTAGAATACTTACAGCACGCACTCGATAAAATCAGCCAATGGACCAGGGATTGGAAAATAAAGCTTAACGAGCTGAAATCAGTCCATGTAACATACACGTTGCGGCACAAGAATAGCAACATCCATACATTTCTCAATGGGGTACAAATTCCCCAAGCTGAATCTGCAAAATATCTCGGATTGCATCTCGATTCAAGATTGAGCTGGAAACATCACGTTAGACAAAAAGCAGAGCAAATGAAAATGATACAACGTGAGATGTACTGGCTAATAGGAAGACATTCTAAGCTTAGCCTGTACAGTAAACGCCTGATCTACGAAACAATAATTAAACCAATTTGGACGTATGGTATCCAGCTCTGGGGCTGTACTAAACAATCAAATCGTTTAATTATTCAACGTTACCAAAACAAATTTCTACGTACAATAACGAATGCTTACCGCTACGTAACCAACGAGGAATTACACAAAGACCTAAATGTCAAATGGATTGATGAAGTGATCCAGGAATTTGCAATCAAACATGAAAGACGGTTACTGCAACATACCAACAGTGAAGCAATACAACTTCTTGACATAACACAAGAACTGAGACGCCTTAAAAGAATTAAACCGCATGAGCTAATCATCTAATAAATAAAGTTTCATTATTGGGAGCAGAATATTGATTTCTGTAAACCCACACTCGCTCCACTTATTAGTTTCAAATAAGTGCGTTATTATCTTTAGTAATAAATTATCATTTGATAAGATTGTACTATTTAAATAAATAAAAAAAAATAAAAAAATAAAGCTTACATATATTGCCGTTATACTTTCGATACCTGCCACCAGAAATTTGCTCCAAACGTCAATTTAGATATGGAAAAGTTATTCGCAATTTATAAATATTAACACCAAACTTTTCTGTTCATTAGGCCAGAAACAATATCTCAACAGAAATGACATATAAATTCTTTCCCTTATTCCCTATTACCGAGAAATTTCCAAAAGAGTGCTACCGGTCGTAAAACGCTATCGCTTTCGACTGCACCTTAACGAATCATCTAATCCAGAAGAATTTGATTCACTGGGCCAAGTGAATAAAAATAAGTAAATGCTTTTACTTCAATTTGAGAATTTGTTATCAGTTCATAAGAGTATTTCTAGTAGAACTAGTACAAAACGGTTTATGAGTCGTGTACTACTTAGTTGTACTCAACCAATTTTAATTATCTGTTTTGTTCCATCGCAACCGTTAATGTTGTTTGAAAATATAAAATTAAAGTAAAAACATTTATTTATTTGTATTCTATTCAATTGGCCCATTGTTTCCTTAAGTTTGTGAAAAAATTAATTTACCTTATAGTTATCTTAATTTATAAAATTTAATTGAAGTTGAGCATCTTTATCAAAAATATTTCATTGGTATTTTCCACAATTCGAAAAAGGCCCCAATTGTTTTTTGCGCAACAATTCCGCAAACAGATTCATTACGCCAATAATTCACGATTATGTTTGTCCATTTGTCTCAAGAAGGGGAATCTATATGCAAAGCCAAATGGCATTAAGAATTCCATTCAACGTCAGAGTAAAAACTCATAAAACTAATTATAGGGGATGAAAGTATTCCTATTCGTAGTTCGAGATGCAAGTAAAACGACTATAGTTTTATTTTAGATGTTTGTGTCTTTCGAATATTCTTCAGAAGCACGATCGTTTCTTCATAATAAAAACGATTGTTTCTTCAATAATTTCAGATACAAAAAACCCCGGTTAAAGTACGAAACCAAAATGCTTCTCTAACTGTGAATACTAAACATTAAACATTTTACAAACTAATTTTATTCCCTCAAAATTCCCTCACCGCTATAACGTATTTCCATTATCAAAAATCAAACACCTATTTGACTTGGGGCAAAAATACAAATACCTTTACGTCCAATATCTATATTTTAATCGAAAAAACGATTAAACCAAAATGAGAAGGATTAAATAATTGAAAGTTAACCGTAAACACCCCAAATTGATTGCGGAAGAGCATAGCATACGACCATAAGAGGTATAAATCATACAGGTAGCAAATTTTTGACATGTATATAAACATATACATGCAAACGTACGAACAAAACAACAGATAACAATACTTTACGTAATAATATAATGTGAACCTGGAACTTCCTTCTACCACCATACAAGAAAAACCGAAAAACACAGCAGCAAAACAAAATAAATATTACACACTTTTCCTTAACCGATTTTTGGTTTATATATATTTTGAGGGGAGAGGTTTGAAAAATGTTTTAACATTTTTCATTCTTACACAACTTGAAGTTGTTGTACTGCTGTTTTGGTTCTTGTGTTGTTGCTTTTCTGTTATTGTTTTAGATTTGGTTTTTTTATGTTGGTATATTATATATGTTTTATATATTATACACTTTCCCTCTTCGTCCATATACATATTTTATATTGTTCACATGGAAAATGCGGATAAATTAAATATTCATAAAATTCATAATTCAAAACATACAAAGAACAAAAAAAGTTAACTGTTAAATGAAAAAGGAAAAGTTACTAGACATAACCTTTGATTTAGTTAAAAGTTACAAAAATATAATAATTTTTAAGGTTAAATGCTTGATTTATGTTGAACCAACATTTTGTATGATTATTCAAGCATAAAATATCGAGGTACCTGGTTTTTCTATATGTAAAATGTTATTTGCGCCCAATGAAGGACATTCTCGAATACTAAAGCATAACACTTTTGATGCGGCAGACAAATTACCGAGAAAATCCATTAAAAAAATTAAGCACGTGCGTTCTCTATAACACAATATTATAAACCAATGTAAATGACATTTTTCCTTTCAAAGTAAATTTACCATTCGAAGTTCAAAGTATTCGTTATAGATAGATACCAGCAACAACAACACAGCATCAAAATAAGCTTTTCTATCGTTTCTCTTTTTTGTGTGTGCTTTTATTCGTTAAATGAAAATCAGTATTTTAATTGGATTTTTCCAGGTAATTTACTCTATTTAATGAAATATTATATTTTGCTTGGATTTTTTTTACTCAGCTCGTTTCGTATTTTTATTTTTTTGCGTCTTTTTATTTTCTGTAATCAAGCTCAAAATGATAATCATAATAATAATGTGAAAATTGAAAAATGAACGAATACAAAAAAAATAAAAATTCGCTGGAAAATTAAATTATGATTAAGATGAGATTTTCATTTCAAATATAATTAAATTTTTGGGAAAGCTAACAAAAAACAAAAACGAAACGCGAGTTTTAAAAATTAAAAAGCTAATTTTTGTACTTTTTGGTCAGTAAATTTATGGTAAAATTAGATTTTTGTTTGTTTTTGTAAATTTTAACTAATGTGATTACAGTTTGTTATCTCCTGGAAAAATATTTGATGTGCATGTTTTCGTTGTGCTGGTAGGTGCTTTTTTAAGTACAATGTAATTTGGAGTGTTCAATTAGCAAATGTATTTTGTACTTTGCGGTAGCATAAAACAAGCGAAAATTACGTTAGTGAGATGAGAATTGGTATCACTGCGTTTATATGGGTTTTCCGTTTTCGGCGCGTTTGATTACCTGCCATCAACTTAACCAAATGTTAAAGCAAAAATTAACGCATTGAAATAAAGAACTCATTTGTTACAAGAAATCGCTTTATTAACATTACAGGTGTGAAGTTTCGCAACGTTAATAAAAGTGTTTTAACGTAAAAAAGTTGTATTAAAAAATGGTAGGCAGCTCCAAGTTTCTTTTTTAATGTGTTTGTGATAGCAAATAGTCGTTAGTAATTCTCTTTGATTAGTACCACGTCCGCCGAATTTTTCTAGGGATCTTTTTATTTTTTTCAGAATTTATTATTTTATTTTATTTACAAACTTATATCTGATCTTGAAATTGTTTATGTATCGACTGCGGGAAACAATAATTAATTACAATTATTAGATGCAGGAAGTGAATCAAACGATTTTTAAAGTCATGTACGTATTAGAGTTCAACCTTACATATGAAATGCATTTATTTGTATTTAAATTTAAATGGACTGCTGTACTTTGCTATACTGTTGTATTTTTACTAGTTTATGTTTTATTAACCCTTTCGGTCATGGTGTGCTCATTTGTATACATCGAATTCAAAACAGTGTATTGTTTTTAAAATTGGCAACATCGCACTGATCTGAATTGTGTATAAATGGAATAATATCCGTTATGTTTTCTAGTGCCTTTATATAAATTTTTTTATATATTATATTAGTAATATGACAGTTTTGGTGAAGGTTGGTTGTATGAGAAGTACAAGTCAATTTGTCTTCAAATAAATAATCATTTTTATCAGTAAAAACTTGTTAAAATTGGGCAAAAAAAATATATTTGTATGTGTAAAGTGTTTAATTTTCATAAAACAACGCAATCGTAAGAAAATTTAAAATTATTTATAATTAAAATGTAATTTAAATATGTGTCCTAAAATGGGCACATTTCAATCCAAAGGTTGTGTCTTCAAATGGGCACATAAATAAATGTGTGTTCGATTGTAGACATGTGGACGGTATGGTTTTAAATTATGTAAATATATTTTAATTGTATTTCAGGAAATGAGTGATAAAGAGGCCATTAAACGTATTTTGGCTAAAAATAGACAAGCCAAATTGACATTAGAGGAGGCTGCATTGTTAATTAACGCAGATGATTCGGAATTAGATTTATCTGATGATGAAATTGACCCTTCGGTTGAAACAAACAATTTTAAACACCTTATTAATGAAAATTTAAGAAATGATATTGTGACCGCTAGTAAAGCAAAAGCCACTGACTTATTTGACGAAATAATGATACCTGGTGTAATGGTAGAGGAAACCATAGATGATACAGAAAATTTGGTCGACGAGAAAGCTACACTATTAGCGGTAGGAAATGAAGATTACAATGCGATTGTAGTTGAGGATAACGTCGAGTTTGAATTTATTGATGAAAACCAAAAATTTAAAACTACTGAGAAATCGAAAATTGAATGGAAGAGACGGCACGTGAATTCGAACCGTTTGATAGTTGAGCATGCCCAACATGAAGAGGAATTGGATACATCTCCATATTCTATTTTCGCGAGATATGTCCCGCCGGAATTATTTTCTAGTATGGTTTTCTTTACAAATCTTTATGCCGCCCAGCAAAATTCTGCAAACTACCGACCGGCTACAACAAGTAAACTGTATAAATTTTTTGACATTCAAATTTTAATGGGGACCCTAAAAATGGCTAGAATTCGAATGTATTTTAATAAATACATCTCGATTCAAACGGTTACGGAAGCTATGTCCCATTAGAGGTTTTCTGAATTACGGAATAAATTACATTTTGTAAATAATTTAGAAAAGCAAAGAGACAACTAGGATAAGCTGTACAAAGTTCGACCTTTAATAGATAGTATTCGCAGAAGATGTTTAGAACATACTTGTTTTGGGTATTTGTGTTATGCAGCAAAGGCGGATTACCTTATGGTTTTGTAATTTATCAGGGCTCGTCTACCGAAATAAATAAATTAACTGCAAAACAACTGGGGTTCAGAGCAGCAATCGTCTTGCAACTCTGCCAGCGTATTACCACAACCGGCCATGTTTTATGTTTCGACAACTATTTTAGTTCATATCAGTTGTTCGAATGCCTGACCCAACTCCAAATTAATGCGATTGGAACCATTCGAATAAATCGATTTCGAAACCCACCGTATATCGCAGATAAAATGATGAAAAAGCAAGGCCGTGGTGCTTCAGATGAAGTTACAAGTAAGGATGGCCAAATATGTGTTGTCAAGTGGCAAGACAACAAAGTAGTTTATTTAGCGTCAAACTTTGTTAGAATTGGTGAAGAGTTAATGGCTCGCCGGTACGACAAAATTAATGCAAAATATGTTCAAATAAGACAACCACAAATTGTATGTACAAATGTACAATATGGGAATGGGAGGGGTGGATTTATTTGATCAACTGTTAAGCTACTATCGCTTTTTCCACAAATCTCGAAGGTGGACACTACGAGTAATAGCACATTTCATTGATTTTGCGGCTGTATCGAGCTGGATTGAATACAAAGCGATTCACAAAAAACTTGGAACTTCGGCAAACGATGTTATGGATTTACTAAACTTCCGATTATATTTAGCGCATTGTCTCACCACCATGAATCAGAATATTACACGTAAAAGAGGCAGACCATTATCTCAAGCAAACTCCGATTCGTACAATGAGATACCTGTAAAGAAAGCCAAAACGGAAACTCGCCCAATAGATGAAATTCGATATACGACGATATACTACATCTTCCCTCCACAGTGACGCAGCAAACCGGTGTAAATATGAAAAGTGTAAGAAAAAGGGTAGAGTTTTGTGTTCTAAATGTAATGTGCACCTCTGTTTTGGTAAGAGCAACAACTGCTTTTTTAATTATCAAAAATATAAGTCATATGCAATTCGTACCTAACTAAGTTCTTATTAATAATAGTTGAATTAAATTTTATTTTATTTTATAAGAAACATATATTATTTTGGATTATAATTGATTATTATATTATTTTCATTTGTAATATGTATTTTCAAATATTTAAGAAATGTGAAATGTGAAACGTGAAATATATACAAGGTATTTTTCAAAAAGTAAGTTGTATTATTTACAATTGTTGCTCCGATTTGTACCCATTTGATGACATGTCCTAATTTTGGCCTAGCTATCGGAAACCTAATTTTTTTTTTTCGGATCTGCTTTATAATGTCCAATTTGAATTAAATAAAACACTAACCAATTTTTTCCCACCGCTGTAAATAAATCATGACAATGAAATAATATTTTGTGCGAAGTGAATATTTCTTATTTTATTTTATTTTTTTATTTTTGTCTTGAGGAAGGTCAAAATGCTTCTTACGCACAATGTGATGGACTCGCATTTCTGCCCTACCGATTAAATACACATCTCCCCTCCCCCATCCACCATACTAACCCGGCACTATTTTCCACATTACTTCGGCCTAGTATTTTTTCTTTTTTTTATGATCACCTCGAGCTACCTCCGATTTATGGGAATCTATCTAAATCTGCCTTTTTTCTTAGAGAGAGACATAACAAACTGTGAAAGAAGCCCCCATGAATCCGCTCCTCGGAGCATAATAACTAAGAGCCGTTTCAGGCGACCATGTATCCATTTCTACCTTCAGCGCCACTCTGCGATCGTCCCTACTACCTGGGCAGTACAGGCGTTCTGCCAACGTCACCGTCCTCATTCTGAAAATATATGATCGGAAATATCCGTGACCTCTCTGGAACTGCATCAGGTAGTATGCGACCTCTCCATGCGTCCTTTCAATCCAGGAGCACCTGCTCTATAAACCTATCCTTTATCCGCTCCCATGTGCTCTGCCAGGTTTCCAGAGTACACGCTCTTCCTTCCAGGCTCACTGATTTCCGGCCGACCTCAGACTTTCGATGGTATACGAACTTCTGCTCTTTAGCCAAGAGGAGTATAGGAATACACCGTGCAATAATTATAATGGCTGCTTCTGTAACTGAACGGTAGGCCGAGGTCACTCGCAATGCACTCCGCCTCTGCACCCGGGATAACCGCTTCCGGTACACTTCCTTCTCCAGGGAGTCAGCCCAAATCTCTGTCCCATATAGAAAGACGGATTAGACCGCCGTCATTAAGAGTATCTTCCTGCCAGGCCTGGGGCCGTCCACGTTTGCCAATGAGCATGCTCAAGGCTGTGACCCCGTTCGGTTTCTCATCCGCGGTCCGTCGGATTTGTTTGAAAATGCTTATTTTGAAGTCGATATGTATTTGCAAATATTTAGCTACTGGCCTTAACTACTCTAAATGACGCTTCTGCCCACCCACATTGAGATAGATGGCTGGATTCTTCTCTTCGAGAGTATGGTTATCTCCGTTTTACAAAGAGTTAGGGCCAGTCCGTGGTCTTCCATCCCAACTATTGATGATTCGCATTACTTCGTTTAACCTAAGTTGTGCCTGTTTTGTATCGTCCGCAGCAACAAGCACCACCACATCGTCCACATAACATACTAGGTGAGCCTCGTCTGGTGTTTTTACTCGACTAGTAAGTAGCAGGCCATCATAGAACGCAATCTATAAAATAGGACCTAAGATCGATCCTTGGTCTTCGCCAGCTGTAACCGATATGCTCCAACTGTCCCTCCTCTTTTTCATATATGAGGGCACGATTTCTCAGATATTCGTCCCCGCGTAAGATCCGCTCGATCTCACCGTGTTCAAGGCATTTTTTACGTCCAGCGTTACTAATAGTATGATGCGAAGCGAAAAGTGGTTGTGGTCCGCCGTACCAAGCATATATAGGGGTCGAAAGGATGAGGGGAGCTCGGGATCGCCAATACCTTTCCTAATTAAACAAACCGTGCCTTCTTCCAACTGGAGCTAAACATTCCTTTCACCAAGCAAGCGCTAAACATCCCCAACACCAAATCAGGATCCTGTTGGAAGACGATCTTCCGGACTTAGTTTGGTAATTGTTCTTGCTCTTAAATGGAGAGATGGCAGGCTGAAATTCTGTCTCCCAGAAAAACGGGGCTTCGACTTCTGAACTTTCCATTATATGCTCTCGCTCTGGGCGACTATAGGAAAGAGAGTCCGATCAATGAACTCGGTAGTGCCGGCATTCATCGCGCGTGTTGGTATCTGAGCTCCTAGCTTCTTTAATACTATCTTGTAGGCCTGTCCCAAAGGATCTTTATCGATATCGTCAGTTAGCTTTTTGCAACAGCGAACTTTACTCACAATGATTTTGCGCCGGAGTAGTTTTTTTGTGAGCCTAGATTCCTCGAATACGCTGCTAGCTGCGGCTCGGTCTCTAGTTCGCTGAGCCTCGCGACGAAGTGCAAAGCATTTTGTTTCAGGCATCCGCTATTTTTGCTGTCCACCAGTACACAGAGGGCTTGTTGCGTCGCTTTTTCTTCTTTGACATGGATGCCTCACAGGCCGAAACAATAAGACCTATGGTGGAAGATATCAGCCCATCAGTCACCAATCTCCCGTTCATTCCTGTCGCGCTCCCAGCCATTTGCTGCCTGCATTTCCTAAATTCTTCCCAGAATCGCCTAACATTAAGCCTTTGCAGGTTGTACCTGCAGGGTTCCCCTGCAAAACGTTCACTTAAAAAAATAAATTTTGTTTAATTGATAAACTCAAATTTATCACCTCTTTATAAAGTAGCTTTATTTATTTGATAAAAAATATATACGCGTGAAAAGTGATCTGTAGGAAAATAGTTAAATTATAAAAGGAGTTATGGTCTAGATAAATGTTTTATCAAAACAAAATTTAATTTTAAAAATTTAACATTTGATGTAACTTTTATAATATATATAAAAGTTTTCATATACAGTGGAATCTGTGTAAGTTGGACACTCACGGTACCGTAAAAAATGACCAACTTATGAAGGTGTCCAACTTGAAAAGGTTTTAAACAAAAATCAAAATTAACAGCTTTACGATGTCCAAGCAATAAATTTTTTGTTGAAGAATAATTAAAAATGCAAGACAAAATCGTCCAACTTAGCCAGTTGGTTCAAGACAAAATCGTCCAACTTAGCCAGTTGACCAACTTAAAAAGGCGTCCAACTTAACAGGTTTGACGTTTGAAAATCGGTTTCTATCTCTGATATATGTATTAATTTATCGGCTACTTAAATTTATTATGTATGTTGAGATTTAAACAAAACTGTAATAAAATGATATTTGCTGTAAAAATAGTTTCTAAAGCACAAAATTTCCAATCCGTTTACGTATCAAAAAACTTAAGAAATTCAAAATCATATTCGCACATGACGTCAATTTATGTCTAATCCGAGACTACGCAATAATAATGTTAAGATATTTACACTAACAAAACAACTAGAGAAAGCAACAAAAACGTCGACTTAGCGTGTCGTCATCATTTGGTGCAAGCGGTCTCTAGTTTAGAAGGCATTGCATCTATTCAACATTTTCACTTTGTATGCTTTAATTGTTTAGAACATAAAAAATCTGAAATGAGGCGGCTAAATGTGTTAACAGGTTTTATCTTTACGCTAAAAATTCATATACACTCCATTTTAGTTGAATTAAATTCGTCGACGACTGGTAATTTTAAAACTTGAACCTACACTTTTCTAGCATATGACACAACAATCACGAAGCATAAATGTACATATTGTCATTTCCCGGTCGATGCTAATTTTAGTTAATAACGACTATTTTCAAAAAATTCTACTACAAATTTTGACCAATTCTCCTTTATTACTAATATCGGAAACTCGTTTGACGAGAGTGATTATACTGAACCTTCAAACGAAATCCAGCCCTACTTTAATAATTCATGATCATCGTCTTTGCTCATTAACAGATCCCAATAACGATAGGTCCTTAATGTCAAGAAAAGCTTTAATTTAATTCATACGGTTTTGTAGGAAGAAAGCTTAGTTCTGTTTATTGAACCAATATTTGGCTTTCTGCAGCCTTGCTCCACTAATGCTAGTTCTTGAACCAAGGTATTTTTAAAAAATTTTCATGTTTTTCATGCTCTTACAAATTTACAATACCGTACATTTGCTAGGGCAGTGATGTATCAGTCACTGCCCTAGCAAATGTACGGTATTGTAAATTTGTAAGAGCATGAAAAACATGAAAATTCTCTAAAAATACCTTGGTTCAAGAACTAGCATTAGTGGAGCAAGGCAGGACGGATAAAAGATTACGGTTAATTATATTCTGATCGATCTACGAATAATATCGTCTAATATTTAAAGCACAATCTCGTTGCATTTCGATGCGGATATGCCAAGTTAAAATATGTTCGTAAGCCAAGCCCTATATACCTCGCAGAAATTATAGGCCTTAACACAATACGTGTGGAAAAATGTTGGTTGAAGCTTGTTCAAAGAAACAATTACAAGGCGTATTGATCTTTCATATCAAATTTTAAATAATAATAAATGTGTTTGTTTTACGGTGGTTGCTATGTGTTTCCATTGTTGTCATATGATGTTGTTTATAATAGATTTTAGCTCCGTAAATATTTAGACCCGTTGCATATTTTAACGAAGCTAGAGATATGTGATGCGGGCTATATTTCTCCAATATTAAAAATAGATGTGGGTGTGTAATGCTCTTAAATATTGAATCATTCGATCATACTCTGTGTACCTAACCAATATAATATTAATTTTGATATGGCCGGTGTTAGCTTCGCTTATTTGAACTCAATAGTACTCGTTCATAATTCACACTAGAACATAAATAATACTTTCGTCTTGGGAAAGATCAATGATATATTAAAAAATTTCTGTTTTAATAAAGGATCAAAACTAAGTCAGCTAGTGCAAGATATACTTTCGTCTACCAAATTGCTTCTTACTGTAACTAGAAAATGAAATACATTATGTACAAATACTATTGTCGCATCGAAATTATTAATGCATTAGAAATAACTTGGAAATCAAGCATTTCAGATCTCGGCTCATTTATACAAAATTGTTAAATTTTTAAAATGGATAAAAATATTTTTATACTATTTATAATCTGTTTATGTAATGTAAACATTCTTCCCTTATTTTATTAAAGAGGATTGTCGCTGTTATAAGTATATATAATCTTTATAGATGGTTTCATAAATCAAGTGTTTAATTTTACATACAAATTTTATGATTTGATACAAATTTTTATAAATTTTGGTTTTTAAAAGTTAATTTATCAAAAAGAAAGAAAATTAAGGTAAGCTACATTTTTATTTCATTCTGTAACAAGTGACAATATAAATCAGTCACAGAAATTGAAATTTTTGTTTAATTATAATTTAATGGTGATAAAAGTGATTAAGTGTAGTTAAAAAGTGAATATTAGTTATTAATAAATAGTTATTAATGCAATTAATAAAACGAATGTTTGCATAAATATAAAAATAAATTTTTTGGGGTGTAAATTGTGTAAATTATAGTTAGGTTAGGTAAGGTGTTTAATAAATATGTGGCTGTTTTGAGTATTTGTGAGAATTATACATATAGTGACTGGAATTTATTTTAAAAGGGCCTTCATCCTTGTATATTAGTACTGTAGTCGTACTGATAGATCTGTAACAACTCCATTGTCTGTAAATTAGATTTATCGCTAAACTTTATTAAGGTTAGGTTTCATGCCATTGCAAGTGTTATAAATTGTATTGAGAATGATTTTTGGGACGTGTGAATGCGGTCGAAGAATAACTTGCATTGATTGTTTCTGTATAGGGCTTAGGTGGCATATGAGTGATGTGAATTCAACGTGCAATCCTGTTTTGGTTTGTAAATATGCCGATAGAATGAATTTGAATGCTGATTTTAATTATACGTGAAAAATAAAGCGTTTAGTTATATTTCAATTTATTTCCTTAAAGAACTTTATGAAACCCTTCGTTAAATGTACAAGTCGCCGATCCAGTCGAAATGTGTTCAAAATACAATTAAATTGATGAATGTTTGCCGCTAACTGCCGCTAACGGAGGCACTTTCGCAACAAATTGTGGAATTATTTCCAACCAAAACTAAGGTAAGCGACTTTTCCAATTTGTTACAAACACAAAATTACTTATGTTAAACATTTCTTTTGCAGAAGGTATACTTCAACAAAATGAATTAAAAGATGGCGGTATTTTATTAAATAATTTTTATATCTTTAAAATAAATGTCCAAACTCTGCAGAAACAATCCGAAACAAAGGCAGGGTCTTTTATACAATGCAGATAAACATCAACATTCATGTAATTTTGTTCATTATTAGGTATGCTATTTTTAATTTTAAAAAAACACTGACATCTTTTATAAAATATAATTTTAGAAAAAAGTTTATTCGAACTCTTTAAATGAATTGAAAATAAAAAAATAAGTCGAAGACCTGTTTCGGAGTACATTCATTTCTTTCCGCGCTGTTTATTCAACTCGATAAAGGAATGTAATTAGTCGAAACGGTAGAAACCCAGATAAGAAAAGTTTTATCACATTAATATTTTCAATTCAATTTTTTCACAGTTCGATTGAAATTTATTCTATTATTATATTTTATTAAAACGCATGTATTAAACAATCCAAAATTATAATATAAAGATTAAATTAATTCGTACAAATTTGTTATTTTAAATTCAGTAAATACTGGATTTTGAAGAACATCTAAATGCGTTAAATTGGGCAACAATTGAAAATCACCGACAAGCAACGAGTGCAACCCGAACAGTGCAGTTTAAGAAGACAAATACAGAAGACGTTTTTTTATAAACGGCCATTATATAAGGATCAGGATAGCTGGGATTCGAATTGGTAAATATATTTTTAATATTTAAGAAAATAAAAAATATTTGAGTTTTTATAATTACTTCAGATTGACATGTATTTTAAACAAATATATCCAAATGCAACAATGTTGGCTGAAGAGTTTTCGAACATACAAAATATCCTAATGGAGATTCGCACTTCAAAAATCAAAAATCAAAAATAGCTGCCGTCAAACTGAGATCAAATAAAGCTCAGTAAGTATATCATAATTTTATTCGTATAATTTAATACTCGTATTCCTTCCAGTCTGCATGCAATCAAATTTAAATTTTATTTTCAATTATAAGTTGCACTGAATTATTATATCACACAGGGACTCTATATAAGCTTTCCCAGGATAAGGAGTTAAACCAAATTTAAGTTGCGCTATAATTTGTGGTCATCTGTGTTTGATTTGTTCCATGTGTTTAATATGTATTCTAAAATTGTTTAATCAACATGTATGAATCAAAAATTTTAATTTTTTTTTAATTATAACGATTTGACTGGAAAGTTTAACAAAAATTATTTTGTTGGGTATGATTTCAAATGATTGTGGCCTTTTACGTTTATTTGATGATTTAGTTGAACGTCACAACAGAGACAAGAGCTAGATAATTTTGTGCTAACTATGAACTTAGTTTACACTTCTTTCCTGGTTATAAAACCAATGTTTATACCAAAGAGTACATGGATTCTGTTGCCTTTTCAAATTCAATTCAAGTTGAATTTTGTATACGTATACAGTGTATAATATACACTTTTAATATTGTGTGCTGTCATTTTGTATCGATGTGTGTGTGTCAAATCCTCATGAAATTTCGCCAAAATGTTGACCCGATTTTATAAATGATACTATCGGTAGAGAAACAATACATTTCCTCTGCTCGCGAGCAAAGGAAAAAATGACAGATGATAAGAAAATAGTTTCGATTCAAATTTTTGTTTTGTGAATTTTGAATTTATATTTAGATAAAATTTAAATAAAATAAATTTTATTATTGTTTTTATTAAATTTAATATTCCCTAGTTTAATTGTATATTTATCTATATTTGTATGTGTTATTTTAGGAAATAATATTGAGAAGCAAAAGTTTAAAAAATTATAAAGTGGATAAACTGTGGAAATATGAATGATCATGAAATTACTTTTAGATTTATTTACTAGGAAGTAGATTAAATTATTTAGGAAATTAACACAACACTTTATTAATTTAAATAGTATGGTGAAATTTAATAAATTCACAAACTATCTACCATGCATATAATTTTGTGTTCTTAAATGACGTCAAAAACACAAAACAAAAAAAAACACATTCTCCCTTGTCAATCGCATCGATGTTATTTTTTGTTATTTGTTTAGTTAGTAGAAATATGGAAATGATGGAAGGGTGTGGGTAACTGCAGCAGGGAAACTTTCGAATTTCAAAATGAAACTTGGCATACCGATTAAGCCCAATTTGTGCTAATTAGTGCTCACGGGAAAAAGTTAGTGCTAGTCCAGGAGCCGAAAAAACGGGAAAATAAAATTTAAATTTTGCCTGAAAGACGAAAAAAATAAAACCCAATTTCTAGAAAAAACCAGAAATAATTTAAGCCTAATTTTAAAACTCCACAAAAGCAGTTCCACCGACGAAATTTGTGCTTATCCTAGAAATATGATTTTTATAAATTTTCATTAATAAATTAAGGAAAAACAAATTAGCCCCTAAAAGATACTATATTGAACATACAAAATACAGATGTTTACCGTTCAATAATATTTTTGTTGAACAACAAATTAAAAAATAAAATAACTTATTATAAAATCAAAGAATAAGCATTTCAGATAGCATATTCCTGTCGCATGACAGGACGCATGTTCATTGCCATCCGAAAAATATAGTGGTCAAATTTGTGCTAATCCAGAATTGGTCCAATTCCGTTGAACAACAAAGACCGTTGAATGAATAATTTTCTGACAAAAAATGTTCTACAAACCAATGAAGTTGGCACTTCTGATTGCATATTCCTATCAGGT